>CM077801.1:2264043-2864043 GCA_039737535.1 Lagodon rhomboides
CTGCTCACGTCTTTACATTTACATGATTCACGAGTCGGTTTTTAAATGTGGCTGTTTAAAATGAGCGATGTGAGCAGCAGAGGCTGCACAGAGACTCATGGTGAATGTTCACAATAGGAGGAATAGTCATCGTGCAAACAGACCAAAAGGATCAATCCAATATTTTCATTTGTCTCGAGGTTTGATTTAAATCAGCTTCTGGATTTGATTTGAGGCGAGTGTGTGCAGTGTCGCTGCCCCTCTGCTCACGCTGGGCGTCTTGTTTTTTAAAATCTAGAGAGGATGATGAGAAGAGAAGAGCAGCCGGCCTCTCCTCCTGAGCAGTGTTCACCACGCTGCTCATGGTCACCAGCCAGTTCAAACATAAGACCTGACAATCAGCTAAGAATCCGAGCAGCTCCTGATGTTCAACACATTCTGCCCTCTGATCTCCTCTGTGGATAGATGCATGTTGTGTGTCTCTCAGACAGTGTAGCTGAGGTGTGAGATCTTCACTGCACGACAACCGTCTCAGAAATATCACGGTTTCACGGTATTACACATGTTTGACCTGGTCCAGGCAGGTTTGGTTCTCAGCTGGTTCCCTGGCTGGCTGGTTGGTTGGTCAGCAGGACGGGTGGTGAACCTCGGCTGGAGGACTGGTCTCAGCCCACAGCACAGCCCTGAACATGGGGACAGATCCAGGAATTTCTTTCCCACTTTCTCTTACAATTTGTGTTTTCCCACATTTGTATTCATTTCTCAGGGATCTTGATGAAAGCTGAGTGAGAACAGTTTGGTGTGGACCCTTGATTTGTTGGGATTAAATGATGGTAAAGCAGTTCTGGGTGTTTTAAAAGCTCGGGTGATAAAGGGGCTATCGGACTGGATGTTGGATTAAGCTTGAATTAAATAAAGGGGGCTGTTGGGCCTTGGCGGAGGTATGCACTCTACTAAGTGCCCTTCTAGTTAGTGATGATGCTGAAAGGAATGAAAACAGGAGGGTTTCTTTTGGTTGAAAACATTTTATTATAACTCACAATCACAGTAAATTATCTCCTGGCAAACTTGAAATATATGTATTATATCAAATAATACACGACAGTAGAATTCAATATGGTGGATGTGCCAACATGGTACGAGACCAGTAACCCGCTGCAGCCTGTATCTCAGCGGACTAGACTGAGCGCTCGCTGAGGTGATTTTGTGAGTTTTTTAAGGGTTGAACAATTGAATGATACAAAGAGACGAGGTGGGTTTGTTCTGTGCTGTCTGTCCCTTACGTATCTCTGAGTCCTTATCTTGATATTTCCAAATCTCCTCTAAAAAGAAAAAAAGAATCTAAAAATATATCTTTATTTTATGTTTTGTGTCAGATCAGCACAGATCAGCAGCAGGCTGACAGAGCAGATTCAGATTCCTCTCTGGTCTTATAAAACACCCTGACCTCTGAAATGTCTGTGTTTGTGTCGCAATATTTTATAGCTATATTATTTGATATATATCTAGATTTCAAAATTTCATAAATGTAAGAACTGGGCGACAAAATGAAATATCGCAACATTTTGACATAATACCTGAACATCAGTATTGTGACCATAAAGGGACGACTGCTGGTAGAAGGAGTCACTTTACTGTGATGAGCCTGTAACACCAGGAGAAGACAACACGTATGTCAGGTCAGCCTTATACAAAATCTAAGATGACTTATGGTCTCATATCACATAATATGATTTTTGCACAAATGTCATGTTCCATCTCAGTTCATCTCTGCAGCAGCAGGAACAGACTCTCCTGTCTGTTGTTCACCTGCAGACAGAGGAACAGCAGCTTTTCTAGAGGTTTCATCATGTGACATATTCAGTTCACATACGGTACGTTGAGACAAATTTACATACGCTGTACTGTGATAGGGAGATGAAATTATCCCAAAGATCCTAAGATGGTGGGTAAATTCTGTTCCTAGAGAGGTTTGTGGCTGACACATGATGAAGAGCGAGGAGGAAGAGCAGGGCGTTTCATGAGATGCATGAGTGGGAGTGGATGAGGTGGAACATCGCTCCCTCTGTCTCCGTCGTTCCCCCATCTCTGTTTCCACTCATCCTTCCTGCCGCCGTCTCTCCTCCTCCCCTCCGCTGTCAGGTTGCATGTCCTGGTCAAATGATTTCAGAGTGTTCCACTGCAGCGGGAGAGACGGGCGAAAGAAAATGGCACCTCTTTGAATCTATTGTGAGGTGTGAACGGCAGCGTCAGTGTCTGCGTGCAGATTTGGAGGCCTCACGCTGAGCGATACGAGCCAATCAAAGACAAAAAAAAATAGCAGCACGTCCTTTGAGATAGTATCTGCGAGCCGTGGAGGACATTTTGTCGCTGCGTCTGGACAGCGTTACCGCGTGTGTGTGTGTTTTTGTGCGACGAATGTGCGATCAGGGCACCTGCTGTAAAATTACTGCCATCCATTTAAACACACGGGGCCTACTGGTGTGCTGCTGTTATTTGCATTTAAACACACACACGCACACACACACACACACACACACACACACACACACACACACACACACACACACACACACACACACACACACTCTCCACCCCAGTCCATGTGGTTGTTAATAGGATCCAGAGTGCCGCCGCCTTTTGTCAGTGTGTGTATGTGGACTTGTCCCTGTGGGGTTCGTCAAAGGAGCCTTTCACAGAGAACAATGATCCACGCCGTTTAGCCTTTTAACCCCTGACGCTCCCCACACTGCAACAAAAGACACACACACACACACACACACACACACACACACACACACACACACACACACACACACACACACACACACGGTAGCAAACAGAAAATGATGCCAGAACAAGCCACCTTTTGTGACACGAGTGTACAGTATTAATGCTCTGTGGATGCTCAGCAGCAGAGTAACTTGTGTGTGTGCCGAGGTGGTGAAACATCTCTGACTGAGCGTACAGAATGTCAAAGGACTGATTTAAGAATATCAAATTGTTAATTAACAAAAAAGGAAAAAACAATTTTCCATCGTGATTGTCAAAAAACATTTCTATGGAGAAGAGTCAGCTCAGCTTTATCTTTATGATAACAGCACTGACATGAATCATTTTGGCCTGAAGGTGAAGGAGGTTCAGATATTTTGTGCCATTCTTCAGCAGTTCTGACCATTTTGATGCTCAAACAATCTCAATAGAGCACAACTGGAAAACATATTAAAGAATGTAAAAATGAATCTCAGCCTCTTTTAAATAATAAGTTATTTAAGTGTGTTGCAGTTTAAAGATGGTTTCATTGGGTGACTGAGTAAAAATGAAAATAAAATTTGGAGTGAACAGGAAATGAGCCAGATGTTAAATATCAGATCAGGACAGTGTAAAAAAAAATGATAATGATCAACATTTTATTCAAATGAACAGTTAATATTCAAACATGCATCCAAAAAGTCAGTGCATCCTATTACATATAATAAATATACATCCTAACACGTGGAACTTTAGAGGCATTAGCGATGGTTAAGGAAGAGCCTGTGTGATGTCAGAGCTGAGCAGCATTGATTGGCTGATATCTCTTATTTAATAGACGGCTGATAAGCAGCTCAGTGTGTATAGATCTAACCCTGAAGAGACTCTGCTGAGGTCTGATAACAGCTCCGAATAAAGACCAATAAATCTCAGGGTTTGAATCTGTTTGTTGGTGGAGGAAATATACACTATACAAATATATCATCTTTGTAATATGTGAGACTTTACAGCTCGGAAATAATTATAAGTAGTCAACTGCTGAACACAGCAGCAAAAAATAAATAAATTAAATAAAGGTTCATATTTCCTTTTGTATGATTTTTTTGTTTTTAATTGAGAATGAGCAGATTACAGCAGCATCAGACAGCCACACATCCTGAACCAGCAGGCCCAAAATACAGCCAGTTCATGCTGACTAGCAGTGACTACATAATATTTCTCTCATTCTAGTAGAACTACATGACAAAAACCCCCCAAACAAAAAAAAGCCCATAAATAATATCACACAATTTTACACATTAATAGTGATAAAAATAAACTAATCATAGAACAACCATCAGGGCTCACTGAGAGTCTGTGTTGTGGCATTTTAAAGATCCCGCTTTAATAAATGCCTAAATATGAAACTGCTAAAGTGTTAAAGTGCTCAGCATATTGCAGATATTAAGTTTTGAATAAATATGGAGAACACAAACAAAGTCATGATCAGGGACGAACAAATACAGCCTGATTTGTTCTGTATCCATACTTGGAAAAAGGTAGAAGTGGGCGGGGCTAACCAAAAGTTATGAATGTATACCAGTTATTGAGAGGGGTTCATCAGAAGTTGCTATATTTATTTTTTATGATAAAACCATTTACAGAACAGCCTCAGAAATGAGCTTCAGATGAATGTTTCTGATCAGCTCTAATGGAGAAGCTTCAGTCAGTGAGGATGGACATCGACACATTTCTCCGATGATACTTGTACTCGTGTAAAGCATGTGATCTGTCGAGGCCCCTGCATGGCCAAAGCATGTTTTTCTTTTTACTGGTTGATGTGTCTTTATGTCAGGGTTGTTATCCAAAATGTATTGAAATTAAATTCATCTTTTGGTAATGCTCACAAAAACAGTCCATGAAATGGACAGGTGACAGGTGATTTATCTGAAAACATCATGTGCCAGTAACATGTGAATATATTATATGTGAGATGGTGTTTCATATTTGATTAACATGTGAAACATGTTTTAAATAAGGTAAGATGTGCTTTTCTTCCAAATATCTCCAGAGTAATAGTGAGTTTTAGAACAGAAGTTATATGATACAGTATCCATGCGGGGGGGTAACACCAAAAATCACCTTCACTGTAAGCAGTGATTGACATATTATATTTTAAACCAAAATAATTACAGTTTCTTATTAATATATCTAAAATAAACATTTTAGTAATTGTTGCTTTGGTAAAAATGTAGCCTGTTTTATAACAACATGGTACCAGCTGCATCTGTGTGCAGTGTCAGAATGTCAGAAGTGCCCCAGAAAGGCAGCTGATCACACGACCCGAGAGATTCACTGAACTGGACTAACTACTAGCTAGAGTTGGGGTGAATATCCGTGCTATGCCAGGGCCCCACCAGAGCCTCACCAGGGCCTCACAGGGCCTCACAGGGCCCCACCAGGGCCCCACCAGGTAGGTGAAGGCCCCGCCTCCTCTTGTGTCAAAGAGAGCAAGACACAGACAGAGAAGAGCTCCTCGGCCGGCCCAGCTAATGTTAGCTACACAGACAGACCACAGAGAGATGCACTGACGCTGTGAGCTAGCACACATGAGTTTAATGGTACGCTAACAGTTACGTTAACCTGACTGCAGCTGTTCCCACAATTCATTCTCACATTGCTTTTTCCTCTTGTGGTGACCAGAAGGACAGTTACGCTTCACACTCTCCTCTCCAGCTGTAAGATGGAGTGTGCGTCTGTGTGTCTCGCTCTCTGTGTTCTGTGACTTTAATAAACATTAATAAACAGCAACTCAAAAATACAATCGCATGCTGCAAGTATGCATTCATATGCACGCGCACGAAATTAAACTCTTGTGTACCAGCAGCAACCTCTGTGGACAAAATAATATTAAAACAAGAAAAGGATTATTTAGTCTCTCTGTCACGGTTCAATCAGGGCTGGAAAGAAATTAACATCATTTCCTCCAGTAAAAGTAGCCTATTAATACCACAATGTTAAGTAAAAGTTTTTATTATCAGCAAAATGTAATTAAAGTATCAAAGTAAAAGTAGTAATTGTGCAGTAAAATGTTCCCTGTCAGTGTTGTACTATTTTATCTGATGTTTTAGAGTAATATTACTCTGCATGAATGTGTCTGAGTCATTTTATCGTTGCAGATGTTAAAGGTTGAGCTCATATTAACTCCATTAAACACTGCTGAGCTGGTATCATACTGTTAATATCATCACATGCTCATAATGTGGCTCTCCTGTCAGCAAAACAAATATCCAAAAAGTCAACTTTTCACTTTTTGGCTTTGAACCAATTTATTTTTACTAATCCATCAGGATTGAAAAAAATATTAGCCAAAAAAGTAGAAGTTTTCTGGACACTAGAGGCTGAACAATGGTTATATGAAAGGTAACTAGTAACTAAAGCTGTCAAACAGATGTAGTGGAGTAAACAGTACAGCCTCTGGGATACAGTGGAGAAGAAGTAAAGGTTGGTTCAAATGAAAATGCTCAAGTGACGTGAAAGTTCCTTTAATTTGTACCTGAGCACAGTGCTGGATGTGAATTAGTTATATTCCACTGGTTACTGGTTAACTATTCAATAAATGTTGGCTCTACCTATTGTCCATCAGATGGAGCATACTGAGCGCTGGTGTCAGGTGTGACTGTGCAGCAATGGTTAAGGTTTACATGGCTCACAGGTCAGGTATGAGTGAGGTCAGGACCAGCTCCGGGCCTCCCTCATGTTTGAGGGGCACAGCACAACAGATTCTCTGTGGTTAGATATTAGATAATATCATAATATCACAACATGTAATGTTAGAAATGACCACAGGACGTATCATCACATGCTCCCATGCACCACTTCTACGTCATACATTTTGGGTTTTGTATGATAAAAGCTTGCTCGTTGTTTCGATGTCGCTCAGGTTCCGACAGTGAAGATGTGTGACTTTGTCGATGAGTTCGCTCTACAGGCAGTCCCACGTCTGCTGTTTGGAAAAAGGACAGTCCCCAAACGCCTCACTTCATCCTACCTGACCCACTTCTCACCGGTAACACACCTGGAGTGATGACAGGTTTTTTAGAGTGTAGAAAACCAACCAATGCTCCAGAATTAAACGTCAGTATGTGTCAGCTCAGTGATGAGATAAGAGCATATACAGCACTCTCTTTCTGCTGATGTTGCTGGAGGGTTCAGCGGTAACAGAAACGCTGGCTCACAACTTGAATCTACAATAAACTGTCACCGCAGCTTGCAGCCGTACCAAGTAAGCAAATAAGTAGTTGCTTCTCACTTGGTATTGATCTTTTTCCGTACAGCTGGGATATCTTTCCTGAGTGCAGGTAAAACTCACAAATGGTGTTCAGTACCACAGAAAGCAGGGTGAAAAGCATCACCTGGAGAGCACCTGCAGGAAGAGCTATACTGTCTGGGTGTTTAGGATCACATCCACATCCTCACTTAGTAAGACCCAGTGACAGAGCTGAACATCACTGCAGATGGTTATCAGAATGTTTGTCCTGACACTGTGCAAGACAGCACCGTTGTTAAGCAGTCCTCTTCTTTAGTTATGGACCTTACATGTTGTTTCCACAGCCAGAACCTGCTCTGACCTCAGTGTCTGCACGTCTAACGTCTCATCTTGTTAAGAAGTATGGTAGTGCTGAATAACATAGACAACTAGCCATCCAGTTTGAGGGCGCCGACTAAAACCTCAGTAATGTCAGTGTTCAAAGATATTCTGAGCCAATAAACAAGATAAAAAAAAGAATTGGTTTGTCATATAAAATATAAATATAAAATATGATACAATATAACATCTTTAGGCTGTTCAAAGTAAAGTCTATGGATGGGAAACACTCCTGTAGTACCACAGTGTAAACACAATCTATTGGAGTGTCTTATTTTTATTTACTAAAAAATACCAATTAACTGTGTCAGACCTGCTCTCATGCTCTCAGATGAAGGGAAATGCACATGCACTGTGTGTGCACATGCACTGTGTATGCTATGCACTGAGTGTACAGCAGTCATTAGAATGGATGTCTTCTGGGAGCTGTCAGTGCTGATCCAGCGTGTTGTAGCCTCTCTCCCACAGCACTTGTCTTCGTCCTTGGCAGCAGCAGATTATTGGCTCCTCAGAACAAATATTGTGTCTCCACAGGTGCACCAGCCTAGAATCAGTCATATGCTGTCACCACCCGCCGTCACAGGTGTCGCCTGGGTTATTGATAACTGCCGATATATGATACAATGAAGTAGTGTCTCTGTACAATTCCCATATGTAATTCCTCTGATTTTCAACATATTTAAGGTCTCCAAGTCTGTTTATTTGAACTAATTATCTTGACTTTTCTTTTCTTTTTTTTGTCTTATTATTTGTCTTATTGCAAGGTACTGACACTCACACACATTTCTAAAACATTTCTGGAACTTCTGGGTTAGCATGTGTTTCAGCTTTTCAATAAGAGTGTAAGAGACTCTCTGTGCAAAACTCCACCGAGGGACCAGAGTGGTGGAGCATAAAGGTGGAACCTCAGATGAAACAAACTCGGCTCACTTCAGTTTTTAGAAAGCTTTTCCTTTTCAAAATCAAAGATAGAGTGAATTAATTGTTTGCAACTCTGTCCTAAAATTACTTTTATAAATATTAATAAAATAATATTTAAAGGCCCCCTCGTTTTCTGGTTGATACTTTTATTTTAGGTTTCTACTGGAACATTTTACATGCCTTTAAGTTTAAAAAGCACCTCTGTTCTGCCTCCGTCTGAACGCTCTGTTCTAGCCTCTGTCTCTTTAAGACCCCCACCTGAAGCCCAGTCTGCTCTGATTGCTCAGCTCTCTCAGGCCTGAGCAGGCTCCGCCCACTTGTTTCTGAATACAGGCTGTGTGTATTTCTTTGTGTATTGAACATTTTATGCTCACACATTATTCATGAAGCACCTCGACCTGCTTAATAATCCAAAAAGACAGTTTGTTCAATATGCCACCTATGATGTGTTAAACGTGTCTGCTGTGGATGAAATGTAATCATTGCCTTGACTTTATTCTCTGGTGCCATTTTTTTAGTTCCAGGAAGTATTACGGTCTTCTACCTCGCATGAGTTGAGGGCACCATGACACTGGTGTTTGTGTCTCAAGTGCTGTATTCTTTTTGGAGACATTTTTTTTTTTTTTTTTATCTTTTTAAAATACGTTGGCAGATTTTATAGGAACAGAATAATACTATTTAGCTGCTGGACGCTGCATCAGGACCTACTTGTGTTTCTGTGTGCAGAAAGATGTCTCTGCAGGATGGTCATCAGATAACGGCCGTCTGTCTGGCGGGCTGATGGTCATGCACTGCCATGAGAATAATGAGGCTAATTTACGCAGCAGATGACTGATAACTCCAAACAACCTTTGTGTAGGAGGGAAAAATGCAGCAATATCACAGGCACTTTTAATTAGGATCGGTGAGTGCCAGCAGTGCAGCACATATTAGCAGTGAACTGTGCACTGAAACACTGTCAATTCTGGTTTGTTTCTTTTCGTAGAAACTGTATGCTTGATATGTGTCGCATGTTGTCTCTTTTACGACACAATATGGGTTAATTATACCACATATCATGAATGTTACCACCTCAAGATCATGTCCTCAGTCAGTTCTCTATGAATATGGAAATGTTTGCACACTGGTGGACAGTTTTTAGTAGATTCCAATATTCCAGATGTACGTCTTGTTTAAATCTGATTAATCCATTAATAAGAATCATTATTTCTCCACCAGTTTTATCTCTGGCAGTGCACAGAGTTACTGTCCATGAAGAAAAAAAAGGTTCATTTAGACTTGTTCACAGTTTGACGGTGCTCTAAATTACTGTGCAAACTAAAGTCAGCGGTGGAAGACGTGTTCAGGTCCTTTGGTTACGTAAAAGTACCAATAGAACAATATGGAATTACTCCGATACAAGTTAAAGCCCTTAACTCAAAACTTGCTTAAAGAATCAAAGAAATATATCTATTTCTGTTTGTGATAAATGATTATTGTAGATATTAGATAATATTATAATATATATATTATTATTATTAGAGGGTTATTCCTACCGTTGCATCACTGATTATCTAACATTTGACGTCCTGGCTGGTCCAGTCGGAGCTGTAACTGCTTTATGTTCTCTTAGATAGTTTGATCTCAGGGACAGATGAGGTGTTTTCCCGTATCACCAATACAACACAGTACTGATGCTTCAGGCTTTTCTTCACTGATGTAACTTCTTATTTAGATTGTTTAGACATTTCATGTGTTGGTATAACGGTGTTTAGATGAAAGAAAGCTCCCAGGATGTGTCTTATAGTGTTAGCAGCAGTCAAACAGACGGTTATGGACCCGTAGTAACCACCTGCTTCTGTTTTTCTGACAGTGATGGAACCGACAGAGGCCAGTGGATCACTTGTGAGCACCATTTCACAGCGGACAACATGAAGGAGGAAACTCTACTCGCCCTGATAGTCAGAGAAGTCCATTCCATCAGACCGTACACCATGAGTCTTGATAGCATCAGTTCTGAAGTGTAAAAGACATTAAAACACCACCTCCTCCTCCTCCTCTCTCCCTCTGCCAGTCCTCTCTTTAACCCTTCGGAGGAAACCAACAACTCCTCCATTCTTAGCAAACAACTCACTGATGTGATTGACCTAAAGACTGTTAACCACAACGACTGTTCTCCTTTTACCACCCTTGTCCCTTTAAAAGCATATTTTTATAAGAAATATTTATCTGAATTTATCTCTGCACATATTGTGGATAAAACTGTGGATCCTTGAAATTCTGCATAGCAACCCTAAGATTTGAGTCGTATTGATTTCCCCTCAGACACCTTTCCTGGATTAATACATTTTTTGCAGCTATGGATCTTGTAGGTTTTTCTATCAGACTGCAAGTGTTCCTAAGCACATGTCTAGGACTGGAATTTTTAGGCACACCAGGTCAGTGGGCACGCTACCTCCGCTGGGACGCCAGCACCCGCGGTGACCTCAGCTTCCAGTTCAAGACAGACGCCTCGGAGGCGCTGCTGCTGTACTTTGACGATGGAGGCTACTGTGACTTTCTGCAGCTGTCAGTGGTGGAGGGCCGACTGCAGCTGCGCTTCAGCATCGACTGTGCTGAGACCACGGTGGTGTCCGACAGACGGGTGGACGACAGCAGCTGGCACTTTGCTACTCTGAGCAGGTATAACCTGCGCACAGTGCTCGTACTGGACGGCCAGGCCAAAGCAGATGAGGTGCGGCCTCAGCGTCTGTTCATGAAAATAGTCAGCGACCTGTTCCTGGGTGGAGTGCCTCAGGATATCCGCAACGGCGCGCTCACACTGCCTACGGTGCGAAACATGCAGCCCTTCAGGGGCACAATTACAGACCTCAAATATGGCATCTCACAGCCCCTGTTCCTGGGAAGCCTTAAGGTGCCCCTGGAGTCAGAAGGGTGGTGCACCGTGAACCCATGTGAGAATGGTGGGACATGCTCAGTGGTGGACGGGGAGCCGGTGTGCGACTGCTCCAAAACAGAATACAAGGGCCGATTCTGCAGTGAAGGTAAGACACACCTGTGAAGTCTCGGACTTTAAATGTATCTCATTTCTTTTTGGATTCTAACCATTTTAATTTTTATTCATTGAAGTTCCCAATGAACTGCTGCTCCAGGCGGCCCGATTTTAAACACTGATGAGATGTGGCCAGTCATTTATAGGCCAAATCCAGATAACTGAGCAAAATGATAAAATCATCTAACAGCCCAGTCGCCACAAAAAAGGGTTGGCGGTTAACATTTCTGCAAAGCATGGATCTGTCCAAATTTGTACGTTTCATACGTGCCACATGTTCATTTCTACAATATATGTCAGTTTACAGGTTCAGAATATAACATAAAAGTCTGACTCAAAACAGAATGACTGTTGCATGAGTACTGGACCTTCGCTGTACGGCTGCAGGTTAAACTCACTATACGAACGTACCTGTGTTACGTAAAGAATGGACTTTAAGTATGTGACATGACTTAACTACATTAGTAAGTTAAAAGACGAGCTGGTTTTACACTGGACACAAACAGCGGTCTCCTGGGTGAAGGTCCTGTGGTTGTGTAACCTGACCATCCTTCCCAGACCTCCTCCCTGTGCAGACTTTTAGCTCTTCTCAGTGCTTCTCCTCACCTCCAGCAGCTGTAATAATTACTACAGCCGCCTGAGGCCACTACCTAATGACAAATGTCTACATGGGTAGTAATAAGCTGCTTTCATAGTCGATCTATATGGTCGTTTTCAGATGAGGACGAACTGATATTTTTGACGGGGTCCCAGAGCAACATTTGTAACTGCTTCACCACTGGATACTTTTAGACCTTGAGACAAAAAACAGGTGCTGTGGCATGTCCAGCCTACTTTGTGGCAACAAAACCAGATATTTTAAGCCAAAACAAGATATTTTCTGAACCCAGATCAAGTGTTTTTTGTACCATAACCTAGCCCGACCACAAGGACACCACTGCCACAACATCATCTAGATAACTGGACCTAAAGAAACATTAAGTTGCAGCTAAATAAATGTAATATTTCAACATATCCATGGTTTGCAGAAGTGTACATTGCTGAAATGTATTTCTTGGCACTGGGTTACGTCCAAACAATGATCAAAAAGAAGAACTGGCTTCACTGAATGTTCTTTCACATTTTCTAGTTTGAAAAAGCATATTTGATTTTGTTGTTGGGGAAACCTTGTGCCATGATCCAGCTGATCTTACCTGTCCAGTGTGAACTGCTCCGTCATGTTACGTTACAGGAACACCATCATGACCTTGTAGGTTTCTGTGTTCTCCACAGAACTCTCTGGTCTAACGATTGTTTTCTGCTATTACACCAGATATCAGGCAGCTTGACTTTGTGGGCCTGCTTGGCTCTCCTAGTGATTGCTATTATTCCTGTGTGTGTGTGTGTGTGTGTGTGTGTGTGTGTGTGTGCGTGCGTGCGTGCATGTGATTGTGTGTGTAAAATCAGAAAGCTAATCTAAGCACGGTTAGCCAGTGAGGCGCAGGTTAATGGCATCGGTCCTGCAGGCAGTGATAAGGACGCCCACAGAGAAAACAGGGCCTCCTGAGCCCCTTTCTTCACCCAATCACAAGATGGCAGGTGTTTTATATCACATCCTTTTGTGCTGACAATTTTGCCGGAGCTGTGTTTCAATTGCTCTACAGCTGGCTGTCCCCAGACCAAAATTGATTCCTATTAAAAGGAAGCCCTTTACTCATTTCCCCTCACGTATTTCCTGCCTGCAGGCTGAATAAAAAGCACTCTCACTTGCTTTTTGTAGAGACTTGGGTTTTCTGTGATTTGATGAATCTTGAGCACAGAATATCCTGTGATAATGCCTGTTTTGTTGTGGGGTAATTGGTGAACACGCAGTCACCACAGTAAAAGGATTCAGGCACCTTTTGCTTTTTTTTCCCTCTTGTGCTCTGAAAAAAACTCCAGTCATGTACTTAATTATTCACAATCAATACACATTCTCCAGGCTTTCCAAACCAGCAGCTCCCACCGGCGGAGGAGTACACAATAATCTGACTCCTTACGAGATAATCAATACCACTTAGATAAGACATTCGCTGAACTCTTTTTTCCCCATTTAATTAACTCAGATCTGAGCTAATTTGTTTTAATTTATATTTGTTCTGTGTTTTTCCCTCCATCTTTGACTTTCAAGCGCACGTCTTCACCTCGCACAAATATGGAATTTACATCCCATTTGGCCCAGATAAAAGGCCCGGGAATCTGGAATTTAAAGATTAGGTTTTTTTTTTTTATCTATCTCTGCTGGTGTTTGAAATAAAGGAGCTGATGGAGTGGGGGTGGGGCTGGTGCTGGTGCTGGTGCTCCTCTGTGTTGTGGTTGTGGCTGCTCAGCTGATTGACTGGGTGGCATTTAACTGACATTGTGGGCACCGATGATAGAAGTGTTTGTGCTTCAGCTCCTCTCTTTTAGTTGTCTTCCATTCCAGACACACGAGAACAGCAGAAGACGTGCTGGTGTGTAAAGTATTAAAAGAAAATGTGCGAGCTCAGCCGGTGCTGTGTCGTGACGTCAGGCGGGTGGAGGAGTAGCTGCAGCTGCTGGCTGCTGACTGGCACTAAGAGGAAGAGCCCCTGTTCCTCTGTACTGACCTCTCTGCTCTGAGCAGCAGTCAGATATGGGACAGAGTTCTGTTCCTGTTGTTACACGTTACACAGTCTGATGTCTGTTGTATGTGTTAGAGTATTTTTTTCATCTGTTTTTTTAAGGCTCAGGGTTGTAGTTTCACAGCAGGGTGTGTTGTCCCCCAGGCGCTGGTTCAGACTCCGGCCTGGTCACGGTGATCCTGATGGAGGTGTCAGACATGATGCACACACTGACACTCCCTATCGTATTACGCTGATGAAGAAAAACAACAATTAACCAAAACTCTTTTCTCTATGTAATACATTCAGATAATTGTGGATAATGTCTCAGTGTATGAATAAAATATGGGTGAAATAATGTGAAGTACAACATCCACCAGATACAGTATTCTTCTTATAGTCCATATCGAATGGTTTACTGGCTTGAAATGAAAAAAATAAGTGAACTAGTAGAGATTTGAATTTTTTTTTGTTTCAGTATTTTTTGATAAATTAAAAATTATTTATTTATTTTGGCATAATCCTTATCAAATTTCATATTTTGGCTCATTATTTTAAGGTGCTCAAGACACTAAGACATTTTGTCTTACTCACAGCTGATGGAGCAAGTGTTAGTCCTCACATCTCTGTCAGCAGCTGAAGGTAAATATTAACGTATCTAAAGATCCCAGTTTAACCGAAACACCCATAAAGATTTTTAATTCCTTTTAATCAGCTCCTTTTCAGTCTCGTTACTGTCAGCCTTGTACATCATGCTCATGGTCTTCCTGCCAACACACACCTCTGAACCACACTGCTGTGAAACTAAAAGCCTGACGGTCTCAGATTGGGACAACAGGTTCACTGAACTCAATATCATGGATTTGTTTTAAGGAGTGACATACTGATGATTTTGCTTTGCCTGGTTTTACCACCACTGAGGTAAAAAAATGTCAAATCTGTCCTGTGAATGGTCTGAAAGGAGAGGCAATCAGGACCACTGGAAGCCAAAAATGATTATCCTCTGCAGAGACTGAATGTGACATAAATGTGTTTAAAACATGTCAAAATGTTGAAATGCTTTATCTTCTAACAGGCTTCATGGGAATCATCTATTATTATTCCAGCAGAATGGCAGAAAAATGTGACCTTGGGGCCACAAACATGATTAGAAATCATCTTGTGCCCATGAATATCCACAGCAGATATACCTGGGAAAAAACAAAACAATGATGGATGAATCAAACAATTTCATATGTTTTTACATGATCCTACAGTAAAATGAAGATTCCATGTACGACCATGTTGACGCCGTGTTTCACGATACAACACTAAATAGAGTTCTATGTCACTTATATTGTGTCTGGCACTTTAGTTCATTTAGTTAAGTATTAGAATATGATGTTTAGTTATTCTTAGTATTGCTATTCCAGCTCTTCCGTTTATAGGCATCGCTCCAATATCCTCCCACTCCCTCGTCCTCTCACGGTTCTCTCCCCAAAACACACACACACGCACACACACACACACACACACACACACACACACACACACACACACACACACACACACACACACACACACACACACACACACACACCTCACGATCCTGGTGCTCCTTAGCGCTGTGATGCGTGACTCAGTGAGGCACTGGTGACCCTTGTAGGTTGATAGGCTGCTTTTCCCAGCCGTGATTTACAGCCTCCACATTGGGACCGGTTCCCAGTGTTGATTTACGTCTGGCTCTCCCTATCTGGCCTGTCTGCCTCCTGCGAGGCACTGATAGGTGAGAGGAGGCAGGGAACTCAAGCAGCACTGAGAGAATTTGGACTGTTGATTGTTAAAGGATAAATAAGGTACTTAATGAGGCTGGCAGAC
Source organism: Lagodon rhomboides (assembly GCA_039737535.1). Taxonomy (NCBI): domain Eukaryota; kingdom Metazoa; phylum Chordata; class Actinopteri; order Spariformes; family Sparidae; genus Lagodon; species Lagodon rhomboides. The sequence continues at coordinate 2,279,810 of CM077801.1, forward strand.
GTGGATCGGTGGATAGGCTGCATTTTGAATACATCAGGGAGAGAAAATGACACGACTGAAAGTCAGCAAAACATCAACAACATTACACAGTACTGCTGATGGGTAGGTGTCTATGACTGACACCTGTGCTAATGTGCTTTATTTCAGATGCTTAACTTAAAGATTTTTTTCTAACACAAACATGAAAAACATTTATAATAATAAGACTGGAGGATGTGGTGGAAAAAAAACATTTATAAAGAATCTCATTGTTCTCAACCTCTATATAAAGACTGTCTCTCTATTTGCCAGCTATTGCACTGTATTCATATATATATATATATATATATATATATATATATATATATATATATATATATATATATATATATATATATGTATATATATATATATATATATATGTATATATATGTATATATATATACATATATATATATATATATATATATAAAAAATGGAAAATGTATATATATATATCTATAATTGCTTAGTAGCAAATAAGCACAAAAAATATAGACCAGATTAGTAAAACTTTGAGTTGGATCATTTGTTCAATATGAATTCCATTAGAACCACAGCCGTTCTGTACACTGTCCCATCAGATGATTTAGACAAAGTTATTTATGGTGAAAAAGTTACATAATGTTACATAAAAAGTTACATAAGACATTTATGCAGTGGGGGTTCCAACGCAAATGTCTCCAGGAACAAAGCACCGTCACCTGACAGGGCCAGTCACATGTGTGCTGGGGTATATTTTGGAATCTAGGTTTTGATGCAGGATGTCTGTAACATCCCACATCCGCCATAAAGCAGCTTTTTGTAAATTCAACTTTCAGTATACACAGTTCATATGTTTTTAGCGACTGAGATTAAAGGACTGTTGCCTGAAACGTTTTTTTTTCTGTGCAAATTGCCACTTGCTGCCATCTTGGATTATGATTCTTGGTTTCAGTGGATTATTCACTAATGAAAACAACTTAAATGTATTATTCCTAATAATTAATATTGTATTCCACTCCTGCTGATAGATCAGCCTAAATCCAGCACACTTCATACCAAACAGATCCCAACAACACAGCGCTGTGTTGTTTCAGTGCAGAGCCGTTTCCAGTCTTAATTGGCGCTCGTTGCCTTTGAACCACTGGGGGCATTTAAATGTGAAACATCAAAGGCAAAAGAAAGCTATTACAAATGTCAGTGTTGTCCTGCAGAGAGCAGCTTAAACCTGACCGCACTGAATGCAAAGCACTTTTTATGAGCAAGTGTTTAGGAGTTTTTTTTTCTTTTTTCAAACAGAAAAGCACTGCCAATGCCAAAATACACAACATTAAACCTGTCCAATCACAGCCTGGGGGCAGGACCACGGGCAGAGCTTATCACTGCACACACAACCTGACGGCAGCCATGACAGACAGCCGCTCTCACTGAAACTGGTTCCTGCGGCCGGAGGGACTCATCTATTGATTGTACATTTAATTTAACTTGCGATTGACTGTCTGCAGTTGGAGGCGGTGGACTGAACTGTAGGAAGCGGTGCAAACATACAGGGAGATCCTCTTGGCACAATTCCTCAGAAGTGTGACAGCAAATAAGGTTGAGCTTGTGTTAGCTTCCAGGGAACAATCACTGGTTTAATGGAGGAGGACAAGTTAATGTCACAAGGAGGCTGACTGAAGGCCTGAACGAGACACAACAGGATGGATTCATTTAGCAGTGCATAATGTTTCACAACAAAATGCAAAATTTCAGAAAATTACCAAAAGAAGAGGTCTCGTATTAGAGTCTTTCCGTTTCCCCAGTAGAAACTGCAGGGCTGCCATCAAGTTACTGTTGTTTTCATATGACATTATGCTATCATACATACAGGCAGCGACTCCTGATGTGATGATGTAAATATGCCACACTAAGAAGTGTTGAAGGAGAAATATGGGCTAAGATTGCAGGCTTTAATTACTTTGAAATTTTCCTCCCACACACATTCGTCACAGCATTCTCCGGTGACAAATGCTCTCTGCCAATAACATGCCCATTACCACGGAAACTGTTGTCCAACCAAAACCAGCGTTACACCTCCAGAATTCAAAGAGCATAGACCTTCCATAGGTTCCAGCTGCAGACATCCAGTAGTCAAAGCACTGTGTAGGATACACTGCTGTACATGTTTGCCACTTTATCAATATCTGATTAAGACCAGTGCAAACAAGACGGTGAGCTGCTGCTCTCTTCAATTAATGATAAATTGATGAAGTCAGATGGAGCGAGAAACCAGCAGAATTGCTGAGTTCGATGAGTTGAACTGATTATGTAAGAGAAAGCCCTGATTAAGCTCCAGATTAGGCAGCTTCCCTAAAGTAATTAACATGACTGATATAATTTGCCTGTTTGAGGTTGTAATGTAATGTTATTGTCATTAATTGAAGTAAGAACCTTTCAAGAGCAGATATGTCACAAAGTACTTCACAGAGGCAATAATGTACACACATACATCTAGACAAAAAACACAATAAATACAGACAAAGGCAAGTCTGAACAAAAAAGGTCCTGAGCTGCTTTTTTAAAGTGTCTGCAGCGTCTACAGATCTCAGTAGAAGTCAAACGGGAGAGAGTTCCAAAGTTCAGGAGCCACAACCTCGAGAGCACAGTCTGCTTTAGTTTTAAGCCTATAAATCAAGGACCTACCAGCGTGAATTAAGATTTCCATCTTTGCTTGAGACACTGTGTGGCCTCACTTGATGAGATGAGATAGTTTGACAAAATACATTGTTTGAAACGGCCCTTCACAACAACACATATACGTGTGCTCTGATCTGGCATCATTTCTCTAGTCTGACATGGTTAAAATTTAGTGAGGGTGAGAAACACAAAATGACTGGGTTTGGGTTAAAATAAGTGGGCCTACTTAGTCAAGGTTGTAAATGTGTGTAGGAGTCTGTGGTCCCCACCACCACCAGTTACACTGCTAGCTAAATGCACAATCATTTATTATTGGGATCTCTCAATCAAAACAGGCAAAAGATTTTAGCTTAGTTGTGTTGGCAGAGCTGCTATTCAGCAGAGAAAGTTAGGTGCAGACCCTGACCCTCTGGAGGAATAAACACCCAGTCAGAGAACTGGAGTGTCTGGTGAGTGTGAAGTTCAGTGAAAGGTTGACCTGAATTCAAACACACACACACACACACACACACACACACACACACACACACACACACACACACACACACACACACACACACACAGCTAGCTTACCGCTAATGTACAAAAAAGTTATCTTGCTGTTTAGGGCAATAAATAAATGCTGTGGTCAAACTCGGAGGTGAACACACCGTTAAACAACCACCATTAGTAATGGAAATCTATCTAAGTGACTCTATGTGGTTACAATTGTATCAATGTTTAAACACATTTGGGATAATGTAAGAACAATACTCAACAGAATCTGTTACAACGTTGTAGTTGTTTTAGACATTTAAAGCAGAAAAAAAGTAAAAAAGTAAAAACAACATAAAACCCATCAAACCCACCACTGTGGATGGATTAATATAGAAAATGATGAAGTCTTTTATCCTTCAGATGGAAGACACAGTGTCATGTTTTCCACCTCTGACTGCAGAGACTTCCCTCTCTAACAAGTCTGCTGTAGCTCCGTGCTGCCGTCAACCAGCCGACAGTCCACCAGCTGTATGCTGTTGACACCCCGACATGAGCAGATGGCCTCAGCATCCCTCCCTGGTTATTTCTCCAGCCACCCGTTTGTTCTTATCAACATGAAACATGGCTGCCGGTGAAATAGGTCAGCGAGGAGGTTATGGCTGTTACACTGATGATGATGAAAACAGTAATAATCAAGCCCTCAGTGCTGTAATGACTCAATCCTTTATCCTGCTGGAATTATGTGTGTCTACGTACGCATGCACCTCCGTGTACTGGTTTACCTTCCATTTTCATAACCTGCAAAAAACAATCAGTTAAGCCTGCAGTGAAGAAAGAAAGCTGAATTTGAAATACCTCATTAATCACTGCGCTCTCCTGCTTTATCCAACACATCATGAATCATCCCTTTAAGTAATCCACTTTAGGCTATAATTCCCCGCTATCCTCGTCTCACCTTTTGCGTATTGAATTAAAAGACAGAGTCATACTCTCATACCTTGCTAGTCATACCCTAGATTATGTGTCCACTGATGAATAAATAAGTTTGTCAAAGCACCGATGAGTCACCCCAAAGAATGGTGATCTGTTAGGGTTTTATTTTTAGGGGGAATTTGTGAGGAGAGCTGGAGGATATAGATTTCATGACTCAGAAAAACCTGTTCACAGCCCCCAGAGACAGTAATTGTATTGAGTTAAATGCTGGCTAGCCTGCCACTGGGAATTGTACCTGTGATTGTTTGATTGGTTTGTTGACTGGTACCTTATTAAATATGTATGTATATGCACAGCCCTCTCTCTCTCTGTCCAACACGAGCCTGATGGTACAACACAAGGGAAGTACATTGTCAAAGGAAGTAGGTCTGGACAGAGAACAAAATAATTATAGAGCAGTAGGTTGGCTGACTGATCATCAGGAGAGAGAGAGACAGAGAGATTGAGCTTTGAGTGATGGATTAGTCAGAAAGTCAAACAGGAGTGAGAGAGAACTGCAAGATGAATTAGTTAATCTGCTGTCTCCCTGCTGTTGCTTCTTTTTATCTACTCTGTCCCAGTGGTTGGACGAACCCATTTACTGTTCCACCATAAAGGGCATCTAGTCTGTGCACACAAGCCGGTCCTCTGCAGAATCATTATTGCATTGGTCATGTGGTCAAACACTTAAACCGATCTATGTTAACATTTCCCTGACAGGTAACTTTGTTGTTCCTCAGGCGATTTCTTTATCGTACATTAGCCATAAGCAGACGGGCGAGAGCACACACCGAGGGTGTGTTTGTCTCCGGGGTTGAATTCAGTTCAACCTCTCACTAAACTCAGCACTCACCACAGACCCGGCTCGCTCTCCTCTCCTCTGTAATGTTACATTCATCAAGTCAACAGCAGCAGTCAACATAACAGTTCATAAACACTGTAGTAGGTTGACAGACGAGTGAGGAGAAATCCACTCTTTTAATCCCGAAAGATAAAAAGTCATGAGCTCTCTCCTCAATGGTTCATGGCTGAGGATCAGAGCAGATGTAACTCTGGGTGTTTATTCCTCCCAGAAGGTCTGGCTCTGCATTCGATTCAACAATTCTGATGAGAAGCAGCCTAAAGACAAAGCGCTGTGTCCAGTGAGTGCTCCACCTCATTTGTGCTGCCGCTCCAAGTGGTTTGGGTTTAAAATTTCTAATCTAATCTTTCTTAATCTGGCAACTGGGTTGTGCTGTCTTTATCTCTCTCTCTCTCTCTCTCTTTTTGTCTCTCAACTACACACCTGCACACATTTGTCTTTGAGCACTTGTGTGGACTCTCATTGACATAATAGATTCTCTTGCTCGCAGGTCCAACCAGCACAACTAAATGTCTGAGCTAAACCAAACTAAGATGAACCTTCAAACAAAGTCTGAAATGTTCAACCTACAATGAATTAAAACTGAACGATAGCAATGCAATTGTGTCACACATATAGACACGTGTGTGTGTGTGTGTGTGTTAGTGTACATACACACTTAATCTGCCATAATCTCTTTCTGTCAAGAGTGTTGCCTTTCTGTGGGTATTTGAGTGTTGAGTTCAATCCTATGGAAATCTCAAATAAATCAAAGGACACAGAGGAACACACACACACACACACACACACACACACACACACACACACACACACACACACACACACACACACACACACACACACACACACACACACACACACACACTTTTCTCTCCCAGATGACCATTTGACCAACTCATTCCAGCACAGCTGACACAGGTCCTCAGTTTAAACTGAATTAATATCTAATGCATATCTGATTGGCCTCCATCTGCTTGTGTTCAAATTAAAACTCTAACATGCCCAATTAGTCCCAGCTAAGAACATTTAATGCATCTCAAGTCAATTACCTTTTACTTCATTTTGCAGCTACTTCATTTCTGTGAGATGAGCCAAATAAAGCCACATATGTTTCAATAATCAAAGAAGGAGTTTTGATGATGGACATCGTCTGGTTGTTCTACACACAGTGGTCACTGATCCGCCCAGTAGCTGGCAACAGATATACTATTGTTATTATTGTTGTTATAATACTAATACTACAAATACTACTACTACTACTACTACTACTACTACGACTACGACAACTACTACTACTAATAACAATAATAATGATATATTATTATTATTATTATTATTATTATTATTATTATTATTATTATTATTATTATTATTATTACATTATCATCATTCATGTTTAGGACAAGGTCCTGTGTTACCATTTGTGTTTTTCAGGGGTGATATTGGTTGTGTAACCAGCTTTGTGTGGCTTTGCCTGGAACACGACTCAGAGAGCATTTCTTTGACCCCAGATGTTTTATATAATGTTGCCTTCAGGTCAGAATTTCCTCTTAACCACCACTTTAATCTCTGACCAAAGCTAAAACAAAATTGTTCATATTCCCAAGAGTTCTGCTGTGGATATTCTGCTGTTCTTGCTGTGGCCCCATGGCTTTCACAAACCTGACTTTTGCCCCACTGCTGCAGTGGCTCTAAGAAAAGCAAAATCATCAGTATGGTATCCAACACTTTGCACAACACTTCAGCCTCGATGGACTGGGATACAGGCTTTAAACCTGATTGTGTGTTCGATATTGCTGTCCTTGGACTGCCAACAAAGGTCACAGGTCAAAGGATTTTTTGTTTGGTTTCATTTTAGTTTCCACTGTGTGTGTCTTTATGATTTAGCAACAGAACTTGCCAACACAGATCAACATGTCTGAAGTGAGAGCGATGCCTTTTTCTTCACACTGGACAGTTACTTTGTATCCAATGGGACTGAACGATGGTTTAACTCTTTATTGCCAGAATGTTCTGTGTTTCTTTCTGTGTGTGTAAAATACATACACATGGTAGTGCCACTGTATGGATGATGTGTAGAATCATTTGCATGACAGTCAACATGCAAGTAAGAAGAGTGTTTCTAATGCTGCTTTCGTTTGCTTGTTTTCTCTGTGTCCTTCTTTTCCAGAGGTCATCAACAGTATGCCAGGTGAGTTTGAATAAAAAAGCAATTACTTGTATAGCTGCAGATTTCCAGACAGCCTGGGGCAATGCAAATATACTGTAGTATGGGCTCGGGGATTCTGCAAAGTTGATTTACTGACCACTTTATTTAAAAGCTGTCAAAATGAAAGAAGTGTGAAAAATGAAATGCATGAAAGATGTAAGAAGAAACGGGCTCTCACTATATACTGTATATAAAGCAGTGTTTAGAACAATAATAGATTTAACATTTAAACTTTAATTAAAATATCCTATACTGTCTCTGCAGTCTCTGCGTATTGCTTCAGAGTTAGAAGTGTCTAATTGGATTTCCTGCATTCTTGGCATTCAGGAAACTTAGTCTCTGCTGTGATGCTACAGTTTGTCACCACAACATTACCGTGACACAAAAGTGAAGAAGACAGCATATTTCACTGTAATACATTACCAAACTCTACACATATTCTTGTCTCACAGTTTGATTTTCAGACTGTGCAAGCCAGGAAATGTGTTGTAAACAGTGATTGCCTTGAATCAGAAATTAATTTAAAATCAAGTGGGGCTTACTGTGTGTCAAGTCCATTAGAATGCATGCATACCGGGTTCACAGAATACTAACTAGTCAGGTTTCCATTCAACAAGTTTGACTAAAACTCCAGAAAATGAGCAGAGGAAAATGTGAAATGTTTCCATCCAGTGCCGTTATGTGAATTCTAGGAGTTGGTTCACAGAGATAAAGAGTTTTGTTGCTGCTTTGCACTGTGTCACATTTGAATACATCAGTACACCTCAACTTTTCCACCTCAGTCAAGCGTAAAACCTTTTTTGCAATATTGTTTTATTTTTTTTGCATTTCTACTAATTGTAAATGCACATAAAGACAGGTGAGGGGAAACCCACGTATTGCTCCATAGCCTTTTGATTTAGAGGGAAAAAGATGTCATTAGTTGTTATGAATCACGTAGTCAGCTCCAACATTTGCTAACACTGGACACCTGATTGATATGTAGATTTAACCTTAATCATTTTCTATGATCTCTTATTTTACTAAATTAGTAAATCACATCAAAATAAATGATCATTGTTATTGTTATTTTCATATGACACTGATCAAATGACATTGTGAAAGGAGTCACTTATGGAGCTGACAGAGAGTGATCACCTGTATCTGCAGCTCTGCCCCAAAACTATGCAGAGCTTTATGACTTTGGTTGTCCAGCCTGTAACTTTACTGTTTTCCTTCACTGCTCAACACATTCTCCATCCCAACTCGTCAAATACAGCAGCTTGGCAGTGGGCTCCAGACCATGACACTGTACCAACCCCTCTAGTGTCAGTTTTAGACGTGAAGGGCTCCACGGTCAATTAAGCAATAATATATAGTAATGTCTGCTTAGATTTTCAAAAGCTAAAGCTTGCTGAAAAACTGTTCACCTAATATGACATCATGTGACTACTGGATTGTTATTAATGTTGTCAAACAGTTGCAGTTTGGTTAGGTTTAAACATAAGAAAAAATACTTGGTTAGGTTTAGGAAAAGATCCTTCTTTGAGTTAAATTAACTACGTGCAGTCTCAAGGTGATCGTCACCTACATAACTTAAGTTACATCATTAACGCACATAAACTTACGTAACATAACTTAAAACAAATCACTCTGGACTCCCCAACCACCCTGGACTTGTCTCGCTCTTCACACTGCTGCACTAGAGTAGTAGTGCAGTGTCAGAGCCGAGGCCCACTGACCAGGCAGCTGAATCTGATGCATCGGGAGTGAGAACAGCTATCGTTCAAAACCCATTGTATATGAGCTGAGCAGCACCAAACAGCAGAGAGACACAGTTAGAGACTAGCTAGTGAACATAGTGGAGCATGTAACAGTAAAGAGCCAAAAAGGAGCTGGTAAAGACCAAAGAAAGAGCTAAAAGAGAATCCATATAGGACTTTAATCCTCAGCTGGATGCAAACATGACTACAAATGCATGACAATGTTGCTCTCTGTCTATTGGATGTGTTCACAGGCAACTGTTTGCTAAGAAGGTCACTATATCAACTAATAAGATGGTCAATGTAGTGTTCACAGCGTTGCACTCAAGTGGCCAATCACTCAGAAGTCAGGTGTTGGGGTCTATACCTTCTTCTAGTATGCTTTTATTTGTTATAAAGAAAGCCTCCTGCTCAGACACAGGAAGCTTTGTCACCAGTGTGTTCTGATGATATGCTTTCCCTTTTTGGAAAAGCATGTGTCATTACAATACCAAAGAGTATTGAAACTACGTGTGTCATTTCTGACATGTATGTTCTCTCTCTTTCCTCTTTCCTTTCCCTCTTTTATCCCTCCTATCTTCTGAAGGCTTTGCACATATGATGGCAGAACAAGGTACGCTTCTTACTTCCTCTTCTGTTTCCTGTCTTTAATTAGTTTGATTCTAGTTTGAAGCTGCATGTTTTGGTGTGTGTGTGGTATGTATATATGATTGTATATACATTGTGAATTTATTAGACTGCTGTATTTCACTACAAAGCCAAAACACAGTAACAACACATCATTGATCAAAACAGTGTTAAGACCATGGTCATCAATCATTTTATCAAATTGACAAAATTTGTTTATGTCCCCTTACGTACATGAGACCATTGACTCACTACTGTTTCTGAGGCACTTAAATACTTGAGTAATTCCATTTTATAATGCTTTTATTTTAAACACTACGGTTCAAAGAAAAAAACATTTTTTTTTACTAAACTGACTCACAACACAATCCCAGACTTGGCTACTTTCAAAGGACGTATACACTATTTATATCTGGTTTCACTTGTGAATGAACCACGACCAATATGTAACAAAAGTAGCTGATGTAGGTTATTGACATGATGTGGTGCAGTGTGATAACAACTGTGGAACAATAAAGGGTCCCAAATCTTATTGTAACACTTACAATGCATGAATGTAGCATAAGAAACCTCAAATTAAATATTAAAAAATGTCTCCCTTGGTGATCTAGGAAGACTCTAATTAACTAATTAGGCCACTTAGTTCCACGGCTAACTGAGCCAACTTACTAATGGCATTCTGGCCCTTTCTTAAAAATCAAACCTTCAAAATGACATGAAAGCTGGAAGAACATTGAACAGGCTCTTGATTATTTTTTCTGAAGATTATTCAGAGGAAGAATGCAGTATCAGCATTTTTAGGTATTATGTACGTTCTATGCCAATAATTTCAGTAAAATTATTGTGCTAAAAAAATGTGCTATCTGTTTGTAACACTGTAAACCTGGCCAACTTAAAGTACTTGAAATACTCACAGCTCCACCATTTGTGTGGTTAGTGCTCTCTGGCTTTGTGTGTGTTCTTTGTGTGCAGTGTTGTCCTTTAATCTGATGTGGTTGCATGTTTGAAGTGTTTGTGATGTACAATTGCATTATGGCATTTGCCACTGTACATTGATGAATCCTCATGACATGTATTCATATATACATTGATATGTTTGGTGTCTGAATTTGAACTTATGATTGCTCTTCTTCTTCCTCCCTGTCTGCCTCTCTTGGGTGTGGATCCTCTCATCTTCCGCCTCCTCCTGCTCTTCTAGCTAAAAGCAAAGGTACAGCTTTTTCGAAATCTTTCGTTTTCCGCCTCTATGAAAAGCGTCGCTTGCTCTGTGAGTGTTTGAGAGCCCTAATGTGTTTACTTGTCTGTGTTTAGTGTCTCTTCTGTAATGGTTTCTCATCAAGGATGCTGGATTAAGCGAGTAATTAAGCCAACCTTAATTGAAGGAGAAGGAAAAAAGAGAATGTCGCTTTGTGCTTCCTTACTGTGCGTGTGTTTTGTAATTTGTAAGAATGCTGTATGCAGGGCCACTGCGTTTGTGATGCAACACAAACAACAGTCCCTGTGGATCAGTTTTCACAGGAACAAGCCTCTCCACCTCTTCCTCAGTAAATCAGACTTCCTACTCTCTGCTGACGTTTACATAATCTGCGTTCAAATGACAGCATTCATCGTTCGTTCGCACTAAAGCTGACGAAAGCAGCAACACAATTGGATTGCTTTTGGTGAAAGAACTGACAAGCATCGTCTTAAATCTCTACAATCCATTCACACGCAACATGTTTGGTGGTTTAGGTATACAGGTCAGTGATGCAGAATACTGCCCAGCCAATGAGTTACCCATGTGTGAACATGAAATGGACTTCATTTTCATTCATGTTCATTTGGAGCTTTTTATCTGGATAACTTTCATGAGGGTTTATTATTTTTTCAGGTTTTTTGGATAGTGTTAGCTGCAGTTAGACAGCAAAGGCTCAGAGGGGACAGAGCAGGGATGGCATGCAGCGAACGGCCTGGGCTGGAATCGAACCCAGGCTGCTGTAACAAGGACTCAGCTACATGGTGCGTGTGAGCTACTGGAGCACCATACTTGAATGTAGATTTACTCTATGTGGATAAATCTTAGAAATCTCACTCTCTGAACAGAAACAACAACAACAAAAACAGATTGAAGACTTGAGACTTGAGTCAGACTCAAGTTGAACAAAGGAGGACATGTGACTGGATGTGGACTTGGGCCGAGGAAACTACCAACATGTCATCAATAATCAATATTGTAACATGGACGGATATACCAGTGATGCCATAATCTTTATTTAACCTTGCAAGTACAGCTGCTGGAACCAGAATAAAGTTGAGATAAACTCCATTCACACATACGATTTTAGCCCTTAAAGGCATAGTTTGTGTCTTTGATGTGGGGTCGTATGAGGTACTTATTACTAGTCAGTGTGTTACCTGCAGTAGACTTTCAGCAGCAGTGATAGACAGATGGTTTATCCAATCACCTGCCAAGTATTTTTTGAAAATGCCCTTTTCAGATGGTTCTGTTTAGTAAACCATCTGGTGTGTCAGGTTAGCTTTTTGCACCAATGAATATTCAAACCTTCACTTTCAGTGATAATGCAGGAGTCACTGTGTAGACTCATATGAACAGTCTACCTGAAGAAGCTAATTGGAAACATAAGAGCTGGCGTTGCATTGAAGAGCGGTGCCATACTGTGCTTGATGAACTGAAACTGAATCAGTCTGGAAGTGTGAATGTAAAGGTCCTACAAAGCTCTCCATTAGGTGTCCAAATACTGAAACACGTCTTTGGGTGCCTTTTGAATCCTGCTGTGTACACCTGTAATGGCTTCCCCCATTCACAGAACAAAGCTTGTGTAAGCTCCTGGAGATTCCTCTCCTCTCACCACCTGTCTCTCTTCCTAGTTGCTGTGTCTAATCCCTGAGCGAGAAGGACATTATTAGGCATCAGGCTCCCTGTCGCCTTCTGTTAGGCAGACAAGAGGCTCCATTCGGGATCTGTTTGCATAGCGTCTCACTGGTGGCAGGGCGGCAGATAGACAGAGAAGTGGATAGTAGGAAATGTCTCTGACGTTAAGGAGTAGCATTTTACGGTCATGCGCTAACACAGAACGCTTCTCTGCTCATGTTTTTGTAGATTTCTCTCTGTTAGTCTGTTTCTCTCAACTTTAATATTCTCCTGACTCAGCCCCTTTACTGCTGTCATCTCTCTCAGTGTCTGCCCTGTTGTCTTCTTCATTTTCACTCCTATTCACTCCCTAATCCAGGGGTCTCAAACTGCCAGCCCCAAGGCCACTTCCATCATTTTAAGCATTTTTTGACAGCAGATCAATTTTTAAATATCTTTGGGAGTAGTTTTATTCAGTCTGTAAGAGCAATGAACAATATGGAGCTGTTGGATGAGGAGTTAGGGGTGACAGACTGCACACCTTCAACTTCTCACAGGGTGGTGACGCTGGATGTGTGAGCAGTGCGTGTGCGTGGCATTAAGTCCTGCTTTTCATTTTGGCGTCCATGTTAACAGGTTAGAGCAGCCACACCAGCTGCATGACTAATGACTTGCTCACTTTGAGAGGGTATGTATCAATAATACATTTTATTCTATTATTCTATTCTCTTTGGAGCAAAAATAAGTTAACTGAGCTGCCAGCTGTGACAGATGCTCGTAAGTGGAGTGTGGTGAGAGAAAGGCTCTTGATTATTTTGCCTTGGGTCCAAAAATATGTCCAGGGCTGCCAGTCAGCCAGGAGGCATATTTGATTCTCAAAAAAAGGCATATTAAAATCTTAATTTAGTCAGACATCATTAGTGTAAGATGTTCACTGAAAATATATACACACTTACAACAAACATATTGGAAAGAAACCAGTTTCTCTGCACCAGAACAGATGAGAAAAATATGATTTCAACTAACAGGAATGATAAAATATGTAGGCCACATTTATAGTTTGTGCTTTAAACTAATACAAATCAGCTTTATTGTATAAGTATTGTTACATCTGTGAAATCCCCCTGATAAAGGTTCATCCAACAGTAACTGCAATTATAGAGTAAAGCAGAAAATCCAATGAACCTGCTCCTGAGTGGATCAGTCATGTCATGATGGTTTTAGGTTGGAGGAGACAGACATGTTGGGGGTTGGTGGTCAGGGCACGTGGACAGTTGTGTTTTCTGCGCTTGACTGAGTGCTGGTAAGTGAGCCAGACATGGAGGGCGGGGATAGCCTAACATCAGTGACAGAGGGGGGTAGGTGGATGGTTGTGCCTTGCGGGGATAGTGAACCAAGGTGAACTGCAGTTCTTGTGAACCCTGGAGAGGCTTTGCCTCATTGGTTTGATCAGAACATGAAAACAGAACAATCATACTGTTTGAGGCTTCATGTATGGGTTACTGGGTTTCACCTTGGAAATGTTATTATGTGACATCTGTTGGATGATAGTGGTTTGCTTTAAAGGACAACTTGGTTTTGTTTTATAATGTGTGTAATTGAATCACCAACATGATTTGTATTTGAACCCCAGTTCTAAATATGAAAAAAAAAAGAAAGAAAAAAGTCTGAACTGAGTCAAGTTAAAGCTGTGTAGCTGTTAATGGTCTGGGTGGACCAGATGCTTGCTCTCAGGAAATAAATGTTATGTGGACATGGACCGACATTTTCTTCTGTTTTTAATCCTTTTTAAATGGAGATAATAGCTAATTATAGATGTCAGTGGATGTTTGTATGGATGAATCAACATTCAGGGATACAAGTGTACATACACTATTTATACTGTTACACTGTACGCAGTAAACCGTATAAAAACCGTATCTAAATATAACAGAAGGGTTATAGAAAACATAACACACTAACCTCTCGTCATGTGACTCAGACTAAAACCACTCTTGGCAAGTGGCTCATACCAAGCTGTTCATGCAGTCCCATACTAGGCCATGCTCCGTGCTGGCAGATATCATATGCCAAAAAACAGCAGAGGCAACGAAAACAACAGACCCAGACAAAACAGAGAGAGCAGAGCACTCTTAATTTGTTCCCCATGTCCATCCCTGTCTCCTGCTCTTCTTCCCTCTTTATCTACAGTATTTTCTCTCAGCTATAGAATTTTAAGGTTTTGGCCTGTTGTTATTCAACTGATAGAGCCTCTTAAGTTGCCACTGAAAGATAATTTGGGCTAATACATTTTTTAAATTGATCATTTTTATAACATATAGATTTCTTTAAACACATTTGATAATCGTGTGTGACATCAACAGCCATGGATGTCATCTGTGTGTTGCCCTATGGGGATGTACGGGTAAATAAACAGCTTTACCTAACTGTAGTTGCTCTGGGATATATTTCTCATTGGATATTGTAAAAGTGCTGACATAGTGACAATCCAGTTGTCCAGTTTTTTAATCCTACAGTTACAGCTACCCTGATTTCCCCTTCCATCTGGCTCGCAGTTCATCCTGTACCTGCTGCAGCCCTGAAGTTATGAACGCGTTAATGATTCAATAGTTCTAATTCGAGAATTTATAATACATATATTATTCTGAAATGGACCATTTGTTTATTCAGTTTACCGTGTGTTTATTTATGTGTTAACCTTTATTTAGGTTCAGACAGTTTTATCAGAGTTTAGAGAGAATGTGCGGCAGCTCTGCTCCTGAGATCTGTCAGTGCTCTTTGTGTCTGCGGACGCATGTGGACAAAATGCAGGGCAAAATTCTCTAGTTGATTCAACAGCCCAGGTGAGTGTGGGGGGCTGGGAGACCTGTTGGGATGTCCATTAAATAAGAACAAAGAGATGCTCTGTGATGCTAATGATGTGTTCGGCCTCTGTCACCTCCCAAGATAACCAGAGGATGTTTGTGGACACACTTTTATAAACTCTTTTATCATCCGCCACTGCGTGAGGAATTTCTGATAAAAATATCTGAAAAATTATGCAGTGTAATGACAATCATTTCTGCTGTACATGTGTCACCTGAGCGTAATAGTTCATGTGTCTTGTAACCACCCACACCCAGTGAAATATTCAAACCAAATACCTCAAATACAAATATGATAACAGACTGAGTATGCATGCACCTGACGACGTGGTCTAGCAGTAATCTAACAGCATGAAAAGAAAATGAAAGAAAAAAGAAAATGTCTCTTCCACTATCATAGTTTGTCCCGGTACTACTGCAGACGCTGTTACAGCAGTCAGCGGCTCAGACGAGTGCTGCACACTCAGTTTTTTCCTTCCTGTTAAATCATTAATTCCTCGGCCATATTACTTTCATTTCCATGCAGTACTGTTGAAACACAAAAAGCTGAAGCATGATATTGATGACCTCATGATATAGTAGCCTAATAATCATTAAATATACCCTGTGTGGGAATCACACTCTCTCACACACGTCCAATACTGTACACCTATGATACAGTGAGAACAGCTGACTTCACGCTGAATTAATGCTTCAGCTTCCATCATCATACTCCGCCTGGTGGATAGATAAACCTTGCAAGTCGTTTCCACACCTGGCGCTTAGGGGTGTTATGATTCGGCCCCGCGTTCGTTGTGTCATGGCGGGGGATCTCATTCCACTCACGGACTCTTCCAGGTCCAAGCAAGGACCCGTCATGGACCCAACACACACCAGTTAGGGCCCAGGAAGTTTTAAGAGACTTCATCTGTAGATATCAAACATGCCCTGATGTGTCTGGAGCAATGCTGTAGACTCACATTACCAGATCATCTTGGTCCAACCAAGGTCTTCCCCCAAATTTCACCTCTGATTGTCTGAAGGGACAAATTGGGATTAAATCAGCCTGATACTCCTGAAGTGTGAGCCCGGCTTCAGTGTTTTTGCTCAGTAGTAAGATTCCTGACTGTCAAAGACTAAAAAACCTGTGTTAGTCAGTCGAAACAATGTGTGGTTTGTCCAGTCTTTGTAGGTTTCGGTTTGGTTGGAACTATTGGATGTTGGGATGAAAACTGAAACCATTTAAAAGATGCAAGCTTCAGTTGCCTAGTGGTAGCACCATCAGGCACAGTTCACATATTCTGACTGTCAAAGAACTGACACCATGAACCTTGATATGGTGCGTAGCTATGTGTGAAATGTGTCTGTATGTATGCAATGTGTGCATGCGTGTGCGTGTGGAGGGAAGAATCAATGTGTCCTGTTGAGAGACGATAAACTCACTCGATGGTTAATGAATTGTGGCGACATTATGGAAGTATAGAAGTGATATGCTAATTAGCTAATCAGGTTTCATTGCCGTACAGGGGTGTGTACTCTCGCTAACCTTGAGGAGACATTGATAATCAGGAGATGATGAGCCCTGGGAATTCTCTGCTTCCAACCATGAACACACCCCCATCTCACTCACTCACTCTCACACACACACACACACACACACACACACTACAGTCAGCAGGGTGGGATTGATAATGCAGGTTTTGCGTATAATTTAACACCCTTGTTCATGGAGATTCAGAACTTCATTTGATGCTGATTTCAGGCTTGATTGGCTTTGTTACTCATCTAGTTACCTCACACTGAAAATTTGGATGCAAAGACTCAGCCAATCAGGTCAAGCTTACCAGTGGCTAAAGCCTAATTCATTTAGGACTTTTTTTAGGCTTATTGTTATATTAATGTTTGAGAGTTTAAAAGCTTTGATAACAACATAATAGACAACATTTGTTTTTGTTTTTTTTGCATGAACCCATACAGAACTGAGTGAGGTGTTTATAGTGTTCACTATGTGATGGAAATAAATTACGTCAAACATATCTTTGACTGATATTTCTTGTAGTATATAGTAAATAAACGCTGATGCTGATATATCTATGATAAACTATTATCAGCTGTGCTAATTACTCTCAATCATCAGTTTCCTGCATGAATTTCAGACTTTTTTCAAAGTTTCAACACTAATTTGTTCTTTAAGTTTTTTTTTATAAAACAAAGAAACAGCATGACATCAATGACATTTATGTGAGCTGATTGCAAAGTGACTAACACAATCAACTCTCGTTTAGCATCACTGTAGCACAAATTTATGATAAACAAAGGTTACAAGTCCAAATCTACCCAACACAACCCTAATCCTCTCAGGAAACAAAGTGTAAAATGTTATTTCCTCAAATTTTTTTGACTTTATTTTTATTTCCCTATGTAAAATTCTACTCAGTGTTCTTGAAAATGTAGAGTATGATTATGAATATAAGAGTCATTACATATCTTTGTAGTTTTGTTGGTCTCAATGGAGTCAAACTTTATACAATGATTACAGAAATGCTGGAAGTGGCCAGTAAAATACTCACTGTGGTTTCAGCGTGTTGAAGTAAGTACAGAAAAAAATAACACCTTTTCCCTTTATCTGTAATTAGAGGTTATAATAATGAGCAAAAAACATGCAGGTTTTTCCCTCCTCAGCAGCGATGTTGAATCTACCCCTGCACTGCTTTTAAGTATAAACACACACACACACACAAAATGTCACAATACTGACCCAGAAATAATTTTCCTTCTGTGAATACAGTACATCTGTGTGACAACCAGGCCAAGATCAAAGCAATGACCTTTGAAAAGGTTGGCAAATTACACCATCTATCAGCTGTAGCATCTGTATGTGGATGTGTGTGTATTATGTGTGTGTTTTTGTTACCAATGGGGGACCTTGTCTGGCTTAACACATGTCAGGACAGATAGTCCTCATGGGGACCAAAGACAAAATGTGATTTTAATATCCTGGTTGAGTTTAGAGGTAGGGTATGAAATGAAGTCGGGCTAAGATTAGGTCAGGGTTAGGGTAAGGTTTTGGGTTAGGCTGGACATATGAATGGAAGTCAGTGTAAAGTTCTGACAAGGATAGCTGCGCAAACTGGTGTGTGTGTCCTTACCTGTGTGTATCTAATTTAGGAACCCTCTGTATGCACTTTACTGTGTACTACTGTGACTCCGCTGTGTGTTTGTGTGTGTGTGTGCACGCGCCCTGCTCTGTCTCTGTGTATTATCCCTTGGGCCTAAAGTGCCTCTATAGTAGGGTCAGCTCCATCTCTATAACAAGGGGCCACCAGAAATAACATGACCTACATTAAAGACCACACAGAGCCACTGACAGACCATAACAAGAATCTCTGAAGCTCACCCTGTGGTGTATTTCCGCCTCCCAAAAAGTTAAAATGCAATGTAGTCATTCTTTTTAATAGGATTCATTACACAAAGGTTTGTGATGGCCTCATGCTCTTTGTCATAAGAGCCAGCTTCATTTTAATAAATGAATGACTTTTTGCATCTACAAACGTGAATCAGCAAACCTAGATGAAGACCCGACACTGATATGTGTCTCTAGTATGCACAATTAAATAAGGTTATTTTGTAAAAAGTGTTTTGTTTTCTTCATTATTTATGCATCTGACCTCTTCAATTTAATAAAGGCAGTGGCAATACCTTGCATACAGTTTAGTATATACATTGACAGTAAAGGGAATTTATTCAATCCAAACCTCAAAACTTTTTTATGGTACTAAATGGACTACTACTACTACATTAATCTAACCTTTTCCGGCTTGCTGACCATTTAAAGCACAAAGCACTCAGCCATTCCCACAAAAACTCGTTCACATTCCGATAATACAGCCATCAGGACCATTGAGGGATTCAGTTTCTTGCCTAAGGAGCTGGAGCTGGGTGATCGAACCACGGACCCTCCGACTGGTGGACGTCCTGCAAAGGCTAACTGCCGTGCACATCATTGGGCGTATATAAATTATATGAAACTTTAAGCATGTTAACACTAAACGTTTATTGTTGCTGTATTTACAGTTGTATTTGTTTACCATTAACTGCTGACATTTTTCATGGGTTGTTCATATGAGTCAAATGAGTCTCGAACCAGAGGCGGTCTGGACGATGATAGAGAGATCCAGTTCTATATCTGAGATGACAGATTTTCATGCATTTCATGGGAAATGGAAGCACTGACTTCAGTTTTAACAGTGATGTCTTGTCTGCTTGTGCTACTTCATTTGTCAGATTTCAACCAATAAACATGGACCTTTTGGTGAGGTAGCAAAAGTCCTATGCTGTCTGAAAATACCTTCCTCTCAGGACATAATTAATGTTTTGTAATGCCCATAACGTTAACTCTGAAATGTATATAAAGCTACTGTTATGCACATGAAAAAAAACAAGCATTTCACAGGTGTTTATGAGCAGGAGAAAGCCTATTCCCAGGACAGTGAACCTAGAAGATCACAGGCACAGTGTCACTTTAATGTTCAGAAATCTAATAAATTAATCTGTTCTCACCAGGAATCTATTGTAAACAGCACCTATGAACTGCTGATGACCCTTAACTGATTTGATCATTGATGTTTTGAGTAAATTCAGTAGACTGCAGAGCAACACTTTTATATATCAGTTTTCAGTAGTTTTTACATTGCTGTTTTTTAATTGTGACCAAAAAGTAAATTTGATATGTTGAGAGTCCACTTTCCAAAATTGATAGGGAAGCAGCTAAAGCTCATAGAGGGGAGAAAGGCTGGTATTGTTTTGTGTCTTTAAGGCCTCAGGAGTTTAGTATCTCTGAGAGGATCGTTGGCATTTAAGACATTTGTGTAATGAGACAGGACAAATTCTGTAATGAGCTGAGGTGTGTCGGCATATACCGATTTATTTAATTTTTTAAAAGAGACAAATTGTCAACAAAGTTGAAAATGAATGTGATTATTATCAGGAATTTTGTTTGGCATTGATAATCATTTTGTCAAAATCCAATTTTGTGACAGACCTTAAAGGGGTTTCATTAAGGACTGTTTATATCTTGGGATCTTTTATAACAGTACTAATTTAAGGGCCAGACTACATTTACATTTTATACTGTCTTATGTTTAGACCCACAGCCTGATCTGATGGTCGGTTATTTATACATTTAAAAAATATATTTATGTGTATGTGTCAAATCACGAACCACCACACAGAACTTTGTCAAATCTACTGCTAAATGTGTTAGCATTTGTTTAGAACATATTCTGCACATGAGGTGCTTGATTTCTTGCAGTGTACAGACATCAAACTCAAAGTCACCTCTAAGTCAACCCAGGCATGTATCCTATCTAGAAAATGCTTCATGCCTGATGCATAGCATGAACCGTGAGATAAGCCCCTCCTTTGAATTTTATTTCTTTGGTCTACAATGATTAAACCCCAGCCTGCAGAAGCCAAAGCAGCATTTAGAGATATTAGCTACTGAATGCAGCTGAAAACAGTCCAGCAGAGCCCTGCTGCATTGTCACACAGACCCATACAATGAATTGTAACCCGTTGAGCTGAAGATGTCAACCCCAATAGTCCAATTGCCCCAGAGCTAACACATTTCGGCTGCAGAACACTCCCTAGACGACATTTCAAAGAGGAGGTTGTGGGGGTGGGGGAGTGAGAACACGCTTCAGGGGAAGAAAAACATGGCGTCGATCTGAGAAACGATTAAATCCAGATTCCAACCGACAACATTTCTCACCACCCCCAGAGGGGAATGACACGGGTAGCGGCACAGAAAGAAAGATGGGAGGGAGAGAGAGATGGAGGAGGAAAGAGAGAGATTATGAGCGAGAATGTGCTGGTTATCTTAATTAAATGGAAGTGCATTTTATCCTCCTCCTATTGATTTCTGCCAGGGGCAGGAGGCTGTATTTTTTACTTGTGGCGGACGTGACTATTGCAGTCAACAAACTATTGAGAGAGTCATTAAAAGGAACAACAAAGCCAGACTCTAAGAAACAATGTACAGCTGCCAGACTCAATTTGGCTCAGGCTTTAATGCTGCAGAGCTACATGTACAAATAGATGACATATGATATGCATGAGAGAGAATGAAAGAGTATTTGCAAAGGTGTCTGTTTGCATGGATGCTTGTGTGTGTGTGTGTGTGTGTGTGTGTGTGTGTGTGTGTGTGTGTGTGTGTGTGTGTGTGTGTCACCCATAAGCGTTCTATTTGCCCGTCCTGATACCATCCCAGGGCCAGCAGCCAGGCTGCACAGGTCGCAGGAGAGAAGCAATGCATTTTTATTTCCCTTTCCTCCCCTTCTGTCCTCCCTCCATTCATTTTGATTTTGGAAAGTTAATGTTAACAGTTTTGTCAAGCGCACAGTGCTGCAGGCAACACTGCTTGAGAATATCTTTTGCAATTTAAGTGACCTGCTTTCTGGCAGGGAATTTCCCATTACTGGGAATGGCATTTCATTTAGACTCCATCATTCATCTTTGCCACTTTGGGCTCAAGCTCTTGGTCTCTCTCCGTCTCTTTCTGTATTTCCATTCTTTTGTTCAACACCTCCCTCTCTTTATCCCTTCATCTCTCCCTCTTCCTTTATGTTTTACACCTGTTCTGTATTTTTCAATCCATTTCTCATTATCCACGTTCACACAGTAGCCAATACCTGTCAATATAATGTAATACGGGTCAATAAAACCGGGGTGTATAAAACCTTTATACAGTTATGCTATAGATAGTGTTGGTATCTCCCCATCATCATTTATACATTTCAGTCATTTTCCAGGAAGAAATTATCTGGTTTCAGATTCTCCAATGTTAGGATTTGCTCCTCTTCACTGTTTATTATATTGGTCTGCTGTTGGACTGTAAAAAAAAAAGACATGTTTTTTTACATTTTTTAAAATTATTTTTTATATAAAAACAAAACAATTAAAAGAAAATAATGGTCCTTTTACCATCCATTCATTCAAACATTGCATTCAGTCTGGAAAACTTCTAAAAGAACTCTTCAGAATTAGTTTTTCAATTTTTGTAGTCATCAATAAAAAATCCTGTATTCATGTTGAAATGTTAAACTAATACAGAAGAAAACGAACACAAAGAAACAAGTATTATTTCTGTTTTTTTTTTCTGCTACACAGTGACTCTGGTTCAGCTTTGATGTTGATGAGCCTGGTGTTCCTCTTAAAATGCAGGTTTGGATAGAGAAGCCTGCAGACGGTATATAAAAATAAAATACCAGCACATTTCTCAACTTCTCTTAATCCTAAATTGCACACAGAGGTGGGGAACATTGTTATAAATCCCTGAAGGGCCTGTGTGGGAGCCACGTGAGCTCGGTCAAATAGAGCACAGCCCTCCAGGGGAGAGGGAGAAAAATAAGCACCTCTTCTTCCCTGCCAGTCTGGAAAACAAAATATCTTGGAGTAATCAGGGAATGACTCACACTTGTTCATGCCATCACCTTGTGGGATCCAGATTCCCCTTCAGAAAACTGTGTTTAATGTCACAGACGCTACAGTCCTCTCTCTGGCCCTGCTCCACGGTGTGCTAGTGTGTGCATGTTCTTTTGAGTTGTTGATTTCATGGTGTGTATTCATTCACACTTTGAGAGACTGATAGAAAAAAAACAGACAGGAACAAAAGACCTGCCTTGTTGAAAATATCTGGAGGGTTTGTGTGACTGTGTGTGACGATACTCATAATCTTTAGTGTGTGGCTGTTCATTTTTAAAGATTGTGTTCAAACACCTTTGCCTCTGTGCTTGCTTGTGTGTTTAATTGAGTGTCTATGTATAGCAATACATTATGGCCACATTTGATGGAAATTATGTGTTGTGAGTGTTTAGGAAGCAGCCATAAAGAAATAAAACAGCTCACAGGATGGCAGCTGGAGCCAATTCTGCCTATCTGACTGTCCGTTCACAGTATCTATGCATTTTGAAGTTTTACATGTCATAGTGTGCTTAGAAAAAACATGTGTATGCAGCATCTGTGAAAGGTATTCCGCTTTGGGTTAAAGGTTAGAGAAACTGAAGGATCTATTAGGAAATGTTTCAGCTAAAATGACATGAGAGGAACTAACTCTCGATACAACCACAGTGACAATAGTCTGTATTTGCCATTCACTGGTGGACTCAGGACTGCAGATATACAAACCGCTGTTATGATGAAGTAGTGTTTGCCTATCATTTTCAAACCACTGCTAAGTATAGTGGGCAAAAGTGTATTAAATGTCTTGTATTATTGTTCAGGGAATCATACCCTGAAATGAGCAGAATAAACCAAGTATGATATAATGTAGCCACTTTAATCAAGAATGTGTCTGACATGGATATCACAACATTTAGGATCATATGGGGTTTTTCTCACTGGTACCTTTGGCTGCACTGAGTCAACCGTGCTGCACTGATTTGCTTTTCCATTCCCAATTTTACCACGCTGAGTTGAACAGAGCTGTGCCTGGGATGGGCCCTCTCCGGACTATGGCCAAAGCATCCCTGGCAACCCCAGTTTCCCCCTCAAACACGGGTGTGTTGTGATACTGAACTCATGTCTGTGCAGCAGACCAGAGAGAAAGATGTTTTTAAAAGTCTCTATGAGTTCGACTCTTTTATACCTTCCAACTGAATCTCTTTCATTTCACCATTTGAGACATCTAACTAAATAACAGGGACTTTTATTGTGAAGAATTTACAGGAAATTAAATGTGGTTATTACCGAATTAGTGAACAGGCTAATCTTCAGTAGTACTGCTGGGAGGAAGAGTAGTTATAGCCCCTCTGTTGACCACTATCTAAGACACACATCAATTAAAGACACACCTTCAAACAGATCTTATTGTGAAGGAAATACAAATCCCTGCCATGCACTGCTGATGTGCCGAGTCAAACTGATCACCATCTGAAACCGTCTTTCCTGACCACATTCCTTTGTCTTCCATGCAGCATACCCACCGACCCTGTGGCATGTGATCACATCTGTACTTCTGTATTTGCTGGCTCGAACAGCTCCACTTGGAAAAGCTTTGATGTGCTCTAAGAAATGGATTCATTATCGTCCCATAGTTGATCCACACATTTGCACTGCATCCATTATGTATCTGCCAGCAGGCTCGTCGGATAAGCAGTGTGGAATTATGTAACACTCCCCAGTTTGATGAGCGCTATATTGGACCTCAATATTCTGCACAAAATGTGCCCCAATGTATTCACCAGTTCATAACACGCTTTTTAATCATGGCTACTACACCTGTCTGGATAGAGTTCTATGAATATGTTATCCAGGAGATTATGATTGTATCAGTAAAGAGGTGAAGGACTGAATCAAATCTTCGAGTGTCTTCAGTTATCAGTGAGACTGAAAAAGGAACAACTGCTGATGTCTTTCAGCTATAGTTCATTTCCTCTCAAGGTGTGGTCAGCAGACAGTGAAGGCTGCCTCATTCACTGCCTATGCACCAAAATAAGGTTTGCATACATCTACGTCTTTGCTCAGTACTTGACAGTCAGCGTGTGCCCTCCCCATCTTTTTCAGCTTTTTGCATTGTTCCACATGGCTGAGTTCCAATGATCAGCCAATCGTTTCAACTATACTCAACTATAACTGCAGCAATCAAAAAGTTATGACAGAGAAATACGGGCCTTTTGAAGGGAGAGATGCTTTAGCGCTGCCCTGCTCTTTGATATTCTTAAAGTATGACTGGCTGCTATCGAAACCATTCTACCCCAGAGAGGAATAATCACTTTGGAAATTGTGAAATGAAGAGAAAAACTGGAGAAGCAGTGTTTCAGCGTTTGAAGGTGACCTATCTTTCAGCATTAAGGCTCAGCAAATTAAAACGTCAGTGCTATCAGATGGAGGAAGGCTAAGCGGATATACACACCACGTCAGGCTGGCTGAACATACGTAGGAAGTGAACGCCTATCACTGATTGATCTCAGTCCTTGATTACCTCGTCTCATGTAATTCTCCGTCAGCATTATTCAACCTACTAAATATTCCCCTTAGCCTTTACGTTAATGCAAATTCCCAGAGAGGAAGATGCGTGGAAAATATTTGCGCTGTTATAGGAAATAAGACATATGCCATACCTCAGGGCTGTGCACCAGGCCCACTAAGCTTTTTCAACCTGTTTAGGCTCAGATAAGAGAAGTCCAGTGAGTTACAGTGAGACACTGATGGTGATGCCTTAAAAGCTGTGAAGCCTATTTTTTCTTCAGAGGTCAGTGTGATCTGTATCTCTGTGTCCTCTGTCTTGGAGGAAGCTTCTCACACATTTAGCATTATTGTGTAACACTTTATATTAATGAGATACACAACAAAATTAATCACTTTAAATGACCTATGTCTCCATTTTCCTGACAGGTGACCTTTTACAGATAAACTACACTACCATCATCACTAAGTAGCAAAGGTGCAATTAATTGGTTATACTACCAAACCAAAGCCTCAACACCATTCTTTTTCCCCTGCAAGGAGCGACACTAGTCTGTCATGTCAGATGTTCTTTTTCATGAGTTAGTAGACCAGTTATCATCAAAAAAGTTTCATCATTTTAAAACTGCCATATTTTAAAGATGTCATCAAATATGTAAGAAAGCAATCCATAAGAATGTAACTACTGTAAAATTGTATTATTATTATTATTATTATTATTATTATTATTATTATTATTATTATTATTATTAGTAGTAGTAGTAGTAGTAGTAGTAGTATTATTATTGTTCAAATGTACGCTGGTTATGATTGCAATAGTTGCTGTATAGTTGTAATCCGATACATGATCCTGATTGTGGATGCTGTGTTAGCAGTAAACGTGTTAGCAAAGCGCTGCCCTGTGACACATACAGGAGATGCTGGGCAGGTAGTTTACAGTGGAATTATCACTGAACAAGGCTGCTTGCTGTGTCTGGAAATTAAGTGATACGAGTTTGTGTACTGTAAGTGCTGTGACCAAAAATGAGCTTAAAGGTGCTGAAATGTAGAGCTGAGTGGAACTGCAGAGTTGCTAATAATTCTCTTTGGGTTTGTCACTACAAGACTTTACACAAACTCACTTGATCTATTTTTTATAGAAAGTTATTGATTGGAACAGCTGTAACCATAGAGGTGAAAGGTCAGGGGAAATGTCAACTTGTCCCACAAGACACTGTAGGTTATAATCTAATTCTCATGTTCCTCCACAATGACTAAAACTATTTAGACTGAATGGCCTGTCTGATAACACTAGGACAAACCATTTAAAAAAACAATTTTTACCTACTACTGCTTAGATCTAACAATGTAGTGTATTCAGTGTGATTGTTCAATTCAACACTTTTGTACTGTTGGTGTAATTGACATAGCAGCCTCTCAGTGGTGATGGTGATAGTGCTTTTTCAGATTTTCCATCTGTGCAACTTAGTTATGATAAAAGAACCTGCTAATGTGCTGAAAACATGCTGCAAATCTTTCTTTGGCTTTCAGGGAGTGAAAACAAATGGCTCATTCGATGTCCTTATGTTTCCTCCTCTCCATCACTGGCAGTATCTTCTTCCCATTCTATTGAAAAGCTTTCCTAAGGGGCTGAGATTTCTGCACTCTCCTGAGTACAATAACAACACTCATTTGCAGAGGGAGGCGAGTGATGGATAGGCTCTTCATGTCTGGTTGCACTATGTTTGCTGCCTTCTAATAGAGTTGCATTTTTTCAAGAAAGAGGTGGGATGCTGTATGTGAGCATGGACATGACTTCATGGATGTGTGAAGTGCACCGTTTGTATCTGCAATTAATGTGTTTTTCTAAGCATTTCTCATCCATAATGACACCAATTATAGTAGTTGGTCATTACTAGAAGTGCCCTGCCTGGTTTAGTAGAACTTAGAGCTGGGATTGCTAAGATTGGCGAAGCCAGATACAGCCAGCTAAATTTAGAAAGTATCTAACTGAAAATCCCACCCCCTCACTTCAGACCCCCCTCCAAAGCCACTCCAATAAAACACATGAACACACACTGCCTGACTACACCAGCACCGACTGCCCGGTAGCTCTGGCTTTCTAGCTGGGAGATGGGTGTTAGCGGCTAGTTCACTGAGTTCTATAGGCTCCTTTAGCTTATTTAGTTTACTAAATACATAAATAAACAATGCTTGATGTGACAATTATAGTAACACAAGCAAAAAGCTGTCACTACTGTACCAAAAAAAAAAAAGCTATGTTGCTGTGGTTGTGTGGTTTTTGCTAATGCTAGCCACTGAACAAGTGGCTGCGGCTCAGTGGCCGTGTACTGTGAGTGCAGTACAACGTCGTCATCACTAACTGTATCCAACTACCTCTACTGACTACTACTGATACACATGTAAGAAAACACATTGTGTGTGCAGACAGACAGCTATGTAGGAAGAAAAACAACTAGCCTGTTCAGTCATTTCATATGGGCCAAATGAAACGATTGGATTGGCTTATTAGAGGCCTGCGACAGCTGCATATACTGGATTTGTTTCCCTTATCCGTCAGAGGATTGAATTTGTTGATGGCTGTCAGGACGTTTGGAGATTATCTTCAAATATAACAAAAAAACTTCTAGTATAACTTACAACCCTCGCTTTAAGGAGAAAGTCAAGGTGCATTTAAAAAAGACTTTTCCAACTAAGATTAGGGGTCACAGTGTGGAGACTGCAAAGCTGGTCCCATATCAAACACTCTCCTTATGAAGCTAATCACTGTCTACACCCTTCCCAGGACACCAGTAGAGTTAGCGGTTGTAAAGACTACACTGCAGAGAGCAAATTGTGAGAAAAGTGTTTTAAAAGGCAATGAAAACAAACCAAAAATCCCCAGAAGACACATTCAAATGCATTAGCTCAACAGATAATGCACGACAGTAAAAACCTGCATTGCATTGGCTAAACACTTGTACAGATGTGGCCAGTAGGTGATTCAAGTAGGAGTGAGGGGGGATTCTATCCTCGTTGTTAGCAAAATGCCCCCTCCCTACATTCTCCATTAGTTATCTGACTGAGGTTTGAGCAGATCTGATCTATGGCACTGACCATAGTTCTGAAATATCAGTAGCCTAACAGCCTAGCTGAATCCATGGCGCTGGTCCATGGTGCTGAAGTAGCAGACAGATTTATCACGCGCCTTCTCAATGGGTGGGGCTGGTGGGTGGAGTCAGTGTGCTCCGATTAGCCATCCCCCTGTTAAAAAAACATAAAAAATCACCTACTGGTTGTGACTATTTAGATTTTGCAAGAGTACTACGTATCTTTACAAACACATTCATTTCATTTGAAATGTTTTTCACACACATTCACACCCTGTTGCCGTGTTGTGTGTCAGGTGAGCAGACTGTAGTGTTGGCTCCGGCTGTCTGCTTGTTTGAGGTTACGGACTGCTGTTTGGTGTGTGTGTAGATGGTAGGAAGCTGCGGTGTTCTGGCTTTGGCTCCTCTTGTGTTGCTCTGCTGTGGGTGTGTGTTATGGCTGGTGAGATAATACACCGTGAACATGAGAATTGGAACTGGCCAAGCCTGGGACCTTTTCCAAACCACACACACACACACACACACACACACACACACATGCACCCCATTCTTGTCTTTATGGCATTGGAGGGACACCCGACCAGAACATGTATTGTGGGGACCACCCATTCCGAAGGTTGTTCATCACTATAAAACATCCGACAGTATCCTTGGAGAGAACGGAAACAGAGATGTCACTCCAGATTATCAATCAAAGTAGAGCTCCTTGACCAGATCTTCCTGGGCACTGTTATGAGTGAGGTCAATGTATACACACTAAACACAGTCAGGTTAAACTTACTGTGGAGCACCACTTATGACTGGCCTGTTAGTCCAGTACCTGAACATGCAGCACATTGTCATGGCCAGGCAAACAAAGAGGAGCGGTAAAGGAACGAATATTGAGGCAACTCAATTCCATCAAATGCTTAATGCTCTTTTTTAGGGCTGGATATCAGACCTCTTCTACTGTACTATTTTTTTTATATCTCAAGGAAATTGAATCGAATGCAACTGGATTTGGTTTTTGTCTTGAAGACGTTTCACCTCTCATCCGAGAGGCTTCATCAGTTCCTGCTCCCTTGACTAGGTTAGGACTAGTCTCAGCCTAGTTTACGTCTTAAAACGGCAAAAAATGACTAACATTTTTGCTAGCTATGTCAGTTTGTCTATTATTTATTCTATTTTATTCTAAACAATTACTTCTGGTTATTCCTACAGTATGTTCCTTTAGAGAACAGTATCTGACTTTTCTATTGTATTTGACAGACGTGCACTGTCAGCAACTGTCATCTCTACAATACCCCACTTCATTGTTCTCCCATTATTCTGTCCTCAGTGGGACCTCTGTGGACTGTATCAGTGTCTTCATCTGGTGTTGAGACCTGCAGTCAGGGAGCAGTGACAGGGGCCGACACTGCCCAGACATTATCTGCATGTCATGATGCCGCAGGGCATGACTGTACTTGTGTGTTCATATGTGTGTGTGGTGAAGGGAGTCTGGGGTTCTGAGGTTATGCTTCAGTTGTCTTCATTTATACTCAGTTGGGAACATTGTGGGTAATGTGTGTGTGTGTGTGTGTGTGTGTGTGTGTGTGTGTGTGTGTGTTGTGGGGTGGATTAGGTTGCTAAGGTCGATGAAAGCATGTGGACCAAGAGGCACAATTGCAATAAGTGCTCACCCACTCTCTCCTTGACTGGTGCAATTATGAGACTGATGAAGCCTTTGAGTGTGTTTGTGTGTGTGCGTGTCTGGGGGGTGTGCCCATATGCAGGGCAGTGGCAGTGTTCTCAATCACTTTAAAGAAGTCCGTTGATCACAGTCTGACTTCATTACTGTCACCTCTACTCACTCACCACTTCAATCTAGATCTAAACTATTCTACCATACTGTAGTCCAGTTTAGTTCAACCTCCCAGCTGTATTTTTCTACTTCAGTGGTTCATCACCCAACCAGCAGCTTAGCATGACAAAATCAAAATTAAATGAAATAATTTCTAATGTCTGCACTGTATTTTTTCAGCACCAAATATTTGTTTCAGTGCCAAAAATTTTTTTTCAAATGCAAATGTTTCAATGCCGATGTTTCCTTTGTTAGTTCAGCTTTTGTTTTCAATGACAAGCTTTATTTTCAATGCCATTATGTAGTGTCACTGTTCTGGCTCCATAGTTTTATAAATTTGATCGTAGCTCTACTGGCGCAAGCTTTTGGCTTTTAACGTTAGCTGTATGTTACTATTCTGTTCACCCCTTTAGCAAGGCTGGCAGCAGTGTTCTGAGATGGCTTAAATCATTTTATTTTAGTTATCATTGTTTATGTAAGGTTGAACATGATTACTGCTGCCCTACATGGGGCCCCCTAGTGGCTGGGCCCCAGATATCAGCTGTACAGTGTGTGTATGAATGTAAAATTGCGAGAGGCATAATGTAAATCAGTTTGGCTGGTAAGGTAGACAATGGATCTGTAAGTGCAGTTACCATTTAACTGCAGTAACTTCCATACAAACATATATGCCTCCACACATACAGGTACAGAGCTCATTTTCTCAAATGGTGCTTTGTTGGATTAATAGTGGAGGTTTACTGAGCGTACTGGTTTTGATGAACACCTCGCCTGAGTAAATTTGATCATTGATAAGGTATGTTTTTGTGGATTTGAGTGTGTGTGTGTGTGTTTGCAGAGCAGATTATGGTGGTGGGCCCCGGCCCTATCTCTGTTGGCCAGTCGCTCACTGTGACACGCCACTCACATGACAACTCAGAGAGAGAGAGCACCGTTATCTCTCTCCCTCCAGATTCTGCACTCTCACCTCCCCCCAACCCTGTCCTTCCTCCCCTCTCCTCCCCCTTCAAATCTCTTCCTTTTCTCTCTCCCCCCACGTTTTTCACTGTCATCTTTTTTCATTCAGAATTGATTTACTTTTGATTTATTTTGGCTCAGCGTGTTAATCAAAACAATTATATAAAAATAAAAAATAAAATGAAAACCCTTTTAGTGTGACACTTTGTAATAAGTCCATGTGATAAGTATTAGTTAATTTAACCATTAAAAAGACCATAGGTGTCAATAACAACATCATAAACTAATTTACTGTTAGGTTATAAGAAAGACTTTATAGACTGCTTATAGCAGCTGTGAGTCTTGTTGTCATTTTAGCTAACTATTTTTGTTTTGTGAACTCTCTATCCCCCTTCACTTGCAAAACTGACACTGACCGAGGGGTAGGTAGTGGATCACAGTTTAAAGCTTAAAGCTACTGATATAGATGCTGTATTTGACAAGTTGGAATTTAAAATGTGTTAAGCATGACAAACACATTTAT
The DNA here is from genome assembly GCA_039737535.1 of Lagodon rhomboides. NCBI lineage: Eukaryota > Metazoa > Chordata > Actinopteri > Spariformes > Sparidae > Lagodon > Lagodon rhomboides. Next base: position 2,311,423 of record CM077801.1, read on the forward strand.
TGAGTTTAGCTAAGCTACATATTAATCCATTGTTAAACCTGAATTAAGCTTTTTGTTGCTTTATTAAGATTAAGACATACTGTATTATGCACTTATTAACAGATTTTGTGTCCAGCAAACATTTTTTGTAAGGAAACATTTTACAATATAGTTTCACATTATAAAGCTGTTATGTTATCACTACAAGTCATCCTAATTTTTATTTTGTCATCTAGAATTTGAGTGTGTATTTGACTCCTTTTCTTTTCCTTTTTTTGTCTTTTATCTTTTGAAGATAAAAATAAAAATAAAACCTCTTCATAACTGCCTTTTTACCAGATCTTTTGTCTTTTATCAGCTCTTTTCAATCCTCCTTCTCTTGTTTCTCTTTTGCTAGCCATCCTTTTAACAAAGGGAATGAAGGACAGACAGCAGAGGAGTGAAATGAAAGCATTGTTTCAGGAGGAAAATAGGGAATAGTGGGGAGAAAAAGATGCTGGGGCGGGCTGGGGTGGGTGGAAACCGAGCCAATCAAGGAGGAGCGTGTGTGCCGTTACACATCAGTGACTTCCACTTCAATACCGCCCCCACCCTCAGCTGTTCAGAAGCTGCTACACACTCACACACACAGAAGCACACACACGGACCTCATATATCATCCAGTACTTTTTTTCACATGCTACACACCCACACACATACACTACAGGTGATACATATTTGTCATGTGGTTTTGTGTGTCCTGATGACGATCTGGTTGTACTGAAGAGAGATTGAAAAAAAGCCAGACCGGTGCTTTGGTAAATAATCAGTCAAATCTCTTGATGTCATATGATGTCATAAAGCCTCACGGAGTGTTCTCAACCATTTTCGTTGCCTAAACCTGACAAATGTTAAACAGAGATCACTTAACGGTGATTTTCTGGAACAGTCTGTCATATGAATCTTTTGGAAGGCCTTAACATGTCTTTTGGGTACGAACTTGATGACATTAAATTCTATATCCATTTGTTATTGTTAGAAATAATGACATGAAGATTTTCTTAATTTAGTGTTCAGCTTTTTCTTCTGGTCAGCGTGGAAAAGTCTGAAACAGAATTTACGTGAGTAAATTGTAAGAGAAGCTCATCCAAATTTCTTAAACCCACCCAGGTCAGAACATAATTTTTAGTCTTATGTTATAAAATCTTTCAAATTTGTAAACACAGAACATCCTTTTCCTGAGAAAAAGTTGCAGGCTGGCCGCATGAGAATGGCAGAAAACTGACCCTGATAATACAAAATATACATTTTTGGTTTTGATTTATTCAGATTTATTTTCTGGGTCTTTGTTAAGGTTGGATGCTGAATTGCAATTAAAGTGATATATTTATTTCTACAAATAGGATAAATTCTGATAATTAACTGAAGCAATGTAACTGAATCGAAGGCCAACACAACAAACAAAACAAAAAAATAATCTTTCTCCTCAAAAAGTGCAGACTAACACTGGCTGAAACAAACAAATAAACACAGAGATGTTTTCTAAACTTTACTATAGGATGAGTTAATAATGGGTTTGAACCAAAATGGCAGCTAATGCTCACAGTTTCATTTATACAGTTACAAGTAGGGCACTAGGCCGACCAAGATATCCCAGAGGGACAATGGTTGTGTCCGAAATCACCCACTCATTCACCACTCCCCACTTACTAACTACACAGAGGACTATACAGTGAGCTTAATGATCAAATGAAAAAAAATAAAAAATAGACACCATCTGGGTCAATTTTCTTTTTATAACCTCCAGTGCATTTGCATGATAGATGGTATTTACTGTAATGCTTGGTTAGTGACATCAGTTGTACAGTACTTGCATTGTGGGGTACTTTGAATCAACTACATAGGGCATAACAACTCTCTGTAAACATTCAGGACGGTATTACAAACTGGCCAGCTCACTATATAGTTCACTATATACTGGGTAGTTAGTGATGTTGGACAGCCAGAGATCCAGGAAACACAGAGGAACCACATCAGGGTTTGGAGGCCACGGTGCAGCTGTCTCCTGCCACTGGACTGATGGGATTGTTAAAAGCCAGGATGTTATGTTGGAATCAATCACATAGCCACACAAAACTCAGTGGAAAACTGGACACATGTTATGGAATATTAAAACACCCCCTTTTCCTAAAAAACGAATAATTTGTAACAGTAAGAAACACAAGAAAATGCCAACATATTTGTTGTGGCTTTCTTCTGATGAGAGAGAGAGTCAGAAGTTACCAACATTCCAAACCTTTTTGAAATTTCTGTCTTTATTCACTGTGTGTATGTAGATGTTGAATGTTATGTGTTTAGCATCGACACACAAGTTTTAAATTACAATTTTCTATTTGAACCAATTAGTCATATTAAATAAATGTATTTCCTGAGGTTTAACTTTAATCCAGACCTTGATCCAACCATACAACCGTTACTGTAATATAATGCTCTGGGTTATTTTCTAAATTAGTGCTTGTTTCACAAAAAAAAATGTGTGGACCCTTTTTGCCTTTTCAGGAAATTTTTGTGAAAATGTCCCCCCTTCGATGCTGTACTGTAGCGCCCAGACATAAGTGCCGGGCTGGCGTGTCGGGAGGAAGGGGGATGGGGCAGATAGAGAGGTGATTATTAGCGCTCCTTGGGGGCTTTTGTCTGGGCCCCATGAGAGAAAGAGGTTAACGCCACTTAGCCTCAGGAAGGCCTGCCGAGGCCCTTTGTGTGTGTGTGTGGCTCGCGGGTGTGTGTGACTGATGGGCTTTCCTGCCACGATCCAAAATCACTTACTATTTTCCTCAACCCATCAACCCCCACCCCCCCACCCACCCTTTAAGCCTCATGCTGACACAAAGGCCTGCATGTGTGTGTTGATAAACAAGGTTGTAAAAAGGTAAATGTTAGCGGTGGCGTGCAGTCGTGTTTTTACAGACGCTTCACGATTAAACCCGGTTCAAATGATTCAGTCACTTTTTTATGTTTGTTTCAGCTGAGATTTTCGCTGAACAAATGTTTAGTTTAATGCAACGTCACAGTTTTAAAACAACATTCACTTTTTAACACCGTTTTTCATTCCTCAATCAAATCAACAAACATTAAGTTATACGGTACAAAATCCACTGAGACCCAGACAATCTCAAAGAGACTCTAAAAATGAATAAAAAATTTTAATCTAGAGGGCCGTGTGGACACAACATAAATTGCTTTGTGGCCTCAGTCTGCAGTGGAATTGTGTAATTTCCTTCATAGTGCGAGAACTAACTGAGCTAATTTTCGGTCAAAGTGTGAGGATACAGTGTCATGTTTAAGACATGTTTTCTGAGCATACAAAATAACCTTAACACATAATAAATATGTAAAATCAAAACAATTGATTTTGTCATGTAGCCACATGACATTTCGCAAAATATTTTCTTTCCACCTATACCAGAAAGAACATTTGGGGGAGCTTTGCCTTAATATACCACCATAGTCTTTAGTTGCTTTCTAAGTATTTATTATTATTATTATTTTTTTCAAATGTAGGGTAGAACTCAGTTCATGTGACCATTTTTTGGAATCTTTTTCTGAGGTTGTTTGTGTGACTTTACAGGCACCACCAATTAATCATCAAGAATTGTTTTCCAGCCATAATTATGAGTTAGTTGCTAAGATAAATATATGTGAGAGGCAAACAGACAAAAACAATACTAAAAAACAAAAACCACAAGTCTCTTCGTTTTGGTCAAAGTGACGCTGCTGATAGTAGCAGCCAATCAGCAGTGCTGACATCATGTTTTCATAGCATCATTTATCGAATCTTTGACTATCAGACACTAATAAACATCGGACTACAAGTTACTCACTGTGTATTTGATCCATCTTTATCAAGCAAACCTCATTTTTATCAACACATTTGTGTTAGTAGTGGGGATGGGACTCTGGACTTCTGTCATTTCTCACCCACCATTTGGAAAACCATTTAAGAAATCTCCATTTTCCTCATTCCAAAATACAAAGAGCCAAGCAAGTGGCCCTGGTGTCCTGAGAGGTGATGCTGGTCTGACCAATCAGAAGGCACGCTTCTGGATGCACTGAATGAGATGAACATCCTCTGGGCCAGCTCTGATGATGTCAGCATCATTAGAGAAGTTGCCCTGGGATTTATCAGTAAACTGATGAATGACTCTTTTTCTACAGTCACAGTTAATTCCTTCTCTAATCAGAATCTGTGGGTGGATAAATCCATCTGTGATGCACAGAAGGGGCACATTGCTGTGTACATCTCAGGGCTGGCCATTGGGAACATAGCGGAGTTCAAGAGAGAGATCATATGGCCTGCAAACAGCAGCGGAGGGGTTTTCTAAATGTCAATATGTTACAACTTTCAGTATGTTTGATGGCCTGCGTTATTTTTTAATTATTCTTTATTTAATCATTTTATTTCTTGTGGTAATTCATTGCAAATTGCTTTATTTGAAAGCCTGACAGGTCACACACCAACACACACACACACACACACACACACACACACACACACACACACACACACACACACACACACACACACACACACAGTTGCTGTCCAGAGGAGGCTGACAGGCGTCTCATTACCCTGACCTGAGCATCTCCTCATTAGGTCACTGTGTGCATGCAGTATTGGGCCTGCCACATCTCATTGTATGAGATGTGCACTTCTGCTTGGAGACGGTGGGTGGAATCATCTCCCACCAACTTACAATTGTCCTTCATAAATGAGTTTAGTGTTGTGATTAATTTGGCCTTGTGTCATCTGTCCCTCTGAAAACGCAATTATGTTTTTGAGGTAAAGGACAAACTGTCTATCAGATGAAACTGATTACAAATCAGAGAGAAATGGTGACTGGCAGCAGAAGAGGAGCTGTGGGGATCATACAGAAAGGTGCTTTTAATACCCCACACTGGCCGAAAAACCCACTTTAACCTGCTAACATCTGGCTTTTGTGCAATGTGAATGTATATTATCAGGATTGACTCCCGGGTCAGTGAACCCTGCACTAGTCACGGGTATTTAGTACTTAAACATCACCATTAAGTTGTCACTGAGTTTGAAAGAGAGACTGAAGTTAAAGCCATCAAAGAAGTGCCGCTGTCTATTGCTTCTGTGTGGTCTGAACCGAGACAGCTGGGTGATCAATACTGAGCATGTGCATCTCATCAGAGATCAGAAAGAAGCAAGATATCTCTCCCCTTAGCAACTTCTGTGATCAACAATGTGTCTAATTCAGAATATTATTGAGAAAGACTTTTTAAAAACAAGTTAAATGTCTTCTGAATGTAGTCTGATGAGATATTTAATGTGCTGCTTTCTACAGTTCCTGTCAGGTAGCTGCTAGTAGAGGACGTGGAGGAAAGACTCAGATGCACAGACGGGAGGGAGATCAAAGTTGCGAGGGTTCAAAAAAGGATTTATTACTCTCAAAACATGAACATGGCTATGACAAGGACTAACAATGACATACAATGACGCGAGACCGACAGAACAAAAACCAAGACTTAAATACATGACACAAATGAGGGAACAAGAAACAGGTGAGACACGAGAGGGCAGGTGCACATGATTAGACGAGACATGACACAAGACTACAAAATAAAACTGGAAGTGACTAGAACTAAAAACATGAAACTTGATGAGACAAAAACACAGGACGTGACAGTTCCCTGTCTTTCCAGTGTGTTTGTGATGAAGAACAGTGTGGTGGAAATTACAACATAGATCAAACATCATACCACGTGTCATCAGGTCATATTCATTTCAGCAAGATATGATTTTAGCATAACCATAAAAAGTTATATTATAAGTTACCTTACAATTCCCCCTTTGGTAAATACAAATGTACCATAACATCAGCGAACACAATCCTTCATGGTTTAAGTAAAGTCATTATTAATTGACCAACAGAAATTAGCATTAGCTGTTTTTGTAGGACATTGTCATAGCAGGCTAGGGTTTCTAGTTTGGAGAAAGCTTTTTCAGCTAGCAACATATCCAGTGCCATATGATTTTGCTAAGCCATCTGAGAAGCAGCATGCAGTTATTCACCTTGTGCCTTTAGAGAGTCACGCGTGTGACCATACAAAATATTATTGATTGTAGTAAATGTAATTCATACATTCGGTGTTCTTATTCGCTTCAACCATTGGGTTGAAAAAGGGAAGGGCTGAAGAAAAAAACACCAGAAACTTGGTTGTGCACTTTGTAATCATCGGGGACGCCTCGTGGTACGCCGATGGTGTCAATGTCAATTTGACATGCATGGCCTGGCAGGCAGAACCAAAGGGGCGGGCTGACAGCGTTCACATCTCCGACGATATTATAAGTTTAAACTTACAAGACTTAATTAAACTAAACATCGTTTTTAATGTTTCGAGATCATATTTCACCTTTACCAGAATTTCGCCATGGCTTAATAGGTGGACTCTGTCTACATGAAATAATATGACAGGATTTAAATCACTTAAGATTCAGAAAGAGATAAAACTTGATATAACATAAAACACACTTGAATATACAGTACAACTGGTGGCTTATACATATGTCTTCTAGTTCTAGCTTAGTACTTGTTAACAAAAACATGTCAGAGACATTTACTAATCAGATAAACAAGAAGTATCAAATAAAAGATTGCTTGAAAGTCTTTTTCAACCATACCAGGACTCACCATCATGAGTTGTAGTTCCACCAAACATCAAACACATTAAGTACAGAAACTTTATCTTAGCTCCACTTTAACATAGAGAAATGTGGGAAACATCAGTTTTATGCATTTCTTTTGCTGTTCCCTAATTTGATAATACTGAGAAGATTAGATTCTGGCCTAATGGTTATTTAAAACTTGTTGGAAATCTGGATGAGTACAGAGGCCGTTGTAGATTGGAATGTCACAGCTCTTACAACAACATAGTCATAAACAATAGTTTGACAAGGGAAGAGGAAGACACCAGATAAGGCCTCCCAAGTAATGTCTCTCTGGAGAATGTATCTGTTAATGCAAAGAGAGGGAGACACAGACCAGCAGCCATCGTTACCTAATTTACAATTGCAGAGACAGTCAATCATCACATCTTTGTGAAGAAACAGTTCTCTGTTCCTTTTGAAGCTCAGAAAATGGATTCCTGAGTGCTGAGTGCCGATTGACCTGACAGAAAGGAGAGGGTATCTGTCTCGAAAAGGGGGGGGGGGACAAATGGTTTTATCAAGTTGTAAATAACAAAAGGGGAAAATCCTGTGAAGCGCCCATCTGAAGATTTTATTGCAAGGCAAACATTGCCTCTCCTTGCCAGGTGAAGAGGTGATGAGCGCCGATTTCCTAGATTGTTCTGTGTTCATAAAAAAGAGCTCACAAATTCATTTATAAGTGTAGTAGGAACCGAAGGGAATCAGCACAAGTTTCACTTTCACACTTTTCACCTGTGAATGCAGTGCTGACAGATTAGCAGACAGATATATATATATATATATATATATATATATATATATATATATATATATATATATATATATATATAGCATAATATCCTAGCATCTCATTGCCCATGTGATCTCTTCCATGAGCTAGTTTAGCATAACACTGGATCCGCATGTGGCAAACTTGTTTTACCATCAAGGCCAATCCACACCTCAGTGGGGGTGCCCAACATTAAACAGCATGGAATGAACTTGGACCCAGAAGCAGCTGAATGAGCTGCAGCATTCTCTATAGAAATGCAGTCAGAGCTGTTAGTGTAAGCATCACATTTCATGACAGAGATCAAGGCTCGGAGCTTGGTTGATGGAAACAACCCTAACCCTAACCCTAACCCTAGTAACAAGGTTCACAATCTGCAGGAGTATGTTGATGAAGGTTCTCAGTCATCCAGGTCATGGTAAATCTAGGTGCTGTATCGTCAGCAACTGGACTTGTTTCAGTTTCTTGAAGACGTTTCACCTCTCATCCAAGAGGCTTCTTCAGTTCTAACTAACTGGAGAGGAGTTGGCAGTTTTTTAAAGTCTGCGTGGGAGTGTCCTTACAGAAACAAGTCCAGTTGCCGACAATACAAGACCTAGATCTGCAGGACTAGGAAACAGAGTAGCAGGGTTAAGAACAGTACATCTTTTCACTGTGATGTTTGGCATGTCAAAACGTGTCACACGATGCAACCACAGCTTTTTCAGCTGCAGCAATGTCGCCTGAACTGATGAAGATTTTTACAATTTTTTTTACAACCATGGAAGTTCTACAAACACACAAGAGGAAAACAACAGAAAAGCAAACTCTGGCTATGCCATCGGAGTTAATTGCTGATTAGTTGTGGGTTAACCATGTTTAAAACCCTGCGTGTACGTGCTAATTTTGGTGTAAAAGTGGCAATGCTGTAACTGAAAGAGGGTTAGGGGGTGAGTGTGGCAGAGAGAGAGAAACAAAGACAGAAAAAGAAAGTGAGGGAAAAATTGACACTGAAAGACAGGAGATGGAGATAACATGTTTGGCACCCAGGGGCCTAATAAACAAAGCCTTTCTGACCCTGGTAAGTTCAGTCAGTGATCAATTATAATAGTTCATAATATGGTCTGGGAGTATACTCCATTCCTAATGCTGAAATACAGACACCTATGGAATTACTCAAGCAGTTCCTGAGCTCTCACTTCAGGCTGCTGCTGTTAGTAATCATATGTTTGTGACAAATTTAATAATGATCTGTGAACAGTGACATAGCTAGATAGCTAGCAAGTCTTGTTGTTACACACACCAACAAATTAGAATCACCACTTATCAACCATATGCAGAGTTACTAACCCCTTTCACACAGGAGAAGAGGCATTATCTCCGCAGCGGCGTTTCGGCAATTCTCCGCCAATAGCGATTCACACAGAGCGAAGTAGCTCCGCATTAAAGACGAACCGACGTGAATTCACACAGAAATCCGGCGCTGCGGCTCCTAAAGAGGCGTGACGGTACACGTCATGATGATGACGTAGGTGTGTTTTCAAGGTGTTTCCCCGGTGTCCCCCCGTCAATCTAAACCCGCAGACAGTTTATAATCATATGGATGCTGTTATGATGTGTCGTGATTGAGATCCTGACCCACCAAACATCCTGGAAAGTGATGTCGCGCTAAATTAGCCTACATAATTACATAATCACCATCAATAAACTGGACGCTGTCTGACTCGCTGGGAGGGAGGTTGTCTTCTGGGGGAAAGTGCACGGAGTCTCGGTCGGGAGGGCTGACCGTCGCGGTGATTTATTTTCATCACAAACACTTGGTGAGTTTAAGTTTTTGCCGGTAACAGACGCTGTTTTTCTGACATAAATGTGTCGGTCAGACAGACAGGAGGACAGACGCTTCTCCACGTATATCTGCGGTATTATTTCCCTCATATAAGTTGCCAAAGACAGTTACAGTTACTACGTTACTGTTGTTTGGTCCTGTAATGTTGCTTTGCGGGACATTTATCTGTATTAAGTTGAGTGAAGGACCTGTGTAGGTAACCAACCGTCCGATCGACACGCCCTCGATACGCGAAGCCGGCTTATCCGTTCACACTGGTTCGGCTTGCCAATAATGCGGCCCTGACACTACCTCCAGAGACGTATCAGCGCTGGAGCGAAATTTCACCCCTCGCCGCATCGGAGAGATTCACACTGGGACGGATGTGGAGAATTGGCGCACAGAAGCCGCACCCAAACGCCAGTGTGAAAGGGGTTACTGACTCTTGCTAGTATAACAGCTTTCTGGCAAATAGCTGAGCCAAACGGTTGTAGGATGACATGTCTTGTTGTCAAACATACTATCAAATTATATTCACCTTTTGTCAACCGTACGCAGTGTTACTGATTCTTGCTAGCATTATGATAGCGTTCTGGTTGTAGGGTGACACCTAGGTGGACTTTCCCAACATCAGATAGCACTGAATGAACTCAGAGGCAGCGGCAGACTTTGCAGCTGCATAAGCTGCAGCATTTCCTATAGAGATGAGGTCAGAGCCGTCAGAGGAAGAGGCTGGAAGCAGAATGGTGTCTAGCAGGCCAGACATGAGAAAGATCAGGTCTGGGTGTTTAAAGTTGATTAATGGAAGCAACACAGTCATGAAGCTCACTATCTGCATGAGGAGCAGGGTTTAGAACTTTTCACTGTGATGTTCGGCATGTCCAAATGTGTCACGTGATGCAACCACAGTCAAGGTAAGTTTGTCATGTGACCTGGACTAATGGCATGACGTTCAATGAACTGAGTGGACTACTTTATCTCTGGTTGCTGAGTCATATCTAAAGGTCCTATTTACTGGAACAGTTCAAATCATTTCCAATATATCAGAACCTTACGATATAGCAATGAATGTTTCAGGTCATGGAAACAGAGTTACTCCTTGTGTGAAACTTTATATTTTGATCACAAAACAAGTACAAATATTTGTAATTGTCTTGTTTTTTTATTTGGCAGGTGACCATGGTAGGCAGGATAATGCCATTTGAGGTGTGCATAATCTGGAATTAAAAGACTTCTCAAAGCAACTGTCCTCTGCCTGGCCTCCATGTAGTCCATTAATTCTTGATAATGGACACCTCATCGGGCGCTATCCCTTACAATCATAACAACATTCATGTCATTATATTTTATTAATTTCACTACAATAGCTACTCCTTGAAATGTGAGTATGATTAATTGTTCATGGTTCTGTTTAGCCAACAACAACAACCCTTGGTTAGAGTTAATGAAAGATGTAAACTGAATAAAACAACATGCGCTGTATTTAATTTGGAATCATTCTTAAAAATTAAATAGTTGTTGTTATCAAATGTGCTGGTTAAATTAAATGGTCTGAGAAAATGTTTTTTCTTTTTTCGGATCCCTTGTCAAACACTTGTCTTCAAAGGCTTAGGTCGTAGATTTTTCTATCTTTTAACTTGCCATCACCCCTTTACTCTTAATTAACATCACTTAATGAACATGGTTTGTCTGTTTTCTTTAATGAGCAGAATAAAACAAATACATCAAATAATAGATTTTGAATTAAATCACCTCTTCTCCTCATCTCTTATTCTGTCCATTAGATTTCACTCTTGTCTCTTTTAAATCCACTCATTCCCTCTACCCCTCCCCTGCCCTCCTCGTCCTCTCTTCTCCTGTAACCATGGTGACCGTCAGCTGAGAAATGGCAACCGTGGCCCTTCATTAGGTATCAACACAAGCTCCGACAGCCCAGATAATAGCCAATAAGGAGGTGGGGGGGTTGGGGATGTGGCATTATGTTGGGTAGTAAATGAAAAGCCCCCAGGGACGAAGCCAACCTTGCTGTCATGCTTCAGAGAGTTATGGCTGTGTGTGTGTGTGTGTGTGTGTGAGAGTGGGTGGGGTCATTCTTCTCTACGGCTTATGTGGGAAGATGTGCACATGTACAGCCATGTACACATGGAGGCCTCATGTGCATATGCATGCACTCATACACCTTGTCATACACACACACACACACACACACACACACACACTGTGAGGAGGGATTGACTTAGGCCTTAAGGCCTATGTAGAGGCTTACACCCGAATCTGTTGATTCAAGATTCAAAGATATATCTACACAGCAGCATAATAAAATGGAGACAAAATATGTAGACAAAAAAAAAAAAAATGCCACATTTTAATCACCAAAATCAAACAAAAATTTAGAAAAGACAGTAGACAGAGAGCAAGAGAGCAGCTGCAAAAGCAATTACAAATGCAGGAAGAAATAGAAAGCAATTAATGAAAAAGAACATTGGATAGTAAATATGGAGCAAAATTAAACTTTTAGAAACCCATTTTTACTAACCTGACTTCCGTATTAAGTGGCTGCAATTTATTTTAATGTATATTGCTTTTTATGTGTGCTGTTTGTTTTTCTACCTGCAGCACTTTGTAACATTGTTTTAAAGGTACTGTATAAATAAAATGTTACTTAGTAACCTGAGTAATCCCAGTCTTGATATGGTCACTGGAGCAGATGGTGGCCGCTCAAGGCAATGCTCGTGAAAATAAAACGCCCTGTGCCGACTCAGGATCCACAGCACAACAAAGTCAGAAATATGTCAATAAACACACTTAGACAAATAATGAAATTATTAGGCAACTCATCTACAGTAAAAGCACAAAAAACAAAAAGAAATCAACACAATCCGAGGCAAGTCAACAATATCAGGCCGGCATGATGCCCCGCTTCAGAAATGCTTCCATGGAGGATAGATCAGAACAGGTAACAGAGAGGTGCCCGGTGTACTCAGGAGGTAATATTCCATTAACAATCCATAATAGCCCAATCAAATAAAAATGTCTGTAACTGCCTTAAACTGAAGAAACTGATCCTATCCGGTCTGAATTGAATGAATTTTCAATCGGATCGAACATTAGGTGACATTGCCTCTTGGAGGGAAACCTGGTGGCAGGAGAACAGAGCTTGTCTGTGGACCATCGGCTTCAACATGTTTGTTGGAGATGTTGATAGATTTAAGGATTGTTGAACGTCTTGATGGTGTTGATGTTGATGTTATTTGGGCAAATACTGTTCCTACAACACCATTTGCCAACAGGCAGAGTGAATAAAGAAATTAATTCCCCTCAGTTCTCTTCCTCAGCTCCTCTTCTGATACATTTCTGGCAGAATAGCGAGCAGAACCCCTTTCTGCATGTCAAAATTTGAATACTTACTGGAGGGTAAACAAGGTACAAGGTAATTTATTCGTCACTGCACAGCACAACACAGAGTTGTGTAATGAAATGAAAGTTTGTAAACTCCTTCATGCTTCACAAATTACAGAACATATATACAGTTATTTATATACAAATACACAAACACGGGGTGAATCTTTTGAATATGTATCAGGGTGTATGTCAGCGACCGCAACAAGACTGTGGTGATAATGTGGTTGGCATCTTCACTGTCCGTCAACTCTGACTGTGTGTGAGCTCCAAGCATTGAAGTTAGTGACATTAGATCATTTCCATTCCTTGTCCATGTTAACAGTTGAATCGGTGATCTCAATCAGAATGAGCAAATATTGTCCATGTAACCACAGCTAATGCCAGCACTCTCTAATGAGGGTTAGTACTCCAGATTCCTCTGGCTATAAAATGTCTGGACAATATTATGTGCATTGCTGTGAGTTTTTGGCTAATTTCTACTTTAAATGATAATGAATAATTATTGTGCACAATGCATGCTGGGATGCTGCATGAGCTGCCTTCAGGCTGCTGGTTGAGAGTATTGGAACATTTTTATTCCACTTAAAGGGACTTGAGGCAGGATTTGTGAAAAAATAAACATGCATTTTAAGTTTTTTAATGCTAACGGGTGATGAAGCGTTCAAAACCAAAAAGAATGAGCCCACCCACGCATCTCTCCGTTGCCTTGAACAGGCTGTGTGCTGCATCATGTGCTGCAATTCGTGGTCCGAACTTCCAGCGCAGTCCTGCGGACGTGACGTCAGATGACGCTGAATGCGCATCCTCGACAGCTTGGATACAGGAAGAAGACAAGCGCGGTGGACCCAAACTCGTGTTTGTGTAGTAATGGATTCTGCTACGGACAGAAAACAACCCACCACCACACAAAGTCCACTAAAAAGTCATACTAAGAAGAAAACGGTTTTATCAGCGGCAAGTTGCAAGTTGAAACGAAATTACGAGCAAAGCCGGGCCAGAACCAGAATAAACATCAGATACGTGTTCGACTCATGGAGGCAGCTTCAACTTGAACTGGGACTGAAAACAGATGCTGACATGGCTCATTTCCTAGTGACCAGGTAAGAAAACATTACAGGTCATGTTTAGAGCTTGATTTGAAAATCACTTGAGATCACCGAGGACTCGGAGTGACCTAACGTGCAAAGTAGCATTGGCTGCTAACATGCTAACATTAGTCCACCGCTGTGTAACACTGAATAGTTACAGACTGCGCATTTTCCACGGTCCTTTAGTCTGAAACCGAATAGTTAGAAATCAGTGGCGGCTGCTGGTCTTTCAAGGAGGGGAAGCTCATTTTTCCGGCCTACATCATAAATGTGTTTGTTTATTTATTATATATATTATTATTATTCAGGACACCTGAAAAGACCTGTTACCTTTCCCCACCTTTTGCACTAAATCAATCTTAGGAGCTGACCTGCCCTGCTGTTTAACTCTAACAACATTCATATTATCTGCCATGATGTGCACCTTGCTAATGCTAGCAGCTGGAGCTGCTGCACCAGGCTACTGTGAAGTGTGACCGCCTGTGAGTGTGAGTGACAAAGTCGCTGGGGATCGGTAAAGTCTCCGGATCAGTTCAGAACAACGGAATGAAAAACTTGGAAAATGCTCCGGTGGATGTTTATTCTTCAAGATCGCTGATTCGCTCATTTAGCTGTCAATCAAAAAAGGATTCCGCCTCAGACAGCTCATCCAATCATCATGCAGAAGCCGAGCGTCCGGGCCAGCCCACTGCCCCATAGACCCCCAGAGACGCTGAGCGTCCGATGGGCGGGACAAAGCCCAGCATTTATCCAATGACCGTCTGGTTTCGCTGCAGTGGAACAACCCGCTCTACGCTTCCCCACTGAAGTCAGTAGAAGCTGAGCGTCCGACTGTGGAAAGCGCTGTGGCGCTGCGGGGATGAATGAGAAGGAAGTTGCGCCGGTTACCTGTGATAAGTAGCTGATTCTGAACAAAAGATGAAGGCTTTCTAGCGCGTATTTAGTCAATGAAATGTACACACAGCAGTACATATTTCACCCCTTTTTTTTCTTTTTTTTTGGTGACATTTTAGGGGAAGCTGAGCTTCCCTTGCAGTCTTAGAGCAATCGCCACTGTTAGAAATATGTCCCTTTATATATGGGACCGAAAGCCCAACCTGTTATCCAGGAGGTGACGTTAGCAGCTGGCTGTAGCCACAGGCTAACGGTTTGTTTGTGTCTGTGTAGTAACATTAGCTGCTAACACACAGCAGTCCCGTATCAGAGACAATGTTATTGTCCCCCAATATGCCGTCTTTGCTTTCGGCTGTGCCTTTCAGACTCGCCGCTCGTGTGTCGCTACACACAGCGAGTGAACAGCGAGTAAAGAAATAACAGCGTCACAGCATCAGCTGCTCTACTGTGAAGAGTTCATACGCTCTCCAGCGCCGGCTGATGGCTGCAGTTACCCTAACGGCCATCGTGTCACTATTGAGTCTTATTTCTTGATCCTGCCTCATGTCCCTTTAAAGCAATCTTTTCTGTGACCTTAGGATTTTGATGATGACATGTCACCTCTCCAAACTCCTTAACAAGTGTGAAGTCGAGGTCTTGATGAAAATAAATCATGAGTCAAGAACTTCATGGCTGATTTCATTGAATGGAGTGACAGTGTCAGTGTTGGTGAAGTGACCGTGGGGCCCCTTTCAGAGAGCCCTGACCCTCTGACATCCAGTATCAGTGGACACTGATCACAAACTCTGTTTATCGGTCCTTATCTGTGTGTATGTGTGTGCGTGTGAAGAAGCCATTGTCTGAAAAGCTCGGTCTCCACTCTCTCGACACCATCAAAATGGCAGCACCTCTTCCTTTTCTTCCTCAGAGCTGATGCCTCAGTGGCTCCATCCCCCCTCTGTTCCACACCACCGTTTGGTGCAGACATCTCAACGCACCATTGGTCAAGGCGCCAAACAAATGGAAATCCGCCAGCTCGCTGAAATTACTGATGGTTATCGTTCCTACCCCCTCCCCACCACCACCATACCTTACTTACTCCCTCTCTTCAGCCCCTTCTCTTGTGCCTCTGTCTGCTTCAGACATCCTCAGACAACCAGCCTCCCTTTTCAGCTACGAGGGGGCTGAGGATTTACTCTCTTTTTACTCACCCCTTTTATTTTTTCTTCCCTAACATCCCACTCACCTTTTGCTATTTTAAGAGCTTCACCAGCATCGGGGCTTAGATAATAGTGACAAGAATGCAAAAATAAATGACACGAAAGCTAATTTGTCGTTGCCTTCTCAAACAACCTATATGAACATTTTGTGATCCTGTGGCCATGTTGACAGGATATCTCAAGAAGCTAAAAGAAAGCACTATCAACAAGCGAGCTGGAAACAAGAACCTGTATACTTCAGTGTCACACCAAAGCATTTAAGAGACCTGCCAATCCACTACTGGACAGTGTTAGTGTTGGGGTAATGCCTTACTTTTGTAACGTGTTACAGTAATATATTTATTTTAGCGGTTATGGAGTAATATAACGCTAAACTAATTGCATAAGGTATTACTACAGTTATGACATGAAGTGAAGCGTTTATTGTTGTTTCTTTTAGGAACCCGTCCACACCACACATGACCATATTTATATAGGCTCTGGCATGTGTTTAATATAGCCGAGCCTATAAGTCCTTTGTTCAGTCTCTGCATGACTAAAATGAGCCGTTGTCTTGTCATGTCATTAAAGGCTACATTATAGAAGCTATGGGTCTGTTGTGTTTCATATGACTGAGCCTACAATCAAAAATATTTATTTCTACCTAATAATATATCAGACTGTATCAGCCTGCTCATCACTGTGTCCAAGCACATTCCTTTATTTAAAAAGATCTCGGCTGTTTGATTGTTCTATAGAGGTTATTTAGGCATGTTGTTGAAAGTAGCTAAAAGGTAGTGTAATAAGTAATATATTACTCCACACAGACAGTGATATTGTAACATAATATATTACTTTGAAATGAAGGTAACTAGTTATATGTAATATATTACATTTTAAAGGTAAATTGACCCACACTGCTACTGGACAGGGTTCCCCTTGGCTAGGCGCCAAAAGTACACGTGTGAATGAAGCTGCAGTACCAGCAAGGGGCGATTATGACTGGAGCAAAGTACAAAGGTAGTATATAAAGCCAATGAGTCCATGTTGGAAAGATATGTGGTTGGTTAGTTGTTGGGTGGGACATTCATTGGACCAATAAGCTATGGTGACGGCTTTAAGGAAGTAGATATTTTAAGTGCAACCATCTCTTCCTGAACCTAACAATGTAGTTTCAGTGCATTTATTTTGAAAGTGTAACAGAGGGGTGATGCAATATAGCAATATTGACGTAACCATAATATTTGAAAATGAAATATTGATAATAACACACTTATGAAACTATTGTGTGAATAATCAAGTGCCTCTTAAATCATTATGCTTCTTTTCGTTATTGCCTTGTCATACTAAGTGGTGTTAACGTACTTTGCAGATGTACGATGCAGCAACTAGCTAGCTAGCCACTACAACAGTGTGTGGCTACTACTGGTGAGCAAAATCATGGAGAAGGAGGAGATGACGGATGAGAACAAGTAACTACCCGTAGTGCAGGTAGTTATTGTGATGGTGTTGTTAACGTAAATTATTTTGCCCATGATAATAGATGACATTTTATACCATGACAGCCCTAGTGTAACCAGACATCGCATATGTGTCATTCCCAACTTGACCATGGAATGAGATCATGTTGTTTTCACAGGTACGTGAGGCCCAATGTGACAGTGACTCAGGGGAGCTGAACAGTGGTTTGTTCATACAACTACCACCCAAACCATCTCTGTAACATGTTTTTAGGCGAGACATGACAACATATGTCATTTTTACTAGGGTTAAGGTTAGTATTGTGTTGGGGCATGGTGGTGACTGAAAGACAGATTGTACCTGCAGCTCAATACAGAAGTTGCTGTTTATGATGTGGTGCAGTCACAGGCAACCTTGGACGTTACTGTAGCAGAAACGTTAACTGCTAACATAATATCATGGCCATTGGGCTGGTTTTTGTAATGTGTGTGTGTGAATGTATGCATATTATGTACATGAGGCATCGTCGACATCAGAGACTAAATTTGGCGCCTGCAGATATCTTATATATCTCCTGCTTCATCGCTTCTTTTCTGTTTTGCTATCTGAGCACTAGTGGCCATCATGTAGTAGGTGTGGGATCATAATGCAATCACTGGGGCACGTAATACCTTTGCTGTGTGGCCACGACCGTGTGTGAGTGAGTGTGTGCATACAGAATGCTGGCTACATTACTGTATTGATGTCGTAAACTCCATCCAATGTAAAGCTGCTTTTGAAGACTAAAGCTGTATTTTTCTCTTCATGCGGTATGATCCTCACATAGTCCAGCGTCAGGTGAAACATAAAATACATAATTTCTGCCCTCAAAATTTGTTTTTGTTTCTGTAATGGTTCAACCAATAAGTAATCATTTCTCCCATATTCTCACTGGGAGCTTCCAGTGATCCGGTCAGACAGAGCAGTCTGTTGGGGGGCTAACAAACATTCTATGCTAACGTGATTGGCTACTGACTGTTTTTACAGGAAACACGTAAACATGAGAAAGCAAATATCTCTCCGCCTTCCATTTCAGGTTGACTTTAACTGATCTCATTGTAGCTCTGGCTGAACTTTAGATTGTATCTTTACACAGAAATGACTTAGACTGGAGTCATGCAGTGAAGGGACACTTTACTGTCAATGTGGACAAAAGAAATTATTAGAGAAACCAATCACTCTTTAAATGCACTTATGACATGCTAGTGTTGTATTTTATGATGAAAAAGAAGGACAGGTTTTAAAATATGGCTTTTTGTTAAAAACTTACATCCTCCTCAAACAGCTGTTTGCTCTCCATCAGTCACTGACTGTGTGTCGTAGTTAAACCTGTAGATATACTACATCACTGCTAACACTTCCCACACACCACCGCCTCCCCTTCACATTTGCTGCAGTCATGAACTTGTGATTGAAAAGATGAGTGAATTAATGGAATTCTGCGACTGCTAGAAGATGAAAAAGGATCTGGCAAATTAGCTGGCTATGAAATAGCTTCTACAGGATAGCTGCGTGGCAGTGTCTCTGCCAGCTGCTGGGGGTTTGGTGGTGGAACCTGCAGCTCTGACAAAGAGGAACCATTTTCATCTGAGGGGGGAGAGACGGAACCACAGAGGGAGCGGAAGACAATTACTGAGCTAATACATGGATATCCTTGTCGTGTAGGTCTTTCCCCCGTCTTTATTAGGTGTTTTTGTGATTTAAAAATTAATAATCATATTTTTGTATACAAATTATTACATTAAAAAAAACAATGTACCAATAGTTGTCTACAGCTTCAAAATGTGTCAAGTGATATAACATCGCTGTCAGGAGAGGCAAACCAGGGAAATGTCTGTATGTCATTTTGGGAGTCAACCTATACAGTTGTTGGTGTGAGGATGTGTTGACCATTTTACCGGCTGGAAAGCACAATAAGCTTTATTTTTTCATTACTCAATGTACTTGCACAGAAATAGACATAATAGATGTTAAACCAGTGCAGTACCCCTTTAAAGGGTAACTTCATCAATTTGTGTGTGTGAAAAGTGTGTTTACGAGTCTTGGGGATGACTACCGTGTATGGGAGAAAAGTAACATAAAGCCTTTCGTGACTCAGGGTAGCTGCACGCCACCTGATAAATGACCTCCAGTTGTGTTACTCACTGGTTGAATGTAATTGTGGGTGTTTTTGAAAAGCAGTCACTGGTCTAGCATTGCAGTTTGAAAACAAATTTCAAAATCGATACAGTAGAACCAGAGAATAATGACTCTGAAACTCAGAGCTCACATGTGTCCTTAACGGCTCTGTAGGTCACTCCCACGCAGAGTTTAAAAGCCTGCAACTCCTCCAGTTAGTTAGAACTGAAGAAGCCTCTTGGAGGTGAAACGTCTTAAAGAAACTGAAACATGTCCAGTTGCCTACGATACAGCATGTAGACAAAAAATAATAACACATTCTTCTTCCATTTCATAACCTACATTACCCACAATGCAACATAGTCACTGATTGACAATACTTAAAGCAGGTGATCAGATTATGTGCCACCTCTGGAGACACAAAATACTTTATACTACCTTTTTCAACCATGCAGTAGTACTCCCAACACACTTTAATATGTGAGATTGGAGTTAGCCTTTACCTGCTGCGTCATATCCAGCAACACAGTTTGACTGATTTAATCTTTTATGTATTTTATAAAAGTGGTTGTCTACCACTGTGGATGAACATGAAGATTCCACAAATAAATCCTATCAGCAGTAGTTTTGATAGCTACAAATGGATAACAGTGGAAGCCATTTTGTGCCTTTCCAGCATGTCCATTCTGGATTTGCTTGAGCCCTCTTCTTTGATGGTGTGGGCGAACAGCTCCGTTCAATATGCCGGTGGTGTGCAGTCGAAGGCGTGCATGCTGTTATAGCCCCCTTCTCTCAGTGTCTCACTCAGTTTTAATATCCAGTTCCTACCCTGAGAGAAAGGAAGAATCCAGCAGTCACATTCATATTCAACACCAGCGAAGATAATGTTGCTCCTCCTCTCTTCCCCTCTTCTCCCAGCACATCCACCGCTGCTTTATCGTTTTATTATAAAAGCAGCCAAGTGGATGAAAACTTCCTCCTGTAGACCACGTCATTACGTGAGAGACAGAGAGAGAGAGAGAGAGAGAGAGAGAGAGAGAGAGAGAGAGAGAGAGAGAGAGAGAGATGTAGTACTGGGGTTGTTCAGATGAGTATAAATAGGATTATTGCCTGCTACCTGTCCACCAACAGATGGTCCACCCAGGAGTTTCTAAAAGCTCTCCCTTGAGCTGATGCCAGCTCACGCCTCCATCAAGAATATGCATGGTTGTGTGCATGTGTACCTCTTTATTGTGTATTTTTAAATGTCAAGGTAAGATGAGGTCATGGCAAAGGAGTTAAAGCAGACTGGACAGATTACAGTGCCAATTCATAATCAATTATTCTAGCGATGGGTGTCTTCATCTCACTGTAATCCATTTAGAGATGAAACGTTTTTCTCCTGACTGACATGTTAAACCTGTACTTTGCTCAAATCCCACCAGGCAGCCCTTGTCTTCTGGCAGTCTGCAGACTGCTTCCTATGTTTTTTTTTTCTTTTAACTCTTCAAGTCTTGACTAATTCTCTTAATGTGGGAGTCAGTCATGCATCTCTGTCAGGCCTGCAGCTAGAATACAGCAGCAAGACAACTCACTGGTACCAAGAAGAGAGGCGATGTATCCGCTGTACTGACCTGCTTTCACTAACCAGTGAAAGAAAGAAAACAAGATAGATGATACATTTGACTTATTTGTTGGCCCAGATAGGCCACTTTTGACCAGCTGTTGCAACCCCATGAAAATGTGTGAAATGAACATAAATGTCATCATAAATGCTCAATTTAAATGTAATTTGAAACCAGCAGAGGTTTGCAGCTGTAGCTCTCGTACTGTTTTAAGTGTTCTACTTAGTGCTGCTGTTCTCCCTCCGTCTCTTACTGCTGTACACACACATGCTGAACAGACCACATGGACACCAAACACTGGATCTAACATGCTTTATTCTTCCTTCTCAAACTAATGTTCATGTGACTGTCTCACTGTGAGCAAGGCTCGTCAATCTACTGCATGGGCATAGATCATGGTGTCACTCAGCTATGTATGAGCCAATGACTTATTAATTGCTAATTCATATTCAGACTACAGCCATTACCTTGGTGCTGCTGAGGCCTGTCAGAACAGCAATGACTTACACAAAACAATCCATATTATTCATTTATTATACCTTACCACTTAACAGTGGCTTACATTTGTAAGAGCTGTGGGTTTCAAACACACCTGGGTTCAACTTTACACGAATATCTGAGGTGACGCAGATTTGTAAAGTGTGTTTTTGAAATAGCACAAAATGTAACACCGGCCAAAATAAGTCCGTCAACAAAATGACAAGAAATCTGAGAAATTATTGAGGAAAGATTGATTATACATTTATTCAATTCTTACGATGATTAAAGTCAAATCTAATTGCCCGAATAAATGTTCTGCACAACCATGGATGTGTTGAAACCTTACCTCTCATTCTGGTGATTATACTCTGGTTAGCTGTAGACACAAAAACCACTTGGTCAGAAAAGATAATTTCTTTTTTTACTTAAATGTCTGTTTTGACCGCCACAGACTTGAACACAAGAACCAAACCTGAATGATTAAAAAAATAACAATAGCCAAGTTTAAAGTGGAGAACCAACTACATCATGATTTATAGCAGATGGTGCTGAAAAGTTAGAGAAAAGGCCACAAATTCAGGCCTTTCCCAACCCGGAGCATGCAGCATCGCCTTACCTTCCAAATATAAAGGAGATTTACTGTGGCCATAACTTTTCCTTATGCCACCTCTCCCTCTGACATTTTTATGGATGACCCCTCGCACGACTCATCCAAGCTCATCCATCAAACGCGGGCTCCAAATGGAACGGCTTACGGATGCCATTAAAACCATTATGGGCCTGATAACAATCTTCTCACTTCATCCTCATTTCAGTCACAAAGAAGTTCTATTCATTCTCAATTCATTACCATTCCATATTTCAACAAAATGGCTATGACTACCCTCTCTGGGTAATTGTAATCTTGTGTTGAATTTTTCTTTCTGTATATCACCACTTATATAAAAAAGAAGTATATATATGTATATATATTGTATGTTTGGATTCAGGGGTTATCAGACCATGACAAGATGATTGAAGACCTTTGGATATTGATTGTTTTTCTGGTAAAATTCTGCCTGTCCTTTTCTTTTCTACTTGCATGTGTGTCAGCCATCTGAAGCAGGGCAGTGTTCTTAGTCTCGCCCTGCAGGTAAACGTTCGCATGGATGAACTTGCATGGTTCCTCTTGCACATGGATAAAGCTGCTTTCTCCTCACAGTGGGCTATAGGTGGAGAGAGAGGCAGGGGGCTCTCTCACCTTAGGGGAGCTATGTTGGAGACAAGATGCAGTTTGACTTTGCCAACCCAAAAGGTGGATGAGAGGAAATCTGTAGTTTCAGCTTGGAGATGTATGTGAGTGGCGGGTTAACCACTAAGTTTAATAAGTCACCAAAATAAATTCACACAATGTCAAGACAGGAAATATTCTCACAATTATTTTCCTTACTAAACAGTAAAAAAAATGTAACTGTACACCAAACTCAAGTATATCTCTTTCATTGAACTAAGACATACTGCCAAACTTTATCGTCTGTCTGTCTGGAGTTCTGCTGCATCTGTGAAAAAGTAGTATGAAGCCGTTTGTGGCTCCAGTGATGTCACTCAGTGGCTAAATTGCATTGTGAGTTTCAAAAGTAGAAGAATGCATGGAATTAAAAATGGGATAGCTCTGGTTCTGCTGTATTGAATCGTTTTTTACTGTCAATAATGAGTCCAACAGGAGTTCAATGCCTGGCCAGTGAGCTGCTTTCCAAAACCTGGAGCCTACATTACCCACAAATTACCCACAAAGCCCCAGTACTACATCTCTCTCTCTCTCTCACTCTCTCTCATGTAATGACGTGGTCTACAGGAGGAAGTTTTCATTCACCTGGCTGCTTTTAGAATAAAACGATAAAGCAGTGACATTTATCAGATGACATGCAGCTTCCTCTGAGGCCACAAAAGGCTTTATACTATATTTTTCACATACTCAGTAGTACTACCCAAGACCTGTAAACACACTACAAATGATGAATGCTGTGAAGAGAATGAAAGTTTCATCACTAATGATCATTAGCTAAAGCGTTATGGATTTGATGAAAAACAGGACGGAGCTTCCTGTATCAGTGTTCATCGGCTCTGCAGTGTGTCGCTCTCTGTCCAGCAGTGCACCACTCAAGTTGACAGCATGTCTCCTAGCAACATCAACTCTCGGTTGTCACTTAACTAATGCCCTCTGAAACACCACCTCAGAGGCTGAAGCCTTTTGACATTATTCTACAAGCATGTATTTCACATTTAACCAAACAACAGATACTCACCCCTCCCCCACCTGCACAGACAGACTGGGACAATGATAATTCAGGGCAGGAATCTAACATCAGTCCAGGACAGATACCACACATTTAACAGCTCATGTATGCAACTGTTTAGTGGCAGCATTCTTCCTGTTTATCTTTTTTCCATTAGCATACTGTATATTTTCATTGTATGACTCCACATAAAACCTGCTTCAAGAAACCTTTCAAAAAAAGTTAAAAAACAAAGTTTTCAGTTTCAAGAGTGAGTCAGCTGCACTTCTGTACTGAAGACTACAGGAATGAATATTCATCCTGGTTTTTATGATATATGTTTGGAGTGTTTCTTTGCACCTGGCATCTCATCAGAGCTCTGACTGGACCTGTGTCGGTCATCATGAAGCTCTGGTAGCCACTGGAGTGACTTCTGCCTGACAGAGAAGAGTACACAGGTGCACTTCCAGCTGCCTACAGCATCCTTGTGTTGATGCCATTTATTCATTTTAAAAACCTTGTGAAGGGTAGATTTAATGTGACATGCTCTCATTTTCTCTTCCTCCTGCACTGTCCATTGTTCCTCCACACTGCGTCCATGTGCACTCTGTACACTGACTCATCGTCTGTACATGTGAACGATCTCTGGGATGACAGATGAAGATCACACCGTTAGGTTACAAGCTGATGGTCTACAGTTCTGAGTGATTGCAGCTGCCTCCTGTTATTCTCACTTGGATTTACCTAAGAGTACTTCTGTGGCCACTTCCAGCTTGTCCACCTGCAAAACCAACAAGGACACAGCTTATTCATTGAGTGTGTCTCCCAATTCATTATATATTAAAGACCTGCTGAGTAAAGGTCTTTGTTAAATTCCTGGTTATTAATAATTCATCACTGTCCCATCATTGGAGGTGTTTTGAGATTTTGAGGCTGTCTGCAATGTCAGGCTGCCATACCAACAGTGAGATAAGATGTCAGGATGGTGTTATGTCTGTGCTCTCTTTACGGAGTTCAGTAAGATCTGTGTTTTTGAGATACATCGCTTGTGATAAAAATATAAATATCTATACTGTTGATTAACCTTTTCCCACTTTTTCAACTATTCATACTCATTAAGCTGCTTAAATACATTTTGAATAAATAAAAAATAAAGCTTTTCTACAAACCTTAAAATATTCCACATCTTTTATACATGATTGGTATTATTCAACTTTTAACATCCAGCATTATTTAATTATCAACCAAGCATAGAAGGAAAAAAAGGATTCTTCTGAGTGTTGGATTCCTTCAATCATGGTATTTTGAAAGTTTAAAGGAGGATCATTTTGGTCCATGTCACACTGACACAAGTTCATCCAGCAGTCGCTTCAGAAATTGCCTTCTATTAATGAAGGACATCACCCACTAAGCTTCGGATGGATGGCCAGGAACTGTACCAATAGTTTTAGTAGCTTTAGACCATCAATGCAGAAGATTTAGATCCACCACAGGACACTAGTCTCTCCCTTTGGCCTTTGTCATAATCTTAAAAAGGTATGTTTGCTCATTCACATTGTAATAGCAAATGACACGGCAGGGCAGTTGAGAGACCGTGTGTTTGAGTCTAGCTGGGTGAGAGATAATCATCAATTTATTTTCATTTTTCACATTCAAAGGCTCCAAAACAACACACTCTTCTGCCTCATTACATGCTAGAGTGGTCTATGTTATGTGGGATGAGTCTTCTTTGAGGAAGTGATGCCTGAGGTGTCTGTGTTAAGGAGATGAAAGCCGTGGCCATTTTGTTCCTTCGTTTTTTCCTTTTTTCCAGTGTGGGGTGGGGCTTTGTTGCAGAGCACATGAAAGCTGCACTCATGCAGCTCGTAGCGTCTTGGTGGCTGATGGATTATGCTATGTTGTGGCTGAGCCCACAGTCTAGTATTTTTCGCTGCGACAGTGAGTTAATTGCAGATTATCTCACAGATAACGACTCCGCTGACTCTGCTAGACCCTTTTCTCTCTTTCTGTCAGTGCTTCCTTGTTTCTCCCCTGCGTTTTCCCTTTCTCTTCAGTACACCCTATCATGGCTTCTCTCAGAGGCCTCCCTCCCTTCTTTGCTTCTCTCTGTCTCATCAAAAGCATAACCACTGTCACAAGCCAGCTATTTGACAGGAAATGGCAATTTCACTGGCAAGATTAGGCCTTTGATGTTGTCAGATGATAGCTATCTGCGACTCCCTTTACCTCTCCCTTTGCTTGCATTCCTCTCTGTCATGTGCTGAATATATATATATATATATATATATATATATATATATATATATATATATATATATATATATATATATACACACACACACATACATATATACAGGGTGGTTCTTTTTATTTGTCGGGAGGTCTCTATTAAAAGTGTTTATTACTTTATTAAAGCTTAATTTTACTCATCAAAAGTATGTTTTCAATGTAGTAATCAGAAATGTAATAAGTGGTGTTAGTAAAGACTTCAACGCAAAACCATTTGTGTTAGCTTTTGACAAGTTAAAATGAAGGCCTGTAAACTGAAAAAAACGTGGTCTCAGCTTTAAAAACAAAACAATAGAAACATGTTTAAATGTCTTTATTGTAGAAACCAGGAAGAGCAAGCTAAATTCTGAAAGTATCCAAGTGATAAAATCCCACCTCCTTCCTCCAGAGCCACTCCTTCTAAATACATGAACATATAAAACATTGTTCCCGAGCCCTCCCTGGTAGGGGGGAAGCTGTGTGTATTAAAAAACTTGATTAAATGCCACAATCATATCAACAAAAAATAACATTATATAGGAATTATACAGAAATGTTGCACTTTCTCTGCCATTCGTGTGTGTTACGATCCTCCAAGCTCAGGATGAAAAGGAGGAAGCACACACAAGACCTGTCATGTAAAACGAGTGATTTATTAAACAAAGATTAAAACAAAAATTAAGACAACCAAAAGACAAAGCCGGGTGGATGCCAGCTGTAAGTGAAGGGCTGTTGGCCACCAGCTTATATACTCTGGCAGCCAGAACAGGTGATCTGAATCTCACTGATGACCGTACTCCATCCACCAGGCTCCAGGAGGGAGAGTCCAGCACAGGGGTCGTCACAGTGTGCATCTGACTCACTTAGCTTTAGCAATACAGCCATGTCGAGCCTTGTGAAAGATCCTGGTGATGTGCAATGAGTGCATGGAGAAATTGCGCACTGGTAGGCAGTTATGTAGATAGTCAAGCAGGTAGGCCATCCAATTCATCTTATCTGATTTGAATGAATGGATGGGCTTATTATTATTGAGCAAAAAATGCCTCTAGAATAACGTACCAATTCTATCTTTAAGCAGTCACAGAGAGAAAAGACAACTGACTTGCTTTGCAAGATCTGAGTCTTGACCCGGACAGCACAAACAATTAAGAAGAAATAGACATTTCTGGATAGAAGGTCAAAGGTCTATGGGTATGATCAATGCTTGGCTGCACAATATGACCCTCTCTGAATAAATTATTGGTTGAATGAACAAAAATAGACTGTTCCCAACAACTTTCCTCTTTCTTTCTTCTCACCACAGCAAGGGAGGAGAATGTGGCCACTTTCCGTGGCTCAGAGTACTTCTGCTACGATCTCTCCCAGAACCCCATCCAGAGCAGCAGCGACGAGATTACGCTCTCCTTCAAGACGTGGCAGCGCAATGGCCTTATCCTTCACACAGGCAAGTCAGCTGACTACGTCAACCTGGCACTGAAGGACGGCGCTGTCTCCCTCGTTATCAACCTGGGCTCTGGAGCCTTTGAGGCCATTGTGGAGCCAGTCAATGGGAAATTCAACGACAACTCGTGGCATGATGTCAAAGTGACCCGCAACCTCCGGCAGGTAGGGCTGCGTGTGAAAAATGGAATGCTGTGGCTTGTTGCAAACATCTCTTAAATCTTATCTTAATAAATGGTATTTATGATAATGTATGGAAATTTTATTTTTCTAACATGCTAGCTAGCCAATAGCATGCTGTTAGCCAGCCACAACAGCCTGCTAAGCTTGCTGGCTTGCAAAATTTCAGTTATTCAATCATCAGTTTCAGTTGCTAACTGCCATTTAGCAAGCAACCTACTTCTATTGTTGCTAAGTAGTCTTGTCTCATTACTGACTGCAGACTGTTACAGGCTGTTGAATTGGATGGTGCACCACAGCTAATTTTAAAGCTTCCTCCATTTTCAAATGACCATTACCTCAAAGGTCAGCACTGTAACGATGGTTCGCAGTTGGTCAGCGGTGCAAATTTGTATGTTAGTGTTCCCCAAAGTTGAACTTAAGGCTAAAAACCCTGCAGAGAGTTACACTGCATACATGAGTGAATTCACTTATTATGGCACTTCCACTGAAATGTGCTGATTTCACTCTCATATTTCAGTCTAACTTTTTGGAGCCACCATTGTGCAAAGCAGCGTGTTTTTTTTCATTATAATGCTGTTTACTTTAAACGTGATTTTTCTTTTGGAGTCATACTATTTTCCAGGTCTGATTTTCTGGGTCCGTCATCTTCACTCTTTGCCCATCAGTCAGAACATTGCTGCACATTTCATAGTGTTAGAAGGCTTCTTCCTTCCTTCCTCTCTTTCCATCATTTCTTATTTCCTCCATATCTGCCTGTGCAAAGACGTTCTATGGGGTGATCAGGGGGATGGGCTCTAGTCCTCGAAGACCTCTGCTGACCACCGAAGACTGATCCCCATTCAGCTGTACAATGTCTCACCAACCTGCATGTGTAGATATGTAAATAGACCCTACCTTTTACATCAACCCTTTCTGAGAAGAACTGGATGTTTTTCAGGTTTCGTACATGCAAACTAAAGGTGCAATTTGGTCCACAAATAATCACTAACAAAATATACAAAGAAACCTAAAATGACTTGGAATGAATCTTGGTCCTAGTGGATTTGGTTATCAGTGGCTGCTGGTGGTTACAACGAGTGCAGATTGATACTGAAGCAAACATTAGGCTAGTTTAACACACCTGGTGTATTCGCTTACAGTGAAGCCAAACAAACTCAAGTTTTTTGCAATCTGAATATTATTTATGCTGCATTATGGAATTACCTAGTTTCCCACAGCAAGCAAGCTTCTCAAAGCAGCAGTCGCTCAGGACCTGGAGGTGTGCAGCCCGTCACCTGCAGCTCCACATCTAACAGCTTACTGTTGCCAAGAATCATGCAAATACATCAAACTTTATCTTCTAAAGTTCTATGTTTAGAATAAGAGAATAAGAGATGGAGTAATAGGTGTGGTAATTTGTTTTCATTAACTTTATTATCATTATTTATTTATGGACCAAGGTGCAGTTGGAACAGATGAGTTATACGTGGGAAGCTCGTTCCACCATTGTGGAGCCATGACAGCAAACAGTCGTGCCTTGTTGAGCAGTTGTTGGATATATGCATTTTATTCCAATATAAATCCTTCTGCTATGCCTTGAGGTCTGCTCTGATTCCTTTTGAATACTTACCTCTATTTCTTGATTCAACTCGTCTTAAAAGTAGAGAGTGAAGGAATGAAATGAACCATTTTTGTTTTTACTAACATGTGCACTAACTCCCTCACCTGTCATTATTTGGTTTTCATTTGATTTCATATTCATTTCTTACCCACCTTTCTGCAAAGCAAACAGGCATTGGATTCGCTATGGTAAACAAACTCCATTGTATGGTAGATATCATTTTTATCATCATTTTTTGGTTTTCTGTGCACTTCTCCTCTTCCTCTTCTTTGACTTCTTCATCAAGATGCCATTCCCAAAAACAAAACAAAAAATACAAGGAAATGGGTTTGTGTTCCCCTGCTCTTCTTGTCCTTCTAACATCCACCTGGTTCATCCGCTGATGTTGCTTTTCTGCTTTATTTCATTCTCTCCATCTTTCGTAGTCGCCCATCCCTTTTTCTTCTTTGGGGTTTAGTAAATCTGCTTCATTTCAGATAGTCTTGATCAATGATTTTGGTGGTAATATTGTGGAAACTGCCAGAGGTGTTTTACATCTAAAAAAGGAGACAGACAAAATCCACTGGAAGGCTCTGCGGTTGTGTCCAGTAGTCTGTACTATGTGCATGAACAACTATCATTTTCATAACACAGTGAAAGAACTGTGTAACTAACCACACTGCAGGAAAAAAAACTGGATAACAGAATAAGAAAGAGCAAGTCAAGAAAACATTAGGACCAGACATTTTCCCTGAATGTTTTAGATTATTGACATGACAATAAAAACTGTTTATCTCGAGAAACAGTTTTTTATAAAAAAATATTTTTTAATGAATAATGGTAAAGATTAACAGAGGCCTGGCTTTGTTTTGGCACTAGATGTGTGATACTGAGACATTAGTCGGCTCAGGTATGAGGTTTCAGGATAGCTTTAGTTAACTAAGCAAGTGAAAGCTAAGGACTCTCCATCTCTCGCTGAGGCTACTCACCCATTTGTTTCTTTTTGTCTTGGCCTCCGACGGCACACAGTGCTAGAGAAAAAACACTGTTGATAACAGTGCAGAAGTCATACATTGTCATAATAAGAGAACTGTATGTAGGCAAGCTTTATATTGAAAGTCTAACAGAGTGTTGCAGATAACGTGTTATTGCTAACTTGACCACGGAGACGCTAACGTTCAAAACTGACCTTAGAAGGGAGGTAGAGCTTCGTAGTTTGAAGCTTAAGGCACTGACCATGTCCACTAACTGTTCCCTGCAATATGGTTCTGCACGCTGCCATTCTGTTTGTCCTGCATGTCTGCACTGTTTTCCGTGTGCTGTGACACCAGCTCCTTCCTCCTTTCTGTTGGTTTGTGAGTGTTGTCTTGCCTGCTCCTGCATGCTACCTGTTATAATATATTTAGCGGTTGTTTTTCTCCCTCACTCATTTAGACACAAAATAAGATAAAATAAAAGAGTAAACATGACTTGTTACATGGAGATATTTATTAGTGCATGTCAGTGTTTCGAGCTAAATGAACCCACTTAACATTTTTGTTTTGACATTTTACTAACCCCTCACAGTTTCACAACTTCAGATAGCATCTACTAACTCGCATGAAAAATAAAGAAAATTGTGGGCTGGCAGATTTTCTTTATATCTGTCTTGTCCAATCCATAACACAGGTTAACATATCACCAGGTCTGAGATATATCATTTACACAGAGCTGAGAGAGTTCTAAAACAACACTGTAGGCCACCGTCTATCCTTCAAATCCAAGACAAAAACCCTCACTGTTCACTCCTCATTGTCAGGTGACGATATCAGTAGATGGAATTCTGACCACCACGGGTTACACCCAGGAGGACTACACCATGTTGGGCTCTGATGACTTCTTCTACGTGGGTGGAAGCCCCAGCACCGCTGACCTGCCTGGATCTCCAGTCAGCAACAACTTCATGGGCTGTCTCAAGGAGGTAAACTACATGGTTCACTGTTTGTTTGGGTGGGCTGACAGTGGTCTTGGCGTGATGATTGGTTGCTTATCAGCTCATGCCAATTTTGATTTGGAATGTTTAGATGTGTTCAGATTAAATTTAGAGGATTTCTTTGGTCCATAGAAGGTATTACTTCTCCAGCTGATCAATCAATTTTTTTGCCAACTAAGGGGCAAAAGAACTCAAAATCAAGCTGTAAGATAATCCAGCCACTTCCTGTCGGATGAGCAGGGAGCAACATTATCATCCCACGGGTGTCTTGTTTCTGTCCACTCAACAAAAGTGGACGTAGTCAGTCAGTTCGCTGTCTCACTGATCACTCCAGAGCTGAAGTTTCATCTTCACCTTCTTTCTCCATCAATAGTTCAGCTTTCCCCATGCATTATTTCACAGGTAAAGAAGACTTTTAACAACCTGAAACTTTCTTCAAAAAACATTTCAATTAATAATATTCTATTCATGTTTGTACTTTTACTGTCAATGCAAATGGACCACCAAAACAAACCCCTGATAAAGTTTAGGGTCAGCGAGTATTCTGGGATGTATTAGTGGAGCCTCAACACACACACACACACACACACACACAAATATATTGTTCCCTCAAGCTGATGATGTCATATCTTAGCACTTGACTGGAGCCAGTTGCACACACACACACACACACACACACACAGAGTACATAGCATCATATGGGCTGCGGGGAGAAGGGAGGAAGTGGCGCAGTGGCCATTTAATCCCCCTCTGGCCTACTTCCTACTCTGTGCCATGCTGGGCAGGTCTGCGATTCCCTGTGCCACCCACCCCTGACACACACACACACACACACACACACACACACACATGCACACACACACACACACACACACACACACACACACACACACACACACACACACACACACACACATGCACACACACACACACACACACACACACACACATGCACACACACACGCACACATCACACATGCACATTAGGTTTGAATCCTTTTTTTCCTCATGATGAAACACAGAGCTGTGAAGGATAAAGGTGGTGTGGCGTAACAAATACGAGACAAACAAATACACTGGCCTCACACATATGCACTCATTACATAATTACATACTTGCATTATATGGATTAATATTTATTTTTACCTCAGTAATCAAAATTAAAGCTTAAACTTTCACAGATCCAATCATCACTGCCACTGTCATCAAATAATGTAGCATAGTGACTCATATTAAACCTTGATGGTGGACCATCATTTATTAATATTATATACTGTATGTGCAATAGTGTGTAAATTGTTTGTATATAAAGAAGAGCAATTTAGCAGTTTAACTTTGCTTTGACTTGAATGAGAATGGATTTTTACGCCACAAATAACTCGAATCAATCATCAATCAATTTCTACAGCTGCAGACAGTATTTGTTTTTCATCAGCAGTAAATTCACATTATCTGACAAAAGACATTTTTCACACAGCAGGTTATTGCTTTAAAGAGTATGGTGCTAATTCAGCGCTGCACTCCTCTGACATTGTCACAATCACAATGGACAGTTTACAAAATGAGGATCAAAACTGATGCAGCAGATACAATCAAACAGAGGTAACACTTCAGGTCATCTGCTGAACTGAATAGTTTAGAATAGTATAATGTAGTTGTACGCAGCTATAAGGACAATTTTTAGTGTTTTTTCTAAAAGCTCCCTTAAATTTTGCTACTAGTTTTTTGGCCTTTATTACTGAAGCACATATGATTTCCACCATTACAAGTATAGTTTTAGGTTAAGTTTTGTAACATGACTTCATCCATTAGTTTGTGTAGTTTTTTGTTCTTTATGTGTAACAGCAGGTCAGCAGGTCCTCCACTTACACCGGAGCACCCCAGAGCTGTGTGCTCAGCCCCTTTCTGTTCCCACTGTACACCCAGACACTTACAGAACTCTACTGTGATGTATGTATGTAAGACTGATGACAGTTCATATCTGGAGGAAATCAACAATCTTGCAGAGCTGGTGCACAGAGAACAATCCAATGCTCAATGTCAGCAACGGGCTGGCTGGGACACTCCTCAATTCATCCTCTGCACTCCACTTTATAACAATGTTCCTTATGTAGTACGACTTCAGCTCCCATTTTGTTCAACAACCTTGGTGTTGTAAAATGACAAATAAATGAATCTTTAAACCTCTGAACTTTTATTGGCTTTTGGGCCCAAGGTGACCTTGACATTGACCTTGACTATACCACCTTGATCTGGAATCAATTCAGTCACCTCAGAAATTGACTCATAATCCCAAAAAAGGTATAATTTAATAGCAAAATCATCACAATCCACCGATTACTTTGTTCTTGTGGATACAAGTGCGAGCCATCTTGAAAACATGCAAATGTATAAATTGCCACCACGCAAATGTTATTATCCAGAAACTAGATGACTGGACGTCCCTAAGATGACAAAAATGCAAAAACTTCAATGACTTGTTTTTTAAGCGGTCCGGCTGGATTTATCATGTGTTGCAGCTGACTGTATATGATAGAAGCAGAATTATGGAATTTATCCTGGATTGACATTGATACAATAGCATCTGAGAAGAAGGGGTGCAGGTTTAACGCAGGTTAATTTAGTGGTATGAAAATGGTTCAAGTGTTTTATCCGCTTACATACATATTATTCTGTCACACATTGGTCAGTCTAAGTTATCGAACTGGTTAAACATATTTAGTAATGCTTTATCATCTGGAAAACATACAGCCATACACAGGTATCCATTTATGCACACTGGTCACAAGCACTTCTCCTACAGTCACACACATTCTGCCTACCTCCTTATCGCAGGGCCACCCACCCACAGATCGGCAGCAACCACCAGCTTCTCCCTCTGTCTGCTGTCCAACACCCTCTCATCCTCCACTCCCCGCCATTAGGGCTAATTTGCCTGTTGCCAATGCTCTTGTCCTCACCATCCACAGAGCGGCATTATGGATAAATGCTTTGTTACCATGGCACCAAGTACTGGTCGCCCTTGGTAGCCCCTGTGGCTGGCTGGCCCATGATTATTATGCCTTTCATAAGCCAGCAATTACAGAGAAAGCCTACATCTCAAAACCTACAAAATACATAATGGCCTACAATAACACATAATTGCTGTAATTGTGATTGTCATTACACCTCCATCAACCACTCGTATGGGGCCTTCTGGTTGTGCC
The DNA here is from genome assembly GCA_039737535.1 of Lagodon rhomboides. Lineage (NCBI taxonomy): Eukaryota > Metazoa > Chordata > Actinopteri > Spariformes > Sparidae > Lagodon > Lagodon rhomboides. Next base: position 2,345,854 of record CM077801.1, read on the forward strand.
TGCATGCTGTAGCCAAAAAGATACACAAAGGACAACTTCACAAACTGAGCACTGACAGTGAGCATTTGTACCACACATTTGTATTTCTATTTCTTATGTTCTCTCCTGTAAAAAAAAAAAAAAAAGTTTCTGAGTTGTTAGTTGTGGCAAAATTAGCTTTAAAAAAATCAGGCTGGAAGCAATTTGATTTTAGAGTAGGAAAGTCTGATATTTGAATCATTCCCCTTGTAGTACTTAGTAGTGAAATAGTGATATTTAAGCAAATACATTTACTCAAGCTCTGTGAGTTCCTCATTATAAGGCTTAACACTCAATGCTCAAATATGACTTGACATGAATAATAAGCATATAGCCAAAATCAAGGTGTATCAAAAGTGCTCATTCTGTTGTAGAACAATTGATACATGTATAAAATGATCCTATTCCCTTAGCAAGTGTCCAAGTCACGCTCAGGGAACGGTAAGGGAAAGTAAGCCCCTGAGCACATGTACACATAGGCCTACACCTATGTCACCTAACTGTCCTCAGACCAGTGTATAGTGACTCAAAGGATAAAGGCAGGTTTCCGCAACACAGCTCAACAGTTGTACGAGCCCCCTGCTGGAGCCACCTGGTAATTATTACAAAAGTACTCTTCTATAATTGCTGCAATTGACAGTAACCATTATAACCACAAACTACGATGTAACATTCAAAGGCTCATCCATCAGAATGAGGCCACTGAATGTTGCTGCTTGATCTGACTTGCTGATAATACACAATATTCCACCCATGACACTGACGGCGGATTAGCCACAATTATAACACATTCGTCGCCAAAAGAACGACATAATGTTACATAACCCTGTTACATAGTGCGATTTAGAGCATGGGGCAGTGGTGCATTTGATCCTCTTGTGGTCAAAATGAGTATTACAGACACGAACACTTCGCAAAATGAGCCTTAATTTTCTTTTCTCCTGAAAAAAGAAAAACAAACTCTGTTTCACATCTGAAGCTGTTTTGTCTTCTGAAAAAAAAACAAAAAAAAAAAAACATTCGCTCGATTTCACATTTGAACTGCTATTATTGTTTGTAACGAAAAAAAATATTTCATTGTAAACAATTGCTTTTGACTACTGGCCTCAGACTGTTTGATCCAACTGATCACCTTTCAGAAAAGTGGCTTGTGAATATGTGTTTCTCTTTTCCTTCACATATCCATGATATGCATAGTTTTGCATTTTCTTCAGTCTTACAATAATAAAGTCCTGAAACTACACTAACACTGGCCGATTAAATGTTTTACCCAAAATATAGGGCCTCACTGCACACCACTGTCTACACACATACACACACGCACACACACAGACGCACACATACACACACACACACACACACACACACACATACACACACACACACACACACACACACACATTCACTGACATGCCTTTATACCTCAGAAAAATTCTAGCTTATCCTTATCTGTTTAATCAGATCAGTGTATGAATGCAGCATCAGCCTCAGTCAGAAGTCATATTGTGTTTTCTGCCAGGGGAATGATGCCATCCTGTGGGCAAGAACACACATTGCAAAATCTCTCAACTTGCAAATGTTCCACTGAGTGTGTCGGGGCAGGACAATGTGACTGACAATACAACAACACCAACACTTAAAATGAGCTCCTGATTGCAGGTGTGTGTACATGGGGGTTACACCAGTATAGATGTATGGTAAAGGACAGTTTTGTGTGTTTGTCACTATTAAGAACCTTTTTCCCTGTTTAATTCAAAATATCTTGTATCACATGTTGTTAACATGTGCCTGTGTTCCCAGGGGGATCTCACACACACAGTCCTGTGGTGTTCATAGCAGTGAAAGCCATTCTTGTGTAGTGTTGAGAATTTCAGCCATTCCTGCAGCACCTACACACATAATCTCACACACACACAAACAGGTTTGCGCAACTATCCTTGTTAGAACTTTATATTAACTTTCATTAATTTTACAGCCTTAAACAAACCCTTACTCTAACCCTAACCAATTTACCCCCTAACCTTTAGCAAACTGCAAATAACACCCCACCCCGAAACTTAACAAGGACCTCAGAAATCACGTTTTACCACATTAGGCCCCGTATTTGGTCCCCATGAGGTCCTGACATAGTGTCAGTGTTTATGCCAGAAAAGGTCTCCAATAGGTAACAAAAATGCACACACACACGCACACACACACACACACACACACTCACACACACACACACACACACAGTCTACACTGTCAGTGATTTATAGGCATGGCAGACGTCCAGGAATGATAAATCTTTGTGCCCACTGGGACCTACACACGAACCAAACACTCACACAATTAGCCCAACAGTCATTACAATAAGTTACATGATCCGGTACAGTAGCACTGTGGGCTCCATGCTAAATGATTGATAATGCAGAGCTACATGAATAATATGATGATATTAGAGCTATAAAATGGAAACTAAGATGGTGATGGACAGACTTTTTCTGCATTAAACATAAATACATAAAAAACAAATAAAAGATGTTTTCAGTTAAGATTTGACTGATATGTTCTGAATCACCATTTCTGAGACATGCCACACATTTTTCCTCATAATGTTACTAAAGTTTTCCCTCTAAACAGATTTGGTGTTGCAAACTAGTTGCATATAAACTAAATACTACTGAGGCCCTGTGTGTGGGGGTTATTTGTGTCTTTAATATGCAATCAAACAGAATAGATTTCAGAGCAAAACTATTGACACTGTAATTAACAAATGTATTATTGGAAGTAAAACACATTTGTGATTAAAAATGCATCATGCAGATCCAAAAGTTTTGTTTCCAAATCCAAAAGTTTTGCTCGCTGTTGAGCTGCATCTTGTGGGCGGGACCTACACTGAAAGATATAAGAGGAGATTGGCCAGTGTCGATCAGAGTGACAGCTTGGCACCACCCGCTTTTGAAGTCCATGGAGAAGACAACAGGAGCAGAGCATGGATGTATAGACATTAATATCCATGATGTATAGGATAAACTTTTGGATTTGGAAACAAAACTTTTGGATCTACATCAATACATTTTTAATCGCAAATGTGTTTTACTTGCAATATTACATTGTTAATTACAGTGAATCTGTTTTTTTGATTGCAGAGTGGAAAGTGTTGCTCTCAGTTGTATTCTGTTTGATTGCATAATAAAGACACAAAAATAACTCCATACACAGGGGTCGGTCGGCCCATGATTATTATGCCTTTTATTTAAATATTCCAACTTCCTCAGAAGAAATATCAAAATGCAGTGTGCAGATCACCATACTGAATATGCTCATGTATGAACTTTGTATATTACTGACATTTAATGAGTTTTCTTCTAACAAAAGAAAATGACATAAAGTAAGCTCAATGTCCAATTTCAACTGGGATGCACTGATTCTCGAAGCAAGATGATTCGAATGAGCTGTTCGTATTTTTCTGCATTACCGCCATCAGGACAAACTATAGATTGTAGAGTGCTTCAAGGGTGACGAACAGTATATTTGTAGGCTAACCTTTCTCTTGACAAAAAGCCTATGACATTTTTCAACTTTTTCAAGAATTTGAATTATTGCAGAAAATAAACTCTGTGACAAACACAAGTTTATGACAGTTACACATTTCGTTCAGCAGGAAAATCTTCACAGATGAACACCACTTTTATAATTTTTGAAGCATAAATGAAATCTTCAGAAGTACAACGCTAACATTTTAAACAAACTACGTTGCAGTGGCATGAACGTCAGCCCCACTAATCGTCTTACTACAGTACACACTTTAATATAAATGGATCAATTTACAAGCTTTAGACACGTGTTAGCAAACATGTTTCATGACACGAGAAGGCTCCTAATATATATTTTTCTCTCTATTTCAACTTTTTCTACGAATTACATTATATTTTATGATGAGGATATTTATGTAGTATGTACTTTTGTGCCAAAGTGCTGACTTTTTTTCCAGGTTTTAGAATTCTTGTGGCTCTATAGCCCCTCTACTTGAAATACTTAGAATACAAATGTTATTTTTCCTGTTCCAGTGCTTTAGTAATGTGTGGGACTACATCTGTTTGATATTGTCTCGTGGAAATTCCGAGTGGATGGTAACATTAAAATCTAGCAGCTATATTGGCTGACAATCTAAAAAGGTAATTTCAAGCCTGAGTCATATTGTGTTACATTGCTCATTCTCACACACTGATAAGAGTGTGTGTGTAATGTTGTGTGCTGAGGAGGCCTGGTTGAGGAGATAATGCAGTGATGGATTTCTATCATCTCGCTATTGTCAAACATTTTCAATTGCTTTCTGTGGCTTAAACTCTCACTCACTCACACACCAACGTGTTCATCCTCGCTCAATTCAGGATATCTATATGTATGTATGCATACTTTGTGTGTGTGTTGATGTGGACTGTGTGTTGGGTATCCCTCGGCCTGCTATCAGTCTCTGATAGCCTCTCTGCTAATGCTTCATTCGCATGTTAACCTGCAGCCTGCGTCTGCAGCGTGCTGATAAAGCTCCCTTTGCATCTTGAAAGGCCCTTTTGCTATTATTGTTCAAAGGTGGCAGGGACCTGAAAGTGACTTGTCAAATTGTCAGCTACACACTCCGTTCCCACCTCCGCCTCCCTGCCATACCCCCTCCCTCATCCAGTCTAAAGTCACATTTTATGTGATTTATGCTGTCTTTTATCAGCAAACATGTAACAGTAGGAAAAGTGTACAGTAGCCACATCTATTGTGTGTGTGTGTGTGTGTGTGTGTGTGTGTGTGGGCTAATGGTCATATTTCATTAAAGGGACCATCCTGTTTTCAGTAATAATACTGAATTATTAAAAGCAATAAACAAAAACACCACAAACATCTCATCATACCTGTTTAGTTCAGTTCTGTTTCAATTCTGAAAAACTGCTAGCACGGATGCTAGCCATCCATATTTAGATATCCCATAATGACTTGGGAGAGTCTTTCGACCAGTCAGAGGTTTGATATTGACTTGTCCACCAATAAGAGGCCGGACCATCTATTCATGCGTGTTTACATATGCCAGCACACATGAACTGTGCTGTGGATGAAGAACCTCTAACTGGGACCAATACAGAGGCGAACGGCTTCAAGAATATTCTCTCGTCTTTGCTGTCGATGAGTCTGAAGAGGCTGTCATTTTTATTTAGGCTTTTATTTTTGGAGAAAAGAGTGGTGGGGCTTCTCAAGAGGCTCAGAATATTTATGTTCAGTCAGAGAAGGAGAAGGAACGGCTGCTTCATGTAGAGAGGTGGGGGAGTGAGAATGATGGAGGGAGGGAGAGGAGGATGGATGAAACACAAAGAGACGGAAAGGCAACAAAGAAAGAGAGTGAGAGCAGAGAAGAGGAAAAGACAATTTTCCATCCAATCCCCAAGCACCTTAAGGGATGAGTTGATTTACTGTCAAATCTGCTGGTGGATTATCGATAATCTCAGCCAGGCCCCTCAATCTACCCACTCAGCCATCGCAGCACTCTCAGATAGAACCCTGGGCATGGAGCAGAAGTATTAATATAAAAGAGAGTGAAATGGAGGAGAGGGTGTGTTTGTTTTGTGTATGTATGTGCCCAAAATATAGCCAGACAGAGGGTGTTTTTCTGCCCAGAGAATTAAAGAAAAAAAAGACCTTCAATTTTCCACTTGAGTAGATTTCAATTTACACACACATCCCCCTCCGTGACTCCATCCTCCCAACGTTATTGATAGCATTTAGGGCTGTTGTGATAAAAGATTGGCCACTTAGTGTTTTTCATTCATTTGTTTTCCATCATTGGCAGGACACCCACTCATACAGGAAGCTGTGTCTGGTACAAAGCAGCTTTATGGCGAGAGATGTAAACTGTGTGTTTTTTTAATGTCTGATTTGTTAAAACAGCAGCGTCATCACGTATTTGACCGTATTTGTCAAATGTATCCAGTACTTAGCCACGTGTTTGCTCGTTAATGCTTTATAAAATGCTCCTTGTAACAAGCGTCAGTTGAGACGTAATAACATCTTCTAAGTCCTTATAGATGCTTATTAACATTATTATGTGTTAATAAGTGTTAATAATTGCATCATAAACATGATTATTTTTAGAGGACATTTATACGTTCTCAGGCTCTAAACCGAGATCAGTGCCATGTTAGGGTTAATAAATCCTCTATTATTATTTACTATCCTTGCGTAAGACTTTAAAAAAAAAAAAAAAATGTTCAGGCTTTACCCATATTGGATAGAACAGCTTTAAGTTCCCATGAAGTCAGGATTTCATGACACGTCATTGTAAATGTAAGCCGGAATCATTTAAAATTCACATCCACAGTTTTGCATTGCATTCTAAATCTTGAAAACATTGATAATTTTCTCATTATTTTAAAGGCTTGCCTTGTTTCATGAGAAAAAACAAATAAATAAAAGTAAAGAGAAAAAAAACAACAACAATGCTGCTTGATCAATATATCAATTAATCAATGTAAATGAAGCTTACTTTATTGTAAATTGTTACCATTGGTACTTGCATAAATGACAAGAGTAAGTATAGCATATTCATCTTTGACAGTACCTAAAAGGAAGAATAACTTTAATGTCATCCCTTTACAGGTGGTGTATAAGAACAATGACATCCGTCTTGAGTTGTCCCGCCTGGCTCGAATTGTGGACCCTAAGATGAAAATCCAGGGTGAGGTTTCCTACAAGTGTGAGAACGTGGCCACCCTGGACCCAATTTCTTTCGAGACTCCTGAGGCCTACATCAGCCTCCCCAAGTGGAACACCAAGCGGATGGGATCCATCTCTTTCGATTTCCGCACAACAGAGCCCAACGGCCTTATTCTCTTCACCCATGGCAAACCCCAGGAGCGCAAAGATGCTGCTCGCAGCCAGAAGAACACCAAGGTCAGTCCAGTCTTCAAGATCACTTGGTAATTTCAAGTCTGCTTCAAGAAATTCCATCCTAATGATATCTGCAAAAATTAGGTTGAAGGAAACTGGATTTATGTAGCATTTTGAAAAAGAAGTACTTCATCAGTGGAAAGATGGCCCTTGCATAAAAGTGAGCTGTCTATGCAGTAGAACATGACCAGAGAAAACAGAGAGAAAAAGCTGTGGTATTCACGTCTGCTCAAAAGGTAGAAAAACTACAACAACCATAATGTACTGCAACACACCGGACCAATAAACTCTCCCGCTGACAGTTCCTATGGGTTGGGCAGTGCTTGGTTTTGTCTTGGAGTCCATTTTGAAACAGGAAACAGTATGGCAGCCAGCTAGTTACAAACAACATGCTATTACATCTGAACAGTAAACTTTATATGTTTCTGAAAACAAATTTTAGCATACTGAGAAATAGTCAGTAGACAGGACTGTGGTTCATGTTTGATCGACACCTTCTTGTTTTGCAGTTTGTTCAGAGTTTGTACAGTACAGAAACAAGATGGAAGCCACTTCCTGTTCACAATATTTCTCAATTGCAGCTAAATAGTATGCTAAAATATGTTTCTTAAAACATTATGGGCAAGAAATAGCAATGTAGTAACAGAATCTTGGCTCATAGTTTATCACCACTGCCTAGTTTAGATAGTTGGATCAGAGTTTGGTGATGCAGTCATATTATTCTAGTGATACAAAGCTGGTTGAAAATCTGCAAAGTTTCTCTTTGATTGCGGAGACAGAAAAATTGTTTAATTATTGACTGACTTTGGAATGTTTTAAAGAATTTACAGAATACATTTTCTCTAACAATTGCTTTTTGGTTCATCTTTGTTTACACGTATAACTGAACTATGTTGTGTATTCGACACACATCAGGCCTTTTCTGTTATTGACAATCTTAACACAACACATGCAGTTTTACTGTAAATCAAATAATAATCAAGAAAAGAACCACATCCTGCTTTCTTTTTTTCAGAAAACTCTGTTGATGTGTTCTTTTGCTCTTGTCCAGGTGGATTTCTTTGCAGTGGAGCTGCTGGATGGCAGCTTGTATCTGCTGTTGGATATGGGCTCAGGGACCATAAAAGTGAAGGCAACCCAGACGAAGGTCAATGATGGTGCCTGGTATCACGTGGACATTCAAAGAGATGGACGCTCAGGTCAGTTGTGTTGGTGAAGTGAAGTGTACTAATGGAATTAAATAAATTAACCAGAAGCTTTAAAAGAAGTGATAACAGCCAGAATAAAAACTAATTCAGTTTGGTTTCTATTGAGGGTTAGGTTGTTACGAATAAATTAAATTAATGATAATATAACAAAAGTGTAATCAAGTACAAGGTCTTACTTAATGAATAAATAAATCAGGTGGACCAAAAGCTTTCGTGTCCTTTGATCAGGCTGAACAATAGAGCATTGCTTCCATCATTGTGTATCCACTAGTATGATTTATCCCTGGGATCACCATTCTGTCTTCTATCAGTGCAGACCTTTACCTGATATCTACTCCCTCCATCCCCACCACAGGCACCATCTCTGTAAACAGCAGAAGGACCCCATTCACAGCCAGCGGTGAGAGCGAGATTCTGGACCTGGAGGGTGACATGTACTTGGGGGGGCTTCCCACTGACCGCACCAACCTCATCCTGCCGACAGAGCTCTGGACAGCCATGCTCAACTATGGCTATGTGGGCTGTATCCGAGACCTTTTCATCGATGGTCGGAGCAAGGACATCCGTCAAATTGCTGAGGCACAAAATGGCGCTGGCATTAAACCCTCATGCAACAAGCAACCTGGCAAGCAGTGTGAAAGCTACCCATGCAAGAACCGAGGTGCCTGCAAAGAAGGCTGGAATCGATTCATATGCGACTGCACTGGCACTGGCTACTGGTCACGTACCTGTGAGAGAGGTAAACGTGTGTGCTTAGATGTGCTCATGCTTTGTTCTCTTGAATAAACCTTAGAACATACTGACCCTCAAACATACTGTCTCTAAGGCAGAGCCACGAATGTTTAAGACTAAAGACACAACAGAAACCTGTAGCAGCACGACAATAGAGCAGGATGTGCAGACTTTGTACAGATTGACTCAGGTAGTACTAGACTGATTCCAACTGTGTCCTTCAAAGCAACGACTTCCTTCCTGAAGGACACAGCTCAGTAGGCTGAACCTGTGTCTTCTCCCAGAAGTCATCATTATATTTCATTCTGAGGTCCCATCATAGTCTGCAGTAGATTCTGGAATAGGAAGAATCTAAAAGAATACTAAGAATACAATATTTATATGATCAGAACTTGGACAGAAGTATTTAAATGGAGCTGAGGTGTGCAGGAGCTTGACAGTAATTGTTCGGATTGTTTTGGATGTAGGATCAATATGCCTGTGACATCCAGCAACAGGGAACTTGCATGGTTTGAAAAGAATGGTTTGAATAGTGTTTTGAAGATGGCCAAAATGTGGACAACTTGGTGAAATTGTTTGATTCTGGTCAAACCATAACTGAGTAGCACTAACGAAGTCGAAACCAACTTTCCCCACCCCCAACGACCATACTAACGACTGTCGTTTGGCAATAATGGAGCACATACAACCCATAGGCATCAGTGGCCTTGTGACCGCCTCCTGAGAGGTTAAATAGCTGGACCTCCACACCGGCTAGTTGGACTAGTCTCAGCCTAGTCAAGGGAGCAGGAACTGATGAAACCTCTCGGATGAGAGGTGAAACGTCTTCAAGACAAAAACCAAATCCAGTTGCTTTCGATTCAATTTCCTTGAGATAACTATGACCTGGATGAATGAGAATATTCACAAGCATAACTGAGTAGCCATTCTCTCTTCTTCTATGAAAGAGTGGGTCATGAAATGAGACATCAGTGGCCTACCTGTAACTGATGTGTTTAGTCAGCAGCTCATATGGGCTAAGGTAGGAGACTAGGCATAAAATGTAGATGGGGAATTAATTTGACAGAGTCAAAATGAGTGGTGATGAAGAAAAGGATTATAAGTAGATGAAGTTGGAGTAAATTTGGAGCACCTCAGGAAACAGAAAAAAGTCTAATAACATGGTTTCTAGGGTTAAATGCACCAGGATGACATCAGAGAAATGGGGTGACAAAAGGTGATTGTTGTTTCGCCTCACAACGCCTTTGTCTCGGCCAAAAAGCTACACACAACTAAGACTACAGCCGATGGCCAGCTAGCTAGTAAATTTTGCATCTGTGCTAGAGGTACTGACTCTCCAAACCACCAGGTAGCAGGAGTTTGTTTTAGTCAATAAAAAAAAGGGAAGACAGGAAGACAGCAACTTTCCATTTATAGTCAACTTCAATCATAAATATGTCTTCCCCTCTCTTTTTTGGCTTCTCTTTTCATGCACTGACTTACTTACCTGAACAGCCAATCAGAGTGTTTTCCAGGTTCCACTGCCGATCCTATGCTCAACTGGCAAAGAAGTAACTGACAGAGGCTTGCTAGTGGCAATGGTGGTTTTGCTATTCAAACAGATCTGATGTTGAGTTTATCGATTACTATTATCAGTAGGATTAAGAATGGGGACTTCATATCCCTGTGCCAAAGCCCCCCTCAGAAGATCTGGGAACAAATGTTGATGAGATCTATGCAGCGATGTAGATTGTTGTTAGGAAACACAACTTGATAAACAGTAACTGATATCACTGATATATCAGACTCCATAATGAAGTGAAAACAAGATAGCATTTCAGACTGATAATCTAACCAGCAGTGGATACTGATATGGCCGAATCTGGCTGACATATCAAATTTAATTAGGGCAGTGGTGGTCGGAGAATTTAGCTTGCTTCAATCCCCTGTACCGGCAGGATAAATCTGGGTGGGGGAGGTGAAAGGTTCTTATTTCTACTGCTAAGGTGTCCTTGAGCAAGGTCTTATACCGACTGCTACTCAGTGGCCTGCAGATCAGACGGTGCTTGTACTTAGCAGCTTCCAAGTGTGAATGTGTAACAATGCCAGTGTGATAAGGTTTCTGAAAAAGAGAGAGAATTGCTCAGTGAATCAGCAACACAACAAAAAACAAGTGTAACAACCTCACCATGTCGTTCAAAGGTGGGTACACATCTATCCTGACGTCTGTCTTCAGCTCCTGAATGTTTTTGAATGCTGTGAGACAGGGACCACTTACCTCTCTCACACTGGGTGAATGGTTAAGCACATGAATGATCATTTTGCACAAGCCAGACAGACGGACAGACAGACGGACAGACAGAGAGACAGAGAGACAGACGGACGGACGACAGACCGACGGACAGACAGACAGAGAGAGAAAGCAAAATTTTGAGTGCCCAGGTTTAGTTTAAAGATAGTTCTATTATCACTTTGGTGTGTTATCACTTTGACCATGAAGGGTTTCCTCTCATCTACTTACAGAAAAAAAGGACTAAAAAGAGGAAAGAAAGGGACAGTGAGTTAGTGGAAGGGAACAAGATAAAATAGAGGAGGGAAGGGATAAGAGCGAGCTTGTTTTTTTTACAGCCAGTGCTCGTCATGTCCTTATTTGTGAGTTGTCCAAATCCATTATCTTCTACTGCCAGCAAGGTAGTCCAGAGGACACACACACACACACACACACGCACACACACAAGTATACACCTTATTGTCGTTGGCAGTGTTTCCTGGTCGATATAGTCAGTGTACAGTAGTAGCCCGGACTGCTGTGTAACTATCCAGTTGGGTAAGTTATGGTACATTATAGATTCAGTGCAGTTGTTCTTGACCATAACAGGGTGAGGCGGGCATGACACAGTTTTTAAACATAATCAACAAAGACACAGAGACAGTGTCATGAGATAATATGCTTTATGAGCACATTACAGCTGCAGAGTATGCCCCCTATTCATGAAAGCAAACTGAGTTAAAACATCTTTGAATCTAACATTGCAGAATCAACACAAACAGGCCATCTGTGCACCTCCCTACTGAAGAACATCTGCTAGTGTCTGTCACTATCATCATCCTCTCCCTCCCTCCTTAGTGACCAGTGTTCAAACTGTCACTATGCAGGACAAACACAACAACTGAAAATGTTTTACCTCGACCGATAAAATTCAGGTCTACACTGATGCCGTTTGACTCCAGTAAATTAAACTCACAGAGACAAGATGGAAAATCCACTGGCTTTCTGACCAATTTTCTGTCGTGCTGTTTTGACAGTTTAATAAAGACTGATCAGAGCTGAAAAATGATTAACACATCCGCAATCCCCCCCAGATTACTCCTGCAGCTTTTTTTTTTTTTTTTTTTTTAGCATATCAAATAACAGCGCTCTGATCGTATCTCTGTATCTATAGCCTTTTTTTTTCCTCCTCCATCCAGTGTGCTGCTGGATAATAATTTCCCCAGAAACTAATTTTTACTTTTGAAAGGAAAAGTTGTAGGGCATCAGTGGGTCAATCTGATATAGGGTGTACATTTCACCTTGAATTATTTCACAAGGGATATTTTATTGAAATATTGCAATATAATTATCAGGGGCCAAAGCGAGTCAGGATTCCGTAATATCTTTTTCATTAACACTATTATTGGTCTTTATATATTTAGATATGTGTGAACATTGCACTTTATATTTTGCATAAGTACTGTATTGTAGGCAACTGGACTGGTTTGCAGTTGTGCAGTTGCCTACAATATAGCACTTAGAATTACCATGACCTGGATGACTGAGGACCTTCATCATCATTACCCACTGGTCTTAGAGCGATACAGCTGTACTCTTTAGCTGATGCTGTGATGGGAAAGCAAAACACTTCAAGATGTAGATGTATGTGTGTGTGTGTGTGTGTGTGTGTGTGTGTGTGTGTGTGTGTGTGTGTGTGTGTGTGTGTGCGCATGTGTGACATAGCAGCCATTTTACCTCGATGCCAGTGTGTGTACCCAGTAGCTGTTTACTGCTCTGCATGGCATTACTTACTATTTGTCTTTGGCTCTGACTTCAACCAATTTGTCCGGCAAAATAAAGTGCCACAGTAGTAAAACATCCATAGTTAAGTAATGGAGATGAGAATATATTGGGGCTTACAGAAATATATCATGCCTCTTACTCTTGGCATGAGCATGGACACCTGTTGGTCTATTTACCATTGATTTACAGAGGAGAGAAGGGTCTGCTTATAAATAATGCCACCTCTGGCTCACACAGCAGAGGTGTACAGAAACAGCTAGAGTTCCCAGTAGTTTTAATAACTACTACTCTGTAGTAACATGGGACTGTAGATCAATAACAAGGATACAAATCATAAAGCCATATGTTTCATGATTATGATGTAAGGACTGAATACTGAAAGTACATACAGTATCCTGGAAAACAGGCATCGGTTTTCACTACAGTCTTAAGGACTTTCATTTCAATTTCATCGATTGCTGTTGAACTTTAGTACATTAAATTGGGCACCTATCAATGACTGATTTGTTTTAAAGTCATGTCCAGGAACCATGCTTTAACTTTTCACTGCTTTGATATTAGTAATGCTGTTATTTGCCTTGTTCCTGACACTGCAATGTCCAATCACTAACATTTTTGTGATGCAGTTCTAACATTCCATCATCGGAACAACCCATGTCATGCTCACCGTGCTGTTGATGAAGTTTCTAACCATTTAACAGAAATACTATTCATTCACCAATTCAGTACATCATTACCTTTAAAGGGTGGTATCTTTTTTCTTGTGCTCCAAAATTATATGGGTCTCAGAAAACATAAGAGCTACAGTTCTCGAATTCAGCAGATCACAAAACGTATCCACTACTGAGACAAAAAAAATATACTAATTGGCCAAATGGTGGCACAGTAACAATGAAGTTTAGATTTTGACCTTAACTTGTGAACTGTTTTCCTGGATTCTATGGGTCCTGAGAAATCTATCCATATGAAGCCTCTTCATTTAAGCATTGAACAATTTTATTGGTTGGTGAGGTTGGTGAGATTATCTTAGGTTGTATTAATGTTACTTAGTTGGAAGTAACAGGATTTTATGAGATTATTGACATGTGGTTCAAAGTTCAGTTTTCAATTTGCTGGTTAGGTGTTTAGGGCCAAATATTGTTACTTTTGTCTCGTTTGAGTTTAGCTGTAAAAAGTTGCACATCATCCATTTTTTAATGGCAGTTATGCACTCCATTAAACTACTCAAACAGCTAGTATTGTCAGGCTTTAAGGACGGGTAGATTTGTGTGTCATCCACATAGCAATAATAACGGACCCTTTCGAATTGACTAATAACGTTTCATAATGGGAGCATATAAAAGGAAAACAAAATGGGCCCAAGAATAGATCCCTACACTCTCAGAAAATAAGGTACAGAATTGTACCTTTAGGGGTACAATGGCTTGTCACTGGGGCAGTACCCTCTGAAGGTACAATTTTGTACCCTTGACACTGGGTACTTGTTTGTACCCTTGTGGTTTGTACCTTATAAAGACCAATCTTGTACCTCTGGTGGCAATTTTGTACCCTTGTACCCAGAATGTATTTTTTATTTTCACATTTCAATTTCATTTAACTTTAAACAATGTAAAATTGTCCATTGCAGGCAAGTCCATTCTCCACCAACCTTAAAACTGCATACATGAAAATAACACTCGTGACAGAAGATCTTCATGTCAGTTTTGTACATCTTTAAATACTATGTCGAAGTGTGACATATAAGTTGACTGGTGGAGTCAATAGTGGTTTACTTGCCTAGTGACAGTTGTTGGCAGAGGCGTATCACGTATCACCAAGGATCTAAATAGGTACTTTCTCGCATAAAAAAATATTAAAACTTAAGAAAGTGATGTATTAACAGCGCTAAAGCCAGAATTAAAACGGCTTTTAGCAGCTCTACCGTTGCTGGTTGCCGCGAAATGCATTCTGGGAAACTTGCATACTGTATACTGCGGTGTGGACGGGCTCTTTGTCTGCCAGGCTGTAGGTAGCTGATTTTACTGTGCATCCATGGTTGGCCGTTTGTGAATATCATAACATACAATATTGACTGGATGATTAGTCATTTTTCATACCTGCAAATCTGCTAAAAAAAAAAAATATTTCAAGGCTACTCAAAAATGGCTTAGAAGTTAAAATCTTCATTGAATACTTAAGGAAACAGTGAAACCTTCACATTTAAAAAGTGTAACTACTACTGAAGAAAGACTAAATAATTATTTAAACATATTAATATTTAGGCTACTGCCATTTGTAGAGCCTAATACAATTGTACCCCAGCATGTAGAAGAAAAGGTACATATATGTACCTTTTACCACTGGGGTACATATATGTACCTTTTGGGCCCTCAAAAGGGTACAAATAGTTACCTTAAGGTCCAATAATGAGCCCTAGGGGGTACATTAGTGTAGATTGTACCTAGGGGTATAAAAAAGGACTCGTACTGTACCCCTATTTCTGAGAGTGTATGGCAAACCGCACATCAGTTGGGCTGAGGATGAAATCAAATTACCAACTGAAACAAAAAATGCTCTGTTTGAGAGATATGACTCAAACCAATTTAGAGCCCTTCCAGCAATGGCTGTTAATTAGAACATTACGGTCAATATTGTCAAATGGCGCACTGAAGTTGAGCAGCAATAAAATAGAGCAGTCCACAGTATCAGCACTCGTCAATACATCATAAGTAACCCTGCTGAAAGCAATTTTGATATTGTGTTATTTGCAAAACAAGGAGAGGAGTCAAGGAGAGGTTTTTGCAGGTGACTTGGATCTGAGTTTAAAGGGCACATCTAAGTATCTAAGGTAGTTTGGTAAATCGACTTGCATTTCTATAGTGCTTTTCCAGACTACTGACCACTTAAAGCATTTTACAACACTTGCATCACCCATTCATACACTGCAAGATGCCAATTTAGGGTTCAGTATCAACGTACTTCAAAGTGCAGCTGGGGGAGCCAGGGATTTGAACCAGCGACATTCAGATTACTGGATGACCCGCTCTACCTCCTAAGCTACAGCTGCCCTGTGCATAGTCTACAAGTGTGATAAAGATTATTAAGCTAGTGATTAATCATTGGGTCATTTCAGATGGAGTGAAATGTAAGGCCATGGGCAAAATTTGAGGGAGCGTATAGTAGTGATTATGCATTCGGTCGCAGTGTCAAACTTGACACAAAGCTAATCTGAGATAAAAATGGCTTTTCCAAAGCCATAGAATTGATGCTCAAATCCAGACCTCAGCTGCGTGCTGGCAACCCAAGCATGCTTGGAGAAAGGAACTTTCAGTCAGGCCAGGGGCCTCCTACACCTTTGTGTCCTGACCCAACAAAGTCAGGAATGAAGAAACTGAAGATCACCTACACACATTCCCAAAGTGTTCATGAAGACAGAGGGAGAGAGAGAGAGAAAGAGAGAAAGCTGCAGGACCCCACTCCAAGGCTGACTTGAAGATGGCAACACCTCCTCCTTCTTCATCCTCATCAGACCCAACGTAGATTTCCTGGTTTCTTTCTGGTTACTCTCAATACTCTCAGCTTTGAACAATGCAGGCACATTCAGATATCTATTGTGTTGCTGAACACGTCTTCATTTAAACCTGATCCCAACGCCCCAACTTCTATGACTTGTTTAATGTCTTGTCACCTATAAAGTCATTGTTTGTGGTTTCTGTACATTTTACTGTTAAGTCACTGAACGCATTCCGATTTTGCTAATTTTTAACTCAAATTACAATGAATTATTTCCCCTGAATAAACATGTGTTAATAGACCTACTTTTGCCTGATCAGCAAGATGTTCCACTGTGTTATTATACTGACTCTGAGGTCATATAGCTGGTCAAGGTAACAGTAGTCTCTTAACTTTTATTAACGCCATATTAATACTAATATTTTGAGCTATAATTATAATCTTACACTCACTCTTAAAGCATTTTACAACACTTGCATCACCCATTCATACACTGCAAGATGCCAATTTAGGGTTCAGTATCAACGTACTTCAAAGTGCAGCTGGGGGAGCCAGGGATTTGAACCAGCGACATTCAGATTACTGGATGACCCGCTCTACCTCCTAAGCTACAGCTGCCCTGTGCATAGTCTACAAGTGTGATAAAGATTATTAAACTAGTGATTAATCATTGGGTCATTTCAGATGGAGTGAAATGTAAGGCCATGGGCAAAATTTGAGGGAGCGTATAGTAGTGATTATGCATTCGGTCGCAGTGTCAAACTTGACACAAAGCTAATCTGAGATAAAAATGGCTTTTCCAAAGCCATAGAATTGATGCTCAAATCCAGACCTCAGCTGCGTGCTGGCAACCCAAGCATGCTTGGAGAAAGGAACTTTCAGTCAGGCCAGGGGCCTCCTACACCTTTGTGTCCTGACCCAACAAAGTCAGGAATGAAGAAACTGAAGATCACCTACACACATTCCCAAAGTGTTCATGAAGACAGAGGGAGAGAGAGAGAGAAAGAGAGAAAGCTGCAGGACCCCACTCCAAGGCTGACTTGAAGATGGCAACACCTCCTCCTTCTTCATCCTCATCAGACCCAACGTAGATTTCCTGGTTTCTTTCTGGTTACTCTCAATACTCTCAGCTTTGAACAATGCAGGCACATTCAGATTTCTGTTGTGTTGCTGAACACGTCTTCATTTAAACCTGATCCCAACGCCCCAACTTCTATGACTTGTTTAATGTCTTGTCACCTATAAAGTCATTGTTTGTGGTTTCTGTACATTTTACTGTTAAGTCACTGAACGCATTCCGATTTTGCTAATTTTTAACTCAAATTACAATGAATTATTTCCCCTGAATAAACATGTGTTAATAGACCTACTTTTGCCTGATCAGCAAGATGTTCCACTGTGTTATTATACTGACTCTGAGGTCATATAGCTGGTCAAGGTAACAGTAGAAATAGGGGTACAGTACGAGTCCTTTTTTGTACCCCTAGGTACAATCTACACTAATGTACCCCCTAGAGCTCATTATTGGACCTTAAGGTAACTATTTGTACCCTTTTGAGGGCCCAAAAGGTACATATATGTACCCCAGTGGTAAAAGGTACATATATGTACCTTTTCTTCTACATGCTGGGGTACAATTGTATTAGGCTCTACAAATGGCAGTAGCCTAAATATTAATATGTTTAAATAATTATTTAGTCTTTCTTCAGTAGTAGTTATACTTTTTAAATGTGAAGGTTTCACTGTTTCCTTAAGTATTCAATGAAGATTTTAACTTCTAAGCCATTTTTGAGTAGCCTTGAAATATATATTTTTTTAGCAGATTTGCAGGTATGAAAAATGACTAATCATCCAGTCAATATTGTATGTTATGATATTCACAAACGGCCAACCATGGATGCACAGTAAAATCAGCTACCTACAGCCTGGCAGACAAAGAGCCCGTCCACACCGCAGTATACAGTATGCAAGTTTCCCAGAATGCATTTCGCGGCAACCGGCAGCGGTAGAGCTGCTAAAAGCTGTTTTAATTCTCGCTTTAGCGCTGTTAATACATCACTTTCTTAAGTTTTAATATTTTTTTATGCGAGAAAGTACCTATTTAGATCCTTGGTGATACGTGATACGCCTCTGCCAATAACTGTCACTAGGCAAGTAAACCACTATTGACTCCACCAGTCAACTTATATGTCACACTTCGACATAGTATTTAAAGATGTACAAAACTGACATGTGAAGATCTTCTGTCACGAGTGTTATTTTCATGTATGCAGTTTTAAGGTTGGTGGAGAATGGACTTGCCTGCAATGGACAATTTTACATTGTTTAAAGTTAAATGAAATTGAAATGTGAAAATAAAAAATACATTCTGGGTACAAGGGTACAAAATTGCCACCAGAGGTACAAGATTGGTCTTTATAAGGTACAAACCACAAGGGTACAAACAAGTACCCAGTGTCAAGGGTACAAAATTGTACCTTCAGAGGGTACTGCCCCAGTGACAAGCCATTGTACCCCTAAAAGTACAGTTCTGTACCTTATTTTCTGAGAGTGTGGACGCCCATGAATAACAGAGAAAATTACCTCAGAATATAGAAATTAATTCTTGTTTCAAAAAGTGATGATCAAAAGTGTAGATGACACCCTGTCCTCAGCCCTCATAGGGATGATGAAGGCATGTGATTTTGACACTGACACCCATGGAGTCATTGTTTGCTCCCTCAACAACATGTTTTTTGTTAAAGAAGACCACAATTTTTTTTAACTAATCTTAACTATGCAGTTAGTCTTTTAAAGGTATACTACACAGAAACCACTCAAAAAAAAAAAAAATATAGACACAACTAATCCCTCTCAATCATCTCATGTTCCCCACTAGAATTATGTGGTGGTGTCTGTATCTGCAGAGACCCTGCCTTTGCCTACATGCTCTTGCATTCTCAATGTTTTTCTGTATTGGGAGTGTTTCTGGATGTAGCCCCCAGCCAATGTTTTTTTAGCCGAAGCCCTACAATACATGATTTCAGAAATGAGTCCATGCATGATTTCTGTTTGTGTGTATTTGTATGTCCATATCTGTGGCTGCATCTTACATCTGTGTGTGTATATGTATGAGACAGCGGTAGGTTCCAATTGTGAACTAAGCCTAAAAAAGGTGACGGCTTGACTATACATTAACAGTTGAAAACTTGAGAAGGCACTATCTGAAGAAATTGTGTGAATGCTTGATGTTGAAAAGCTGACAAATTGCTGGCTTTAATTTCTATGAAGATGCAGCTGAAGGAGTATGAATAGTTAGAAATGTGGGAAAAGGATGAAAGATGCAAAATATAGTGTAAGCAATGAAAGGGGTTCAAATGAAAGTCATAGTGTACAGCTTTAAACGAGATGAAGTGGGTGGAGAATAACAAACTGCATTGCTTCCTGTACAGCTGGGAGCTAAACTGCATTGCTGGCTTAATTTCATATGAATGAGCAGCTGAATGAGAATAAACAGTTGGAAAAGTTGGAAAGGGATAAAGAGGGCAAAATGTAGTATAAGGTATGAAAGATGATGAAATAGGTGTCGTAGCATAAGGATTTGAATGAGGTTGACAGGCAGAGGTATGTGCAGAGTTTTAGTTTCTTCAGTACTCATGTAGCCTGTTGTAAACTCTGTTTAACTTTGGGGGCCTTTAACCTGAAATCCAGCCTTCTTCAGCACCATGGTTTACATCTAGGGCTTTTATTTGGAAATATGGCCTATCCCAGAGACCCCTTGTTAGATACTTTTACCTTATTTGGCATTTTATTTTGAAAATCTGTGTGTGTTTGTGTGATGGAGAGAAGGGGTGGTTTTACCTTCCCTTGCTATAGGTTTCATCCAGTATTCCTCCTTTTCCCCCCTTCCAGCTTTACTTACTACAAATATTTCCCTAGCAGACAGATGGACTGTGTCTCCACTTTGTGGGCACTTGGTACAACTACAGTTTCCTATATATGCAGCACAACTGAACAAAGGGCATTTGTAGGACACATAATGTCTCAGCATCTTATTGGCTCATTTATCATAATAGGTTATTGTGACAGGACAAATAATCACCTCTGATTGATACCAGTGTAATGCAAGAAAACAGCAGCCACCACTGCTTTTCAACTCTGGATGAATGTAAAATGATATGGAGCAGGGACTTGGCAGTATTAGGAAAATAACATAAATGAAAAATACAGGCTGAAAAGTTTGCTACCCTACAGTTTTACTTGTAAGTTCCATTTAATGTGAGAAGATCACAACACAGAAGTAAAAATGTCTTGGTCAAAACAATAAGATAGAAAAACCTGAACGCTTCATTGACAACGACTACAACATACTGGTCAGAATGGTAGATCCGGAAATCAACCCTAACCCTAACCCTAACCCTTCACCTGAGGAGAAAAAGGGAGAAACCTGCCGTTCATCTGCTTCATCTACTACCACTGCTACAAGATGGACAAACCTACTGCGTTCACTCAAGGAGAAGCTACAGACACTGGCTTTTGTATGACAAGACATTCAATATATTCATAAATATTAATAAAACTCTGCTTTGTAGACTGTAAACTGTACTCAACATTCAAAAAGGCAACATGCGTAAAGATTTGGTCTTTACGGTATCAAAGAAAGTGCAGTCCACAACTCTATACTCAGACCTATGCAACTGTACAAAGACAATTATTATTATTTCATAAAGTGAAACCACTTCCAAGGACAACAATGATGCTGATGGTACTATGGTTACTGTCACTAGTAGTAAGTTAAAACATAACTATTCTGAATACAGTGACAAATCAGGAAAATATCTCAAATCAATTTAAGCAACAACAAGAAAAACTCTCATATATCTGCTAATTTTTTTGTAGAGAATACTATATACACCCCAAATTATATATAAAAAACATTACAAACGTACAAAACAAACTCTACAATCTACCCACATTTCCAGGAATTCATGCAAATATCTGAGACAGACCATACTGCGAGAAAGCACTCCAAGCCATACCAAATAATAAAGCCCCTGGATCAGATGGCTTTCCATCTATACAACCTAATAAATATATCCAAAAACCAAGAGATGTAAACATGTTTGGTTTTGGAGATTCATTCATTAAATGGATTAACATAAACTCACCCACAGCATCAGTAGTAACCAATGTAAAAATCATTTAAATTAAACCAAGGCACAAGACAAGATGTCCACTCTCTCACTGTTATTGACACAGTTTATTGAACCCCTATCAGCTGCCTTTCCTGGGACACACAAATCAACGGAATTACAATCGGCAATACAACCCATTAGATCAGTGTATATGCAGACGATTCATCATTATGAATACAAAAAACATCAACCATCATTGTTTCATCAGTGTTCAAATTACTCTGATTACTCCATCAAGTGCTCATAATCCACCATCCTCCCATTAAATATACACCAGTGGAATGCTGCAACCCTAAAACAACCTTTCAACATCCAAATTGATAACTTTAGGTGTCTGGGGATTGACATTTCCTCCGATGTTCCAGATTTGTTCCACCTCAACTTCATTCCCATCCACAAATCCACTGAAGAAAAGTTAAACCAATATAATACTTTACCACTGTCCCTCGCAGGTTGCATTGCGGCAATACATTTTTTTCCCCAGAATTAACTTCCTCTTCTCAATGACATCTGTCCAGTCAACGTCCAAGTGGTTCAGCACACAACAAACCAAAAAACTTGGAGGTTTAAATGCCCCAAACATATTTTACCATTACAATAATCAATAAAAGTACATCATGAAATGGATTCACTCAACTATTCTTCAGAAAGCTTGGTTAGAAATTGAACAATCAGAATGCAACAATCGCTCCATGAATGGCTTACCATTTCTCTCAGAAAAAAATAACCATCTTAACTGTTCAAAACACAACCATTGCCACAACTTCGGAAGCTCGGTGAGAAGTCTGTGAAATCACCTACCACACTCTCTCACCATGTCAATGCACCCCTTTTTTGAACAACCCAGTCTTTCTAATCAATAAGCACACCTTATGTTTTAACATAGAATCAGAAAATTAAAGAAATCATTCATTTAGAGGTCCTGTTTAAAAATAACACCATATTATCACTCCATGAACTTACACGGACATTTGATCTTACTCAGGACTATTTATTTATAATACTCACAACTCAAACTCACTCAGGAAATACATTTGATTTACACAAAATAATTTGTACTATTAGTAAAAAAGAAAATCCATCCATGAAACAACACTCCAAATGACACAGTCTAATCTCACCAACCAAAAACTCCACCAGAGCCATGCCTATTTTGGACCTATTTTGCATTTTACAAATTTGCAACAACATCTTTTTAATGACCAATAACCCCCCAAAAAAACAATTCAATATTAAGTCATAGAACACACACAACACCACACAGAATGCCCTTAATGGATTTCACTGTATAAGACACTGTCATACAATGCACTCTCAACACTACAGACAACTAATTTCACTCAGTAAGGTGCTGAAAGAGTCTTAGAAGTCTAAACCTTACGAGTGTCCCCTAAAGACTTCAGTGTTGATTACAATTCCAAATGTAAGACTAGCGTACAGAACAAACAACACACTGATGTTTCACAAAACAATCCCAAGTCGGGGTCCACTTTGCATTTTCACATGGCCTTTATCAGTGGATGAAGTTTTCTCAGATGTCATGGGGATGAGTGTGATGATGTGCAAGCTCAATAGCTGTTGGATTTCATCCACAGCACAATTGCATGTTAGACACTCTCTCACACACTGAAGCTGTCATATGCTGCGTGCTGCGTGAGTGCCTGCATATGTGTGTATGTGTGAGTTTGAGCAGTCTATGATTTCCTCACACTCACCGCTGTCAACATGCCCAAATGTCTTTCAAAAGGGGAGGGCAGAATGAGAGCACAGCATGGTGCAACAGCCAATTTGAGCTACAGACAAAGTGTGTCGACAGTTCACAGTCAGATGAGGACACGGACTAAAAAGAGCCATATGGGATGGTTATTTTGCAACTCCTGGAGCCAAACAAATGAGGCGTATATTGTACAACTTCATGTTTTGGCAGGGATTAGCTGTTGTTGGCAGTGGAAGCAGTATTTGTGTAATAATACCTCACTTCTGCTACTTGAATTTTGAAAGACTTGTACATTGTACATATTTTCTGTCAGTGCAATGGAAAGTCATTCATTTTTAGTGAATTTGTGTTTTTTTAACTGATGTTACACAACAGAGTTGGCACCGAGATCCATTCAAGTATGAAACACAGCTGTTGTGTAAATTAATTCAATCTCTTGGTGGTTTGAGTTGGGAAAAATAAATTATAATTAGTGACTGTGAGACTAAAAATGGAGTGAAGCCTCCATGAAAATTCCAAGAAAATGAGTTCAACCAACTTCATTAAAGTGGACATGAATTACATCAGACTTGATCAAACCAACAGACACACACACACACACACACACACACACACACACACACACACACCGCCGTCTTCACTCAGACTCTGGAATAATCTCGTGGACATTAGCCAGTGGGCAGGGAGTATGTTTACACATAAAAGCATCTCATTGTACATAATGACATATTGATTATTGTGAAGTTGTATAATCGGCCTACATGATTTTTTTCTCTACTGACAACCTCCAGGGAGGAGCTGTGCTGTCTGTTAATTTACACATTCACATTTGCCAAAAAAAATATTTTCTTGACAGAACTACCATAAGTACGCCTGAAAATGAATGTTTTGAAAATGTAATTACATTATACTAGTAAGTAGAAAGTACAAAGACAGCTGCATGTTCTCTTCCTGTTGTCAACATCTCCCCAAAACCACAAGCAACCAGAAAGCATCCAGGCTATTGCCACAAGTTAATCTACGGCAATCACAGGTTAAAATGGGTCCGAACATTTTTGAAGCTGAAAAACAAACAACTCAAGCCAAACTCTGAAATGATCGTGTGTTATCCTGACTTTTACTATTAAATTCATTCTTCATTCAATTGTTGACATGTGGATGACATTTATTTAGAAAAAATAATTTTATTATACACGTGTCCCAGTATAGTATACAGAGTATTCACTATTAGGTCTTTCAATTTTTTATTAATAATTCCATAACCTAATTTTCGCCCTTGAACCACTCAAGCAGCTGGTGGTGGACCAACTGACAGACATTTCCAGCAGCAACTATGACAAATAGAATATTTGCCATGTACCATGTTCCAGCTGGTTACGTATATTGACTCCAACCTTATTTGAGCTATGGCTAACATCTCTCTGTGCTTCTGACTCTCTCCCACAGAGGCCTCCATACTCTCCTATGACGGCAGCATGTACATGAAGGTGGTGATGCCGAACATCATGCACACTGAGGCCGAGGATGTTTCCCTGCGTTTTCGTTGCCAGCGAGCTTACGGCCTCCTAATGGCCACCACCTCTCGAGACTCAGCCGACACACTCAGGCTGGAGTTGGACGGGGGTCGCGTCAAACTCACGGTCAACCTAGGTATCGTATGTCCCCCATCCCCCTCCCCCACCACCCACCTCCACCCATCTGCCTCCACACCACCTTCACCATGAGACGGTTTACCAATGACCTCTTCTCTACTTTCACTCTCTTTCTATCTTTTTGTGCACAGTCTTTTCATCAGTTAACCATCACTGTGATCTTTTAGATTTTTAGATTTCTACCTGTTTTAGAACATAGATAAGAGAGTTTTGTTCTCTTGCATGAGTGTTAAAACGGTTTGTGCACACAGATAACCATGGACTGCTTACTGTATGACTATTTACTGGTTAACATCTCAAATTATGATATACCATCATAACTTATTTTTTTTATTTCAATGTTAAACATGTTTGGCCCATCTTTGAAACAGACAAATCATAGTCATATTCACGTTCTTTACAGAACTTTTGAGACAGTCACAGCACAATGACCTGAATATACATTATAATGTAGAGATACTGGACTTTAAAGTCTAGTCTCTGATAAAGTCTTTTCAAAGAACAAAGTGTGCTGAGACTTTCTAAGAGGTGAAGTATGCCCACTGATCTCCAGTTCGTCATTCAACTGGACATTAGAAGACTTTTCTTGTCTTTCTCAGTAACTTTACTGTCTGACATCAAGACATTTCTCTGTTAATTTTCTTGCTCTTCTGGGTGGTTATTTTCTTTGCTAATGATGGTGTCTTCTATGGAAGTCGATGCTTTTTTTCCGTGTTTTGTTCTTATGTTTTTCCTGTCAACTCCATTTCCCATCATGCTTTGTCAAAAGATGGTATTCACCCCTTCAAAGGCCTTAAGCCTGCGGCCCGTCAGGCGAACAGCCCGAGAACAGAGCCCAGCAAAACCTACAGCTGGCTGCGACCCCAAATACTTCCAAATTGTGTTATATAAAGATAATAAAAAAAATTGTCACATATCTCAATCTTTATCTAACATGTATTTTGTTTCATAAAAGATCATAAGAAGTAAGCAAGCATATGTTAGATTGTTTGCCAAACCACATTAGGTTAGTCCTTCATTGATTATATTAATGAATGTAAATAATAATCTAGATTTCATGTAAAATGTTTGCAGCACTAATTGATCAGTGCTCATACAGTATGATTTCTTAGCCTGTTTTAATTTGTGTGATTCTCTATAGTGTGTAGGTATTTATAGACCTAGCCTGTGATCTAGCTCAGTGACACATGTAGGTGTAGGCTAGTTCTCCAGATGTGATCATTGGGGTTCCTGTGCCTCTGCATGGTGCTGGTGCTGATTGGATCGTGGCTGTTTGCTCCCACTTTTCTGTTGCGGTTGACGACACATGAAACCACCAGCCACATGGTGACCAACCCTCACTGTCTTCACAGCTGTTTACAGCATTATTCTGGCCTCAGTGGGACAGTTTCACACATCAGATATTTGTTGTCTTCCACACTAGTGTCGTACAATTTTAACTTTGCAAACTAAATTATATCAGTCTGTATTTCTTGACTTTTCAAAGATCAGTGGCTCTAAAATGGATGACTGCTACCACCTTGTTGGTGTGGAGACTCTGGAGCCAGAGACTTTGACTTTACTAATCTGAGTATTTGCACCTAAAGTCAAACAGTGTTGGGTTGGAAAACTCATGTAACTGGTACTACAAGTGGCCATTTTACTGTAAATACTGTGCATAAACAAATAATATATTTGGACTCTGGTACTATGGGTAAAGAAAGCTCCAGAAAAGCAGCTTATGTCAACCCCCACACATTTATGTAACAACTCCATGCATTATTTTATTTACTGTTAAATAATGTTAAATTCAATGTTGTAAAACTTGGAAATCGATAATTTATTTCATGGTAATCTGGCATAAAGTTGAACATAAATATCAAAGGAATAAAATGGCTGCCTTCCTGCATGTGTGCGTCCCCGGAAGGGTGGACTTTTTGTTTTTGGATGTCTGCAGCAGTAACCTTGAAGGATGCAATTTCATCTGTCATTTATTCTTCCCCATCTAGACTGTATCAGGATAAACTGTAACTCCAGTAAGTTAACACTCAAGTTTCATTTTGCTCTCTATGTTGATGTTGTTTCTTTTTAAAGGAAATGTGTTTTTAAAAATGTGAGTCCTGCACCGCCCCACCTTCTCTTTAGCCAGGCATGTGGAGGATGACTTTGCTGAGTTGGTTGGGAACCAACAGAAATAGCCTCAGGCAGTTGGAATTAGTGGTGATTTGTTTTAATTATTAGACATATCTTAACCTCTTTTTAAATCAACTACTTTACTGTATTATGCACTGATGGGTATTTTTATGTATACCATAATGCACTGTATAAAGTAGAAGTGACAATATTTTAATAATAAATACATTAAAAGATAATAATTCTAACAGCACATATTTCACTTACACAATGGTTTTAAGAAAGCTACTTTATTTTGTTTATTATCAATAGGCTACGACAAGTGAAAAAGGAGTATAACTGGTATCATTGTGCCTCTTGGATGATGTGAACACAGGTGGATAGCTCTAAGTGCGTCAGTTTACACCTGGCATTAAAATACGTCTAGACACGCATCGCGAGTGACCACTGGTGATTGGATTTCACTTCACTGCTTCACCGGGACAAACTGACACAATTTTTGTTTTCCCAAAGAAAGACAGAACTTAATGTATAACCTTGCAGGTGTTAATGGAGGCCAACATTTCACAAAGTTTATAAAGTTTCTCCTGACACCCAACTTTCAAAATGTCAAGATTTTTTAAGGCCAATTGGGGACTTTGTTCATGGGTGACTAAGAAGAAATCTATATTGGTTACTGTGTACTGTATTTTTAAAATTCTTCATGTTTACCATCAATAAATCAACAAATTTCATGAATTTGGTGTAAATGCTGTAATCCATTTAAACAGTATTCAAATAGTTACTAAATGTTGGCATGTAAGATGCACTTGGGACACAGAGTAGCTGACAGGCTGGCACAGCAAAGTCATGACAAACTGAAACTTTTTACATGGAAATAGACAACTTTATGTATTGTATTAAATGCCAAATTAACAAGAAGGTGCAAATATTTTAGAATTTGCTGTAGCTTTGTTGCAAAGCTTGCAAAGTTTCTCTTCACTCAACAACTCTCAAAATTGTGCAATTTTTTACAGGAGTCTGTGGTTATTGCACTTCCTAGTTTAATTTTAAAATGAGTTGCAACAGAGAGTGTAGAGAGAATACACAAACATCTGCTGCAAACATTGGCAGGTAAGACAGCCCAAACATGTAATTTATATTACAGGGAACCACATGGAACTCAAACAGCGTGTAATCCATTCTGTTTGTTGTTGAGGCTTCTTGTTCCATAGAGGATCTTGGTTTAGTAGGCGGTCCTTCACTGTGGCCCAGGACTCAACATTGGTGTCCTGTCACCATCAACCATCACCGTCCTGCACCGATGACAACTTTTTTGGGGATGCATCAGGATGAATTAGCATTTACACTAGAAAATACATGGGGTCACATGCATCCCAGACCACCTCAACAAGAGGTTTGAGTGATAAGATCACAATGCGTGTTGGTGATTGTTTAAACTTAAGGGCTTTCCACTTGTGTTTGGGTCACCTGCCCATGCTAATACCAGGTATAAACAGGCTCACCGAGAGAGGGAATTAAAAAAAAAATATCACTGTAACACCTTTAGTCCCTGTAACTGAGACACTTTATTTGGATAGTCTGTTGATGATTTTAGATCTGTAGATATTTGACTTGATATTCGACTGTCTGCCTCTTTGGTGGACCTCCACTGGGTAACCTTACCCCACTTTTAGACTGCAGAGCCCCCTTACCCTTTTCTAGACAAAAGTTTAACCTAATTTTCTCCATTTATGTTAATTATGTAGAGAAATAATTGTCAAAAAAGGTGAGTAGTACATGAAACAATACTTCTGCTTTAAAGAGCTCACATTCCATTAGATCAAAACATCGACCACAATATAAGAGTAATGGACAGTATTTTTTAGATTCAGTAGAAAAGAGTA
This sequence comes from Lagodon rhomboides, assembly GCA_039737535.1. Lineage (NCBI taxonomy): Eukaryota > Metazoa > Chordata > Actinopteri > Spariformes > Sparidae > Lagodon > Lagodon rhomboides. The sequence continues at coordinate 2,374,790 of CM077801.1, forward strand.
TATAGAATAGAATGTTAAAACCCTCTACTACTACTACTACAGCATGCAAGGATTTAAGTTTGTGTGCATGTAAGTAATAAAATACATTTTTTTTATGGAAATCTCTCATAACCTTACCAACATTTACCCTGAAGGTAATGGAAACACAGATCTGCATTGAATTAAGAGAATGTTCCACACTGTTTTTTAATATATATATATATTTTTTTAAGCATTGGAAATGATCCAATAACTAACGCTGATACAAATCACAATCAAAAATCAGTTTTCCCATAATTTGATATTTTTGAAATGGACTCTGATGAAAATTATTACCTACATCATAGGGGACTGAATATCCAAAATATGCAAGGCAGCTTTAAATTGTAAGAATTTGATATCCCATATGTATAATTTTACATAGTGTGTAGTGTCTCAGTTGCATAGGATTTGTTTAGGCTTTCACAAAAAAATGAATTGCTTTTACTCATAATGAGCCTATGGAGATCTTTGTCTGATCATTTGCTTGTAAATAAATATATAATAAATAATTACAAATCAAGAGGTTGAAACTCCCAGTGAAAGATGATGCAGCCTCATGAATCACAAGCAAAAGAGTTAGTAGGGCAGTTAATTTTGTAATATGCTCTCAGACATCGGGGGAAACAAGGGTACACAGAGGGCTGGGAAACAGTCGTGCTATTGTGCTCCTTCAGCCTTCAGTGCAGTGGGAAAATCTTTTGTAAGATACGATCAGTGGTGGAAGTAACTAATTACAAACACTCAAATGACTGTAAGTAATTTGTTGGTGTACTTTCATGAGCATTTTTTCAAGTCTGTAATTTTACTTGTAATTAAGTATGCATTTCACCACGTAATTTACTTATTTACTTATTTACTTTTAAAACAATAAATACATTAAATATTATTTAATTATTTGAATTTATTAAATAAATAATAAATAATAGAGTATAATTTGAATTAATATCTAAACCTTTCATCTGCATTTTTGAAGCCAATAAGGCTATCTGATCCCAAATGGACCAATGACAACTGGCAAAAAACACGAAACTCTTCAGCCCAGATTTGAAGTGGTGATCATGACCACTGAGCAGAACAGAGTTGGGAGTAATTTAGACTGAATAATTTGAAGAAATAATAATAATTTGATAAGACATTCAAAAATTAACTAATCCTCTGAGTAGTGTTTGAGTAGTGTAGTGTAGAAGTAAAGATACTGACACAGAAAAAAAAAACCCTTTTTATTTTATAATTTGGGTAACTTTAACATGGATTGGGAATAAAGCAATTACCAATTAACATAAAATTAATGCTCCTTTGCCATCCATGCATAAATGTGTATAGCTCATAAAGAAAAAAAATAAGGGAAATTGCAATAAGGTGTCAGAGGCAAAACTCAGCATAACACATTAAAGTTATTTGGTGATTTTCATTAGCTCTGTGAGTTCATGTTCCTCCACTAAAGCCACATAAACTATTGTTATTGCATTCTTGTTCATATTTATGGACTAAAAAAGTGCCAGAGGTAGCAGACGCTGTCTGAATTTGACCCAACTGACTGTGATGCTTCTACACTAAAGTCTGGATGCATCTGGTCTCATACCAGCAGTCAACATTGCTTTCCTTTGACACGACTGTTATTGCTTCCTATCATAAATAGGTAGACTTTGTTTCTAAAACCTACCAGCCTTGTCAGATAAGAAAACATGTTTTCAACAGGCTGAAAAACAATGACCTTGTGAGTAAAGAAAATAAACTCACAAAAAGTCAGGAAAAGTTAAAATTCAACATAAACAAAATAAAACTCACCAAAACAGTCATGATTTGCCTTCCCACAACATAGCTGCTGTAAATCACCTCCATACTGTATCCCCCATCTTCAAAATGACCACTGTTGGTCTAAGAGGCTGTGTTTGGTGTCAGTTTGTTGTCCTGCCGTGTTCGAGGCTGCTGTGCTTGGTTGAGCAGAACCCCATTGCCCGCAGTGATTCCCTCTATAACCCAAGGTCGCGGTCCAGCAGGCTCCAGTCAGCGAATAACCCAACCTAACCTAACCTAACCTCATATGAGAATTCATAGATAATGTCTTTGATTATGTGATAGATTAAAAAGATTAGGGATATGTTAAAAACAGGCTAATGCCATTGTATATTGTAAATTAATAATAAATTATAATAAAATTATAAAGTATATTATATCCAAAAAGAGAAATGGGAAGGAGGAAGTGAAAGGAAATTATTTCTATAAGCCTATAATGAGTAAAAGCAGATTCTCCCAACTGTAGTTGCACTTTCTCTGTTCAAACAATTCAATAATATGCAGTTCTGCAGCATATACTGTAGATCAGGTGTATTCTATGAGAATTAGAGATGTCAGAAGTATTTTGTATTTTTTTTCTCTGTGTATTTTACTGACTAAACCAAACCTTTGTTTCCCAAAGGTATTAGTTTGAAAACTAAAGCTAATTTTTTAAGCTTCTAAGCTGCTTGTAGAATTTTTGCCAATGATACCAGGCTGACTGGTGGGAAAACAAAGGTTTGGTTTAAGGTTCAGGATGTCTTTAACTTTGTGATTGACCATTGTTCTCAGGCAAGGGACCAGAGACCCTGTATGCCGGGCAAAAGCTCAATGATAATGAATGGCATACAGTGCGTGTGGTGCGTCGCGGCAAAACCTACAAGCTAATGGTTGACGATGATGTAGCTGAAGGTACTTACCTGCATCAACTCAGCTCATGCTTGAAGAAATGTCATTAGTCTTGCCATGTCAGTGGTTTTACACCATGCTGTGGTGTGTTGCCATAGAGATTGACAGTATTATTCTGCTACAAAGAAAGCATGTAGATATGTAGCGACAGTTTGCATCCATCTAATACTGTTAATGTAATTTTCTCCTTAAATCAGCCCTTTTGTGTTAGTGTCAGACAGTGTTCTCTTTTCTTTTCGTTTTTTGTCTTTCTTTTCAACCCATCCCCTCCACCCTCCCCATCTTCAGGCCAAATGGTGGGTGACCACACGCGTCTGGAGTTCCACAACATCGAAACAGGCATCATGACAGAGCGTCGATTTGTTTCCAGCATCCCGTCCAGCTTCATTGGTCATCTGCAGAGCCTCAGGTACTCGGAACACTTACCTTTACTTTACTTTTAAATGTGATGAGGAAACCAATCCACAGAGACTTAGTACCCACATTTTGTGACTACAGAATTCTTTTGACACTTTTAGGTAGTTATTTTTGGTTTTACAGCACATTTACTGTTTGGTTTAGTCTCAGTGCTCTGTCTGTCTACGGGGTATAAATTCTGATAATAATGTCTGCCTCAAATAAAAAAAATCTATTAGTCCTGCTTTATTTTGTCATGATGCAAACAATGTGTTAAGTAGACATTTATTTAACTAAGGTTCCCCTTTATCCAATCTTTCCTTTCAATTATCCTTGGCTGACATCTCTTTTTTCAAGACTTTGGAGAACAAGTAAGATTTTTACAACAGTCGTTTCAAATGCCTGTTCCTTTCCTCTCCTCAGATTTAATGGTATGCTCTACATCGACCTGTGCAAGAATGGTGACATTGATTATTGCGAGCTCAATGCACGCTTTGGGGTTCGTTCCATTATCGCCGACCCTGTCACCTTCAAATCCAAGAGCAGCTATCTGAGCCTGGCCACTCTGCAGGCCTACACATCCATGCACCTCTTCTTCCAGTTCAAGACCACCTCCGCAGATGGGTTTATACTCTTCAACTCTGGAGATGGCAACGATTTTATTGCTGTTGAACTGGTTAAAGGGTAAGTTTTATTTTGAATGGATGCTTGTTAACTCTTTGAACATTGAAACTTTGGAGGTTTGGTAGTAACTTGATCACTTTGTCATTTGTTTACCAATTTAAAGCAGTTACAATCAATATTTTCTTCATAACAAAAGATCAAATTACAATGTCAAACCAATGTGACAATATAAAAAGTGTTGCTTGTAGTGATGCATTATCTCAGAATCTGCAGCTTGTTGGCAAGTCTTAGCTCATTGTTTAGCTCAACTGTACTGATTTGGTTTACTCTCACTGCTTTCATAACATTGTGCCTGCCATAGCAGTCAGCTGCAGTCAGTGAAAAACCTCTAAAACCCCCCTGTGCACTACCTGTTTGGAATACAAAAGCAGACAGACACAGTTAATACCAAAAACAGAGCTAATACTTGAGACCATCTTGCCACAGGATCATGCCAGCTGTGACACCTGTTAACATGTTGACGTTCAGGACCACGAGTACACAGTAGTCATTCCCACATTAATATCTGAGTGCTCAGTGCCAACGGGTCAAACCACGCCCATCTTCACAGTCTGCCTTCATTTTGGAAAGACGCTGGCTGCTTGTGCTAGTCTTTGCAGTGTCATGACAATAAAGCCCTAATTATCATTACGCAGGGAATAGTATATACTAAGTTTTTTTTACACATTAAAGCTGTGTTCAAAAATAAACAGGGGGAGTTTGCAAGATCGATAATGACAAATCATTTCAGAGGATTCTACCTACAATCTTTAGGTAGGCTGGCTGTTTGTGAACATTTTAAAGAAAAGCTTTCTTAAAAGATTCTGTCTCTTGCAGATACATCCACTATGTTTTTGACCTTGGAAATGGGCCCAACCTCATCAAAGGAAAAAGTGAAAGGGCACTGAATGACAACCAGTGGCACAATGTGGCCATCACCCGAGACAACAGCAATACCCACACACTGAAAGTAGATGCTACAGCTACTAGTCAGAGTATCAATGGGGCAAAGAACCTGGATCTGAAAGGTATGCAGAGGACATGATAGCTGTTGTGTGCTTATATCTCCTTGTGTGTCCAGTTTGTATTGAGCTATATTAGGCTGGCTTTACACGACAACGCTCCCGGGTGAAACCGACAAAATATTTTATCAGATGTGCCTTTCGTTTAGACGGCGACAGCGTTTTGGGGCTTAAAAACGCAAAAAAATGAACCCACCCTCCAGAGTGGAAATCTTAAAGACGCTCCACCGTCGCGTTCCCGTCTAAAGGGTTGAAAACGCAAAAGTGTGCTCTGAGCTGCTCACACTGGCTATATCCTCGCATACGCGTTGACGTCATATCCACGTGCAGTACAGCCAAACAATAACAAACATGTCGGATTATTTCCATCAGTCAAGTGGCCTTAGCTGCTTTGATAGCTATTCAGGAGTCCTTTCAGCAAATAAGCCAAGTAATTACTGATATATCAGAACAGAGAAGGCGAATTAATTACCTGGCATGCACACTACATCAAATTTCACACACTTTTGCGTCACCGTGTGCATGCAGATTTCCACCCAAAGACGCTCGTCTAAACGCGAAATAAAAAGTGGGAACGCAACGCCACTTTTGCGGATTGTGTTCAGATCGTTGTCGTGTAAAGCTAGCCTTAGATTAGGTTGTACTTACAAAACTTGCAGCGACTTGTTTTGTATTCAATTATTTCTTTAATTATCCGCTGTTCCATTTAAAGCCAGGTGCTGATAAACAGTGCATTATGCTCACATTCATGTTCATAAGTTGCAAACACATATTTTCACTTCACCATTCAGCAAAACCACAAGCACATACAATAAACGTAGTCTTTTAGTTCACTCATGCACAACGCTGTCAAAGCCATTCTGAATTAAACTCATGATTTTTTCATGGACCTAATGATGGGAGCTGTCGAGTTCAGCCATCTTGCCTCCTTCTCATCTTGGTTGGGAGTTACACATGATCAGAACTTCAAAACGAGAGCTATTTAATGCTTGCATTTCTATTTTTCACATCACACTGTTGATTCTGTTGCTGTTGACCAGTTGTTGTTGTTGGGTGGACTTGACAGGAGAGGGCAAAGACGCAGTACGGAGAAAGAAAGCACCACAGCGAAAGTGGCAGATTTTTATTTGTTTTCTCATCCCAGGTGATCTGTTCATTGCGGGACTGGGTCCAGGCATGTATGGCAATCTGCCTAAACTGGTGGCTTCCAGAGAAGGCTTCCAGGGCTGTCTGGCATCGGTGGACCTCAATGGTCGTCTACCGGATCTCCTCAATGACGCCTTGTTTCGCAGCGGGCAGATTGAGCGTGGATGCGAAGGTACACCGTCCCTCAAATCCGAGCCTGACTACTACAACACAAACTTCAACTCCAACTCCAGCTCCAGCAGCCCTTTTTACCTGCTCAATGCAAACAGTAGCTCTACAGCCCTGCATTCATACAGAAGCCCCTTTACCCTATTAACTGTACTTGTTGCATCACTTACCCACTGCTAAGAGTCAGGCCAAACTTCCCACACCTCCTCACCTACACCACTATATATTGGCCACATTGGTCGACTGACAGTGCCGTCACAATCACCCTCAGAGCATAAAATACTGCCAGGTGCTCCATTTTTGATCTCTTATACTGTTGCTAAGGTTTTTTTTTCTGAATTTTTATGAACGCCTTAAACATAATAATCATATAAGGAGGTAGTAAAGAGCTCCTGCTGAGTGTCTGGTTTAGGTGTGTTGATACAAAGACATTTGTATTCATTTGATTGTACAGAGATAAATTCACTTTCGGGTCAAAGTTTTGCCCAATGGTGAGTTTTAAAATCTATAACTTGTCTAAATGACCGCTCACTAAGCCCCATCTCTTTACAGAAGTAATGTTACTACGCTTGTCAAGCTTTCCATTGTAGCACTGCACAAATTTTGAAGTCATTTTTTAAAGAAAGGATCCTTGACTTCAGACACAAGTTAACAAAAGCAGCTTCTCACTTTCACATGTCAACTGTTGATCTTAATGCAATGATTTTATTAGCTTCAGCTAGCTAACTAACATTAACTCTGAGAGTTCTTGAAAACTTGGTCTTAGAATTTGCAGAGAACATTGCATCATGCTTCCAAAACACTTAGGCTGATGGTACCCAATCCCTGGATGATTAAATCTGCCTCATGACTAGTTTATGATTGATGATGCATTTGAAATATAGGATTGTTCATGTATTACTGGGTAGCTTGTTAGTCCTGTATTGGAGGGCAGTATTATAATGGTATAAAACGGTGCAAGTCTTAATAACGTAACACAACACCATTCATGAACAAATGAAACCTTTAAATCTTTGATTTTTACTGAAGAATTACATTATAACTTACTTGTATGATTTAAGTTTTTTTCAGGCAAAAAGATGAACGTTTACATGATAAAATGCTTTGAGGACTAACATGTAAGTATGGCTAAGTTGTCTCAGGTAAACTTTACCAATTCCATGACAAAGCAGGACAGAGCTGCTAACCAGCCATGCAGTGGATGTATGAATCCTGAATGGCAGTTTTTTTTTCTCACATAACCTTTTAAACCCACAAACAAGTAGTTAGATAACAATATGCTAAGACAATGTCAACACGGCATGAAGCAGCTTCAGTGTCAGGATGCGTTCATATTAATTAGGGATGTAACAATGTACCAAATTTCACGACATTGTGAAAAATAAATGGCACAATACCATCGTGGGACTGTGATGATATCTACAAACCTATGGCGTAGGTATTTTGCTTGTAAACTTCATGGTGCTAATAAGGGAAATCAGTATGAAGTATCTCCTTGTCATTGCACAATCATACTGCTCAAGAAGACAGACTCGTTCTTGTGAGATCCGCTATTCCACCTGATTGGTTGACTTAGTTTGTTTTTGTTCTCAGTGCTTGACTGTGTAACTGTCAAACGGACGCTAATAGTAATAGTGGTTTTCAGTAGTCTTTGAGCTATAACAACACTGTGACCTCTTCACTCATTCTCCAGAGCCACTTTTTGCTGTAAGAGTGTCTCTAGGCTTTAGGTGGAGCAAGCAGGCCAGGTGTCCGCCAGGCTGTCCTGTCACTGCTCCACCACCCGTCCTGTCTGCTTTACCTAACATGCCCAGAGACATTGCAGCTGCGACAGTCAGGCGGTGTGTTTACCAGCAGGGAAACTACGGCTCACGATGCGCTGCATCATCTCTGCTGTTTGTTTTTACAAAGCAACCGAGAGAAAAACTCAACGACATTAACACCCGACAACCAACGTACAGTTCGTAAATAATAACGTGTCAGTGATGCTGACAGAGATTGAGGACAAGAGTGAGGGAGATCAGTGCAGCCGAGTGCCTGTTCTCAGCTTTCCTCCCTTAAATGTTCAGTCAGCTATATTATTTGTATCTGTATCCATAGTCAGGATGGACAGGACTCAAACCAGAAATGGGTGGACTAGCCTGAAGTTGTTTATTTAAGTGTGAATTAATCTGGTTGATCAGAAGTTGCTTAAATTGTTATTCATTATTTTTATATAAACTTGAATGAATAAACATCAGTCAGCAACCCAATGAGGATTTTCTGTCATCGCGATTACCTATAAACCTCACTTTTAGTGCAATTTTGTCTGCTAGCAGGCACAAAATCTCCCAGGAAAATAAAAGCTGACAGGTGATTCATCCAGTGTGAGCGTGTTAGTGTGTGTTAAATACAACGGATCACGTTTACACAAGTTTAGCAAGAGCAAACCAAAGCTGTAATGCAGCCTCTACAGACAGTTAATTATAAAAGAAGCCTAACTTTTCTGTCAGATACGCTGAGATGAAAGAGTGAAAAACGCTGAAACGCCCTAATTAAAGTCTTAACCTTTAGCCCAGGAAGTGATGTTGGGTTACTACTCTAGGCAGTAAGCCCGCATAGTTATGATTGTTAGGCAGTGATTGGAATATCACTTTTTGGGGTAGGGGTTTAGGGAGCGGTCTATTGCAAACCTATGTCTATGAATTCAGATATTTTACACCTGGCCATGACATAACAGCAGCAGTGGAAATCTATTTCAGGCAATACCCACACTTTAGACTCCAACCTGCTTCAGGTTTTAATTTGTTTCTAGTTGGTTTACAATCATTCATGCACATAGCTACATCAGAATGGGCTGTTGAAACATTTTGCATGAGCAAGCAAATGTCACTGTGGACAAAATGTTTCCATCTTCTTGTGAAAGTCGCGCATTCTTTCGTGGTTGTTTTTTGTCATCCTTTAAGGTTCTGGGCCAGCTTCCACAACCTGTTATTGTTTGCATGGAAATCATTTTCTGTACAGCTGTTGTTTTCTTATGCTTGCCATATCATTCAGTTGGACATTGAGTGTACTGTATGTTGTTTTTTTACATTTACTTACAGAGTCCCATGTTAGACAAATAAATGTGCTAGTCAATGTTTCATTGAAATCAAACAGAACATTACATTATGTGTACTGTATGTCCTCCTTGCTGTGACAATCTGAATGGGGTTGATAACAATGTGATTCACTGTACTGAATGTATTGCAAGAAAGGAATGGTTTATTAATTTATTTTTCAAAATAAAATCTCATCAAGTTTGTTGGTCTTGTCCATGGCATTCTAATGTCTCATTTTTATGTGTGCTTTTATGGTTTATTTTCCTTCTTTCTTTTGCCGATGTATCATAATCAGTTAGTCATTGAAACTGGATGACCATGTGCTGTCTACATTTCATTATAAGCTTTCATCACATGAAGTGGATTTTTGTTTCTTCAGAGAATGATTCCTTATCAAAGCCCATTAATTATTAGGTGCGGAAATACATTGTACCACCACTAGATGGTGATACTACACTATTGGCAAACTTTAAATACAACAGTATATGCAGGACAAACATGAACAAGATTTCACAGTTGTTCGGCTAAATCGCCAGAAATAGATGGAGTTGCCACTGCAGAATATTTCTGCATTGTAAGTCAGATACGTTCCAAAACTCCATCCCCTTCTCCAACTCTTCATAAGTTCACTTGGTCCTGAACAGCTCCTTTAACAGAGCAGCTTGCATCAATTTACCAGGTAAGTCTCCACTTGACACATTTATCTGATGTAAGATAAATTGATGTAGACTGGCAGTCACTTTGCTTCTGTAGAATGTATGTACCATAATCTGTAAGCATATATGTTAGAGAAAAAAAATCACATAACCACAACTGAAAACTGGAAAAAGTGGAATACTCAGGTATCATACAATTATCTAGACATGTGGTGGACCGGAATGAAACAATAAACATCGATAACACTTAATTTTACAGGTAAGTATGTGTTAATTACCAAGTAACATATTTGAACTTTCTTTGAAATTGTTCCTCAGTTACCACAACATATGCCTCAAAGTTGATTGAAAATGACCCCAACCTGGTTTGATAATAACATTCTGCTATTTTCCAATAAGCAGTTAATAAATAGGTGGTCATTTCTTCAATATATTTCCAGGAAACTTCAAACAGGTTTCTGCATAACTTCTGCTTATTTACATTTTCACCAATATGTAGAATTTCAGCAGATCAGTCAAACTTTGGAACAATTGTAATTGTGGAATTCAGCCACAATCAGTAGCAAATTACTGACAAATACAAGTTCATAATCAAGAATCAAGTGACTAATTTCTCATTTTAAAAGTTTCATTCCTTAATTGTCTATTGAGGCTTACTAAAAATCTCTTCACACCACTCAAATTAAATGTCACTCTTTTTATATTTTGAAACAAAAATACATCAGCAAATAAAAACGGGAATATACTGTAAGTTATTGTAAATATTTACAAATATTTAAGTAGCTGCGTATAATAAGTGTGTGTATGTGTATGTGTGTGTTTCTTTAAAAAAGGGGGGGGGGGGCTGATTGTTGAATGCTAATTTGGTGAGAATGTAAATGGTGTTTGTGTTTGGGTTAACCCTAACCCTTTTGTCAGAAAATATCTGAATATTTTTCTTTAATAATATTGGGAACATTTAAAAAAAGAATGAGGTAATTGTTGTGGTAATTTGGTGATCATATCAATGAGATTTAAATATGTTGCTTGGTCATTACCACCTACTTACCATGACATTTCCAGACATGTAAAATGACGGCAAAATGACACATGACAGGAATGTCTCAAAATTAAGAATTGTCATCTAACCTAGATACAAACTTAAAATGTCCATGTCACAAATATCCCTGTATTCACCACAAATAGGATTGAAATACTAAGTATTGAGTTCACTAAGAATGGTTTGGATTTCTTTGGCACTCAAAGTAAGTTTACTTGTGACTTAAGCATCACATTAATAACTGTATTGTCAGGCACACAATCAGATATATTTATATTATGAGGTCCGGTAAAATCATCACTGAGACATATTTTTCATGTATGCAAGTCATGTGCTGAGAAATGTGGGGGCATCAGGGATATCCAGGTCAGAAAGGGAACATTAAAAGTTATGACAGGATGACCTTTGGGGTTAGAGACGACAATACCACTGCATGAATACAACATACTGTATTGTTCTTTCACTTTGTGGTACATGTTTTCAAATTCTCATAATGAGACAAATAGATGATGACCCTTGATTTATACACTGGTAAAGCCTGCTCTCCCACTATATTGCTTGTTTCTGTGTGAAGGCCCATTGTTGTACATACTGTAAATGACAACAAGATGCTCAGAGGAAAAGAGAAAGTGTCGTGGGACACGATAAAAGAGACTCATACTTGGAAAACAAAATATTGATATCCCATCCACTGTACTGGTTTAAAATGTGGATATTCCATGAAACCAAAACTATTTGCACGGTTTAACACCAGCAGCAGTGAGTGAGAAAACATGTTTTTGGGGGGATGGAACAACCTAGCCAGAGAATTTAAGACATTCATCAATTTTTGCAATTGCATGCTAAGGGTAGGCCTCTGGGGAGTTTGCATTGTACTCAACCCAGATCTGTGTGTGTGCATGTGTGTTTGTTTGGGTGTGCTTGTTGTTGTGGGGATGGCTGGACTTCCACAGGTCCCAGCACCACATGTCAGGAGGACTCCTGTGCCAACATGGGCATCTGTATTCAGCAGTGGGAAAACTACACCTGCGACTGCTCTATGACCTCCTACACTGGGACACAGTGCAATGACCGTGAGTACTGATCTCAGTTATACATATCTGTCATCAAACAGTTCACAGAGGGTGGACAAAATCATCTCGGTGTAAAGCACAATTCCTAAACACCTCCTTTGTGCCATCAGAGAGTGTTCAGAATGATAATGAAAGTGAAGTAAAGATATGATCAAATGTGTTTTTTGTTTTTGTAACTGGAGGGAACATTAGGGCTCCATTTCATTAATATACAAAGTTTAAGGTAAGTTTTGAAATCGTATTCTTCCTCAGCTGTCACACATACACAAAACACACATGAATGTTATGTATTTTAAACATCTGTACTGACCACCGCACAATCACACTACAAACATTTTGCATAAGAAAAGTTCACTTTGCGCCACATAGTCGTACACCTACTGTCTCATGCACAGTTTAAATGCAAGACATCGAGGAAATTAATTCATCCTTAAAGTCCAGTGTGTAGTATTATGTAGTATGGATAATTTTGTTTTTATTTTACCGTATTCAGTTCAATGAACACAAACAAAGGAGTGTTATGGTATCATGTTGGATCACAGTTGTACATTTGCTCCTAACATTGGGTACAGGCCCTGTATATGGTTCCAAATAAACAGTTACATCACACACAATGACTTGCAGAGTGATATTACAGAGGACTTGGACTTGTGTATGTTCACATTTGTAAGCTGAGCAAAAATAGTGTTAGAAAGTTTTTACAGTGACTAATGAGAGCCTGGTGATTTAAATACGTAGACACTGTGTACCACTAGGGGGCAGAGCAGCATCAACATCTCATGTCAGAGGGAGCACATGAGGGCACGGGGGAACTGCAACACACACACACACACACACACACACACACAGGTTGACTTATATCTTCCTTGGAAACAGGCAGCTGTCTGTCTGATGACAGAGAGCGGCATCATTGCCTTGACCCAGTGTGTCTCAGCCCTCCAGTAAACTGTCACCCAGGGATATGTGATGAACTATACCCATGAATGTCTCATTAGCAGGACCATTACCTGGTCAATGACCTCCCTTCAGATGAATGCATGATATTTAGAGAAGCTTGGGAAAAGACAGCCTGTTCAACAGTCAGCTAAATAAAAAATGTCACCATACGCACATTTTTTTCATGAGTTTAGTGGTTGTTGTTTAACTTGTGATTATAATTATGATTAAGTTGTTATTTTTAACTTTATACTTTTATAATTTTACAATTTTATAATTTTTTATAAAATTTCTTCTATGCACAACATGGATCTAACAGAGGGATATCAAAACTGTTTGTTATTCTCTTCAGTGTCATCTGACAGTTTATAGATGACAGTATTTATTACTGTCTCATGAAAACTGTACATTTCAAAATGCAATCATTTTCATGTTTTCATTAACTTAAACCCAAGCTGCAAAGGCAGAGGCTACAAATATAAGTACTGCACCTTTGCACCCCTGACCGAGCTACAGCTCATGTTAATAGTTAGTCCAATCACGGCGCTTATGATAAGACTGACAAAAGATGAGGTGGTGCAATAAGGGAGTAAACAACTTCCTGTGACAGATTGGCAGCCATTGAAAAAAAATGTTATGAATACAACAAAAGAAATTACACAGGGTGCCTCAGCTGTGAGTGTTGTGGATCCCAGCCACGTGGGACTGGTCTGGAGTTGTTAATTTGTGTTGGGAATTCTGAATAGAGAGAGAAGCGGACGATCCATCATGGGTACATGCTGGGTAAGAGGAATTGTCCTCTTAGATTAGATTAGATGGGCTTTATTTATCCCACAACAGGGAAATTCACTTGTTGCAACACCTCAAGATGCACAAGTACACTCTCAGAAATAGGGGTACAGTACGAGTCCTTTTTTGTACCCCTAGGTACAATCTACACTAATGTACCTCCTAGGGCTCATTATTGGACCTTAAGGTAACTATTTGTACCCTTTTGAGGGCCCAAAAGGTACATATATGTACCCCAGTGGTAAAAGGTACATATATGTACCTTTTCTTCTACATGCTGGGGTACAATTGTATTAGGCTCTACAAATGGCAGTAGCCTAAATATTAATATGTTTAAATAATTATTTAGTCTTTCTTCAGTAGTAGTTATACTTTTTAAATGTGAAGGTTTCACTGTTTCCTTAAGTATTCAATGAAGATTTTAACTTCTAAGCCATTTTTGAGTAGCCTTGAAATATATATATTTTTTTTAGCAGATTTGCAGGTATGAAAAATTACTAATCATCCAGTCAATATTGTATGTTATGATATTCACAAACGGCCAACCATGGATGCACAGTAAAATCAGCTACCTACAGCCTGGCAGACAAAGAGCCCGTCCACATCGAGTATACAGTATGCAAGTTTCCCAGAATGCATTTCGCGGCAACCGGCAGCGGTAGAGCTGCTAAAAGCTGTTTTAATTCTCGCTTTAGCGCTGTTAATACATCACTTTCTTAAGTTTTAATATTTTTTTATGCGAGAAAGTACCTATTTAGATCCTTGGTGATACGTGATACGCCTCTGCCAATAACTGTCACTAGGCAAGTAAACCACTATTGACTCCACCAGTCAACTTATATGTCACACTTCGACATGGTATTTAAAGATGTACAAAACTGACATGTGAAGATCTTCTGTCACGAGTGTTATTTTCATGTATGCAGTTTTAAGGTTGGTGGAGAATGGACTTGCCTGCAATGGACAATTTTACATTGTTTAAAGTTAAATGAAATTGAAATGTGAAAATAAAAAATACATTCTGGGTACAAGGGTACAAAATTGCCACCAGAGGTACAAGATTGGTCTTTATAAGGTACAAACCACAAGGGTACAAAATTGTACCTTCAGAGGGTACTGCCCCAGTGACAAGCCATTGTACCCCTAAAGGTACAATTCTGTACCTTATTTTCTGAGAGTGTAGAGGAAAAAGAATCAGTGGGTAGGTGTAAGAGTCTGCTGCTGAAGGAGCTGCTCACAGCTTCCACAGTCTGGCGCAGGGGGTGAGAGGTGCTGTCCATGATTGACTGATTGACATCAGCTTGGCTGACATCCTCCTCTCACCCACCACCTCTGTGGAGTCCAACGGACAGTCCAGGACAGAGTTGGCCCTCCTAACCAGTTTGTTTAGCCTCTTCCTGTCCCTGTCCATGCTGCTACCTCCCCAGCAGACCACTGCATAAAGGAGCGCTGATGCCACCACAGTGTCATAAAATCTTCAAAGTAATGTCCTCTGCACCTCAAAGGACCTCAGCCTCGTCAGCAGATGGAGATGACTTTGGCCCTTCTTGTACAGGGCATCCATGTTGTCAGTCCAGTTTATTGTTAAGGTGAACATCCAGGTATTTGTATTTTGCCACCATCTCTATGTCCAAACCCCGGATGTTCACTGGTGTGATCTGTGGTGTCTTCCTCTGGAAGTTGATCTTAAGATATGTGGTCCAATCGAATGAAAGTGATTGAATGTCTTCTACTTATTTCCATCACCCTTATAGTTCTCTCTGTCAGTGCAGCAGTGTGTAGTTTATCAAATTGCATACACACATGTATTTATTTGTGCTAGTCAAGGTATTTTCTTATACCATTCATATCTTCCGGATGCTCCAGGGATCAGAATCAGCAGCTCTTCTGTCAAAAAGTCACTCCTCCAACTTCTTACTTTGACATGTGAGGTCAAGTACTCAACTAGGAGTAAAATTTTTCATCAAGATGTGACAACTAAATATTTGACAAAGAGCATATCTTAAAGACATCAAGTTAATGTCAGCTACAGGCAGTGTATAAATGATTAAAAACTGTTTTCTGAATAAGAAAGGTTTCAGTCACTTTAGCCTGGCTAGTAGCTGGTTCATACCAACATTAACCAGATTTTTTTTACTTGTAAGACCAATGTTTTAATATCTTGTTCATCATCTGTGATGGAAAACATCAGATTCTAAAAGCCTCTTCATCTTGCGGAATTAAGACACTGAAAATAAGTCCAACAGTCCTTCAGATCCATGCATTGCATGTTCCCCATTTATTTCTCTCTGCTCTCTCTCTCTGTCTATTGTCAGCTCTTAACTAAAGTCATAACCTGCCCAAAATGACTCAAAAAAAACATCCGATCTGTGTGAGGATGTTGCCTGTACACTGTGGTCCTTATACACAGGAGTCTAGGAATGCAAGCTTACCATAATCTTCATACTCGGGAGCCCTTTCTCTGGTTTGTTAAAATCTTTAACACAACCTGCCGTACAGTCTGATTCAAGATATGCTTCCCTGCATTTTGTGCCAAACTCTCAGCTTTAGTTAGGTTTGCTTGAAGCTCAAAAGCACTTTCTTCCACACCTGCCCCTCTTTCGCTCGCCACTGTTTGCTTTCCACAGCCATAACAGAAGGTCTCCCTGAGCTTTGGAGAGTGTTGCAAGGCAGAGCTTGACAGATGGTATCTTCAATGCATGGGTTGCTGTTAAATGAAATGTGTTAGGAAAAGGTGGGGCAGGTGGGTCCAGTGTCCTGAACCAAGACACTGTGTTCAAGGTAACAGTAAAGAGAGGTGCAAAATAGCGTTCCACAGACTGTAGCAATCTATAGCAATGACTTGACCCATAAAGCAGTGTCGAATGTATAGTAAAAATAAAATCAGCGTCAATGTTTGTGATCCAGCAGCACTGCTGACAGGATTTGTTTAATCAGGGAAGTCTACAAGATTTTCCTTCAAATGTACAGAGGTGTGATCACTTGACAGTCAGAATGCCTTAAGCTAAATAATAACCTTGGTTTATAACTCATCTTATCGATTGGAAATTCAGGGCCAAAGGGCACAGACTTTATTTTTAGAACTTTTAAAAGTACCATAGTTCCCAGTCCGGATATGTGCTTGAGTTTAAGACTGCACGAATAAGCTGGTGGTGAAGTAGAATAACAGAGCAGAGGTCATTTTATGGTTTAATGTGCAGAGTAAATGAAGGGTGAAATGAGAAGGAGCAGGGAAATGAGAGAAAAGAGGGATGGTTGAAAAAGTGATGCTGAAGCTAGGTTGAGTTCCCTGTCAAAGCTGACCACCCAGAAAACAATGATGATATTGTACCTGGAATTTGTCTTGTCTTAAACTCTAATCATAATACAGTTGTGAGTTTTTATCAAAGCTGTTATAAGGATCTTTCAGTTTTTGTTGATTCTGGTTCAAAAGTTGTATGAGCACCACTGCCTGCTGTGCTAAAGGTCTTCATCTGGCTAGAGCGTGTATTGGTTTTAAAAAGCGAATGAAGGAAAGACTCAACGTGTTTCATGCACACTCAGGGCGGTTGGACCCTGTTGAACTTACTCACACGTCGGGTTATTGTCATGCTGACTCAGCAGTCACACTATTGTTCTGCTTGCTCTTTATTACTATTGACTCCCATTATAAAACTTTAGTGTAAAAATGGGTCCGTATTGTTCTGTTGTTACTGAGTGTGTCCAACACATCCTCATACCTTAATGACTGAAAATGTCAGATACCAGTGGATATATATCACTTTTCCCAAAACATTACCAGGTGCTCAGGACAAGGTTACCTGACCTTCATTGTATACTTGGAGTTTATTTGGGTTTATTGTAGACTTGGTTAAGTTTTGGAAAACATTCTAGTTTGGGTTAAAACAACTGTGTTACTTATGTATCTTCAGTTTCGTATGTTGTGTACATACATTATATACATTACTTATGTACACTCTCAGAAAATAAGGTACAGAATTGTACCTTAAGGGGTACAATGGCTTGTCACTGGGGCAGTACCCTCTGAAGGTACAATTTTGTACCCTTGACACTGGGTACTTGTTTGTACCCTTGTGGTTTGTACCTTATAAAGACCAATCTTGTACCTCTGATGGCAATTTTGTACCCTTGTACCCAGAATGTATTTTTTATTTTCACATTTCAATTTCATTTAACTTTAAACAATGTAAAAATGTCCATTGCAGGCAAGTCCATTCTCCACCAACCTTAAAACTGCATACATGAAAATAACACTCGTGACAGAAGATCTTCACATGTCAGTTTTGTACATCTTTAAACACTATGTCGAAGTGTGACATATAAGTTGACTGGTGGAGTCAATAGTGGTTTACTTGCCTAGTGACAGTTATTGGCAGAGGCGTATCACGTATCACCAAGGATCTAAATCGGTACTTTCTCGCATAAAAAAATATTAAAACTTAAGAAAGTGATGTATTAACAGCGCTAAAGCGAGAATTAAAACAGCTTTTAGCAGCTCTACCGCTGCCGATTGCCGCGAAATGCATTCTGGGAAACTTGCATACTGTATACTGCGGTGTGGACGGGCTCTTTGTCTGCCAGGCTGTAGGTAGCTGATTTTACTGTGCATCCATGGTTGGCCGTTTGTGAATATCATAACATACAATATTGACTGGATGATTAGTCATTTTTCATACCTGCAAATCTGCTAAAAAAAAAAAAAATATTTCAAGGCTACTCAAAAATGGCTTAGAAGTTAAAATCTTCATTGAATACTTAAGGAAACAGTGAAACCTTCACATTTAAAAAGTATAACTACTACTGAAGAAAGACTAAATAATTATTTAAACATATTAATATTTAGGCTACTGCCATTTGTAGAGCCTAATACAATTGTACCCCAGCATGTAGAAGAAAAGGTACATATATGTACCTTTTACCACTGGGGTACATATATGTACCTTTTGGGCCCTCAAAAGGGTACAAATAGTTACCTTAAGGTCCAATAATGAGCCCTAGGGGGTACATTAGTGTAGATTGTACCTAGGGGTACAAAAAAGGACTCGTACTGTACCCCTATTTCTGAGAGTGTAGTTATGGTATGAATGTGATATAACAATGAATGAAAATCCTATGTTTGTTTAGCCAAACCATACATCCTGACCTCCTCCCTATGCAAACTTGGCTCTTTATACTACTTCACCTGACTTCCTCCATTGCTGCCATAATAATTACTACAGCCACTAGAGGACACCGCCTAACAAGAAATTCATCAATACAGGTTGTAATAAGCTGCTTTCGCAGACAACATAAAATGGTTGTTAGTTCCTTTACTGATAAACCGATATACTTTGGCAAAGTATACAGACACAGGCTCACATAGAACACACAACAAAGTTTCATTATTCATTATCGCTATGTTATAGTTTGGGTTAAAGGTGCATTTTGGAGGATCTGGACACAATTTGGTTTAAAATATTTAAAAAAAAGAACAAACCCTATCAACAGAGTATAAAGTGACAATTCTGTCATTATGTGCAGGATGCCTATGTTTTGTATTGCACAGATATCGAATGCTAAGCAGCCCAGATGGGCCGTCACTTCTTGTAATATCATCCCCTGGCCTGAGAGGTGATAGTGAGTCACACCAGCCTCTAGTCTGCTGCAGGAGATGATGAAGAAGCTGACCCAGCCGGAGGGAACGGCTACCGCTGACAAGTTTACAGCCTCAATTGGTTATTTAGTTAACTCAAAGATGCAGAAGCTCTCGATAAATGACTTTTACCAACATAACATCAACACAACGCATCAAACGACAGCTCCTGAAAAGAAACCACGTCCACAACAGCGAAAAGAAGCGATGTACAAAAAGGCTAACAAGAGTTTATTCTGCTGGGGCTTTTGCTCTGGACACAGCTGTGAGCAAGTAAAACGATTTGGTTTGAAGCCGAACGTTTCTTTAGACTGGTAGGTAACATCTAACATTGGCTGTTTACTATGCTATACTGTGCTAGCTTAACTCAAATGGAGTCATGAAGATTGTAAAGTTTCCCTGCTTACACAGACCAATAGAATGTGCCACAGAATTTAGTATCAATGTACACCTCCAAAAGTTTTATTTAGCATTCGTTGTCTAACAAAGAAATGCAGCAATGCAACTGAGGAATGGGGAATTTATGGGTAAATAAATACATACAAGGTAGTAATTATTTTTGTCTTTACAAATTGCAACAATGAATTTGCATAGAAACAAATGAAAAATATAAAATAAATGAAAAAAATGGTTTGAACTAAACATAGGCAGGAAAAGAAGGCAGGAAATACTGCCCCTTATTGGCTGGGAATTACAAATCAGTCTTTAAAACAACTACTTGTGCCTTCAGTGATGAAACCATGTACAATATGTACGTAACTGAATGTCTGTTATATAAGTGAAGTAACTTAAACGATGTTAGTAAGTAAAAATTAGTCACTGTTGACGTTTGGATTCATGCTGGACATGGACAGCAGTCGCCTGCGTTTGTTTAATCCGACCATCCATCACCGACCTCCTCCCTGTGTGGACTACTTCACCTGACTTCCTCCTTTGCTACTGTAATAACTACTACGGCCACTAGAGGTGAACAAAACACAGTACAGTAAAGAAATTAATGGCAACTGGTTTATTTTAGCTGATACCAGTCAAGACAGGCCTCCCTTATTGGCTCGGTACATCTCTACAAGTGAATATCATCAAAAATAAACCCTTTTCAATCCTTGAATAAAATTTTTAAATAAGCTGGTCAGTGTGTGAGAGAGGCAGGCTGTGTAATGTCATGCCAGGACTATAGGGGGGTCTCACAGGAGGTCCTACAGGTATTTACTAGGCATTGTTGGGGACGGGCCATCTGGTCACAAGTGAGCAGGCTGGCAGGCAATCAGAGCAATCGGCGGGATGACAGAGAGTCTATTTTCTCCTTCACTGAACTTTATATCTGTCCTACTGTGTGCTAGATCATTCCTATCGATCCCTCAACCTCCACATTCCTCCTCTGACCATTAGCACCAAGTGCATGCCATAAAGCTGTGTCTTTATGCACAGCAGCCTCAACTCTAATCCAGGCCTGGCTCTCTTCATCCACTCCTGCTGTTTGTGATAGGTCTCTGGGTGGCAGGAGTTTGAAAAGAGGCAGGAGATAAAGCTTAATGTCATTTTATCATTCTCAGCTTCATACTCCCTCCCTGGTGGTGCAGATAGGTGAGGCTGGAGAAGGGTAGGCTGATGTGACCTGGGTTGTCTGTGTGTAATGCAAGAGGAGAATGAGCTGTGCTAACACACAGTTGATAAGTGGAGGATAATGTGTTTGTTGACCTTCACCTTGCCCGTCTGCCTTGGATGTTGTTTATGTAAGCCTTGCACCTCACCGGTCCGCCTTGCATAAACCTGGTGCAAGAGGTAAAAAAACAAAAGAGCAAGAAATAAGGTGGGGGTAGATGAGAAGCTGGCGTTCTTCCGTAGGTGGGCGAAAAACAGTCATGCATCATGCTGGACAGGTCATTTGAACAGTGCAATGCTGCATCTGAGTGTTCCTGAGATTAGGGAGGCTAATAATTTCTGAGGACCATGTTTTATGTTAATGTGACAGGCCTCGCTGTATATTTCTGCTGAGGCACCGTCTCTGTGGTGCTTAATTTTTGCTTTAATGGAACTGTTGTGTTAGTATCAACAGCCACCTCGGAGATTTAGACTGCCTCTGAATTAACTCGTTTTTATGGCAGAGGATGTCCTCTGATTATTTCTCACGTGTGAAGAGACACAGACAAGGACATTCCAGACACACCAACTTTCTTCATTGAAAAGAAGGCGTATCATTTTTAGATGTGTTTTTGACATTGAAAGAGCTCAACTCTCACTGCCACTTTGTACTGTTTTTTTTTTTTTCTGGAGGGATAAAAGAACCATTCTTTCTTAGTTTATGATGTTTTTCTGTCACTTATTTTTTTCTCACCACTCTTATGGTCCTAATAGTCTTTCTTCTCAGCTTAATACCTCTTCATAAGCTCTAAAAATAAATCACTGTTTGACTGCAGAGAAACAAACATGAAGGCAATGCAAACAGAACAGTGAATTCCCAGGGACTGCAGATGGAAATTAGCTAGTAGCTAAATCTGGTACACAAGATGTCATTAGTATGTTTTGTACATGGTCTCTGACAAATAAATATAATACACTAAACTACTGGAATTGTTGGTCAGCTCCATTTACCTGTGTTTTGTTTAAAGACAGCAGAGCTAGGTGCCTTTTTCAAATGAAAATAAAAATAAAAGCATCACAAGAACAGAAGCTGCATATTTTTTAAGTGACTCATTATACCGATTACATTTGCCGTATCACAGTGTGCACCTGTTTACCTGGCAGCAGCCCTTTTCTCAAAAACCCAGATGTTCAGCCAGCTATTTGAAATACTAAAAACAACTGCACATCAGACAAATTACATCTTACACATTATGCTTAAAGGAAATAAATAAAAATGAAGCCAAGCACTGGGCCGTTTGGAAGTTGGACATTTAATTGGATTAATGCAGTTCTGAATCAATTTTTTTTTCTTAATTGCATGACTAAAATCATTGTTCCGCACCAAGACTTTGAAAAATTAAATCTCTGAGTTGCCTTTACCTCCTATGGTAAGTGTAAGTGGCTTGATTAGCATTGACACGATGAATCTATCAGTCAATTGGCAGAAAATTAATTGACTAATTTTGATAAGTCAATTCATTCAAGTCAATTTATTTTCTTTTATTTTTTCTAATAAAGTAAAAAAATATATCCAAGCATTCTATAGGTCCAGTTTCTCAGATGTTAATATTTGCTGCTTTTCTTTCTTTTGTGCGAGCTATGGAGTTACTTTTAAGATAACTTAAACTACACTCTAAATGCTTCAACTAACATGTAGTCCATTTTATTGGTAGATGCTGACTTGGCTTATCATTAGAAATAGCAAGTTGACAATTTTGCTAACAAAGCCACATATTAAGACATAGTTCATATTACTTACTATTCAACAGCAACAAGTCCAGCTTGGCATCCGTCTGCAGCCTTTGATTTTAGTTGACAAGGACTTAAGAGATTTAATCTCGTTTCTTGCCTCTCACTTGGAGGCCGTCTCTTCTTTCACTCCTTGATTTCCTCTGTCAACGTCCTTCGAAGTCTCTTTACCTCCGTCGTCATGTTCACAGAGGCTGCTGAATGCGGTTCTGTCGCCTACTCGCCCTGGTGCCCTTTTCAGCCCCTGACCTCACGTCCTCATCCAGGTGGTTCAAAGCAGCTATGATAGTGGTGTAAACACGTACAATCTCCGGCCGTGCTCCAAGCAGAGTCTGCTAGGCTAGCAGAGCTAATTTGTAGTAACACTAGGCCTACACAGCAGTTACAGGTTGATTTCAGGAAGCTCCATAAATCACAGAGAGTTGAAGCGGAGCAGCCGGAGGACATCAGAGGGAAAACCAGAAAAGATTTTTCTATAAAATAAGATCCAGTGTTAGCGTTATGCACTGTGATCCTACCCTCCTATAACATCAAACTGATTTTGAAGCTGTCATTTCAAGGTAATAGTATCATAATTTTGCTTTAAGGTCATGCACTACATTCATATTTCAAACACCAAACTGCCCGGGATGTTCTGATATATGTAAGTCCTGCTCCATTAACAATCACTTCTTTGTGTTACTACTTTAACTGCAAAGTGTTTTGGGTGAGGGAGCAATAAGAGGATGCATAATACAAAGCAGTACAAAGTAGAGTACTTCATTCCATTTTCACTTGTCTTTCACACAGTCTGCACAGTCTTAATGCAGTTTGCCCTTTGCTTTCGGGTTTTATCTTGAATCACTATGGTCTATTCCCCAAGCTCACAGAGAGGCTGAATCAGGCCTCCATGGTTCGGTGGCCCAATCAATTTCCACCGCACTTGTTTGGATAATCCTGTGCGTCTTTGCAGACTTTGTTTGCCAGAGACTCTGTGGTGATGAATCGCACGATTCTCAGTACAAAGAGGCCTTGTGGGTGAGATGAGGGCACCATGACCACAAAGTTACAACAAAGTTACAGCAGCAGATAGGTTGAGAAGAGGGAGAACAGTGTCTGAGATTGTACCATTAAAAACCTCTGGACCAACTGATGAGATGAAAAGTAGCCTTGAAGTTGTTCCTGACCGAATTTTATTCATCTTGCTGAAAAGAGTCTGGGAACTACGTGGGAGAGGAATGAGGTGATTTCTCTTCTATTGTCCTCACTATGAGTGACGTGGCAGGCCTGGCTGATGTAGAGTGCACTTTGCTTTAATTTACCACCTCCTCGCATGATGCCTCAATTTGGTGTAATCTCTGATACATTTACAAGGCACAAAAGGTTTTTCAAGTCGGCAGTCCCTTATCAGGTCACTGTGGTTTTTAACAAAATGTTCTGCACTGTTCAGATTTCAGGCCTGGACACAAAGAGAGTGATTAAGATTTGACCTTCTGACACTTAAACGTTGATAAAAGCTCTAATTATGCCTCAGCAATTAGTTGTCATTCAATGTGGAGCCTCACCGTGGCTGATTTATTTTTTTTGAGATTAGTTTTAAATCTTCATACAACTAAGTGTACTAGAGAGCAGTTACAGCATTTTCAATTAATGAAAGTTAATGGTAGTTATATCAAAAGTATGCTGTATATTCAGATAAGATTCTACATGCTATGTCATTGTAGTGTATAAGTTTATCAATAACGCTGTATGTATCTTGTATGTAGCTGTGGCTTTCATCATTTTCAAAATACTGAGGTTAGAAGTAATTATTTCAAGATGTGCAGATCTCAGTCCATGGATCAGGCGAGACGGATCATAGAAAGTATCATCCTCATCAACAGTGGGTGGAATGAGAGAGGAGAAATGCGTCCTTTTGACTTTAGACCAGCTTTTTGTTGGTCTATGGCACTGTCGCTTTCTGCTGCCTCAAGATAGCAATCCACCATCAGTGCACCTCGACCACACCTCATTTTAAGACCAACACGCCCAAGTTCATTTGCTATCTAAACAACTTGAGCACTGTGTGCTGCTTTGCACCGAGCATAAGATATAGCCCTAGATGTGTTTTTATGTATTCTGGTTTTATTTTGACAGGTGCTAAAAGCACACAGAAATCTATTTGATAACTAATTTATAGGCTAATAGCTTTGTGGCACAGACTCCTGATATGTAGCGATTTATTTTGGATAAGATTACATATCAAAAGACTTACTCTGCTTCTGATTGGTTGGCTTTGTTGGTTGCGCTCACTATGCTTGACTCAAAACATTTTCGGCCTCTCTCCCAGTCCTCTGCTGCTTCTTTTCAAGTCACTTATCCTCCAGAGTCACTCTTCAAAGTGCCTCTGCCACTGGTCTGCCATCCAGCCTTTCTGTACCTAATGAGCCCAGAGACACTGCAACTGCGACAGCCAGTCATGGTGGTGTGTTTACTGGGGCAACTACGGCTCACAGTGAGCTGCATTTGCTCTGCCACAGCCAGTTTGTTTGTGAGAGACCAATACAGACAGTGAAAAAGAATAACGACAAAAACCCTGTTGCCGCCCTCATGATGTAGAACTGCTGCACCTGTGTAGAGATGTAAAAAGTACAGGTTAGGGACTTTTTTTCAGTTATCAGTTGAAGACTTTTTGGCTCCATGCATTCCAACTCTGTTGCTGAACACAACACAACCGGAGAACACATGCTGTGTGTCTCCTCTGTGTCCTCGGACAGGCCTTGTCTGAGCCTGGATTCATCAACCTGAAGAAGCGAGACCAGCTGCTTCACTAAACCTACTGCACAGTGGTTGTGATCTTGGCTCCAGACATTCACAGAGTCTGCTCTCCATGCTTGGTGCTTTCCGGGAATTTTGCCTCATCATCAGCTATCCATCACCATAGAATAGCCAGAAAGAGGATGAGTGATCCAGACAGGAGCTGCAGAAGATGGTAAGAGAGGCCAAAGAGATATGATGAGTGGGCTAACCTACGAACACTACAGCTTATAAACCAGCTTTAAACAGACATTGCTACAGGTACTGTGTGAGTTAACAGTTTGAGTCGAGCATAGAGAACACAACCAATGAAGCCAACCAGTCAAAGGTGAAGGAGGGCAGAAGGTTGGTTGGCTAATACACAGGACTTCCATCGAACAGGGTTTGCAATCGCGCATCCCGTTTGTGACCCAGAGTAAAGAATGATTTTTTTTGTTAAGCTATGTTAACATAAGTAAGTTAACATACATAAATTATGTTCATTGAATTATGTCACTTGAAAGAGACAGACAACGTAACACCAGAGATTGCAGTTGTATGACACATATCCCGCCCCTTCTCCCCCAAAGCAAATCGTATGCTTTATAGCAGCTGAACTGGGATCGATAGCAGCCAATGGCATTGTTGCACCAACATGAGCAAGATTCAGTTTCAGTGACAGTTTCAATCGATTTGGTGCAGTTGCAGATGGACTTTTAATAGGCATGGAAGAGGAGGATATCACGCTATTGCACAGGATAACCAAGAAAGGTGAGGTTAGTCAAAGATTAGACATTAAACTTGCTTTTGTTCAAGTGCTCTGGTGGGCTGAGCTGACAACATCACGCTCTGTACCAGCTGTAACAGATGTTGGTGTTGTGAAATTGTGCGCAAAACCTTGTTTTTGGGAAAAGTCACAGAACTATTTAAGCATTTTTTTTAAAATTAGATTTGAGTGGTGATACTATACGTGCAGTTTTTATGTCCAGGTGAATATTAAAGGTAAATCGTGGCCCTCTCTCCATTCATTTAGATAGGGGCCTGGTCTCGTTAGCCTGAAATAACTGTCCTGGGTTGTTCGTTGCCAAGATGGCTGCCATGTGGTAAGACTGGCATATAAGGACCTTGGTATTACAAACTACTGCTAACTTAACCCTCCATGGGCAAAACTGATACTAAGGGCTGGGAAGTGCATCATAGTATGAAGGTCACTGAAAAAAAGATTCCGTAATTGACAATTTGGGAATAAGAACATGTTACTCCCCAATAACCATTATGTTATGATGCCTCAGAGAAGCCTCAGCATTGTAATGCTTATGAACAGATTTGGCTTGCTGTGTAGAATTACGTTCATGGTACAGGTGTTACATAATCACGATTCTCTCTTTAACTCTAAGCCCTATGTGTCAGATTTTCACAAAATGGCAGACAAGAACCCAACAGCACGACACAGAAAACTGTTCAGGTGCAGAAACAGAGTTTAATACACGAGCAGAGGTCAAAACCAGGTAGTCAATTCGCGAAGCAAACAAATCCAGGAGGAGCAGGCAAAAGGGAAGGTCCAAAGTCCAAAAAGGCAGGTCAATACACAAATAGGCAGGATCGGAATCAGAAGTACAAGCTGCTGGAGAGCTAGGCGAACACACTAGACAATCTGGCAAGGAACTGAGGGAAATGGACCGGTACATATACTGAGGGGCTGATTAACTGATGAGGAGCAGGTGAGTGTGTGGGTGGGGCTGGCCAGGTGAATGACGTCAGCAGGTAATGCAGAGCAGGAGGGAGTGGCAGAATCTGAAATGACATGAGTTAGTGTGGCAAAACAGGAAACAGACAAATGAAAACCTAAAACCTGACTGAAGTTGTGACACTATGCTTCACTGATATTCTTTCACTGTTAAAATAATGGGAATAACCTTATGAGAAAGAAAATGTGTTTGGCTCTTGCCTAAAATATTAAAAGCTATCTTTATGATTTTTAGGATTTTGACAGAGAAACACCTCCTGAACACTTTGTGTAGAAACTGTCCAGGTAGAGCAAAAAACTGTCCAACTCCTCACATAAGGAGGATAATTATCCTGTGCTTTGGACAGTTATCACACTCCTCCCTTAATACCCAGCAGAGTTGATACCGACTGGTCTGATGTGTGAAGAGGAATACGGGGTTACTATGTAGCAGCACAGTGTCATTTGCACATGATTTAATGCAGCTAAACGTGGCACTGCGCTGATGCAGCACCTCTCAAATCAGAGACCACAGATTTATCTCACGACAGGGTTACAGATGAGTTCACATTTGATTAGGAATACATTTGTTCAATTTATTCCAGCTTCAGATAAACTGATCAGCTGAGGCAACACTCCTGTGATGATTGTGAGTGATTGTTACAGCCATGGAGAGAGAAAGGAGCAGTCAGTAATGACATGCTATTATTTGTGAAGCTGTGAGTCTGTGAGGCTACACTTTACTGGCAAATTTAAACCAATTTAATACAAAAAAGTGTTTAATTTCATATTGTATGACTGAGGAAAAAAGTTATTTAAGGTTTTCAACAGAGATGTCTTGACTATTTTCCTTACTTTTGTTCACCACATTGGGAGAAGGCAGTGTCTGAGAAGCTAAGTGAGACTTTGTAATATCATGTTGTCAGTTGCATGCATGTAGTAAAGAGTGTCAGACTGTCCGGTGTTTATCCGGTGTAATGTTGAATGTAGCTGGAGGAGAAATGTACTTAACTTCATGTAACATTACAGAGAGGAGAGGGTAAAAGGAGACACAGTTAAGTGGATTGTTCTTCAATAATTAAAACCATTTGAAGCTGAATATGCATAGACCTTAAAGGCATCAGATGAGAAACTAAAAATGTTGAATGTTTTTCTGAGGTGTACGACCCTATAACTGTAATGATGAAGTGAACCAATTTGTTTACTTAGTTTATGTGTTTTATGTTATCTGTTATTGGTTATTGTTCACAAAACTCCCTTAAAATATTCTCTTTGCTCACCTCCAATGGTGTTTTTCATCACCTGCCTGCAGTGAGGCACAGGTGTACTCCAGAACCCTGCTGCATCAGTGGGTGTGGTTACAGGTGACACAGAGCTCACTTTGACCTCAGCCGACCATCACTCATCGCCAGCAGATAGAAGAAGGCTTGCAATTCTCAATCAGAGAAGGCAGCAAAACCATCATTTTCAGTCTGGTGTTCAGTTACTCTTTAAAATTGTATCAGAAGAAAATTGTAACCTCCTTTGGGCAACAGAAAGATATTTCCTCCTCATATTGGTTTAATGTGTCCATGTGCCAGATCTTGTTCTCTCTTGAGTGATAGCATCCAGCCCCTAAAGGTGGCGCTCCATCTCCCCCTCCATTGCATTCCCATCACAACACCGCTGTTGTTCGAATCATCTGCCCCCCCAAGTGGTCGCCTGTTTGTTGCACTACAGTACCTAACATCGATAACGCTAGCTAGCCATCGTTAGGGCTGGCGCATACTGTAGAACTCATTTTTAATCCCCCCCCCCCCAAAAAAAATGGCAACTACCAAAGACTGTTGATCGCCGATGAAACACAGATACCACATGATACCAATGATACCAGACTATTGGTTAAATGATTTGTCTCCACACATATGTTGTCGGTACCACCATTGCGCTATACAGAACAGAATCATCAACAAAGCCAAACAGACCAGAATGCCTCTATGATAATGTGCTGAGGTAAATTATTCACATTTATTCTTGTCTTTCAATCTTCATTCAGGTCCAGCATTTCACCTCATTTCAGACACAGCATGACAGTGGCGCCTCACAGGGACCAAATTAGGTTCAGTCCAAACTGGTGAGGCTCAGGCAGACAGACAGCCTGAGAAATCAGGTACGCACCGGTATAAAACATAGTGTGGAGCGTTTTTCAACCACTCCCAAACTTAGTGAAGGAAGCAGTAACAGATGTCCTGATTCTTCTGGAAAACGTCTTCAAGAAACTGAGACACGTCCAGTTGCCTGTGATACAGCACTAAGAATTACACTGACGATGACTGGGATGACTGTGAATGTTCAGCATCATTATTCTGGCAAGATGTATTTTTATGGATCTGCTCCAGGGATAATGAATTGGAGACTAAAGACACCTTCGGTAAATTGTTGTTTTGAAGCAGTTTCAGATAGAAGCATCGCATGTTCAGGATGTCTGCTCTGTCTTACTTTGAAAATCAGTTAACAGAGAATATTTATCAGGATATCAACATATAACATTTTTAAAACGTTCATAGTCATAGTCTCATTGATAAGAGAAACAGAAAGACATAATTGATGGCACCTGTACTGCAATGTTGTCACATACACGTGGTCTAATATCATGAACAAATCGTTTCAACTAATTCAGCTGCTTGGAATTAATTTATGCCAAAAAACAAAACAAAACAACTAAATAAAACAACGAAAAAAACACAAAACCACATCCTGGGGTACATATACTTTACTTTTGTCTGTCAGTTTGTCCCAACATGTCTTTCCAATCATTTAATCCACTGCTGAAAATTATAATATTATTTAAATATTTCAGTTGAAAGTATTTTTGAGGTAATCCTACATTTTTCTTCTTACTTTTTAACCATACTTGCGGCAATAAAAATGACTGTAGGTCATTACAGATGTGGGACAGTGTTTGCAGGTCTCATTTACTTTTAAAAAATAATTTTAAAGGTTTCATACATGTGTGATAATTTTGCTGTGTTTAAATGTCTAACAACAACTACACCATTATAATGTATTTTCTTGAGATGTGTACTTACATTGTGTTTTCCAACAATGTTCAGTGTTCAATTCTATTTCTCACCTGTCACTATAACTTCCCAGAGAGAGTGAGAGAGTGAGGGAGCAAGTTGGCAAATGAGACCAAACATGACGTAAATCAAATGTTATAATACATCTTGCTGTGCCCATTTCTGCCTGAGTCAAGTCAGATAGATTGTCATCAGCAATGGTGGTTTTTGCCTTGCATTGCTCGTATGAGTGTGGGATCATTTGTGTACTCGCCCCCAAAAGCCAGATGACTGTCAATTAGCTGTAAGCTAGCAAGCAATGGCACGTCAAGGGTGTGTGTATCTGTGTGTTTTAATTCAGGTCAAACACTGAACTCAATCAGAGAATCTGGTTCCCTCTCTTCTTTTTCCTCTCTCTTCTATCTAACATTGTGTTTGTGAAATAAAGTATATTTATACTCCAGCTCCAGTCAGCAGTCCACATCACAGCACATTAACACCCAGCTATGGCGATCACAT
The DNA here is from genome assembly GCA_039737535.1 of Lagodon rhomboides. Classification (NCBI taxonomy): domain Eukaryota; kingdom Metazoa; phylum Chordata; class Actinopteri; order Spariformes; family Sparidae; genus Lagodon; species Lagodon rhomboides. The sequence continues at coordinate 2,405,505 of CM077801.1, forward strand.
CCACCGATGACTGCTTCAATCAGGTCGATGAATGGTAGTGAAGATAAACTACTTTTTAGCTAATGTTAAAGTAATCTCTGAGCTCTGCTTCCATGGGTAAAAGGCTCTGGATTAGAGCAGAGAAGGTCTGGGTCTCCCCTCTAAAGCTGCCCCCTGCTCTGCCTCGTCCTCCTCGCATAATACTTGGCAAATGTTTTTGTTCTGTTTGTGTGTGCTATGCATTTGAGTGCAAACTCAATCTTTCTATGACAAACTGGTGCTTCCCCTTAACCACTATGACCAAAACCAGCAAAGATATACAACACAGGATTGTGCACTACACATCATGTTGGTTATTGCACACATGGGTCCAGTTGCATTCCATTAACACTGTGCTACTCTGGCCCCACTTGATGGAGAGCGGAGGACACATGCAGTTGTTGACCCTGGTAATCATCATTACAACATTTTCAGCATTTATCAAGCATTACTTTGTTTAAATACAAGCGCAACAATGTACAGACATGCATATGCACAACTGTGTTACTGTGTTGAACTTCATGCTCAGCTCTCATGAAATGACTTCAACCGCTCTGCAGCCAAGTGAGTTGACCAAAGCAAAATTAAATGATGCAACATCTTGCAATGGTGTCAAACAAGTTGTTTCTCTTGTATTTCCCACATATTCTCATATTGCCAAATTCCATATGAAGTTTATTTAAAAAAAAAAAAAGGATTTGCTGCAACAGATGCCGCCTAAAAACAAGCACGCAGGAAAACAGCTGTATTTGTTCTGCTGCACCAGTAGTGTGAGAATATCACATGGTGGTTTTCAGTCTCGTTTCACAATCGAGGACAGGATAGTCAGTTTTTTCATGTAGCCAGTATGATATTCAGCTTCTCCCTTTTATCCCCTCGGGCTAAAGAAGAAGAATCAGAGGCTGTCCTGGCCACAGCCAGCAAAGTTTCACAGCAGAATTTCCTCCACCACAGGAGTCAGAATAGATTTAGTTGAGGAGATGTCTCACGGAGACTGAAGAGATCATACGTTGTATAAGCTCCAGATGAATATATTGCAAAGGTATGAAAACCATATCAACTAAATTATTCATAGATATATACATTCATATAAAGTGATATGTTTAGCAGTAACACAACCAAAAACACATCAGATCATCATTATTCTGCTGCAGATATACTGTACAGACAACATGTTTTTATTTCGACAAAAGACTTTTTTAAAACATTTTCTGATAACTCTTTAGTCTGCATTATTTTCATACTTCCTGCTTTTTTACTACCAGCTGAGAATATAAATAGAGATTTAACCCCACGTTAGCTATGAGCAGCAGAGAGGTCTTCCCTGAGCTCTCCAAACACATCGTAAAACGACCCACTAATTTACTGAAATAAACAAAGCTGTAATGGTGTAACTCAGATCTATTTTTAATATATGTTATTTTAAACCTTGCAACTTAAGTGAGTGCTCCACACCAGAGCCCATCATCGGCTGCATTACAAACAGCACTGAGAGTTCATATCGGGAGTAAATCAGCAGTCTTGCAGACTGGTGCACAGAGAACAATCTACAGCTCAGTGGCAGCAAAGCCCAGGGGCTGATTGTTGATTTTAGAAAAAAGGACACACACCTCTTTTGACATCAGTGGAGCTGAGGTGGGACAGGTGAACAGTTTTAGGCTCCTGGGGATCAACATCACAGAGAAACTATCATGGTCCGAACACATCATCAGAACACATCCTGGGATAAAAAATAAAGAAAACAGGGTTTCATTGTCGGTGCCAAGTTCTAGTCAACTCTTACAGAGGAGCAATAGAAAGCATCCTGACTGGAAACCAGGGCCAGAGGGCTCTGCAGCCGACACAGTCTCACTTCTGGTGACCCTTTGGCATCAGTTTTTGGTCCTTCTTAGCATCTGTTTCAGACGCATCCAGCTTTCAACTGACTCCAATGTAAACCCATCCATGGCAGTATTAGATGCTCAGAGCTACTGATATGTGTTTCAGTGATTATCAGTCACATAGATATGGGATAGAATGGGCCTACTACACTAATAGTTGGTTCAGTTGGCCCTCGTCATGTATTTATATGGATAGGAATGATATTGCAGGAGGACTCTCTACTCCAGTCCAAGAGAAATGTAGCTCTCTTCAAAACCTGCAGCCAGGTGGATCCACGTTGCTTTCAGGTACACGCCAAAGTTTTACGGTGATGTGACATGAGTGTTGACATGATAACTGTTCTGCGGTTGTATAGCTAGATGTTGTGAATGCTTTACAGACCATTAGTGGATTAGAATTTTGTATGTGTCTGCTTTGAGGTTTTATTACAGAAACCTTAGCTTTTGTTGTGGCTAGTTCGTAAACTAAGTAATTACTACTGCTAGTTAAGTAATGAAGCAACACATGTGAATCTTTTTTCATTGCTGTCACACAATCCTTTAAATCTTTCAAAAGTGTTGGAAATGTTCTCTCTCACACGTTTTCGTACTAAAAACTGTTACATTCAAAATAAAAATCAAATAACTCTAACTTTCACTGCGATTTGTTACATTCTGCTACATCTTAAATGAGATTTACAGAATCTAATTTTGAAGCTGAGTTCCTATTTTGATTTCTGGAATAGAATTATTTTCCATAAGTGCCACATCAACAACAAAGGTTTACTTTTTAATGCACATGAATGATTTAGGTCATCCATTAGCACAGAGATGCTTTTGCGGTCATGACTGGACTTAATTAATTATATTAATGAATTAAATTGTTAGCGCAGAATCCTTTCTGCCTGAATAGAAACGGCTCAGTGAAGCAGGTCTCTCTGGGATTAATGGAAGTGAAAACAAGCATTTTGATAAATGAGCACCTTTTTCACTCTGCTGGTTTATTTTCAAGATACTTAACTGAAAAAGTTATTGGCTTTCAACCCTTTGTAGATGTGCTATTATTCTTTGCCTTTCTATCTCCATGTGTCGTGGCACTGCATCACGTACTATCAGAATTAATGGCAACGATCTCTTTGGGTGGAGGAACGTTTGCTTTCTTCTAAAATAAGATGTCTGACCAAACTGCGTCCACCTCACCGATGAAATTGTACACAGATTATCTATTTGTGGTAAAAAACCATAAATAAAGGCCCTGTTAATCACAGGTCCACCAAATGTCCTGTCCACCTTAAAGTCAGACAAATTGTAAAGAAGGGATTTGCAGGCTGCCGCCTCAGCAGACTCATTCTACACTGGCAGGATGTTGAACAGACAGACAGTTCTGTTTTTCATCATTAATAAGAACGAAATGTTGAATTACACATTGGTACTAATGGCTGAACAACAGGCAGACACCAGGACTGAACTGCATTAGCTCCAGATTTTGAGCATCAGTGCTTCTGGCCCTCTCCGTCTGATTTGGTGGCTGCTGCTCTCCTGTTGGAAACACTCACAAAAGCTTCCTCGAAATAGCAACAGCAACTGTCCTAATTTAATTTTCAGCCCTTGTTCTATAACTGGCACGAGTATCAGCAGCCATTAAGCTTTTTAGCTCTGGTAATTTACTATTTTTGGAGGCACTGAGACACGGTGGTGTCTAATGTGATGGTAAGCAGACAGAAGCTCAGTCAAAGCAGTAAAATCAAAGGTTTTCACTTCAGATTATTCTCCCGTCAGCTCCCTGCTGCTCTCTCTGACACCTCTGGACACCAGTTTAGCTCTCTTCTCTTTCTAGCAGAGACATTTTCCTCTCTTTGTGCTTGTCCAATTCAAATTGATAATGAGCGTCATTGGCATGAGCATAAGTAGGTCCGGCACTGCCAAAGTAGGCTGCACAAAATTTACAGTGTATACTGTTTTAATGGGCCCTCTGTTAAATCAGCCCTCCAATAAATCCTATCATAAAGGTCAGAATGTTCAACAATGTTTTGTTTATACATTTATTTGTCAGCTGCTGTTTTTCAAAAGCAGTAATGAGCTCAGACTGTGACATGCTCTGACAGATTTTGCTAATAGTGCAATTAGTCCAAGTTTTTGCAACAAGTACATTTTTTATTGGACCCGGTCTATGTGGACTTCCTGGGATTTGAGTCAGATTTGTTATTCTCTGTCTTTAAGGCTACAGTGTAGCAAGAAGTGTTTTCTCTGCAAAACAGTATTAAATTTGGTCAGTGAGTTTGTGAGCATGGTCATGGATTTGGACATGGACAGCACAACTCCTGTTTGTGCCTGAACTACATTTCTTTGACTGACTGAAACACGGGGAGAAGGTTGAGGTGGATGACAGGGCCCAGGGTGCTCATTAATCAATGCACAGATGTGTGTTTAATGTGTGTGTATGATCACCCCTCCACAAGTGTAGAATTAATCAACTTGTCCTTGAACTAAGGAGTGTGCGTAAATAAAAGCACAGCTCTGCTTACGCACAGCATCTAGTGGTAGAACAGGGAAACTACAAATAGAAACCACTGCGAGTGTCACATCATGCATTAAACAATCTCACCATCCACATATGATCTGTACTTTCTGTGATCATCAACTACTCAATTAGTAATTATTAGTAGAACCTAGTTTTATTAATTTGGCGAGGCTCATCCTGCATTACCAAAAGATTGAGTAGACCATCCACGTCCTGTCCACCCGTTTTCTTGAGGAATCATCTAAATTTAATCAAAACCAAGATATGATCTTTATGACTCTTACGTAAATACATTTTCCATTTTAAAGGTGCACTACGCAACTTTTTTACAGGCCTATAAACCACAGAGACATACATGATACATGGAGTACAAAGTGCAGTCTCAAACTGCAGCCACTGGCCTGCTAGCCTTGTCCCCGACCTTCATCCTCTTTGCATTGCTTCTTTACTCTCACTTTGTTTCTTCTTTCTTTTGCATTCTACTGCTTAATGATCGCACACTGACTCTCACTTTTGTGACTCATCCATCTGGTCTTCTTCTCTCTCGCTTAGGCGCGTGTCGATATTTAGACCAGGCTGGTCATTTCTGTCTTTCTCTGTACCTCTCTGCGTTCCGGTATCCCCACCACCTTCTTTTACCTTTGCTACCTCTCTCAGCACTTCGTAATCACCCCTCCCTCTCCCTCTCTCTCTCCCTCACTCTCTCTCTCTCTCTCTCTCTCTCTCTCTCTCTCTCTCTCTCTTTCTCTATCCATCTCTCCCTCTCTCTCTCTCTCTCTCTCATCCATCTCTCTCCCTCCCTCTCCCTCCCTCCCTCCTCTCTCTCTCTCTCTCTCCCTCCCTCTCCCTCTCTGCCTCTCTCCCTCTCTCCCTCCCTCCCCCCTCTCTCTGCTCTGGGATCATTGCTGCTGTCTTCTGTTGTGCGTGGAGCAAAATTTTGCGCACATCAAAGGATGGTCTGTTACTGAAACGGAGACCAGAAGCAAACCAGAGCAAAGGATTTCTCTTGCTGTGATTTTAATGGATTCTTCTCAAATCTTCAAGAAGTGAAATTGAAACGAAAACAAGCGGAGCATGCAGAAGTGGACAGAAAGAGGGCTAGTGGATATATAATATTCTGTTTCTTGACTTCTCTGGGAAGTCACTGTGCAAGTTTCATCGGATCCGACAACAAGACTTCTCTCTGTGGCTTAGAAATTTTGATCTTTGCAAGATTGCCTGTAGAAGTCTTTTTAAGGAAGAAAACCGAGACAGAGCGATATTCAGAGACTGATATTCAGAGACTGATATTCAGAGACTGATATTCAGAGACTGATATTCAGAGTGAATACAGTGTAGCACAGGAGAAGCAGCCAGTGAGCTGGCAAATGGCTGGTCAAGCTGAGCCACGAGTCCTATGCAGAGGAGGAGGCAGGAGGTGTCCGTCCATCCTCACTCTTTGTAATGCTGCTACATGCAGAGCAGAGGGCAAGTGTGTGTGTTTGAAGATTTTCAATTAGACATCATTTTTTGTTGATGATCTGTTTTTTGTTTTTTTTTAACTCACTAAGCAGCATGTGTGTGAGGTGTCTGAAGGTATCGGGGACTGAAGGACTGCTTGTCTTTATTATTATGGGGTTTTCTCAATCATGAGACTATTGTCATGAGACACTCTGTTGTCTGTTTGAATTGTCTCACCATGTGCCCGATGGGTGTCTCACCTCTACGGGCGCTTATGAAAGGGGGTTCCTGCCAAGCCCCTGGCTTCATTGTCCTCTATCAGACCGCCTGGATGGGGTGGCTGATTCTGGGATGTATCGCTGCGCCCCCATCAGGGAGTTTGCTGAACTCTGTGATTGCCACCAGACCGCAGATAGCAGGGGCATCATATGCTCACCCTGAACAGCATCACCTGCGCGTGATGAGGCACCGCTCCTCTCCACCTATCTCCATATACAGGTCTCCAGCATCACTGAAGGGGGGTCATGGTGAGTGGTGTTTAGCCTTTTGCTCCAGCTATCAATAAGAGAGAGAGACGCATTAAACAGAAAGGAATTACTCATCTCTCTATTTCCAGCTCTCTCCTTTTTTCCTCAGGTTTGATGAGTGCCTCAGTCTTAATTGTGTCTAATTGTACAGAGTCTTCTTCAAATCCATTATGTCATGAGCAGTAAAATAGCTGTGTACCACCAAGGAGCTGGAGGTGTGGTGAAGTACACGAGGTACTGGAAGGTCTCAGCAGGAGTGTATTTTATTAAACATTAAAATGTCTAAAAATGAACAGACCTTTGTTATATATTTTGTTTCCAACAACGTTCAAACCCAGACAAATCCACAAGTTTACTAAAGGTAACGATGCGTTCATAAAGTAAAGTACATTTTCCCTCCAGCTCCAGAGAGCAGCTCTCCTCCATGGATCACTGCTGCTGTCAGCTCGATAAACAGGAGTGGAAATAAATCCACTTTTTAATCCCAGAAGTTAAAACCTCTGAGCTCTTTCTCTTGGTAAATGGCTCCATATCAGAGCAGAATCTGATATGAATCTGAAACCAGTATAAACTTAGATCTATGTTTTTGGTTTCGGTTGTTTTTTTGTGGAGTTTTTGATTGAGATCTGGCTTTGCTTATATCTTTCACAATTGAAAGGTGCTTATGGAATAAATATGGCTCAAGAACAGCGTGAGTACACATAAAACAGCTGGTTTGAATGTGAATATTTGCTGATGTGATGCTGTCTTCTGCTATTTGTGGATTGACAATTGTTTTGGTGATTGAATTGGACTCCTTTGATTCTTGTTGTGATGTGCGATCATGATCATGATGGTGATGATGGGCTAACCACAATAAAGTTAGTCAAATGATTTTTAGATGATTAAAGCATCAGCAGCCTAACCCTGTTGTTTAATTGTAGTACTCTATGTATCACAGTCCAGGCATGGTGCTGCGTAAAAGACAATCATAAGCCTTTGGAATAAATTAATAAACAAACAATATGTGTAGGAACAAAGAGCACCAACCAAACAGCTATTGTGTTCCTCGCCCTCAGGGCCAACAGCATCGGTCAATTTCCATATTCCTGTTTCTATTTTTCAGGTGGGAGTCACATAGAGAACAGTGGAGGGGGGCGTGAGTTTTGGGGCACGCACCTGAAATTGGTACACCCACATGGTATTAGCATATTGTATTAGGAGATGATTTAATAGGTTTTCATCAGGCAAAAGCTGGAGGCAATGTTTCCATAAGCCACTACTTTTTAAGTCCAAATCGGCTTGGGCAGAGAGGCAACAAAGCCATTGTGGCTGCCGTTATCTGCTGCAGCAAAGAGCCTCATCTGCCTGGGCCGCTTCATTAGCATTAGCAAGCCTGTGTGTGTGTGTCAGATAGTGTTTCTGTGTGAGAGCGGTGGTTGTGTGGGCTTCTGGTGAAATTGTGGGCGTTACAGTCTAATAGCGTGCAAAGACGTACTGTCACACACACTGTCACTTCCACATGCAAATACATGAGCATACATCATTAATGCCTCAGAGAGGTAAAACAACCAGCACCTGTAGGCCGTGAACTAAGTGACTCGCTCACTGAGCTGTGTGAGTCGCCTTATTGCAACTTCAGAATAGATTAAAATGCTGGTATTTCATACAGTGCTTTAAGGGATCTCTCTTCCTTTAGGTCCAAAGCCAGCACTGTGGAATAAAACAGTGCTTTATTTGCACATGTAAGCTCCAGACCAATGTGTTTGCACCGAGGTGGGATGGGTGTCACAGGTTTCGTGTTACTGCTGATGAGCCATGCAGTGCAGAGATGGTACAGCAGCTGTGAGTTAATGAATTATGTCCAGACACCGAATGGATCTGTCAGGATCTTATGTTTAGGGTTTTCTAAGCATCACACTAAAGATGTATTACTCACAGACTCCAAGTTTAGCAGTAAAATAATTTGTGGGTGTCTTCAGGATGAGTTCCATCTGTCAGGAAGTACAAACTCCACTTCCACTGCAGAATCTTCTCTTTTTTCTCTCGCATCAAGACACACAGTGAGTTTTTTGTTTTGCCAGTTGCATGAGCACTGACAACAGACATTTTAACTTGTCAAAGCAGGAAAAGCACAGGTGTGACCAACCACGTGAGAATGTACACCACCAGAGTCCTGGAGTCACCTCAATAGAATGCAGCCATCATTAATGTTAGAAATCACACTTGTGTGTTTGCTGTGAAACGGTCCATTGGGGGTCCTGTCTGTGAGGCCCATATGTGTAGTAACCAGAACCAAGCACCCGTCCTGCACCTGCAAAGCTCAACAAAACTGCAGGGAGTTAAGTACAAGCTAGTATCTCTATTGACCAAACTCTGATGGTAGTCTAGCTCACTGTAAACTGACGAACAGAACAATGTTGCTCTCTGCTCCTTTATGGATATTTGAAAATTATACACAGAGCTCTGCTCTGAGTCAACATCATGTGTATCAAACGAGCATTTGTCCCCTTAATCACTGAGCGATCTGACCGACCAGTCCTCACTGAACATGCTGCCAGTCAGCCACAGCAGACCGTGATGAATCAAAGTCGCTCACACACAGTGGTCTTCTTTATCACATTCTCAGTATTATTGTTTGTTGAAGCGACAAGCAACAGCACAGATGCTTTGAATACACATACACACTCACACAGTACCGTAGTTCCTGTTCAGCTGACGTCTGAAGTGAGTGAGACAGACAGTGAGCAGCGACAGCTAAGCTGAGGCTGTTCTCTCAAACACAAGAGAGAAGTTATTATGTAAAGTTTTTCACAAAGAAAACATGTTCCTGCTAAAAGATGACATCTGAAGCCTTTTAGTCACAGAGGCAGAACATTTTCAGAACAAAGACTTTTTTTCCACTTGAGCAGATAGTCTGTTTAGTGAGGCCTATTTGCAGCTCGCTGCAGGGAATCAGGCTTGTGTACAAAGTAACAGTGAATTAGAATAGGACAGTGTGATATTATGTAATCCATGATAATAATGATATTATTTATATTGTATTAAAATGTCATGAAATTGACTTGATATAATTATATTAAAGATATGAAGATGTGTCGGCACATTTAGGTCATAACTGTTTACAGCAGCAACAAGCTGAAAGCAGCAGTAACGTTGCTGCAGACTGCTGTGGAGGAGTCGTTCTCACCAAGCAGAGCAACTTGTGTGTGGAAGTGGATTTACTGTAGTAAACTTTAGAGATGCAGAGCAGAGGAGCTTCATGACACAGTAAAGGCCACACAGACGCATCAGTCTCTGTTCATAGACAATAACACTGATTATACTAGATTATTCAGCGACTGGGGTCGAGGGCCTGTAAACAAAGCTCGGCCCCAGGATGCCCTGTGTATTGTGTGTTTGGTAAATCTTCTACTCTGACAAACGTCTGTGATTGAAAGCTTCTGTCAGATCAAATCTAAACATCCTGTATAATTGAATGGTATTTGACCAGCAGGTTGTAAGAGAGCAGCACAATACATTTAATTAAGATTATTAATTAATTAAGACTAAGATTCATGATCCTGTACAAAGATGTCATTAAACCAAAATATACTTAAAATTATTCTCTAAAGTCTTCAGACATTGTGACTGTGATTCTTTGCGGCTGATTGAAAAAAAGGCAGGATAAATGTCTTCTGGAGCAGAGCCTCGTGGTTTCATCTGTTGCACAGCGCCGTGCTGTGTTTTGGCACAGTGCTGAGCTCTGTTACTATGTTGTTACTGTACCCAGATGGTGAGGCATGTTGATACTGCTCCAAACTGAAAGGTGTGTGGGTGGCGGACATGGAAGCTTCCTGTTTGTGTGTGTATTTGTTTGTGTTTGAGTGTGTGTAGAACACAGCGAAGCTCTCCTGTAAAAGCTCGTATGTATTTTCTAAGCATTCAGGAGTTTGTGTGCATTGGAAAGTCTCTTATTTTCACTTTTTAAAAATGGTTGGCAGAAGGCTGCATCTAAAAGCTATTTTCATTATTGATCAGTCTGCCTGATTAGATTAAAAATACCCTGTATAATGTCTCAGAGATTGTGTCTTTAAATGCCTCGTTTTGTCTGAGAAGTCATCCAAACAAAGGCCAATGCCACACATTTCCATCAGGGTAAATCTGTACAGCATACAACCCCTTCTGTCATTAGACCCTTGATACAAACAAGGAACATCTCACAAGCCATCTTAAAAAAAACTGGGATAGAAATAGAGGAAACCTCAGGAAGGAGAACAGAGAAGGAAACACTCTTCTGAGCATGCATAACATATCAGAGCTATAATTTAAAGCTGTACTTAAATACTTCAAATGTCAGTGTGAAAACAATGTAATAATATCAAAGTTGTCACTCACAGTGATGAACTTGCAGATGATTATCTGCAGCTCCCCACAGCTTTATGGAGTTTCATAGCAGTGAAGTGTTGTTTGTGAATGAGTCAGCTCTATGAGCCGACTCCGGTCTGACAGTCAATTATTATTATTTTTCTTTCTTTTATTTCATAAATTTATACAAGACACGATAATATGATGATCCTACGGTGTATTTGTTTAATACAATCCAGAAATGTCTGGTTTTGGTAATAACAGCAAGGCCTGCTCATGGTCGGAAGACATATGAAGTATGAATAAAACATTTGAAACACAAGTGTTACAGGTGTTTTTACATTATTTTTACAACATGTAAAATGTTTTACTTTATACAAAAATAGCCAATTGCATGTGTTAATGTGGAATTCAGATGTGAAGAAGAAAAGTACTACAAATTTGTATTTATTTAATTCACTTGAAAATGTCCAAACCACATGTGATGTTATTTTTTTCACATGTGAAAAGGATAAGGGTAGGTTAACATTAAGGTTTTTATACCATGTATAATGTAAAATGATTGTACTCTTGAAATTATAAAGCTCAGTTTAATTACATTAAATAACTTAAGCAATATGCAGTATGTGCACACATAATCAGGTCCAAACATTGGTAAATTCAACAGAGGTGGTACTAAATGAAGAGCCAGAAGAGCAGATTCTTATTGCTAAATTGAACCAAATGAATATTGTTTAGTCGTCTGTCTGCACCTTGACTGTTGGTTCACGGTTCACTGCAGCAGACAATTGTTTTCAGCTGAAAAGCTTTCAAACCCCTCTGTACACTATGTGCTCGCTCAGCATCAGATAGCAGACAGACTCAGTTAGAGATGGTGAATATAATAGAGCCTTTACCACTGTAAGAGATATTTCAACTTAACAATATGTCAGTTTTATGTTCATCATGTGGTTCCACCGCCTCAAATAGGGAAAAAAAAAGAAAGATGGTTTAACTTTTTAGACTTACCAAATCTGAACTAGTGCCTTCAGTGTTTTAACACTAAGTAGCTTGTGAAAAGTAAGTTGTACCAATTTTATGAGGCTACAGCTGTTACTTCAATGAAACACATACACATTTCAATAATGTTGCATATATGTATACTGACCACACTAAGCATATTTGTCACAAACATTTCATTCCCGGTGCCTGCTCTTGGCTAGCCTCCAGGCAAGTTTATTTGTATAGCTCAATTCAGACAGAAGGCGACTCAAAGTGCTTTACAGGGGTATAAAATTACATTAAAATACATTAAAACTACATTAAAAACAAGCAGGAAGACATCAAGAAACAAAACATTTAGACAAGTTAAGAATAGGAAAGTAAGCTGAAATAGAAAAGGTTTAAATGAGATGAGACTAAAGAATAAAAGTCACAGTGCAGGTCAAAGCCTTAAAACTGCTTCAGTGAAAGGCTGTGGCAAACAGAAAGGTGCTCAGTCTTGATTTAAAAGAGGTGAGAGTTGGAGCAGACCTGCAGTTTTCAGAGAGTTTGTTCCAGATGTGTGGTTCATAATAACTGAACGCTGCTTCTCCATGTTTAGTTCTGACTCTAGGGACTGAAAGCAGACCTGGACCTGAAGACCTCAGAGGTCTGGATGGATCAGAACGTGGCAGCAGATCAGAAATGTATTTTGGCCTGAAACCATTCAGTGCTTTATAAACTAACAGCAGGACTTTGAAATCTACTCTTTGACAGACAGGAAGCCGGTGTAAAGATCTGAGAACTGGACTGATGTGATCTACTTTTTGGTTCTTGTTAGGACTCGAGCAGCAGCGTTCTGAATCAGCAGCAGCTGTCTGATGGATGGAGAGTCCTGTAAAGACACTGTTATAGTAGTCGAGTCTGCTGAAGATAAATGCATGGTCTCCAGGTTCAAATACCTTGACTGTGATTGGACCCTGTTGCTTATAGGTTTAGTTCTTGTTGCTTTTATTACAATATCCATGGTATATTCTTATATTATTTTACTTACAGTCAGCTTGACTTTCAGCTGTATGTGATGAACATCTTACCGGCACCTGCATTCATTAAAGTGTCATGCATTGTTGTTATAGTTCTCAGTGTAGATTTAGACTTAGGATGTGGTCCTTGTTGTAGCGAAAAGATGGGCTCATTATGTTTACCTCCTTCTCCTGCTCTGTTCAGCTGGGACAACATACATCTTCGGCAAAGGAGGAGGCCTCATTACATTCAAATGGCCCGCCAATGAGAGACCGAGTACTAGGACAGACAGGTTAACTGTGGGCTTCAGCACCTCCCTGAAAGACGGCATCTTGGTCAGGATTGACAGCGCACCTGGTCTGGGTGACTACCTCATGCTGCACATAGTAAGTTCTCACACACACTCTGCATGGTTACTTTTTGCTTTCCTTTGCTTTGTTTTCTAACTAATGTATCATACTGCTTCTGTGAGTTGTGCACAAGCAAGCAAGGAAATGGAAATATCAGATACATGAGACCAAACTTTTAGGAAGTCTTTTACGAACCAACACATCCTTTTTACCTAAATGACTGAATAGGTTGATTGCCAGTGTACAGTGATACATGCCAAAATGACATGTATCACCATGAAACGATTGTCTTCTAAGAGCGACAGACCAACCAGACCTTTGTTGTACAGTTGCAATTTTGTTTGGTTTAGGTTAGGTTTAAATTCTTAGTTAGGTTTAGATGCAAAACTACTTGGTTAGGTTTAGAAAAAGATTGTGGTTTAGGGTTAGGGGGTTAAAATACACACATTACTAATGTGACTTGTCAGTGTATCCATGCCACATACTACACTCGTTTTAAGTTATATTACAAATGTGATTTAAGTCAACTATGTTAGTAAGTAACTTTGGACAACACGGTGTATAACTGTGCACACAAACATCATCATTTATTTTTGTCAATTAAATGGATATTTTTTGTAATCATTCACAAGTATTCAATCTTACACATTGGGATTGTAGGGCGGCCGTCCCGAAGCGTCAGATTTTGACAACTGTGGAATGAGACTCAAAAATCAACTTTTCTTACAAATAGCACCTTAAAGTAAACTCTAGACTAAGATCGTAGATCATTTCAATATCAAAGAAATGTTTGATAAATAACTGCTTATACATGGTTTTCTGCTTAAGTCATGATTAAGATCAAAATTGAACATAAATCTGTTTATAAATGAGGCCCCAGCTCACCGAGACAGCAGCCACCCAAGCAAACGTACCCTTATAGGCTACATTATATAAGGTATAGCTCTACTGTGATTCATATGACTGAGCCTAAGATCTAGGCTATTTAACTGTCGTATATAAGTTATATGGGCATTTTGAAAGTACCTAAAAAGTAGTGTAATAAGTAGTGCAAAATCAATACTCTATGCAGACAATAATATTGTAACAATATATAAGTATTACTTTAAAATGAAAGTAACAAGTAATATGATACATATTGCATTTTGAACTTACCTTGCCCAACACTGGTGGTAATACCACTTTGCGCCTTAAGTTAAGTAATTCCAACTAAACATAAACAAAATAAAATTCACCAAAACAGCCTTGGTTTGTCTTTATACAATAACCCTTGGTTTGGTCGAGATAAATCATCAAGATGTAAAAATATTCTGGCTCTATGCACCATTTTTGCTTTGATGCCCCGTTGCTGGCAGTGCCTCCCACTGTGATCCAAGATCGCTGTCTAGGCAATATGACCACTTAGTGCCACTGCTAACTGAGCTACTTGCTAACAGTGCTACAGGCAAAGATAGCTAGAGAGCAAAGAGTAGAGTGAGCAGCAGTTAGCAGTCATCCTCCCACCTTTAGTTTTGTTGCTACCTTTGAATTCTGGCCACTTCTTACAAATTACACCTTAAATGCCTTAACTGTCATCTAATATGATAATAATCTGTGACGTAAAACATCAGATTTTCAAACAGTCCCAATGTGTCCTAATCATGTTTTAATAATAAAATCATCAATCAATAAAACACTGTTTGGCTGGTTAGTTCAAATGTAAATTGGAGTGAACTTATTTAACTTTATAAAGTTGTCGGACCTAAAAAGTCACGATGACCTAACCACAACTGTGCCCATGCATTGTGTTGATATTTCATTACAGAAAGCAATCACCAGCAATATTATTTAATATCAAAGGCAACATAAGTATTATTCCACAAGAATAAGATCCAGGAAAGTAATATTTATATGTTGATAAAAAAAAAAAAATGTGTTTTCTCATTTCAGCAACAAGGCAAAATAGGAGTGACGTTCAACATTGGCACAGTGGATATCAGTGTGGAGGAGAGCAGCACCCCAGTGAATGATGGGAAGTATCATGTTGTCCGCTTCACCAGGAATGGTGGCAATGCCACCCTGCAGGTGGATAACTGGTCCATCAATGAACACTTCCCAACAGGTACAACACTAATCAATCAATTCAACTATCATCTTTCTTTTACATCTTTGCTGTACAAAGATGTTGGCAATCATAATTGTTTGCAAATCTGACAGTATCAGTTAACAATGAAAACCTGCTGTTACAAGGTGTGATAAGACAATAGGATCATGCCATTATGACAGGGTTCAGATGGTCACTGGGCAGCATGTGCTTCCAACATAAAAAGGAACATCATTTAGTTCTCTTACAATTTCGGTTTTTTTATCTTCCCTTTTGTTGAACTGCAGTGTACCTACTGTATCTGTCAGTCAGTCCTAAAAAGACAAAAATCCTGTCTATACAGCCACTGTCCCTTCTAAGACATTAACTACTGTGCTTCTATTTCTGAGCTATGAAGTTACTAAAATATACAGTACACATATGCAATAAAAAACATTTGTTGTGCTAGTCTCCAGCAGGAACATTGCAGACATCACTTCTTTATAGCACTTTTCCTGTGAGAAGTGCTTCTTAACTGCTGCCACATTAAGCTATTCACACAATCAGACACAGCCATCCCTAATAAGTGCCTGACAGTATTCAACACATCATCATGCCAAACCATGGAGTAGACCTACACTTACTCATCGATATGACAGCCATTGGAGTAATTTTGGGTTAAAAAAATGTGATGCCAAAAATGAATCACCTTTCCCTTTAGTGGATGACCTGCACTACCTTCGAAGCCACAGCTGCCCCCTGAAGCCTGTTAACTTCAAACTCACACTGATGCTTCAGAGCCGCATGTAAAACCTAAGTTTATGAATTTGGAGTGATGGAGCATGGTCTTTCATGCAGTTTGTCAAAGGTTGTAGTTGCTGCACTTTCTGTAGCAGCTCTAACTCGAGAGATGCTCCAGACTTTGTCTTATTGGCATCACTTTTAAGGGACTGGTTTGAACCAGATAGTGACCGATATAGATTCCCTTATTCATACATTTATCATATTATATTATTTGAGGTATTCTATCAGAGCATCATCAGAGCTTGGTGGTATTCAGCTGTAATGTAAGCTTCAATTAAACATTATTTAAAGAAAAGCACACTTTTATTCATACATTGCTGGTTCAGCTCCATGTCTTTTAATAGAAAATATCCCTCTAAAACAGTTAATAAGGTACATTGTAGAGGGAGGTGTAGGATCAGTGATGGTTGACAGGCTGACCTTATAGAGAAAGAGTTATAGTGGACCGCGTTTGTACGAGCACTGCTTTCACAGTCTGACATACACATGCAAAGAACAAACATTTGCTGCCGCAGAGGTTGGTGTGTGTTTGTAAATGAGAGAGAAGAAAAGGGAAAAGTTGCTGTAAGTTGCATGTGCCAATCCAGACTTTACCCTTAATAGTAGCATTTAGAAACAGCACAGCTTGTCAGGGGGCGAATGCTTTGATGATTAATTTGCGCAGCCTCTCCTAGCCCCCACACTCTCCCTTGTTTCACACTTTATATACATGCTGTACTTCATTTTTTTTTTAGTTTTTTTTTTTTTTACTGTTTTTCAATGTGACTTTTGATGACAGACAGTGGAAACAGTGTGAGCAATGAAGTGAGCATAACTTCTAGCTTTCCCTCGGAGGCCTGGAGTACAATATACAATGAGTCCTCATATCTGAACCTCTGAGTAGGTCGATTGCCAATGACTCCGAAAATTACATATATAACTGTTCCCACAATGACGAAAACTACAAAGATGACCGTTAGAGATTACCAGCAACAGGCAAACTGGACCGGGCCTTAGCTATCACATGGTAACATTGTAAAACTAAAGTATATGCCTCCAAAATGAAGTCGTAGGGGTATAAGCAGAAAATAAAAATGCTCCACATTGTACACAAGTACAGTATGTGAGTAAATGTAATTAGTTACAATCACAACTGCTTTCTGCAGTAGTTGTTCATTGAGTCAGTGAAATTAGCCTCTGACCAGCAAAAAATTGTATAATAATTTAGTCACCGTTTCTCTAGATCAGGGGTCTTCAACGTTTTTTGGGCCAAGGACCCCCAAACTGATCATGCATCCATGCTACTCAAAATTACGTTTTTATTTTAAACATAAATGACGAAAATGAGTGATGGCCTGTTAGTGCCACTGCCATGCATAAACATACCTGTTATCTTGCATACAATACTGAGCTATTAAAATAATGGACAGATTCATGTTTTTCATTTTTCATTTTATTTTATTAATTCAATGCCATCTGTCTCCTTGAAGATAAATCCAAACTTCAGATAATTATCTGTATATTTTCGGGTTTTCTCTCATTTGCACCTACCCTTATCAGCTGCTACATCAGCAGCAGGTGCCGCTTCGATACTTGCATTTTCACCGGTGGTTTCTGAGGTGGAGGGTATCTCTCTTGTGCTTGTGGGGCTTTTTGGTCGAGTAACAAAACGATCAATTTTCGCTCATAAAAATGTCAATAATATACTGGCCTCAGTAGTTGGCTGTTGTGGATAGGAGCTGCAGTGTTTTAGCGCTAGTCTCGTGCTGTGAGTGAACCGGTACCCAGCTTGAGAGAGCTCCTGTGTATCGCTGAATGTGTGCATTTCTGACTGAAATATAGCATCTTCTGCCTCCATTTATCCAGTCGCTACAATATGTTGGCTTCATATTTATGTGTATTTATAGACATTTAAATTTGTGGGAAAAAAACAGTGGGAAAAAAAAAATATTTAAAAAATCTAAAAAAAAAATCACGACCCCCCTGCAGTACCTTTGTGGACTCCCTAGGGGTCGCGGACCCCCTGTTGAAGACCTCTGCTCTAGATGACCAGTAACCTGACACCCCAGATGGTTTTTAACATAGAACCTGAAAAGGCGCCAATAGAAGTTTGCTATAGCAGCATGCTCCCCTCTTGAGGAGCCGCCATTGTTGTTTCAGTTGCTTCTCGCTGGTTGTCACATCTACGCAACTCTACTACTGGCAGTAGTTCCTCATCGGACACTGATTGGCTCAACCCCTGTGGTTTGGCTACTAGCGCATAGCTTGAAGCCCAGTAAGATAGATTTGTGAGATTGCATGATCACGTGATCTAGCAAGTCCAGCTGCCTAACAAGGTAGGAAGACCTGACCTTCATAATCCATTGAGATAGGAGTGATGGACAGCTTAATTCAGGATAGTCCAACTCCTGTGACACCTTGTTAATGGGACATAAAGCATTGTGGGAGAGCAATTGAGAAGCAATGTTAAAGGAAAGAACATCATTTATAAATATGAAATAGGTCTTTAACTAATGTGTTTAAACAGAGTGAAGAGAGTGTGGAATGGGAAAGAACATTAAATGAAAATGTAAATAGAGATGGTGAAAGAAAAGCTCTTGTGACGAGTGTGTTCCACTTGGGCACATAGACCACAGGAAGTGAGGGAGGACTGACTGTGACACAATATATATTGCAACAGAACAAATACAATTACCACTATCAGACCCAATCTTGACACCATATAAAACCTTTGTGGAGCTGCTGCTCGGTGCTGTGTGTGCATGTTTGGAGGTGGCAGTGAGGCAGATAATGCTCAAACATTATGGATGTAATAAAGTAATATTTTTTACCACACTGACACAGCAAAGATTCCTTCCAGTGTCAGTGAGTAAGGGACTGTAGACAGAGGAGAAAGAGAGGAAACAGGAGGGCAGGTCTGTGAACCATGGTGATGATCCTACAGTACTGTGACAGTGGCTGTGTGTTAATATGAAGCCATTTCAAGTCTTTTAGCAATAGCAATTAACACTGACCAGCTTGTTACAATGCAATGTTCTACTGGGAACCCTTGGGTCCTGGCATGTTAGCCACTTGACACGCACCACCCACCTAAAAGCTGTTGCAGACAAAGTACTGGCAACAACATTTCCTGATGGCAGTGGCCACCCAGCAGGACAGCATGCCCTGCTATCTGACGAACACTGCTAAGGAGTGGCCCAAGGTACATGACAAAGAACTCAGGGCTCCGAATTCCCCAGATCCTAATCCAATCGAGCATCAGTGGGACATGTCAGAACAAGTCCAATCCGTGGAGGCCCCACTGTGGATCAAACTTGTCTCTGACCCAGGGCATAGACACAAGACCTGCCTGGCACCAGGATGTTGGTGGTGGATACGTTCAGTCCTGTGAGTGGCGAGCTGGGGCCCCCATGGATTGGACTTGTTCTTGCATGTCTCACAGATGCTCAATTGGATCGGGATGTGGAGAATTTGGAGGGCAGGTCAACACCTAGAGCTCTTTGTCACTCTCGGGTAATTTTTGAGCAGGTTTAGGAGTTTCAGGGCACCTTGTTCTGCGGGAGAGACCACTGCCATCAGGGAATGCTGTTGCCATGGGGGGCTGTACTTGGTCGGCAGTGGTGTTTGGGTGGGTGGTGCATTGATATAAATTCCAGTACGCAATGGTATCATAATACCAGCGTATGTCCCTATGAGTCAGGTGTCACAATGGTGGAATGGAACAGAACAGAAACAGAAGTGATTATCCCCAGCCAGCCAAATATCACCTACACCCGCAGATGGTGGAGCAGATCAGTCAAGTAGGCTACAGGTGGACGGATACCTTGAGCCTTTCGTGTCCTGACATGACACTGTACACTGGTACTATTGGTGGCTACAAACTGGCTGCAGAGGCCATATGTCACAAAAATCCAGGAGGTGCTGTTGGGCAGCAGAGGACATCTCACAATCAGACAGAACATGTTGTCACTGGTGAAAAGGGGGGTTGTGGTAGCCAGACCTCCACAGACGAAGAATGCCCAGATCGATCAGGAGCTGATCAGTTCAGATCAGTTCATCAAATCATCAAATGCTCAGTTCCTGCTTGTGTTTTAATAACATTTCAAGCACTGGGTAGGTAATCTGTTTTGTCCTCCTGCCTGCCTCACACACCACAGACACTGACTACCCCCAGTGTTGTTGGCAGAAGAGTGGTGGATTTGCAACGTCACTAGTTGCTTTTTTAGAATCAAAGCCGCTGAGAGGGTCTGAAAACTCGCTAAATCTAGCAAGACACCGCAGGTGTGATCATGTTTTGCTTCAGAGTGTGCACAGAGAGGAGGGACTATTCACAGACAGCTCTGTTGTGAATGTAGAGACAGAAAGAGCGAATCAATTCTCGGTAGTTATTTTACTGCTGTCTTAACTGAATGTACAAGAGTAAAAGCAAGTTGTTGACAGAAGAACCAATAAGCTTTTACAGTTATTTACTCCATACTGTACAGTGACACAGCATTTATAGAATAGGTTATGCTGCCACCTGGTGGAAATCTCCATACACTACAAAGCAGTTAAACTGACTTTATAATGCCTACTGCTACACCAGCTGCTAAAACAAAAAAAAAACAAAAAACAAAAAAAAAAGATCTTATAGACTGTGTGTCAACCCATATGGCTTATTGACAATCTGCAGTGGGTTTCGTCAGGAATGGATCCAGTAGAGGCGAGAAGAGTCTGTTTTTATCAGTTGAATGTAGCGTCAGGCTCGTCCTCTATTCTTGTTTGCAGAAGATGCTTAGGCTTATCAACCTGGAGAGCCTGAACAAAGTGCTTGAATTGTATGGGCTATCCTTTCTGTATTTGATTGACAGCAGTGGGCGGGTCTTTTCTCCGTACCTCTTCTGACCTGACTCAGTTTTAGCTGCATGTCGGGTCACCTCACTCCCCTCATGACTAATTGACATGGTATACTGTGGTCAAACAGTTGACAGAACTGAAATAAATAATTGTTTTCATATGTCAACAAGGTTTTAGAAGGAATGGGTCCAATTGGTGGAAAGACGGTTCTTATTATGTTGATGCAATTCAAGTATCTTTTCCCACAAGACATATTCACTGTTGCAAATCAGTACTAAAACTTAACTGAAACTTAAATTGTGCAATGCTGGATGACGTTGCAGCCAAAATAGAGCGATGCATGTTCAGTATTTTTTATGCTTTAAGTTCCTGAATAGAAAGAGTGTGCGGAGGCTCAGAACCTTCACTGACAGATTTTACCCATCAGCTATATTAACTGCAAGGAATCCTCATTTCAGATCCTCCTTTTTCAATATCAGTTGCACATGCTGTCCATTGAACTGTATGTAATATTTAGCTCTACCCTGCCGTGTATTGTATGACGCCATGTCCTGTTATACCTTTGTCATCTTACAATAATTTAAGGCCAGAAAAGTTTAGCTGATAATCCACTCTGAATCTTGTGATGCACGCAAACTACAGTGCAGTAGCAAATGATGTTTCATTCATTCATTTTCTACTGCTTATCCTCAAATTATGTTTCAAGTATTTATATAATATATATTTTTTAAATTCTTCAGTTTTGCCACAGGCTCATCTTTTCTTTATGTGGTCATATATTTACTGAATATATAGCAGAAAAAAAACAACAATTTAGGATGATTTTGATTGACATTTCATTTCACCATGCTTTATGAAGACACTGTTTTCTGCTCCACCCATTCATAGCAACTGTAGAGTTTGTTATGGCGATTATGTAACCTCCTCTGTAACTTCCTCTATGTGAAGTGAAAAGAAAAATTGGGAGAATACACTGATGAGCTGCTTTTTTGTTGTCTGTTTTTGAATGAAAACTTAAAGGTACGAGGCTGCAACTTAAACAAGTTTAATACAATTGTAACCTTCAGATAAAATCATTTAAACATATTGTAAATGTGAGAAAGAAGGTGGTGACATGACACTGACAATCAATAAATGTCTTTATAAATGTCTTCTTAAACTTTAAAGGGAACAGCGACATTGAACGCTATCAAATGGCCAATAAGAAAATTCCTTTCAAATACGCCAGACCAGTAGAGGAGTGGCTACAAGAGAAAGGTAATTTCAAACAAACATGTTTCTCTGCTATGTGTGTTTACTTTACTGTTCTTCTATAATAAGAGGATTGAATGTTTGCACATGTCTCTAGTTAAGGCTTAAATGAACTGTGTGAATTTCAAAAACAATGAAGTTTTTATTCAGTTTTTTTTTTCTGTGATTAATTCAGGTCGTAACATATTCATACAAGCTGTCTTTTGAAATTCTTTGACCAAAGTGATGCTTTTCATGTCTGACAACTTATCATTAAACTTAGTGAACGTCAATGTAAACCCATGCATGCATCATTATGTTGAACTTTATGTGGTCTAAAAGTGCTAAATACAAAACGAACAAAGAAACTAAATTATAGTGAATAAATAAATGAATAAGTGGTACAATAAATGAAAATAAACACAAAAAAAATCAAGGATTTATATTAATGAGTTGGGAGGAAAATCTCTTATTCCATCGTGACTTTAAGGGTCTTATTTTAATTGTACAAGTGCAACGACCAACGCAAAGTGGTCGGTCCTGGGCACACAGACTGTGTGGGCTTACCTGAATAGTTACATTACCTAGACTTAGCTTACTTGCTATTTTGGCCACATTTCTGACAAAATATTAAAAACTAATTTCCTCATTTGAATGAACCTCTCCGTACAGACAGGCAAAAATAATTTAAAGATTAGTTAAATACTTAACTGCTGAATCACTGCTTGAACTGGTCATAATGCCACCACAAAAATTAGGGCCTGTTGTAAATGAATAGTGTACTGTGTTGAAAAAAATCTTACATTTGGATGTCTCCTCTAGGACGGCAGCTAACAATTTTCAACACCCAAGCAACAGTCGCGATTGGTGGTAGTGATCGCAGCCGGCCCTTTCAGGGTCAACTGTCCGGCCTTTATTACAATGGCCTCAAGGTGTTGAACATGGCCGCTGAGGGCAACCCTAACATCAAGATTAATGGCAGTGTGAGGTTGGTAGGTGATGTGCCCAATGTGGCAGGCTCCGCCAGGACCACGGCCATGTCTCCAGAGATGTCCACTACCTTCATTGAGACTACCACCATGATGTCCACCACTACCACACGGAAACATAGATCCTCCTCAACTGTACAGGTATGGAGAGACTTTCATAATATACACAGAGGGAATTACACATATGACAGAGGACAAAGTCAAAATATTCATGAAAGAAAAACAATTTATCAATTATCAGTGCAACCCTAAAGGTTGATAAAGACAGGACAACATTGTACCAGTCCTCTCAGTTTTGCTCACATCATTGTGACAGTTTAGGCTGCAGTATGAGTTTTAGAAAAAGAATGAAATATTCACTCAGACCTCACAAAACTCGTTTTCTGCCATAAACCAATAATTCTTGGCTAAATTTTACATAAATGTCTAAAAGGATAAAATAATGAATGATAAAAAAGATGACGTTTAATATCCAAAAGGTCATAGCCCAACTTCATTGTAACATCATAATGTTCTGCAACACTTTACTGGCCATTATTGAACACCATTACTCAGTACAGAGGGCAGATTGTGACCATATTTCACATATTGATTTGTAGACACTAATCTTGAGAGAGAATGAGATGTAGATAAAAGCTCTAAACAAGAAGCCAAGTGAACCTTAAGTTAAGATCTTTTCAGTAGACTACTGTTTCCAAGGTCAAAGAAGAACTCTCATGATACTTTATAACTTGTTTTGTATATTTTTCATGTCTTTCTGTGTCTTCTTGTTTTTGTGGCTGACTTTGGCTTCCTTTGCTGTGACCTCTAATGACCAACGCTCTGCCCAAGAAGCACACACCAGATGAAATTGTGTCATCTGCAGAGTGTTCGAGCGATGACGAAGACCTGGAGGAGTGTGAAACTAGCCATGCAGGTGGGCTAGGTTAGTTTGCATTTGCTTGCTTTCTTTGTGCTTTCACTCATCTGCACCTGAGGATCAAGGTATCCTCAAAGCATCACCCCCCCATGGTTCGTCAAAGTGTAACTTCATACAGCAGCCAATGTAGTGACAGCAAGCTGTACCACACATTACCCAATCCAAGGCAAGCTGGATTGTCAAATGCAAAGTTCAAATTCAAATTGAAAATATTTGAACTGGTACATCAATCATACAGAAGTTTCATTTAGTGTGTGGCTAGTAGACGACAGTAACACATTAATATCACAAGCTACACTTGCACATGGGGTCTTCCAAAGTAGTTAACATGGTCACCAATGAACATACAAATTTTGTCTGCTGAGATAAATAATAAGAGTTAGAACATGTCATCCCAAATGTGCAAAATTTGTATGATGGTGAACCATGTTCTCTGCACTGATGCTGCAAAATGTCTCACATTGTGTTTGAGTCCACTGCTCCTGCCATTCACTGCTCAACTGATTTTCATTTTGAAACAGCACATTTTGACATTTTTAAAACTTGTTTTCTGCTGAAATGCAGTGTGTTGTCCAGACTACATCGATGTGTTATACTTTTTCTTATCATTTGTGTTTTTCCATATTTAGAGGCTTGCGTTGGTACATGTAATAGAGAACAGATATCATTGAATTTCTGTGTACAAGTTTTTCCTTTTTTTGGGTCATTCTTTTGCTTTTAGGTGTACTTGTTATTCTGTCTTTTTTGTATCTAAATATTAAAATTTCTAAAATGTTTAAGCATTGTGATAACTGAGAGAATCAGTTTGAAAGAATTTGGGAATTTCCGTATTTTAGAAACATTATTTTTTCTTTATGGAAACAGCAAGCAGTCACGTTGTCAATTCCCCACTAAATAAATCACTTTTATAGTTTTCAAACATATTCATAACATATTTCATGTTTAAAGGAAAACACAATGCAACTTTCCAAAATAATGCTTATTTGAGTCCATGACAGCCAACCGGACAGCTAATACAAAAGCTTTAAATTACGACTGGGCAAAATAAATATTGTATTGTTATTGTGATATGAGACTATGTAGTATGCAGGGCTCCAGACAAACGTTTTTCACCGCAATCCCCCAAAATTATTTTAACTGTTTCAACATCAAAATGTTGTTTCTTTACTTGATCATCAGTAATTCTTAGTTAAAAGTATTAGCATTCAAGGTCCTTTACCTCCAACTGTACTTAGCTTAAGTACTTCAGTACATTTATTTACTCTCAATCATATGCTGATAGATCGGCATCATTCATCAGGTATGATGAAGAAAGAGTGGAATTTATATTATTAATAAATGAGGAAAAAAACAGCATTACATTGTAGAATCTGCTAACAATTTTGGTTTGTTTTTTTTCTGCCAATCTACTGCTACACTGCAGTTCAGTGGGTGGTGGTACTGCGCCTATAAGACGGTTTACCAACTGCCATTAAAAATAGAAGAAGTAAAAATGGAAGACGTACACTTGTGTTATATCATTAAAGTGCAGTTTACTGCATGTTATTGTATAAGTCTGACCACCGGGTAAGACTGGGAACACCGGCTACTGTGGCCAGCCTAGTGTAAGGTTTAAATAAGTAATAATAATAATAAGTAATTTAGTAATTAATAAGTAATTTATAAGGAAAAAAGAATTGCGCTGATAAAAACTAACGTGCATACAGATGTATACCTCTGTATGCTTGTCATTTTTGTTATATATGAGGACAATCTAGCAGAAGTGCTCCCAGCTGTCTGGCAGGAAATAACGTACAATTGTATTTCATTTATTAATTCAGTACAAGGTTTCAATAAGAGGAAAAAAAGATTTGCACTACCTGTTAAAAAGTAATCATTTAAAATGTATTATTGTAATAATATGTTACTAATGGTAATAAAACATACATTTTCAGAAATGTTGCACGCTGAACTGGCCCTCCTACGCCTGTTTTAAGGAGTTCTTAAAAATATTGAAATATATTGTGTGTTCCAAATATCCTGATATCATTTTAAGTCCAAATCGCCAAGCCATAATTTAAGTGGGTGCTTTTGGGTATACATGGCATAAAGACAAGTGTAAACACACACTCTTCTCCTCAGTTGGTCACAGATGATATAAAACAATAAAGCATGTTATACAAATTATTATTAAAACAGTGACGCAAACTTGCTTATGATATTTGTACTACTAATCAGGAACTTTTCACCATACAGCAATACTTTTGGCTCAACAATATTTCCTTCTGAAATGATGTTGATCCATTCTGCAAATAAGAAGCTGGTTGAACCGAGTTTGATGGAGTTTAATTCTGTGATACTTCACAATAAAAGAAGTCTTGTTGCTTTATGTTTAACACATCACACCGTAACATTCAGACACATGATTGGTGAATATTTTAGTGCTGTTCTGCTGGCCACCAGTAGGTTCTACCTCTGAAGGTCATTCCCAAATTTTTTCAAAATGTATGTGTAAGGCTGTGGTGTAAATGGGTTTAAAGCTGTGCTGTATAGCCTGAGATTCATGGGGATTTGTGAAGAAAGACAAAGACAGGGCCCCAGTCATCCAGTCATGTGTTTACACAGAAATTCACGACATTCTAACCCTAACATCCCGTTTTGACGTTGACAGCAGCATGCTTTGGTTTGAGATTTCCTTTGTTGTATCATTTTGGAAGTCAATGCTATTTCCTGTTTTCTTTTCTTTTCAAATCTTTTGTTAACCAGACCATCATTCCCGTCTATTCACCACTTATCCAAAAA
The DNA here is from genome assembly GCA_039737535.1 of Lagodon rhomboides. NCBI lineage: Eukaryota > Metazoa > Chordata > Actinopteri > Spariformes > Sparidae > Lagodon > Lagodon rhomboides. The sequence goes on from CM077801.1 coordinate 2,432,129, forward strand.
CTCATTCTTGTATTTTGGCCTCATCATGTGTGGCATGACGTTTTTGGTGGGTGATAATTGTTTCCACATATATTCTGGGCTACCATACGGCTTTGTACCATGCAGCTTTTAATGAAAACATCCTTTTTTTCTGTTTTTAAAGCAAATAAAAAAGGCAAAAAAAATCTATTCTTGCCATCAATTTTTTTGTCCTGATCAGGGAAAGTTCCACATGTAGTTGAAGGCAGGTTTACTTAAAAATTGTACCCTCCTCATTCGGTCAGTCACTTTTCAACCTTCCACTTCCTCTCTAATTCTACTGTGCATCTGAACATACTTGTAGAGATGGCAAAAAACGATTTCTTTTGCCACAAACATTAATATTTTCCACTTATTTTTTTCTTTTAAGTGACCTTTGATCATTGATTTGCATGCTTTTTGATTGATCCTTGACTCCATTGAGCCTTTAGGCTAACTTGGTTGCTTTGTCTGCATTCGTGTTTAAGTTGAAATTTTTTGCGGTCGCAGCAACATTGAATCTCGTCTATCTTACCCCACACTGTCTTTATTTTGTCAGTGTGGCTGTTGTCTGTGTGGTTTGCCGATAGAAGTTATCAAGTGATTCTGTTCTCTGTTGTAAATCTGTCGTCTTCTCCTTTCCTTTCAATCAATTTCATAAGATGGCAATTTAGTAAGGTCTTTAAATCATTCACACATTAAACTTTTAGATATTTGATGAACAAGTTAATGATAAAGTTTGATGAAATTTTTCTTGGAGACCATATATATTTTGACTTATATAATATGATACTGGAACAAAAGTGATTAATGATAGTACTGTCAGTATCACTCATACAAATACCTACATACATAATATACATGTAAATCGTACAACTATATCTTATTTGATTCATAATGCTGTTTCAAAATACTGTACCAAATGAAGGAGGGCCATGCTCACCAGGTTTTTGATCAAAATGTGCTGAACTGATTTATGTTCAGTTTTCATGTTTTAGTTTGCTAAAATGATGCCCACACTAAACCAGATAAATCTTCAAAGCACAGCCAAAATTAATTTTCAGGTTTTCTCATGAAGATGTCTGGCCACTTAAATGCCAAAAACAGGAAGGAAAGTTTTGAAATCCGATATACAAGTTACAATTACAAACTTAAATATTTACATTTCCTAAAGAAAATGCCTGTAATTGCTGCATCTGCTGCTCTATGAGTGATGCATACAATTATCCTGTAAGTCATAATTTTGCCATAAATTTATGCGCTTATTGAGCTTGACTAGCATAGTTACTCAAATTTGATTTACACTGTAGCACCACATAGAAATGTTACAGTAGTGCTGGTGATACCATGAATCATGTGTGTAAGAGCTATGGTGGCTTTTTAATAAAGGCCAAAAGAAGTCACTGTTGGTACCATGCTTCAACATGATGTTTGATTTTCTTAGAGACAAAGTTGCAGACTTGCAGACATGCAGCATAACAAAAACACACATGTGCAATGTGGCTGCATGTACAACATTACCAAATTTGGATTCAATCGAATTTAGCTTTGAAGAGTTATGGCCTTGTTGAGTGCATCAGACCACGCCCTAAAAATACTGATAACCAATTAAAGACAAGCAGTATATGATGTAGAAAATGCTCAGGCTCATCTGAATATAGTATGGACCAAGATGAAATGTGAGCCAATAGAAGTCAAAAATATGTAAAAAATCTAAAATGCCAGAAATGTTTTTCCAGGTCCAAAGGGGCGTGGCCTATATCAGTCGACTCACCATTATTGAATGAACCCGCTGTAGAAAGTCCTATTCTACTCCAAACGGTTCATGAGTAATCAGCCAAAACAAAAACACCTTAATAACTGACCACCTTGTGGCACCATTGAGTACGTAGTAGTATAAGTGTAACTCCACTGGGCATCTGTGTGCGTGTTGTTTATAAGATATTCATGAATATATGCCACTCCCACAAATTACCTCTCAAAAAATATTACAGTAAAAAAAAAGTCATATCTCATTAACAGATATTGACAACACAAGCCATGAGAAAAGTATGCCTGACCAACAAAAAATGGAAACATCTGCAAAAAATGTGGGAGCAGCAGTGGTCCAAAAACACGTCCAGAGCAAGAACAAAATAAGTATCATAAATACCAGACACGTAGAAGTGATTGCTTCACTCATCACACAATTAGTCATCAGCTGGCAATTTTTGTAATGTCGTCCTTTGTTTCCCCTTGGTCTCATATACCGGATCTTTATTCTGCTCTTATTAAACAAATAAGGTGTAAAATGTCGTAATCGATCACAGTGCCTAATATATGTCCAATGTGTGAAGAGATCATTTTCAGATAAATAACTGCAATCTTGAGATGAGTTTGTGATGTGCGCGCCTGTGGTACAACATAGGACAGGATCCTGAATCTTTTACAGGCACCAATAAATCTTGTCAAAATGTGTGAGCGCACATAGAACAGCTGAACAGCTGGCCAGCATAGTGAACATAAATCAGCAAACATAACTTGAAACAAGCATACAGAGTTGAGCTGATGCTAAAAAAGAGGAAAAAACAGGAATGAAATGCACAGCTGGGAAGAGAGGTGCAAACAGGTGTGAGATTCACTCCAATGAGGCAGCACACAGCAGCTGTTGGTATTTTGGTGGAGATTGGGTTTTTATACATATGTTTCAAAACCACATCTGTTTCTCTACTGGCAATCTGTCGCCAGAAGAGAAAACAAAATACTTTACACAAATTTAAACAATAACAGAATATTACTTAAAATATAAAAACATATATTAACTTTAAAACAAACAAACCCCTTCACCTCAATCATCTGCATCTGGCTGCAGGTTGCTGGTGCAGTTTGTTTACATCGTGCTGCTCTGTGCAACAATATGATTTCCATGCCCTCATTTGTTGAGCTGTTGTTCATTTACCAGCAACAGGCATACTAGACCTTCATCATATGCTCACCGTTGGTTTAGACATTAAAACAATTTGGTTAGGTTAAATTAACTATGTAACTTACAATCATATGTAATCAGTTAAAATAACTCACCACTGACTTTCGCTTTCAAACTGGAAACAATTTGTGGACTTGTCAGTCATTATACTTCTTTGCCAGGTGTTATCCCATGGTGTCACCATCATATATGATGATCAATAATACATTTAAAATAAATGATTAAGAATGAAAAATGAACACAATAATTAACAAGGCACATTGTTACAAAAGTGAAAACTACTGATAAACTGCGATAATAGTAATAAAAGTAGTAGGTAAAAGTAATCACCTTTAAACAAGTGCGTAAGTAATCTTATTTAAAATGTGGGTTCGTTTTTGTAAAAAAGGGGACAGTGTTGAGGGAACCTTTTGAAGAGTCAAAGGGTTTTCATTAAATCTGCTTTCACAGACCACCTATGGAAACTGCAGTGAATCAAGAATCCCAGCTACAGTTTTGTTGACCATTTTATAAAGCAAACCATATGTGTTTCAAAACATGTTCCTGCCCTTTAGGCAACCAATGGTCTCCGTCCATTTACACTTGAGAATAGACCAGTCAGATACCTGCCATCTTATGGAATTCCTCTCCGACTATATTTTACCGACATGGAAAAACCATGTAGGTTCCATTAGGCAAAATATTGAATCATTGTCAAAAGACACTATGGGGTTAAAGCTGGTATCCATAACATTCTTCAATCAATAAATGTTTAAATATTATATCCTTATATCCTATAAGTGGTGGAGTAATTGTATTTACGTGAAAACGTTTGTTAATTTGAGTTTAAAGAGTTTGACTGCTGACCCTCCCCTGTGATAGCAGGCTGATAAACATCTGCATAGTCTTCTCCTCACTGGTCTTATGTCTACAGGCAGAGCAATGTGAGCACAACTTACCCCTCAGTCTGAATGCATGTAAAGCAAATGCCACCTTTACCCGGCTTAGGGGGAAAAAAAACAGAATTGTATGGCAACAATTTGGGCCTAAGAGTTATTCTTGGCTCCCTCGTCTGACACAACAATCAAGCTGTTACGTATAACATGTTTGTTTTCATGAATCTTCAACAGCATAAATCCACCAGTTTCTAGTTTTGGTAACACTTAATTTTACAGGTTCTGCTGATCAGTAAATTGAAGTACATTATTTTAACCATTTACATTGACACCAATTCCAGCAGCCACCATAATTTACTAATTACTGACAAACACAACTTCATAATCAAGAATCAGGTTACTAATTTCCCATTAAGATTAATTCCTTATTTGCCTATTGGGACCTAATAATAATGTCTGAATATTAAACAAACACATGTTACACAAGTAAAATGTCACACTGTATATTTTGAGGGAATACATTAGCACAAAAAAAGGGGAAAAAATGAACAATCATTTATGTACTAGATAACTGTGTGACAGAGAGAGAGAATGTGAGAATGTAAATGGTTAAACTCTTACTATTAAATAGAAATTTAAAATGTCTCTTTGTAATTACCACCGACTCACAATAACATTTCCAGACCTGTAAAATGAAGTGGCAGGGTCGGACGGACACACCTCCCACCACTGCACAGTGTTATGGTTATCAGCTTTGAGCCTGTCTTTTGAGTCTTTATCTTACTGGAATCCTTAATAAATTGCATTTCATATACAGTACATGACAACAAATTATTAATATATGTTTTGTGTTTTTTTTTTTCTTTCCTCTTCCCCACTGCTATTAGTTAAACTTGAGCTGTGTCCCAATTGCATACTAGTACACTTGTTTGGTTATATTTGTTCATTTATTTTTGGAGGGTGGGGCTATGCAGTGCATCACACTGGAGAAGTGACAAATATGTAATAAATGAATTTATTTAATGCTGACTGTGGTGATGATGTGTCACAATGCAATGACTAACAGGAATAGAGGTGAATTGGCTGTAGCTTTACAATTTAGTTAGTTGCAGTTCGACTGACATCTGCACTCATGTTGCTTCTTGCCAGTGAGGACTGTTACATTAAATGAATTAACTATTCGTTCATAGTAAGGGATTGGGACACAGTGTCTGTCTCCTATTTTTCTAACATTGGTCAGTCTTACCTGCCCCCAGTTTGCTGTGTTGTTTCTTTTCTACTTTCCCTAAATGCAACTTACTTTAAGCATGCATCAACATCCTGCAGTATGACTAAAACAAAACCAAAACGTAATAAAAGTAACCCCTTCTCAGCCAGTACCGTCTCTCTCTGATGTACACCCAGACTGCACGGCCGCTTCATGTTTAAAGACTAACATTACAGATTTGTCATCGAGAAACACATGAGAGAGGAGCCCGTCTTTCAGTCGAGTGCCTCTCTCAGCAGTGTCTGTTTTCTATTGTGTGCATCTGGTTGCAATGTGTGCAAAATTTTAAATGGCTTTGTTCTTTCATCTTAACATTTTTCATTTGATAGTTTTGACTGGTCATATTCTTTGTATTTATCCAATTGATCACTGGCATTTTGGTTCTGATTATGGTTTTTGGCTTATTAAGTATGTTTGGTTTGTTTTTTTGTCAATCAAATAATATTTAGATCACAGTGTGAAATATTCTTTTTATATAATTTGACTTTTTGGGATTTGGAACTGCCTCAGTGACTAACTTGTGAGATTGATTTTCCCATAGTTTGCCTTCCTAACAAATCTTTAATTACAAAACATTTTCAAAACAACAATTACACAATAAATCTAACTTCAGGCATTTTGTGAATGTATAACCAGGCCCACAAATTAGTAGGTGAAGCAGTTCCAGATCCACTTCTCACATATCTTCCATTTTCCAGATTTTTTTAAATCTATTTTGACAAAACAAATTAATCTTTGCTGAATAATATTTTGACTGTAAGACAAAAAACAAATGAATTGCATGGCTAAGAAGTTGCAGTTTAGGGTTTGTCAGACTTGTCAGTGTTAGAGTTCTTCTGTTCTTTTCTGTAGATGGGCATGTATATTGCTCATTGTTTGTATATCCCCATCCCTTCCTTACAGCCAAAAGCTCTAATGCCGCCCGACCGCTTCGTACTGCCTTTACATGGACATGGCAACTGACTTACACTGTCACCCTCATCACCCTCATTTCCTATGTAGTATGTTCATAGGTCCCACCCCTTCTTCACCTTCTCCCTTTTCTTTAGAAATATAAAAATATAAAGTCATCCATCCATTCTACACTAAAGAACAAATGACGATTTAAGCAAAAAACTGTAACATGAATAGATTTTAGATACTATTGAAGTCTATTGCAATGGAAAAAAATGTAGATACACATTTTTTGTAAAAACAAATTATTTAACAGGAAAAAACAAAACATAAAAAACAGAATTATGGTGTTTATTTTTTATGTTATGTGGTGTGGATGTATGTGTTGTTGCCTCCCTGTACCGTCGTGTTATAAGATAGAACACAATCTACAATGGATAAAAATGATCTTTAACGGTACCAAGCGGCTATCCAACATTCTTACACAACTTTTCCTTTGTAAATTCCTTTTTCATGCCTAAATCATGCGGGCAATTTGTTGATGTAAGTTGACAATATCCAGAATGTATCTCTCTCTTTGAATTGTTTCTTTTTAAAGATGCAGTTTGTCAAAAAAAAAAAAAAAGTTTATTCTTGTGTATCTCACACTAAAAACAGGTGTTACATGTAGCATCTTTACCAATGAAACGTCACTGAATGGTTGAAGTTACAGAAAGCACCAATAATTTGATGACAGATAGGTGTTGGTTGTGTTTTGTTGGGGAACTTAACAAATGTCAACAGTTTTTTAGGTGGAAAGCATGTCCTGTCCAGCTGCTGAGCCAGGTTGAGCTGAACCCCACTGCCCACAGTTATTCCTACTGTGATCCAAGGTCACAGTTCAGGCCGACTCCTATCAGCTAATAGGGCCACTAAGCTCCACTGCTAACTGAGCTATTTGCTAATGGTAGGTAGCTAGTTGTTACACATATCCTATGGCTGCACTATATCATTCAATGAGATCAAATCCTATGGTACAATTATGGGGATTTGTTCCAGGGAAACCTGGCTTATGTGAGTATTTTATAAACTAAATATAAGTTAGCTAACTATTCAGCATTTAGCAACAACATGCTACATGTACCACCTGGAAGTAATTTTGACTTCACCTGAGATGATCCTGCAAACATCTATTTGAGGCTTATCTAAAAGCTTGCAAACTGCATCTCTGATAAAGCTGTGAACATAAATAACTGAGTGAATGTCTTATTTTTTGAAATGATAGAATAAAACACCCTTTGTTTGATCTACAGAGTTGTGTGCTTGTGAATGTATATGTTGGTGTTTGTGATAATTTGTGAGTAATATAAAAGTTTGCTTTAACTGATATTGAATTTAGAATGTGCTTCGAAGAGCCTGTATGCACATGCTTGATGACAGTGGATACTTTTCATGTCAATGGCACTTTGAATGTTCACTCCAACGATACCTGCTTGAGATTACGATTCCATGATAGGGAAATCAAACTTTTTTGGACTTGTCATCAAAAATGAGTCATTAGCATCTGTCAAAGCTTGTCACTAGAAAGTCCACTCTTTTTGCTGTTCCACATTGAAGGGAATAATTCAGATGTCCCAGAAGGATAAGAAGATTGCATTTTAACGTTGTCATTCCACACTTCATACACAATCTGTTAGGACTAAAGATCTTATTACACAACAACATAATTACAGTGTTAGACATGTGGTCATTTGTTTTGTATATTTTGTTGTTATTGAATTCCTGTGTTGGGGAAGTTAACAAGTCCAGCTCTGTCATTTTAACTACTCTACAGCAGCCGGCAGCTAGTGGTGCCAATGTGCAACGTGTTCCCACTCCCATCTCGTTAAACATGGCAGCTTGGTCAGTGGCCTTAGGCTTCAAACTGTGACGCTCTACCAACTCTAACCAACCACCACCAACTAGTGTCAGTTTTGCTTGTGAGGAGCTCCATGGTCAAGTTAGCACTAATACATGACATACAACGTGGTATTTGACTTTCAAAATAAAGCTCGCTGACAAACACTTCATGTGTTATGACATATATTACAACTTTCGAACTGTCAGGCACCAAAATTACTTGGTTAGGTTCAGGAAAATATCATTCATTGGGTTAACATAACTACATTCAGTCTCATATCTTAAGTTACACAAGTGATGTAACTCATGTCATGTAACATAAGTGACGTCATTTATGTACGTTAACGTCAACATGTACATCAAGAAGTGACACAAAAGGGGCGGCTACGGTGTTAAACTCAGAAGCATAGGGTCACTGACCAAGCTGTATTTGATGCAATGGGAGTAAGAATGTGCTGCACTGTAACCACACACAGCCACACATGCTCATGTACTGTACCGTGATAAATCAGAAATAATTATTATTCAGGACATGACTGCATATGTTAAAGTAATGTGTGTAAGTTGTTTGCCAATTGTTGGCTGTTAGGCACCTTCAGTAATAAGTTATTACAATGGCACAACTTCAAACTGAAATATGAAACTTGAAATAGTTGAAACACATGTGAAAGGTGTCACTACATAGTCATACTTATCAAGACTGAAAATGGAACAAAAGGCCATGTCTGTTCATGGTGTGTTCAAGGTTAAGATGAAGTAATATTGAAAACCAACAGCACACGGACAGAGGTAGCTGTCCATTAGGCCATTTTCATCAAACAGTTTAGATATGAGCTTAGGCTTTGTGTGCAGTTAGAATAGAATTGCTCTGATTTTATATTTTATACCTACTTGTGTTTAAGAAAAATGAAAATGTTCTAAATTAGTGTAAAGTAAGAGCATGCGCATATTTAAATGGATTTGTTTGGGGACTCTGTCTTCTGTTCTTCTGGTGAGCAAGAGGCTAACTACAAACACACATTGGATGAAAGCACATGTTACACATCATTCATTCAGGCAAGTATTTCACAAGGGTGAACATTCATGTGGCCTTGCTCTGCCATTGGCATTGTATAAGCTTAAAATGGAAGTTATAGTTACACAGCTTTTCTTGGTTACAGAGCTGCTATAAGAAAGACTCATTGTCAGCTTTCAAATACAAAGTAAATAGGCCATCTCATCAGGGAACAGTCCAATGAAACCCAGTAACAACAATAGAAAGGAGGTTCCTAATGCCATCAGATGATAGATGGCGTAATGAAAGTAACATGATCAGTGTCCCAAGTTATGTGACAAGACCTCTCTGCAATCCAATCTAAGACCCCTTTTTACACTCAACAAAAAAACCCTTAACACCCACTAACATCTGGCCTTTGCAATCATTCCTTTGAATGACTGTGCAGTAGTCACAGGTGTTTATTAGCTCCAGCTCTGATTGGCTGTGATGGAAACACAACACCCAGGTGGAAACACAAATGTTTGGCCCTTGTCAGAAGCAATGCTGTGACACACATCCAAGTTAAGAAGGCGGGCTTGTGAATTTTCCATCCATCTCTGGTCAAGAGCTGCCTGATTTTGTGCATGTGCAAAATAGATGAGAAAGAAGTGAGATAGTTCACTCTTTAGCTACATTACAGAAAAAATAATGTGTCTAATTGAAGTGTTATTAAGACTCTTTTTGGCACATTAGTGATGATGAGTGTGACACAAGAAAAAACTAAAACATAATGGTAAAAAAGGAGGACACCTCAAAATACATGTAACATTGATCACTGCAAAAACTGTCAAGAATATTAACAAGTTGGTAGCTTTATTCACCATTTTCAGTGTGCAGTAAATGAAACACTGTGATTTTGGCATCATGTCCTGATTCTCCTGACAATGACCATTACAAGCCACTGGGCCTCATTCATGAGCTTTGCAGAGATTTGATCCTGACTTGTCCACACATAATGTACAAATTAGCTAATATGCACAATTTTGTAGCAGTGGTCATGATATGCATAATTCTGATGTTTAGTTTCCAGAAATGCTTTGCACATAGCATGAAGGACTGTTGACCCTACATAGATTTATTTGGGTTGCGCTAAATGATTCTGATGACACATTACCTGGAATGTGCATCCAATTACCTAGCAGTAGTAGTCCTCCTTCACCAAAGTGTTCTTGAGTATCAAGAAATCAATGACTTATGTCCAGTTGGTTGATGGAGGGTTTATCCCAGTTCCAGTTCCATCTTCACTATTTAAGGTGGCTACAGAACTAAGTGTGCCCAAACAAACTGGTGGTTTGTATCCTGAAATGTTATAACTGAAATTTGACTTTAAGATTGAGATCACTTGTACCTCCAGAACAGCTCTGAATCTGAGAAACCGCTATAAAACTATAACTACAATTTCTGTTTAATAGAAGCAAGAGGTTTAAGATTCTGGGAGAGCCATTTAGCAGTGACACGGCGGTCAGTCTGCCATTTCTATTTTGATAGTGATCTAAATGAATGTTAATGCATGTTCTTTGAAATCAGTCCAATAAAGTGAGGGAAAAGGAATAACTATAACTATGTATCCATTTTCATTCATTTGTATTTAGCAAATATAACATTTATTAGTTTACATTTGAAGAGTTGTACTCCATAAGTAATATTGTGAAAGCGCTACATAAATCTAACCGCAGTGAGCTCACTAAATTTAAAGCACATGTTGCTTATTTTGATGGCTCATCATTGCACACCTCTTAAGCCTTTTGAACTTTCTATCACAATTTTTTTATCAGAAATATGCCAATTTTGCTTATAACTGGATTTAGCAGTCTTAAACTGATATGTCAAGCTTGTGTTTGTGGATATCAGTTTAGTTGTTGCCTGTTTTGTTTTGCTATCCAGATGTATCTAATTAAGTATATTTCATTAAAAAAACACATGCTGCCCTCTAACATGACTACCTGTCTGTCTCCAACCCCAGGAGCTGAGTTAGTCATCCCAGTACTTGAGGATCCATTAGCGCACCCCTCTGTAGCTCCTCGTGCACCCTTCATTCCCTCTCCCTCAACCCACCACCCACTCCTCACCATTATTGAGACCACCAAAGAGTCCCTGTCCAAGGCCACTGAGGCGGGGGTACCTTGCTTGTCGGACCGAGGCAGCGATGATTGTGATGATGATGGCTTGGTGATATCGGGGTATGGCTCTGGGGAAGCGTTCAAGTCTAACCTGCCCCCTACTGATGATGAAGATTTTTACACGGCCTTCTCCTTGGTAACAGATAAGACCTTGTCCACGTCAGGCTTTGAAGGTGGCTACAAAGCTCATGCGCCCAAGACTTTTAGACCTAACAAACCTTCAATCTCCAGACGCGGTAGGGCTACCACTACCGCCATACCACTAACCGCCGACCAGAGCCGCACCACCGCCACCTTTGCCTCCACCGCAACCCTCCACAATGCTCCGGCCAAACAGCCGGCTGGCAAAATGAATAACCGCGAGCTAAAACCCCAGCCCGACGTAGTGTTGCTTCCATTGCCCACATCCTTTGAGGTAGACAGCACCAAGCTGAGGGGCCCATTAATAACCACCCCAATGTTCCGTAATATACCCACAGCACTCCCCACAGAGCCGGGCGTCAGGCGAGTTCCAGGGCCCTCGGAAGTGGTCCGTGAATCTAGCAGCACCACCGGGATGGTCATCGGAATAGTGGCGGCCGCTGCCCTGTGCATCCTCATCCTTCTGTATGCCATGTATAAGTACAGGAACAGGGATGAAGGTTCCTACCAGGTGGACGAGAGCAGGAACTACATAACCAATTCAGCTGTGCAGAGCAATGGCGCTGTCATGAAGGACAAACAGCAGAGCATGAAAGGCAGCAACAAGAAACAGAAAAATAAGGATAAGGAGTATTATGTGTGACTGTGAGACTTTCGTGAACACGAGAAAGTGAAGAAAGAAAGCACTAAGAGAACATTTACTTTTCAGTTTCCTAGTGAGGAGCTATGACAAATGATGGTAAAACGTGGAACTTGAATAATCTTATACTGTGCTGAGTAGTTGAACTGATGATATGTACTGTAATATAAAGCACACTTACTATTGTAAGCATAATGACAAGGCTAAATAGCAACTTTAGAGACCTAACTCTTCTATCTGGTCAGAGACGTTATCAGTATAGATTTATTTCACAGCTACATCATTCTCCTAAGTGACTTTTAGAGCTATGTGATCCTTGACATTGAACAAAAAACTTTTTTGTAAAATTGTTAATTACAAATGGCTCATAATCTTATACATTTTCAGCATGTAAGCAACATGTAGTGCTTAACAAGAGGGGGTCAGGCACACCATCATTGTAAAACTAAAAAAGGACTCTTGTTATATCAGAATATGACAGATTTTTATCGTTTATACATAATACAAGTGTGGTGTCTAACTTATTTTTGCTTTAAGCACAAGAAACAAAAGAACAACAAGAAAAGAAAACAATTTCTGTGTGTAACAAGATACCAACAGAGCGACCTGCCATGGGCAGATCTCAAATAATCTGTTCGCTCCGGCATCTGGTTCACCACAATTATCCTCATAGTCTGAAAGACAGAGTGACTCACTGTGGAAAGAAGTGGCTGTTTATATTGGTAAAAAGCAACTGATTGTAAAATGCATGCCATCCTGATTCTACAGTAAAGTACAGTACAGTAAAAGTCCAGTATACAGTGTTCAACTTGGACCATGTTCTCTTTGATACCAAATAATTATTCATTCAGAACTTAGCCCCTCTCCTCTTTTTGAATCCCTTAAAATATTAACCATGGAAAAAACAATCTGTTAAAGAAAAGGTCTATTACTGATGCACAGCCAGTGGTGGTTTTATCTTTTTGCAAAACTGTATGTTGGTTCATTGCCTATCGTTCTCTTTTTTTATGGAGGTGTCAGGAAACAAATGCAGTACTACATAACTGTTAACAAATGTGTATACAGAAATAAATCAAATGTTGAAAGTGTGAATTCTATCTGCTGTCACAGTCAACTGTGTCAAAAAACAAGAAATTTGTTTACATATTTTATTACATGCTAGCTGTTGTACTTTGTAGGTAGGAAATTGTACATATACCATGACAGTTGTAATTTTTAGTACCTCTATTGTACAGACTGAACATATGGTTTATCAGCGTATTTCATGACAAAATCTATTAACTGTTAATTTACATGGAGAAAAACTTTAATCAGAATGTGGAGAATCATATTGATATTTCATAAAGAATAAAAATGTATTGTTAGCCTAGAGATCTAACCAGAGATGTTTCTAAAGTTGCATGAATATTTAACTACTTGCAGTTGTCCAACAAATACAAGGTGCCCTTCATTCTGTATCATGATCTTTTTGTTCTGGGTTACACAAGTGTTATTTCTTTTTGAAAGAGAATAAAGTCAGAGTTATGACAAAGACAGAAGGACAAAGAGGCTATAATGGATGGGGGTTCATAGTTTTAAAGAGCAAAAATTACGGGTGGGTGGGCCGTTTGTTTAAAGTGGAACTGGTCACCTCAAATCATTGTCTTTTCGCCTCCTTATCATTAGTTAACATCATGAAAATATTTTTGCAGTCCATTTATGTTTTCATTATCTGCCATTATCATTTAATAATGTGGAGGTGCAGTCTTTTTTCTTGCCTGGAATTCACATTTTTGTGTTATAATTGTTACTTTTCATAACTTTTTTCATCACTTTGATAAATAAAATTTCCTTTTTTTCTCTGAATTATATTGTAGTCCTTGGGTAAACACAATTATGCAATTACTCATGGTAGTACCACTTAAATATATATCCCCCATTCTCAGCATAGAACCATCTAGACTCTAGAAATCAAGGGAAAATTTTAAGGAAGGAAAGACATGATGTCATTTTGACCAACTTTCATGGTGGCAGGTTTTGGTGCCAGTTCTATTGAAGTCTATGGGAAACGCAGAGCCAAGGAGATTAAAACCCAACATTTCAATGTTGTATGACCTCTGATGAAGAAATGCCTCGATATAATAAAAGACACACTTCAGAGGACAGGTTACTGTTGCATGCGTTTATTTGCTATTGGTCTCCAAATACCAAACATGACTACAGGCATAATTTACAGGACTCATCACGACTGAGTCATATTAAAATGCTCACCATGTTAGATTAAAAAGAAAATTGCAAGTGAATTGTCTCTTTAGATTGTTACAAAATCTGTATTTTTCATCCCTTGCTTCCTTTTATTTTGATCAGAGGCTGCTTTACAATGTTTGACAGGGCTAATAATAACTAATGTAAAGGGAATATCACATATTCTTTAGCTATAAAACAACAAAAGGTATACATTATGGCTTTAAGAAACCTATAGAAAAACTTTTTAACAACAACCTTGATAATCCGCAAATAATTATGAAAGAGGCATCTCTGCTGTGATCAAATCAACACGTAGCTACTCCCTGACGCCGAGTCACCATATCAAAAAGTGTAGATTACATTACTTAGCTAAAGGGCTTGGAATTAGTTTAGTTGCTAAATTTATCTGTTTTTATACAGTAATTTACCAAGGTTAATCAATCAGAAGCTCCAGTCCATTATAAATCTAGCACAAGATCAAAATAAATTCAAATAAATCACTGAATTAATCACAAATGTAATGAAATATGCTTTGAAAACAGAATAAACATTAGCTAAATAACAGCAAGCAGCTAATCTGCTTCAGCAGGAATGTGTGGGTAAATTGGGACTGGTACATAACAGTCAGTACGTCATTACCATTTTCTGACTAGACACCAGAAAACTATTCTGACTTCATGAAGGACCCCATCGCACATTGTGAGCTGCTGTTGCAGAAAATATGTTTTTGGGGACCATTAAAACAGGATTGAAATATTGGTTAAAGTCACTAGTATTCCTGTCTCCACATTTCAGACTGAATGATAAGGCAAAGAGCTGTACAGGAGAATGTACATTGGCCAATCACAAAGTAAACTAAATCAAAGAACCAGCAGTCTATCGTCTAGGTCTTTATCTACATCCAGGTCTCAGTAGCAACAGGAAAACACCTAATTTCCACTCAAAGCATCTACATTGTGTATCTATTATCGCTGAGTTCTTCCCAAAACATTATAATTAACATTTTTCCAAGACCATCATTGAAACTGACCAATCACATTGTTGTGATGACAAAGCTTTGCGACTCGTATTGGGGTTATCCCTGGAGCATCATAGTCAATGATGTTTCAGGATAATCATTTCAATTCCAATGAAGCAAAATAGCGACAAAAAAACACATCTCGAGCAAGCTAGCACGGTTGAGTGGGTTAGTAATGGGGTTCTCAGGAAGTTATAACAGGAACATATTATTTTCCCTGTTTTTTGGGTTAGTTTGGTAAGCTTTAGGCAATAAAAAGACTGTTTATTTTCCCTAAACTGGTTTAGATAATGATCGGTTTGAATGATGGCCCTGGAAAAACATTAATTATGACGTTCCAGGAACAACACCAACATGGCGATATCGAGCAGTCTGTTTAGTCACCTTTACAATATTGTTTTGAATTGTTTTTTCTGTCTTTCAAAAGCATATTGTCTCCACATTTACAGCTCATGCAGCTTATCTGTTACACGTGTGGTCAAGGTATTGCTGTACACGGAAAAAAAGAAATAGGTCCACCCCCAATTTTGTCCAAGTGTCAAATGCATCTCACATGTGGTCACCTAAGTAAAGATCTTCAACCAGATGACAACACACCGTTGCATACTGGGAGAAGGTAACCCTCGATGGAGCCAGTGACTTTAAATTTTGGCATCAAAAATACCTGAACTGAACCTGAGCATAAAAGGGAAACACTGGTATTTAAGTTGTTGAAGTTGGCACTGAAAGAAAGTCACTGTCAAATAATACAGGCATTAAAAACTGGTTTGTTTATTTTGATAATTTTTGTACTCTAGTGTGTTTTTTTCAGTAACGATCTTCTGATTTTTTTTTTCACTAAACGCATCAACGTTTTTTGGTTTTTTTACACTGATTTCTTTGGTGTCTGTGATTTTTAATTGCAACATTTGTCACTGTTTTAGGGTGGAGAAGAGGGTTTGGTAAGGAGAATGTGATTTAATCAGCATACTAAGGAGAGAGTGTCGTTCTTCCAGACCAGAAGCCAACTCTGAAGGTTCTGACATGAACACACATCAAACAACAATGGCTTTCATGAGTTAACCTGGAACTCCAATGCTACAATAATGCTAAGAATGTTTCTCCCTGCCATTGATTTTTCACATAGCACTGGGCTCAGGTAAAGGGAACTTTGTAAACTGACATCACAGGAAGTCATCATCAGGAAAATGACCATACAGTATAGGTCAAACCATGTTGACATTTAAGGCAAACTGGATGACTTAAGCATGACATGTGTAACCAAGCTGTGACCATATGACAAAGGTCTGGTGTGCCTGCCGATGGTTTGCTGTAGTGGTGATTTATCCAGTCTTGGGAGTCACTGGCAATCAACCTATTCAGTTGTTCAGCTTTGAAGATGTGTTGGAAGTTATGCTGGTCTGGCAGAGGTCTGCTGAAACAAGCGCTAACATTAGCTAACATGTGATAGCTAGCTAATACTAGTTCCTATGTGATAAACAATGGCAAAGAGAAACAACTACAGTACTTGAAGATTGGCAGTTCCAGATGAACTCATGGAGGCCATGGTAGTAAGTACGCGGCCATCTGAATCGAATGCCGAGCCATCAAAACTAGGTTCCTCCAACACAAAGTCTACTTTGAGCTGCTTCTGGATATTTCGACCCCTTTACCCTATAGCTAAGGGTGAGCCCTGCCACCCCGTGAAGGAACCTTATTTTGGCTGTGTGTATTAGTGATAAAATTATTACATTTTATACCCAAAGCTCAGACTACATGTGAGGATTTCGATGAAAATTAACTTGTAAACTTGCAGCTTCAGCTTAAGGTACAGTAGTCTCTTAACCACGACAGGTAGAACTTCCTTAATATAGACTACATTTTACTATATCAGTGCCCCTGATAAGTTCATGATCCATCTTACCCAGAGTCTAAGCTGTCAGAGGCTTTTTTCACTTGCACATCTCACACTAGTGTTGTGGAACGTTTCGTTCAAAAGAAGAAACCATTTGCGGAAACAAACTGAGTGGATCAATAAGAAAATGAAACTGTTGCCTAAACTGAGCTAAAATTATAGAGGACTATGAAACACAAAATCCAGAGTTTCTTTCGAAGTGTGTGTCAAGTTCTGTGTGTTTTGTGACCACAACTCTGCCCAAACTTGACCAACTGCTCGATCAACCGTTGAAGGATGCAAAGAACAACTCAATTCTTCTCATTCTTTAATTTTTATTTTCTTGAAGATGATTTTGGGTTTGATGGTTAAAACAGAATGATGGGATGGAATAGATAAACAAAAATAGATTGCAAAAATTCCAATAAACATTTTACAAAACAGTTTTCCTAAAGAATAAATTACTGTTACTTGATTCTCAAACAAAGTCATTCAAAATAACCTAGGATCTCAAACCAGTTAATAATTAAAGTAACGATATACATACTTAAAGTAACATCATACGTAGCCGTAAGGTTCACATAAAGTTTCAACAAACACATAAACTTAAATTAGCATAACCAAAATTGTCCAACTTAAACTGCATTTTACTAACTAATTCAATCGAACAGTCATGGAGAAGCATGACCTCAACACATCATCCACATTCAGAGTGTTTTTTCCTACCAGTTGCATCTTCTGACTGATCAGGAGCTGTGGTCTTCCCTTGTTTCCAGGGGCAGATAAGAGGACTAACTGGGCTACATACAAACATTGCATGCCATGCTTTTCCAGTGGGTGCACAGGTGAATATGGTCCCTCTAGGGGCACTTACTGAGAGTTTGGGTTCCACCAACTTCTTTTGTGTGTGGTCGCCCTCTGCAGGTCTGGAGTGCATCTGCGTGTATCTTGTGAATGTGCTCTTATGAATGAATTGGGATTTGACACAACACCTCCCACTTGACCTCCTGGTTCTCCAACCCAAGGAGGTCACACCAGTTGTGTAATGTACTGGACTAATGTACTAATCTGTTCCATTTTCAATTTTGTTGCTGCTCTTCAACTGGAAGCAGGACAACTATCCGTCTGACATCCCTGTGAAGAACTGTTGCAGGTATTTTGGTTGCTGGCTTTTTCACCTTTTGAGTGGGCTTCACAGTTGAGACTGGCTGGCTGGGGAATGTTCTGACATGCACATCCCTTACAATTCCTTTCTTGTCAGTGTTGACACCAACGACTCTGGCGAGCCTAAACTGACTTCTCAGGGTGTTTTGGTCAGCCAGCCAGACGACATCTCCAATGGCCACGTTCCTGTGTGCCGTGTGCCACTTGGTCCTGACAAACAGGTTTGGTCCCACTAACTGGCTCCATTTCCTCCACAACCGGTCAACTTCTGTTTGGATGGCTCTTAGTCTCTTGTAAGAGTAGCCTTCAAAGTCAAAGGTCCCTGGATCTCCGCTGGGTCCAGTTCTTTCAAGCAGAAGTGAATTTGGGCTGACGTAGTCAACACAGCCCTCCCAGCTCTGAGCCCTGGCATCAATAGGTCTTTCATTGATGAGGTTGGAAGCCATATAAAGGAAGGTTTGAAACTCACCCCATGTTAAGACTCCATTAACTCCCAGATTGTGCAAAGCCCGCTTCACGGTACGGACAGCAGCTTCGGAGGCTCCGTTCCTGTGAGGCAAGTCTGCTGGATGGATTTTCCAGCTCCATTCGGTGCCGTGTTTGGAGGATTCATTTTCAAACTTTGACTTTTCTAGTTGGTCCAGAAACATGTAGAGCTCTTTGAGGGCAGGTCTGGCTCCAACAAAGTTCTTTCCAGGATACGACCACAGTTTCCTTGGATGCCCTCTCAGTGCTGTGAATTGTTGATATGCAAACAGGGAGCCTTCAGCTGACTGGTCACTGACGAGGTCTGTGTGCATAGCTCTGGATGCCATGCAGCGAAAGACAATTCCCCACACTTTAAGCTTCACCTTCTTCCTCACCTCATCCTTCACTTCGTAAGGTCCAAATAAGTCCACTGTTGTGTACTCGAATGGATTGGCTGGTGTTATCCTCTCAGATGGAAGGTTACTCATGATTTGCTGGCATCTTCTGACCTTTTTGCAAGTCACACAGTTGTCAACAATCTTTTGAGCTAGTTTCCGGCCTCTTACCACCCAGGCTTTCCTTCTCATCCGGAGGAGTGTACCTGCAATTTTTTAATGATTTGCATTGTGGGCTTCTTGAGCTAGAAGAGTGGATATCTATGATGTGCAAGGCAAGATTGGTACTGCAGTTTTTTCTTCATTAAAGATTTGAAACCTTCCTCCACAGAGTCCAGTGTCCAGTGTTTTCATCTCTGACCAGAGCAAGTCTGTTGAGTGTGGTGTCTGGAAAGGTTACCTCCTCTTGAGCCGCAAGGAAGAGATCCTTGAGCGCATCTTTACACTCCCTGATGGTAAGTGCAGCTTCTTTGGCTCTGGACCTGGCCTTTTGGGCTGAAGGAATTCCCTCCATTCCTTACTTGTGAGGTTCTGGCCAGCACTTTTCTCCATTTTTTGGCAGCTCCCTACACCCAGACAATGACTCTGGTCAGCTTGGTTAAACTGCTGAACTTGCTGATGTCAAGGATTTTTCTCACTGCAGAACCAGCAGGTCTCCAGACTTGGATTTGGTGTTCTTCTCCACCAGGGCTGCTTTACAGGTCCTTACTTTGGTCAGTCTTGGCTGGAGCAGAAGTTGGAAACATTTTCACCTGTGCTTGGGTCAGTGCTGCCGTGAAACATTCCCTTTGGAGCTTGTTTATACCTTCTTTGGCATATGCAGCAATGTCTTTGGCTGACTTTGTCGGCCTCTCTTCCACAGGTCGTTTCAGAAACTGTGGTCCATTTTGCCACACAGAGTCCTCTTTGAGGTCTTCTGGGGTTGCTCCTCTTGTTATGAGGTCAGCAATGTTCTGCTCACCTGGAATCCATCTCCAGTATTCTACAGATGTGGACTTCTGGATTTCTCCAACTCTGCGAAAAAAGGTCTGGTATCCATAGCTGTCTCTTTGGATTGCTCCCAGCACGGTTTGACTGTCCAGCAGATAGAGCCAACGTTCAACTTGCATTCGACTGTGCTTTACAAGCCGGACCAGGATGCCTTGTTTGGTTTCCCATCTGAAGTATGCAACAGTTCCATAGCTCTGGTCACTTCCATCAGGGAATGTTATTCCCCAGGGTCCTCCAATCCTTTTGACTGGTGTGAGGTTTCTGTGGAAGGTTATTTGGTTGAGGTGTGTGTATTCCTCAAACAGGTGGATGGCTTCTTCTCTCAGTCTTTCAGACTTACTTTGTCCCATTAATCTCGGGTCAGAGTTTTGCCTCCAGCTTCTTGAAAATATTTTCTGACTAGAATGGCTCCCTTCTGTTTGGCAGGTGTTGCGAGGCCTATTGGGTCATACAAGCTAGCTAATTGGCTAAGCAGTTGTCTCCTAGTCAGTGGGTTTGGAATTTTTTCTCTCACCTGTTCTCCAAGGAGATTTTGTCTGATTCTCATCTTCTTTTTTCTCTTTTAGAAGTTGATCGAGGTCATGAGGTACAGTTTGTCTGATTCGACCAGGTAGCCAACTCCAAGGGCTTTGTTTGCCTCTCTCATTTGGTTGGGAAGAATGAAGACTTGATCTGATAATGCTGGATTTTCTGATGCATCCTTCTGCCTCCCACTTTGGCCTGACCAGACCCACGGAGGAGGAAGAATCCACCTGCCTTTAGGATCTCCTCAACTGTTATGGTGGTTTCGTCTAGCTTTTCCAGGTCATTGGGGGAGGTGATAAGATAAGATTTAGGAGCATCTAGTGGTTAGGCTGCAGATTGCAATTAATTGAAAACTTTAGGTGTACAGTCATGCACATTGTTAGAAAGCTTAGAAACTATTAAACTAGTGATTCTATTCATGAAAACCATCTCAAGATAAAACCACATCAGCAAGGTACAATCAACAAACATAAAAGCTAACAAACTAGCATGTACAAAGTTTTGCCAACCTACCAATAAAGTGTCAGTAGTGCATCAAACGGGAACAAAAAATGGCTTCTCTCATTCTCATGTCTGTGTTTGAGTCACTTAAAGGGAAAAAACCCCAAGAACGTAGCTTATGTATATCAGTACATGAGAAAAAGGGGTTCCTGTTATGATTCTATACAGACCCAGTTTACTGCTAGTCCCCCTTTCTTTTGAAGGCTCTCTAGCACACGCACACACACACACACACACACACGCATACACACACACACACCAGCCCATTTTCTGGTCTTTGGTGCTTGAACTTGTGTAGCTAATTAGTCTCTTCCTTTCCTTTTCCGTATTTTGTCACACTTTCCAGCATTACTAAGTGTCTGGCTGGACTTTGTGTGTAAGAGGACACGTGAATGCACGGCTGCCATTTCTTTGGAAACACTTTGAGGGTAATTGCCCAGAGTGTGCCACAAAAACGTCTTTTTTCACACTGGTATCCAAAGGAAAATGTACTGTTTTACAAGGTGTAATGAGGGTGTGGAAAGAGAAACAAATTATTACAGTAGATGGGAGATAATTGGTCAGCTGAAAACCAGAATGACTGGCAGAGAAGGGTAGGTGTATAAGGCAAGTGTATTAAATGCAACCACCCTACTTCCTCCCTTTCCTTAATTCTTTACGACTCTCTGTCCTACTTCAGCCCTGCTCTTTCTCCTTGGATTATTCGGTAAATGTGAATGAACAAAAGTTCACCCTGGATGAAGAGAGGGTCAGCCAGAACAGACTTTCAGAAGCTTCTATGTAACATGAACCCTCAGGCCACCATGTCCTTACAAAGCCTGGGTTGCAGAGAGTATATTTTTTTTATAGTTCCAGTCTGCAGAAGAAAACGTCAGTAATAAACTATTTTTCAAACCCAAGATTTTGTCCAATGTGAACATTTTTTATTTGATATTCCAGCACCATCCATACAATGCATCTAAGGGCTTCTAGAAGCCACACAGCTTATTGCCACTGAGTTGCAGGTTGACTTGTTAGTTTATTCTCTTTTCATTTCAGCAACCACACTGTTTTCCAGTTCCAGCACAGGTTGCCAGTTATTCATTCAGCTATTTCCGCCTCGTCTCAGCACCCTTCCACTGTTTCTGTCACTGGCACCAGGTGGCTGGTCACTCAATTGAATATTCTTGGCCTACTGCAGAAACTTCCTGCTGGTTCTTTTACTTAAACAGATCCTTATTCAGTGAATATACCTTTAATCAGAAATCTCCTCTGGTTTTCAGCACTGGCACTGGATTGCCGATTAACCATTTGACTACTTTGACTCATCTCAGCAGTTTCCTGTTTCCATGTGTTAAAATGAAATTCTTCTTCTTCAATGCAAAGCACCTCATAAACGATGATGCAAAGAAATTAGTCTTCTGATCAATGAATGGGAATTTTCTGACACAGTAAGCAGGAATCTGTTGAAAGAGGTACAGGTTAGAAAGCATGTGAAATCTCTTTATTCATGTCATCCACTAACAGTGCCAGTGCATCCATCATGAAGAATTCTGTGTCACCACGGTATTCATATTTTTACAGCGATTAAGTGTAGCTGATTCATACAATTGCCAAGATGATCTTGACAATCAGGTTGCATATTTTCAAATGATATCCTGGGATACCATTTGAAAATAAAAGTTTGATGAAATGTGTAACACTTTGAGTTTTTTTTTTTTATTAGTGCCGGTTCTGTTATGCTGAACTAGGGCTGTATTAAGATCAAGATTCATAATGAGGACATAGAGTGTAATGATTGTCACTGGCTTTATATACAGACTTTGATGATTTACACAATCCATATGTGCTGGTGGTGAAAGCATGACGAGTGATGTGACTGGAGAAGGCAAAGTGTGTGGCAGCCACCAAACTAGGGTGCTTAAGGCTAATTTATTTAATATTCCATTCAAATAGATTTGTCCATTTCAAATTATGCTTCCACTCATCCTTCACATACTTCCATGCATCCTTCACATTGGTATGAATGTTAAGCAATACAAACACAAAAAAGCGCTGCAACTATCTCCACTTTTCCTTTACCACCATCCAACTCATATTTAATTTGAATCAAATCTCCTTCCAGCTGTTCTGAGGCAACTGTCTATGTGCCCAGGCAAAGTAACATCATGCATATGTTTAAAGAGGTCATATAATGGTTTTGGGGGGTTTTGCCTTTCCTTAATTATGTTACGTAGCATTTTTGTGCATGTAAAAGTTGTGAAAAAGTCCAAAGTCCACGCGAAAGGGAGTTACTCTCTCCCACAGAAAACACTGCTCCTGTACTGCCTGAAACATCTGGTTTGGAGTGAAGCCTTTACTCTGATCATTTATGTGCGTTATTATGTAACAGGCCTTATATAACTATACATATTTATATATTTATTATAAAATATATACGACTGTACCGCAGCCATGGTTACCAGCTGTGGTGCCGTTATTTTAGATCACACTACCTTGCTCAGCACCCTCACGACTCTGCCTCTGATTGGCTACATACATGTGGCATGTGCAGCTCTCATCAATGATTGAACAGAGGCGAGATGTTTCACTCCAAAGCTAAAATGGAGCATTCAAGACACAGTGTGTAAAGGGCTGCATCAGCAATGCACCATATGAGAAAAATAATGTGTTTTTTTGAAAATTAAAGTATATAAAACCATTCTACTAGAACCTTCATAACTCACATAACCTCTCCTCAAAAAGACTTCTTCCTCTTGTACTGTGGTCGTGTCTTGCTTGAGCTATTGGCTTCACTGCTACACTGCCCCCGACAAGTACCTGAGCTACTGCTCCTTTGGTCCACAGAAATACAGATGAAATGAACACTGAGTACAGACAGATAGCTCCGTCTGTAATATTATGCCTATCTAGTGTTGAGCATTAATGAGCCTTAGACTAAGACTAGATCTATGTTAGTATGTAGTTTGAGTGAGGAAGGCAGCCCTAATACATCCTCATATACCTTTATAAAAGGATCAACAATGTTTCAGACTCTTTTATTTTTTAGACATCCAAAATCCCTCTGGGACATAAAGACAACAAATACAGCCATTTCAGCAGCAAAATTCTCCTTTATTTTCCACTTAGTCATTTCTCTCCTTTGACATATTAGAAAAACAAAACATTCCACAAAGCATGAGGAGACAGTGCAGTAGATAAAATGGAAAGCAAAGTTTTATGTCAGTTACTGAGACAAAACAAGTTTTAGCAGATAGACAATGAAAACAGATGTAATGGTTCTGGTTCATGTTGACAAGGTGTAATTCACTATCCAACCAGAGACCGAGTCAGGAACTCTTTCGTCAAAGGTTTTCATTTGCACACCTTTTTCACTGTGACCAGAGCAACTCATCTGTCAGCTCTATGGAGCTTAAATGCTTCAATCGATTCAGCATAATGACGGACACATCCTCCTGACACATTCTATAGCCATCTCAACTACACAGCCACACAAACGTCCTGACTCTCAACAGTTTCTGACCCTAACACATTGAGATATTTAAATATTTAAGAATGTTGAAAG
The DNA here is from genome assembly GCA_039737535.1 of Lagodon rhomboides. Taxonomy (NCBI): domain Eukaryota; kingdom Metazoa; phylum Chordata; class Actinopteri; order Spariformes; family Sparidae; genus Lagodon; species Lagodon rhomboides. The sequence goes on from CM077801.1 coordinate 2,456,646, forward strand.
GTTTCATGCCATCCAAAAAGATTGAAATCTGAGCTGTCATGTACATTAAAATGTTAAATAAAAGTGGAATTCATCTTAATTGAACAGAAACATGACAAGCAGAGATCTTCACAGGTCCACTAACCTCAACCAAACTCAGGAACCCTAGTAAATAACAATACTGATGATAGCAATAGAAACGATAAATAATACTGTATTTGCATCTTTACAACAAGGAACTGTCTTTTACTGTATTCAATCTTTGACCATATTCAAACTGTCCTTTTAGGAGAATATTAAATGTAGATAAAATTTAACATTTGAAAACATTCTGCATACAGCTCAAACAACCTCCACAAACAAATCACATCAGTCCATACATAGCCTGAGGAGCAAGACCCAGGCTGCTAAAAGTCAGCAAGACACTCACTTGGAGCACATGGTTATAACCGAAAATGACTCAGATGAAAACATCAACATTTTAATCAACATTTTTTATCAACTCATTGTCCTCTCTCAGCATAATGATAACCCAAAAATCCAGAAAAATCCCAAGAAAATAAGCATGAATGAATGAAATGAATCCATAAAATATGTGATGTCTGGGAGACAGGGCTGTGGCACTTCAATCATTATATAAGTAACAGGATGCATAAATGTTTCTCTTCATTAATTGGAACATAATGTGCAATTATGATTAATTGTCATAAGCTCTATGCACACAGTAACTAACAGTGCCTATACACGTTTCTTACAGGATTGTATGTTTTCAAACATGTAGATTTAATGTGGCTTATTTGACACTGACCCTTTAGAGGTCTTTACTGTGTGCTGTTGGACAAGATACTTGGCTTAATTTGCAGAAATGTACAGAGGCTACTGAACTGAATGTGTCCGGTAGCTAACACTGCTCTGGTTGTTGAGATTTCAACAACAAATCCACAAAAAATAACCAAACAAACCAACACATGAAAGCAGCCCTTTAACATGATAAGCATGTTACAAAAATACGGATGGTCTCACCAATCGGGAGAGAGCCGCACACATTTCAAATTACAGATGACATAACATTAGATTTGAATGACATCTCATGTCTTAATAGGATTATTCATCATGACATTGGAAATGCTGATGAATATTAGTTTTTGACAGTCAAAATTTGGTTGTTGTCAGGCCTGTTTTGAGGGAGCTACGCCCTCTTGGCAAGCCCATAATTCAGACACTGGAAATGGAAGGAGCATGGCACAGCTCTAAATCTTTCCAGAATAGACTGTCCTCTAAACTGAGAAAGCATAGAAGGAGGCAAGTAAGGGAGGTTCATTCTACACCTGCAATCCAAAGCAATGTGTCCATCAAACTAACCGTGATATTTTCATGATGATGGTCGGCACAATATCAGGTGTAAACCACTGTGATACATGGAATTGATACCATCATGCTGTGGGATTTACGTCTGTGCTGCAGGGTAGTGAGAGTAGAGGGTGCAAAAAATGCTGCAAAATACGGTGAAAACCTGGAGGATTCAAGAAACTTGGAGGGGGTGAATACTTACTATGGAGATACTTACTTACATTGGAAAGATCTGATTTTACTTTAATATTAAAGTTTTTATTTTCTTGGTTTTCTGTTGGAAGAAGCCACATTAAATCTGCTTTGATTCAAAACTGTAAACATAAAAACTTCCACAGGAGTGAAAGCTTTTTAGAAAGACTTCAAGGAAAGGAAAAGAAAGTTTTGACATAGTGCATAGTACATATTTTATGGAACACATTCTAAAAATGGAAAATTGTTATTTCTTCCCTTTACTTCCCCCATTTTAGTGATTTGGTTTTATATGGAAATCACTTAAAACATGACTTAGCAGCAATAGTGGGCATATTACATCACTGGATTATTGAAGTTGGTCTTTACACGTGTTCATCTCAACTCGGATGGTGTGCAAAAAACTGACCCAAATTCAAGTCACACCAGTATTTTGGAACGCAATTCATTACAGCTTTTAGGCGTGGTATAACCATAATCACTGCTGGGAGAAGTATTCAGACCTTTTACTTAAGAAAATGTAGCAATATCAAATTATAGACATACTCTGTTTCAAGTAAAAGTCCTGCATTCAAAATTTTACGTCAATTACAGTACGCAAGTTAAAATATAGGCCTACCAAAGTACAAAATGTATTCATCATGCAATATGGCCCATATATATATATATATATATATATATATATATATATATATATATATATATATATATATATATATATATATATATATATATATATATGAATTATAATTACTGATGCATATGAAGGTGCAAAATGTAAGAATTGTTGTTGAAAACGTGTTAAAAATAACTAAAATTATCTGTGTGTAACACAATAATAACAATTTTAATGTTATGTTATGTTACTGAAGTTAGCATGCGACCCCAGCTAGCCCTGGCCCGTCCCGGTCCAAAGCACCTGTGCTAGCGACGTAAGCACCAACACTTCCCCGGTGCTCCAAGCTCACCATCCGGACCACTAGCTGCATGGCTAAATGAGCTAGCTAGCTAACGGCATTTAAGTAGTTAATTAGTGGTTACCCTGGTAATATGCTGCCCCCTATTTTCTTTGAGTATGCATTTGACAGGTGGCCAATTATTACATATTGCACCTTTAATGTGTCATCACTTTAATGTTGCAGCGGGTAAAGGTGCAGTTGATTTTGTTACTATATCTTTCGCCAGGTAAACTGGGAATTTCGCCATTGGATCATTAAAGTATTATCGTTTTCCATAACAACACATCATAACTAATTCCATTATTTTTCTTCTTATTATGTGAAACTGCAGCTACTGCTCAAAGGTGTCAAATAAATGAAGTGGAGTAAAAGGCTCAATATTTCCCTCAAAATAGTAGGGGAGCAGAAGTATAGAGTAGCAAAATAGAAAATACTCAAGTAAAGTACTAGTACATCAAATTTGTACTTAATTACATTACTTGAGTACATACACTTAGTTACTTTCCACCACTGACCACAATACACTTTTTGTTTTTGCCTTTTATGCCCATACAAAACCAAACAATCTCTTATTTCCCAACTTAAACGTGGAACATGTCCTCCTCTTTTCTTGTTCTTCTTTAGTCCTACCGCTTACCATAGTTCTGTTCCAGCCACTGCCGCACATCCTTCAGATTGTAAAAGAAAGGCCCTTTACCGCCCAGGTAGGCAATCTTTTTATGTTGCACTATGCACACACGTTCATTGGACACACCGTAAGCCACGTTAGCATTGTTGTCCATGCAGTCAGCCACCAGCTGACATTGTGGTGGCAGGGAAAATTGCTCAATGAGTTTGCGCGCTGCTCCTAGCCTCTCTTCCAGGTTCTGATGTTTCCGGACATTGAAAGAGCAAGAGCCCATAGGAGGGGCCACCCAGCCATCAGATGGGTGAGCCTCATCAATGTACACTAACAGGAAATCAGCGACATCACTGAAGTCCTCAACCAACTGCCGGAAAGCTGGCAGGTGGCTGATGAAGGGGGGTCAGGTGGCTGAGCCGAAGTTGACCACCAGAGGGCGATCTGATGACTCGAAATCCAGGAGGTTGCACTCATCTCCATTTCGAATTCTGGCACCAGGTGGCACATTAGTCATGTTGCCAATATTGCTGCTCCACCAAGGGCCATCAGGCACCTTCACCAGTTTGGAGTTTGGTGCCTCACAGCCAAGTTTCACCTAAGGAGATACAAAAATAAGCATTCATGAACGCTCACACATTCAAAGACATGATCTGTTTTATTTTACAGCTCGCAAAACTGTACTGTGAGACTGAGGGAAAGGGTCGGCCTCCTGAGTGAGAATCCCTGTTGTGGCCCAGCAATACATGTTTATAGTATCAGTGTATATTAATTATTCCTGTTTTAATGAATCAATATCAGTCTGTTTATTTTTCAGCCTGCTTTTCAAGTACTTCCAATTTTTCACAATTGAATACTGAGCTACAGTGCTCGTACAATGACAAGAACACAACATAAGAAGCATATTACTCCACTTAAAATCGCTATTTGCAATGTTATGATAATATCAGAGGTAATAATAACGAATGAGTGTAGAATGTTTCAGAGTTTAATAATCCCTGAAGACGTTTCTGCAGCTTGTTAAAAGTGTAAACTTTGGAGGTGTAAATAAAATAATTCACACAGCTTAAAACTTAACGTCAATTTTGAAACATATATATAAATGCAAAAGAACTCGCAATATTTTCATGATTAATCCATTAACCATTTTAAGGGAAAATAACTGATATTTCGAGCTGATGCCGATACCAATATTAGGGTAAAAAAAGATATTGATATTTTTGCAGATATTTCTAATTACGCACAAATGAAGAAATTTGTTCTCTGCCATGTGGTGATCAAACACTTGTGACAAACAGGTAATGGAGGCAGGATATTTTACAGTTCAACCTTATAAAACTTAAAACTAAAAAGTAAAAGAATTAAAAAATGAAGACGGACATCAGTGCACTGAAACAGTCAACTTCACTGGGAATTTAACAAAGTTAAACATGTTGGTGCTCATCAGACAACATATACTGAAACCACTACATCTGTAATAAACCAGTGTTGACAGATTATATCTTGCCAACCTCATATATCTGTCATGCTCTGGGAAAATGGCCATCATTGTTTCCCAGAGCCTTAAGTGACATCTTTAAATTATTTATTTTGTCCAACCAGGGTCCAAAACATGACGCAAGCGATTATTATCAGTTATCAAAAATATTTGTCAACTCATCAGTTAATCAACTAATCACTGCAGCTCGATTCCAAAGACAGAAATCTGAACAATTACTTTAAATTCAAGACTTCAAACCAATAATCAGGATACACGATAGTAGTACAACATGTATCATGCAGCTCCCCTTATGGCAGAAAAAAGATATTTATGTGCAAACTGTCTTTCCGTCAACTTAATGACCTCAGCCAAGTCGGAAGTAGGCTAAACCATGAGGAGGTTGTGGAGATCAGCATGTACACTACAGCTGCTGCCATTGACTTGTTTTTCATTTAATTTGTCTCAGTAGGATAAATCATTAAAAAAAAAAAAAAAAGATAATTCAGATGTCTGATGACAGACACACGAGATTATGTAAATGAGAACAAAGTCACGGATTTGGCAGCATTAAATCAGTGTACAGATGATTCCAGAGAGCAGGAGCGACCAGAGCAGAGGCTCCTCTCTCTCTCTCTCTCTCTCTCTCTCTCGCTCTCGCTCTCGCTCTCTCTCTCTCTCTCTCTCTCTCACACACACACACACACACACACACACACACACACACACACACACAAAACAAATTGTTTTTCTCTGTGTGTTAAAACAACTAGAAGACAAGGCGACACGCAGGACTCAGAGATGGACCCCACCAGTACCGCGCCGGTTGGACGCGACTCAGAGGTGTCAAGTTAAAACTTTGCAGCGGGTTGATAACATGTCAAAGTAAGAATAACTAACTGAGACGCTGCGATCCGCATTAAGTGGCTGCGTTCACTTTACCTGCTTATAGGCGTCTAGAAGGAAGCTGTTCCAGATGGAGCGGAGCCCCGCGGAGGTCAGCATGCGGCGCCACTCTCCGGAGCTGGCGGACCTGGAGCAGCTGAGCAGCGACACGGCGCGCTTCACGAGAACCACAGAGTCGTACAGGGCAAGGAAGAGACAGTTTGAAAAGAAACCAGGTAGTATCTGGAGTGTCACGAGCAGATCCTCACTCGCCATTCCCATTGTATTCTCTTTCTGCGTTTGGACGACTTATTTCAGACTGCCTTTCATTACGCGCAACGCGGTGCCGGAGCTCTCAGCTGCTCCCTTCATAGCTTGTGCTCTGCCCCGTTGGCTGCTCCAGACCGAGTGCACAGACTGAGGAGGTGGATCAGGTGGATTCTGTGAAGCGGCCTTGTCTGTCCCGTTACTCTGCGAGTGTTGAGTTTGCGCTCGGAGGAGAGGCCGCCGGAGCGCGATCGGTCTCTATAAAAGGTCGAACATTGTACTTAATATTAAGTCTACGGGCTTATCTTTGTATCAAGATTGTGACGTCAGATGTAGTGTGTACCCTCTGTCCCCTCCTTCCCCTTCCTCTCCACCCCCGGCTCTGCTCACCGACTGGACGAAGCTATAGGTCGACTTTTTGGTCTTCTTCTGTGTGTCGGGAATCTGTAATTTAATTTTTAAGATATTTAAAAAATATATATTTTTTTATTTGCATCGTGCATTTCATGTATTCATTTAAATTCTAAATTCATGTACAGTTCATAACAGCCGAAAACTACAGAGAAAACAAGCAATAAACTAGAAGAAGGACACACACCAATAATATCAAAGACAAGAAAAGAAAAGAAAAGGAAAGAAAAGAAAAGAAGGAAAGAGAGAAAATATACAGCCGACTGCGACTGAAAAAGCAAAACACAAAACATAGATACAGAGGTTTTCGTTAGGAATAAAGGTGATGAAGTATTTTTTGTGTGTGCATCAATTGTTACTCTGCACATAGGAACTAATAATAGCACAAAATCATTTGCTTAGTTGAGGAAGAGATGAGACACTCAGGATCCACTGACAGAATAAGGCGAGCCAGCAGAGGCAGTGTGATGCTTCGGGCCCCTCCTCTGGCCCCACGAACAGAACCTGTAGGACCTGCTGCTCACGTCCTGGTGCCAGATACTGCAGCAGACCTGCAGAGGTCTTTACAAGTCCTTGTCTTGACGCAAAAATAATAATTTTAAAAATAATTTTAAAAAAAGAGGATCAGGGCTTTTTCATTTTTGAAACAGAAATAGGAAAATTATTACAATTTTTATTTTGTTTTGAAATGATCAGTGTTTATAGCGACTCTGTAAGAACTGAAGGCCATTTTCCAATAAAATTTCTCCACAAAATAGAATTTTGTGTTATTTCCTTATTTTCACATATTAGGTCAAACACAACAGGGCAGTTTTAAAATATCTTTGTTAGCAAAAGGTGAACCTGAAGCATTCATTATCTGTATCGTTTTAGCTATAGATAGTTGGCCAGGGAAGCAGCAGGTCCAGACAAGACCCACATATTTGCTTGTTATTGCTAGCGGTCATAATGAGATGCATTCATATTTGACATTTTTATCTGATCATATGAATAAGCATTGGCAAAAGCCAAATCTTGATTCCTTGTTTCACTGTTCCTTGATTTAAGCTGAATGGCCAAAGTCAGTTTGAGCCTACAAGAGGTCATTGGCACATTGACTCAACGATGAACCAGCTGTCTGAGCAGAGAAGCCTGTCTGCACCCTATGAAGGACGCCCTCACTAACAGCAGGTATTTGTACAGCCTTCACTTAATGTTCTGCTTTTTTTTATTTTGAGTAGATAAACGTAATCTTCTGCATCAATTTTTCCTTTGTTTGAAACCTTGGACCTGTAATGGCAGAGCCTATGTTTTCCACATGCTGCAAGGCCCTGGTTGGATGCCAAACATGTGTGGAGCAGTAGCTGTTAACTGCAGGGCACTGTCTCAAATGCAAAGCAGAAGAGCTTGACTCCATGGTAAAACTACGTGAAGAGTTTTTCCGCTGTCTCTCTGTTTTTCCAAGTAGATGCCACAGGAATAACTCATGTAACAGTGTTTCTGTAAGGATGGGCCAACATGTTACAAGCTACAGAAGCAGCAACGTGTGCATTTCAAGCAAACACCACAGCTGCTGATTTCACAGACCGTTTTTTCTTTTTTTCCCTTTTTTTTCCCCACACAGAAGAAGAGGCACATGTTAGGTTGAAGTGACAACCTGCCGCCTCTTACAAAAAATACATGTATTCAAGTGTGCTTTTAGTATACTTCTTTTAAGCAGACAAGGTTAACACCTACAGCTGGACCGTGTAGTCAAGGTGGGAGAATGTGGCTGATTCGTTACTGGGGTAGTCAGAGGTAGAGTTTAAAATATGAATTCCTGGATATGAAATGCTCATGTGCAAAAATATTCCTCTGTCAGCACCGGGTAATTTAGGAATGAGTTGAGTTGATATTACACTCACAAGTTACATTCATAGATTTCCTATATTTCACTCACTGTTAAGAAAGCTGTAGCCTAAAAATATGTACTGCTGATTGATTCCCCTTCATTAAATAAATACATTTCCATTTAAGGTCAACTATTCCCCGTTTTGAGTTGTACATTTCATGTTTCCCTTGTCTTATTTCCATTACCATTTACAATTGCGTCTTTAAAAATGCTTTCAGTTACAACATTTTCATTACAGCTTTTGCATTTTAAATATAACTTTTTTTTACAGATTATCATTTTACATTATACGTTTGTTTTTTCATTTTTCTTTTTTACCTTTTAAGTTTATTTATGACCTGATTATTCCTGGTGTTGAAAAATGATAATCCTTTTGTACACATTTGTTGGTACGAGTGTCTTCTTGGACCCAAGTATGAACTTGAAATTGGTGGTCAAAGGTCAAGGTCACCGTGACCTCAACTCCTTCAATTCACGTGAATGTGATAACTCAAAAACATGTGACAAAACATGTTTATTTTTTAACATAACCCAATAATTGATATGCTAATTTAGCTAATTAATGACAAATTATGACATTTTACATCTCCACTGTGACATCATAATGTTCTGCAACAAAAGTTCTGGCCCTTGTTAAATGCCATATCTCAGTAACAGAAGGGGGAATTGTTATCGTATTTCACATTTGTCAGATACTGAATTGTGACATTAATCTTACGTAGTAGCATATGGATCGATCCAAAAATGTTGATACTTCCGATCCCAGACATTTCTTTTCAAGGATTCATTCATTCATTCATTCATTGTCAACCGCTGATGGTCGCGGTAGCTGCTTTATCCCTTTTCACGGATCAACTTTCATATTTAGAGATAGATATTTAACCTCAGTATTTGGGGTAAATTTGTGCTTCATCATCAACAAGGACATAGTAGAAAGTAACTATGTAGTCTACACTATCAGCAGAATCTAGTTCAAATAATGCCTGGTGGATAGGAACTACTTCTCCTTCTGCCGGTCATAGTCATACGCGAACTGCAGCTTTAATGCATAAGGCACCACTGATAGGGACTCGATATCGACGATCGCTCAGGTAGGGAACTTTATCGTTTTTTACAGCAGCAATGATGCTGTATTTGTGATGTGTTTGCGTGGACTGTGGGATGCTACAGCAACCCCTGGTGGTCAGGAGAAGAACAGAAGAAAGTTGCTGCTAAGGCGAGAAAGACTTCAATCACTGAGTCCTTTGGCACTGGCAGGCATTATCCAGGCACAGCGTGAGAGAGAGAGAGAGAGTGGAAGTATTTGCAACGTTTATCACTGTTACCGACTGTGGTAAAGTGATTCACATCTGTCAAGGCTTCAGTTTGTGTGCTTACCTTCAAACAACAGGAGTTCCCTGTATTCTTTAAAGAAGCCTACAGACAAACATTTTTGAAAACTTTTACACAAAGTATCAGTATCATATTGGCATCAGAGATACCAGTCGGAGTTGTATGTGGTATTGGATTGGAAAGGAAATGCCTACCTTGAAACTGTGGTCATTGTAGAAATCTGTGCTGATGGTTGGAAGATGTGTGTGAAGCGTCCATGTTTTACAATCAGCAGCTTTTTTGTGTTCCACTTGAATGATCTTTATTGGCCAGCATTTGAACACATACAAGCAATTTGACTGTTTTTCGTTTCACTCAGTGAACTTGCACACTGATAGACGGTAAACATTAGCCCAACACAAGGTCTGGTGACTGCTGTTGCACCATGTGATGAAGCTTTCTAACAGTCCTCTGTACTCCTCTGAATATAGTCATATAGAATTCCTTCAAAGTTTTTACTGCATACGCTATGTGAGTTTTAAGGGAAATTCTCCTTGTTGAGGTAGAGAGTTGCTAATTCTCCAAAGAATGTCAGAATCGGTGGGATGAATCGGATCTCTTTAATACATGCTGCATGGAGAGAAGACCTGAAGTGTTCTCTCCACTCTTACAAATGTTTCCGGCTTAAATACAGCAGAGAAGGGGTTACAGACTTTTACGACTTATTCCTAAAACAGTGACCCCCCTGATGTTTGGATTGATCATGCCTTCCCCAGGACAGTGACCCTCTGATGTGTTATTGGATTGTAAATGTATATCTACCTTCCTGTAAACAGCTCAGGCAGAGAGATTTGCACCTCATATGACTTTCTGACCTTTAAACCTAAGGGGGGAAGGATAATCTTTCCCCCTCTCACATCCTGACATGCTCTCTACCGTACATTGATTACTGAATTCAAAACTATTTAATTCCTCACAGAGTCTGTCAGGAAATGGTTGTAAATTACAACTTGACTGATGTGTGAAAGCATACAACCTCAGGTTAGGGGTGGGCTGATCGATCTCAAAATATCAATACTACCAAAACTCTGTACACCTTTTGAAGATGCATTCAAGTGCAACTGGATCGATGCAAAGGGATTAGTTTCAGTTTCCCTCTTTTACGGTGTGTCCACATATTTGTATTTCATCTGAATAGCGCTAGCTTGAAATATTCAGTTGTCTTGAGCACATGTATGGGTACATTCACATGAAATCAGGTGGTGCAGCAAAACGCCACAGGCTTATGTGGCGGCGTGGGAGTGTCACTCTGTGGTCCGTGTGTATGACGTCTTACGAACCCCTGTTGATCAGTTTGCCGAAAGGCGAAGCTGCTATGCTGTTACGCTACTATGCAGGTCCCACTTGTGATTGTTTGTCCTCACCGATGGATTAGTAACAGTAAACAACCAGGATGTGAGGCAGATCATTGCTGTGTGATCAAGACCAAACGGAGTGATCACAAGTGAAACAACACTCTACACAGAGAAATGTCTGTTGCTTTCCCTCTGGAGCATTTGGCCTTGCTAGATAACATGCGATGGTACTGACCCATTCTGCTCTGCCTCTGAGCTGCTGTCATGCCTCTGCCACAGTAGGTCAAACATGCCGGTCCGGACAGTGATCTTGTGTTAAAGTGGTGCACAGTGCCAAACACACACACACACACACACACACACACACACACACACACACACACACACACGTACTGTATATAAACCGACCAAACAAAAGACACAGCACACCAGCATCATACACACAACACACTGTCACAGCACACAACACTCCATGTTTGCCCCCCCCTCTTATTCTTACTCTCCTTTCCTCTGTTGTTTCACACCTACAAAGGAAGTTCAGTTTCCGATTTCACTGAAGAAGCTTTCCCAGAAGTATTTAAGTACATGTTACATCTCCCACCATTAAATTACAAACTCAAATTACTGTCATGAGGTCCTGCCTGTAGTATGTTTTTGAATTTACCCCTATATCACAGATGAAAATCCTTTTACTGTGTGCCAACTTTCCTTTCCAGGTATGCCTTAACTTCTCAGTAAGCCATATATTCTGTGAATGGATTAACAGGAATTTTAACAGTGCAAGCTTCTATACCAGTGCCAGATGTGTACTCAGTAAATAGGCTGTATCAGTCTAAAAACAGACATGAGTGTGTTGATGTTAAGAGTACCATCACCAAGAGGACTTGCATTGTCTGCCAACAGCTTAGCTAATTGTTACATAACCTGCCAGAAAGTCAAACATTGTTAAAAATGTAAAAATGTCCTCTTGTACACATAAAGCAAGGAGCGTTTTAAATATGGTCTCAAAATGGAGAAACACAATACCAGTAAAAATCTGTTCTGAAATGTTTTTTATTAAGGTTTAATTATGCATTATTACCTCCTTTGAGCTCAAACTAAATACAGTAAGAAACAGCTGGATGGGCTTATCAGGAAAACCAGTTTTCCAGCAGCAACAAACAACTCACACAGCTTGTTTAAGCACTGCAGGACCATTAACCTTTCAGCCAAAATTACCTCCATCTGAATTTTAGTACAAAACAATCTTGATTGTCACCGTTAATTGTACTCCTCGAAATGTCAGTAACTATAAACAGGTGTTCTTAATAGTGTGATCTGTATTTTTTATATCCCTAAATTATATATAAAAAAGCTGTTTTGATGTTTGTAAAAGGAATTTACAGAATGAAGACCAGCAAAGTTGTCCAACTAGTAGGAGTAATTTTAAGTTCATTTGTATAAAGTGGGGTACGACTGACTGGTCTTTACTCACAAGAGCCAGAGGCAACATGCAGGATTTGTTTACAGAGTGAGATTATGCAATGTTAGATGGAGTTATCCTTGAACACGCAGATGTATTGGTTCAACTCTAGCAGATACCAATGAACTCTAATTCAGGTGCAGTGGTAAATGAATCCAATCAAACATTGTCAAGATTACAACATGAACCTGATGCAGTCGGGTTAGAGATTTAAATATATATATATATATATATATATATATATATATATATATATATATATATATATATATATATATATATATATATATATATATATATATATATATATTAACTATTTATGAAAATCTATATTTATGAAGTATGGTTATTGCAGGAGTATTTTATTGAATAGCAAATCTCTGTATTGTGTTTGTTTTATTTTGTCTACTGTGGAAAGGGGACCCGAGTGTGTATAAAGCAGACTGTGCTTGGAAGGAATCAATAAATGTGACAGGGAGTGTTGGACTCTATTACCCGCATCACCCCAACCCTCGGCTGGGTAAATATGTAACAATGAGTAAGTCTGTGCGGTTGGCATAACCTTATGTAATGTTACGAAAACGCTTGGTTGGATTTAAAGAGATCATCCATGTGAGGTCTTTAGTGTGTTTGGCTACAGTTTGACCATGTTGGTATGCTTTCCAAGATTTTACAGCATTGATATATACAACCAAATATAGTTATTGTCACTTGACAGGGGGCGCTTTCAGTGGGAGTGAAACCATTTACATTATCTCTTATTAGAACTGTCAAATGTATCATTTGATCACTCCCACTGAAACTGTCAAATGTATCATTTGACAGTTCTAGACTAGAACATTCTGCAATGAACTGTTGAGTTTAGAATGGAATTTGAATATTTTAGAATTACCAATATTTTCTATTTAACATTCTATTCTAGAATATTGAAGTAGAAAATCATATCAGCATAGAAACAGAAATGTATTTCTAGGTTCTACTCCAAAATGCAACATTCTAGAACATAATAGATTATAGATTGTTCTATGTCAGAATAGAATATTCGATTCTAGAACAAATTATTTTTCTCAAAGAACATTTTGGTGATTTTTTCAAAAAGCAACATACTAGAATTGAATGTTTTACAATAGAATGTTCTTTGTCCGATTGGAATGTTCTTATCTTGAAGAATAGAATAGAATAGATCCTATCCCACATTAGGTGTTACAACAAGTGTTTTTTCTCTGAACCTATGGCAGAATCGACGAGAATATCTGGAGATAGACGGATCCAGGCTAAGACAAGGCCTATCTGAGGCCACAGAGGAGACATACAGCATGTGTTCTCCAGTCTCGTTGTGTTCAGTGACAGACTGCAGAGCTAGGATGCATGGAGCCAAAAAGTCTTTAGATGTTTGTTTGTGGCTTGTAGGAATCCTTGCAGTCTTTTCGAGTTCATTCTGGAGCTTTATTTAGCTCTCAGTGAAATGTGAGAAACATAAACCAGCACCTTTAAATTCCTGTGTCAGATTATTTAAATCATCAGTTCCACAGAAAATCAGACAACATAACTGGAGTTGGGAGAGTTTCAGAAACCTTCATCGTACACAGGAACAGCGAACACAGTCCTGTCCAACGTGATTAGACACATAGAAAGAGTCAACATGTGAATCTGCTGTTTTGTATTATGAAGAGACTGTTTGTTACTGAAGAACCTGTTATTATTTCTGCTTTATTAATGTGTGGAATAAATGATGTTTACACAGGTCACTATCCAACAACAGGGGGGCAGACAGACTATTGGGAACTGCCACCCAAGGACGTGCGTATGCATGTGCACATGGGCAGCACGTGGGTATGTGCACACACAGTTACATTGTGGCTCGTTTCAAAGGTCAAGTAATCACAGTGGCAAGTTTACATACATCAGTCAATTATAACCACATGATTAAATGTGAGACTGACTTCATCCTGTTGAAAATATGCTGTGGTAATCAGCCAGCGAGAGGAAAACTTGGGGATGCCTCTGCCTGCTCAGTCGTCTCCTGGATCAACACACCTTACATATATTATATCATCTGTATCAGATATTCTGTCAATGCAACTTATAAACTGTGATTCTGTTGTTCTGTTCTGTACATGCAACATTATTAACAGATTGCATGTCTGTATGTTCTGGGACAGGGATCTGTCCTCTGTGGCTCTTGGGGTTTCTTCTGTCTTTTTTTAGTTTCTGTCCCCCTGTTAAAAAGGTTTTTTTTTTTTTTTTTTCTCAACATGGCAAGTTTTACCTCACATGAATCGAGGTTCTAAGGACAGAGGTTATCGTTCACTGTACAGGTTTTAAAGCCCATTGAGGCAATGTGATTGTGATTTTAGGCTATATGAATAAAATTGATCTGATATGATTTGAGTAGACTGCTAAGGAATGTGAGATGGGAATAGCAACAAAGCGAATAACTAGGGGCGAGTAAAGGGATGAAAAGGTGGTCAATTGCCAGGGGATCAAAAGGGATCAACAGAATAATGCAGTGGATGGAGCATATTGGAACCCAGGGTGGAGTCTTGATGGTCATATGGCTTTATCATCCCTATGTGGTGCCTATAACAGAGAAGAAGAAAAATGACTGGGATGGATATATGAAGTCTACCACAGGTCTTTGATGGCAGAGAGAAACCGGAGCACAAGTCGCAACCCAATCAAGCAAGGGTTAAACATGTAAGCTCACTGCTCAAAGGACCCTGGACAGTCCAGTGTTCAAATCCTGGACGTTCTTGCCCTGAGGCAGTGGAGTCAATCGCTGATATCATATGGTGGAGGAGACAGTAGAGAACTAGGGTTTGGGGGGAAGGACTTGAGAACTTGAGACAAATAGGAGAAAGAGGGATCAGATGCAACTATCTAGGTCCCCTCAGGTGATTGAACTGGTGAATGAATTAGAAAGAGTTGCATGGTCTTGTTCATGAACCTTAGTTATATTAACTTATTTAGAAACAACCCAAGGTACCAGGCAAAGTCTTAGGTTTGCAGCAGCTGTGGAATGCAATAATGAATCAAGGATATTGGTGCAGGATGTAATCTGACTGGAAGCTCCGCCAGGGAGATAAGTGTTTCCCAGTGGCACAGGTTAGAGGCTCAGGTGAGTGTGGCACTGAGGATCCAGGTGAAGCAGGTTTGTGACAGAGGTGTGGGATGCTGGGTCATGGTGATGCCAGAGAGAATCCAGGAGAAGAGCAGTCACTGGAGAAAATGAAGAAAAAGCCAATTAAGTTCACTGGGGACAAAAAGCAAAAACACTAGTAGCTCTAGAAGACACAAGGTTAACACTAGGAGACCATGTACCCTGTCTGGTTGATGACATAATCTGGCAGTGTGAGTAGAGGAGACCAGGGCTTTTAGTCTGGCACTGGTTGCCTCAATTCACTGCAGGTATGTCTGATAAGCTTCTGCTCAGGCCACCAGAAAGCCACGACCAGCAATTCCACAGCACCTCTGCAACACACAAACAGAAAAAAAAACACACAAAAAAAACACAAAAATAGTCCAAATGTATCAAAACGTCTAATTAATGAGTGAATGTGACAAAGACCCACACACCAACTTGCTTGCTCACATTCATCATTATTGTGTTTGTGTTTGCAGATCAGAGGCCAGTAACTGCAGGCCATTGCAAAAGATAACCTTGAAAGGACATGTCGACCAGACGCAAAATCAAATACATTTCATTCACACAAAATAAATAACTAAATCACTCCTGCTGATTTCCTGTTTGCCATGTAGCTCACTGCTGGATGGTAGTTGTTTGCTGTCTGTCTGTCCTGTCAGACAGGTCAATACTCTTTTCATACTCTGTACCAGTGACCTAGCCAAACAGAGTTTTTGATCCTTTTGCTGGCACAAAATGCATTTACTTTTCAAGAACAATGAGTTTGTAGTGGTAAAAGATGAAGGCCTGAAATGCCTCTGTATGAAGTGGGTGTACCTAAAGCTGGCTAGTTACAAGAGGTTGTGAGGAAAGCAACACTTAGGAGCTACCAAAAGACTCCCCTACATGTGCCTCAGAGCCTCTAAGAATGATCATGGTAGTTATATGTGAAAAGAAAAGGCAGCTGAACATGGATATTAAAGCAACCTTTGTATAAGATAAACAGTTAAAGCTCCATGCTGGGATCATTGGTAGGGCAAGTTTGGTTAGTAGAAATAATTACTAATAGTTATTATCAAAGACAACAATACAATGACTGCAACCAGATGCTCCAGATGTTCTATCAGTCTGTTGTTGTGAGCACCATCTTCTTCGCTGTGTTGTCCTGCGGTGTCCTGGTGTGCAGGTATCAAAGCGAAGGACACAAACAGACTGAAAAAACTCATAAAGAAGGCAGGGTCTGTTGTTGGCATTCATGGACAATGTCTCTCAGCCCCTCCACAAAACTCTGGACAAGCTTCAGAGCAGCTTTAACAACAGACTCATTCAACCTGCTGCCTAAAGGAACGGCACAGAAATCATTCCTACCTGCTGCCATCAGACTTTACAAGGCTCACTCCACAACACACACATAATGCTCTTTAAATTATTATTACTGTAAATAAAGCTGCACCTTATCCTCTCACACCTTATGTTCCACTTACCTTTTCTCTTCTACCTCAGTATTTTATTTTAATTTATAGCTACTTAAGTAATTTTTAGTATACAGTACTTTATTGTTTCTATATTTGCCCTTGTATTTTTATTGTAATTTCACTTGAATGTTTCTGCTGCTATGACAACCTAATTTCCCTTCAGGGATTATCTATCTATCAATTATTAATATAAATTAATCATTATGGAGCACCACCCTGGAACGACCAAACAGTAAAACAGCGTCAAAACAAGGATGCTCAAGGCTAACAGTTCACTTTAAATGGAAATATTTATAAAATATAAAATATTTCTGCTTCCAGTGATTCCAGTAACATGATACATGGGTCTGCAGTTGTCATTTATACAAACCCCAGGCTTATTAAACGTTTGGTCATGTAATGTTTCGTGCTAACTGCAAACAAAACGCCATAACAATGTTTTGTCTTCAGATAGTATGCCTTGAAGTAAATATGCATGCTCAGGCATTTTTGGCCGTGCCGCAATTAGAGTTTGTTCAAGAGCTGCACACAACTCAGAACAGTTACAGCATGACAAGCTAACATAACCTGAACCAGAGAAATAACACATGGCCGTAACATGCTACCAGTTAAACCTTTATTGAAATGGGCTGATGTGGCTTATGATCAAAACTGGACATTTGATAACTGTGCTGACACAGCCAAACATCAAGCAACTGCAACAACACAAATATGACTGAGCAAACCAGCTTATATGACCTACTATTCACAGAAACATGTTCAGCCAGGCGTCTGTCTGCAGCCTATTATTAAGCAAAGCTGTCACCAAAGACTATAATCCAGTCTAAGATTTACTCTTGCCTCTTGCTTGGTCACGTTTTTTTTTTCCTCTTGGTCTCTTCACCTCTACCATGATGTCCATACAATTTGCTGAGCCTGGTTCTGTTACCCGCTTGCCA
Organism: Lagodon rhomboides; assembly: GCA_039737535.1. Taxonomy (NCBI): domain Eukaryota; kingdom Metazoa; phylum Chordata; class Actinopteri; order Spariformes; family Sparidae; genus Lagodon; species Lagodon rhomboides. Next base: position 2,474,320 of record CM077801.1, read on the forward strand.
CACTGGACGAAGGCCTGAAATCCTCCTCCAGGAGGTCGAAAGCAGCTGCATTAGCATTGTGCAAACTAACACTTGTAGCTACAGTATGCAGCTATTACAGGTTGCTTTCAGTGGTTAGTAAATGACAGAGCTGAGGCAGAGCAGCCAGAGGACATGAGAGGGAAAACCAGAGGACAGGATGTCCGTAAAATATGATCCCATTTCACCAACATGACTGATAGCTGTTGATGTGTGTGTGATGCACTGCCATAAAGTGCTGTTCACTGTTATTCTACCGCTCACTGAAGTTACAGCATGCAGAAACACACGCAAGGAGGGCGGAGTGATTTAGGCAGCCTCTCCATTCACCCTATCACAAGTCATGCATATTGTTGCTTTAACCTAGAATGCCTGCATCCTCCCTGAGAAGCTCAGAGCAAAGAAACTTTGTGCAAGATAAAGAGTGTTTTTGGCAAAGGAGGTGGTTCTCTGTGTTGGTACAACAGGGTTGAGGACAATATGCAGCTGTTGGGAGCGACTGTCACAAGTCAATTCAGTTTTGTCCAACTAGCTGCATGACTCTTCAATGTGATGGAAGTCCTTGCTTCATGTAGATGACTTAATCTGCTGTTGTGTTGTGTTTCAGAAACAGTCTCCACAGCAGTCACCACTCACTTGAAAGCTGCTTTTCAATGTGCATGTGAAGAACACAACAGCTTCAGCTACATTGGAATGTAGGATGAGATACAGGTGTGACAAAGCTTCTACACAGCCCATTCCACTGGACCACACTAGAGCCACACAGTGAGGCTCTACAAACAGACACTGACAGTGACTTGTTAAAGTTGAAAATTGGGACAAATATTGTGGGTGGCAAGGCAGTGTCTGAGATAATGTCTGACCCATCCATCCTGGCATCCCGTTCAAAGTATACCACCGTTCAGACTCTGCACTGTGTAAACAAACTTATCAGAAAAACTAAATCAGGATAGGTGACCTCGAGGTTTCAGCACCGGGGAAAAGACAGCTCCCTGAAATCAATTCAGTGTTCAGTGATTCCTCAAAGGTAGGCCCTCTGCAGTTAAGGCAGAGACGTGATTATTCTGATGAGACAGAATGGAAGATTTTCGCCTGTATGCTGGCAGTCGAATAAGCTTGTGATAAAATTTCAAGAATTATTTTGCCTACAACAGGATAGAGTACAAAACATGTGTGAACATGGCTCCAGGCAGAGCTTCAGGCTCATTTGGTTTGATGCATTGTGCTTGGTTTGGCAAGGAGACATGATGACAAATGGTGGGGAATAACTTCTGATGGCACAAAGCTGAGAATGTCCATTATCCTTTTCTGTGTTATTAGAGGTCCTTCGAGAGAAGTTAGGTCCTCCACTGTTTTCTTTGCCATCACCACCAGAGCAGAATGTTTTTAAGGCAGTCAATACAGATACTGACCATCCTCTCATCGCATTGATAGACAATGTCGCAGCTGTCTCTGAAGCATTGGGTAACTCTGCACTGGGGCGCTGGAGGGATGTCTCAGAAGTATCTGAGAAGATGTTGTGGTGAGAGTCATGGAGAGGCTCACTCATTGTTCAAACTCTGCACATATATTCTACACAGTGAAGTTCAAACATTCAACTGTAGGATAAAGAATACAAACATATTATTGACTTTAAAGTCACAGTGTATACCGTACAAAGAACTACCAGGGAGATCCACAGGCACAATGTAATTTTATTCCCAACAGCCTTGAGGAAGTTGGCAGAGGATTCAGGGGAGTGGCACAACGTAAAGCATTAGTTATTTACAAGTGGCTGTAAATGTTTCAACCAAACGCATGCCAAAGCACATACCATTATAGAACATGCTGTACATTTAGGGACGAAGCACAGTGCAGGACAGCCCTTTTCAAAGAACTGGATGTGACTTTGCTCCAAGGATCCCTCAAGTGTGCTTTCCTCCTCCTATCTCTGCCTCAGCCATGGAGATGTAACGGAGGAACTGCAGACCCAATCTACAGACCCTCTCTTGGTCTGAGTTGACTATCACATTGAGAGTTCTTATTTCAATAAGGAGTGTGTTAAGTAAAGAACATGTTCATTACAGCAGATGATGCAATGGGTCTTGTCAGAAAGTCTTTGGTGCTTAGACTCGACAGGGAGCAGTGGCAGAGATGGCACTTCACCACATGAGTCCACCAGTGACAGGGAGATTATGTGATCAACGGGTGTCTGCCCTGGGCAGCAGCAAGAAAAATCATTCCATGGAGTCCAGATACTGGTGGTGGCGGCAGTAGCAGATGAGTCTTCTGAGACTGGAAGTCTGATGAGATGATGAAGCTGATGAAGCTGTTGAATCTGGGATGCCTGGCTGGTAATGGAGAAGTGAAGGGGCTGGCAAAACGGCAGCATGAATGAACTAAAGGCAGGATTTAAAAAAAAGACAGCAGCAAGATGATAGGCTAACAGTGACGGTGTGTCACTGTGCTATTGGATAGATCTGACCGGCTGATGTGAACAGCTGAAATCAATTGACAGCCCCGGATAATGAGGCAGCAAATTAGTACATTGTGAGCGCCCGATAGAGGAGTGACTTACATAATGGTATGAGTAATGAACTCAAGGCTGAAGAGTGCAATAGAGTAGTATTCCTGTCTGAATTTTAACTAGAGCTTCATTGAGTGCCTTTGCCTCAGGGCTTCATGCATGAACTGAAAATGAGGCTAATTTGTACCCATCTTTTTTGTGAATGAGCTGATACAAAAGGAAGAACTGTCCACTTGCCATTTTTGTGGAACCATTAGCAGTTAGTCACATGTGACCAAGTTGCCTGTATTCAAGATCATTCAAGAATACAATCATTACCCTACTTTTTTCTTTTGGTTAGCCTATTTCTCTTTTTGCCTGCTGGATTGAGATCCTTTTGCAAGCCCATCTCTATAAGGATGCCACTATAAGACAAGGATTTTAAGTGTCAGGAAGTACTGTGACAGTAGAACTGCTACAAACTATTTCCTCTCCATTCATAACTGGTTTGGTAAATCAAGTTCCTCAGGTCAAGTGAATTTACATTCACAGTTTGATTGGCTGCTCAGTTTGTTGATCTGTTTGTGACTTAACTGTGTTTATACATGTTTGTACAGTACCAATAGTCAGGACAGCCACAAACATAAATCCTACTTGGTTGTAACATACTCTAGCCGCTACTGCCATCTACTGGACAACATGATATCAGACTAGAGCTAGTTTAGGTAAAAGCAGGTGGGTTTTCTACTGTTTTAAGTGAAATGATAAGGTGTTTCAAATAATAATCATTGTCAACATCATCAATCATACAATGTAATAATAACAACAACAACAACAACAACAATAATAATAATAATAATAATAATAATAATAATAATAATAATAATAATAATAATAATAATAATAAGTAATATAAACTACTCATATTCATTTTGGTAATTGAATTGGTAGGTTCCCAATGTGAGGCTGTTGCTCCCCCAAAAGTATAACATGACAAATGTAAGGGTTCATGAGACAATTATAAGGACAGTAAACCCAGAATATATATATATATATATATATATATATATATATATATATATATATATATATATATATATATATATATATTCCCTTTTATTTTCTCTTACCTTTGATCTTTGTAAATTATTGCAATTATGATTGATTTTGAGCCTTTCGGGGGTTGGACAGGTATTCAACTAAAACCATGTGAGAAGTTTACAGGGCAAATGTTTCTTTAGTGGAACTGGTTAAATGTTTGTATTTTAATAAGTCAGTCCTTTTATTTAGGTGTAAAAATGAGTAAATACTACTACATTAACCTCAATAACAACAATTTAGGTGGGTGGATGCTACAGACAATCTCAAGTCCATTTATAGCTGATTCAGCAAACTTAGGTTTAACAAATAGCCTATATTGGTTATGCTGTTTCTTGTCATTATTTCAAAGGACATTCAAATGAACAACATTGTCCTTAATATTCATCCAGTGTGGATTTTGTTTTTCTGTGATGCACCTACCTTGTCCTTAAATGCACTGTAGGCAACTCAGCTCATGTCCCTCAAGTGTCTGCTGAACTGGTTGTTGTGATTTGTCCTGTGATGTCTTGGGAGCGTATTTTAGGAAAGAAGGTCATTGGTGTTGGTGAACGTGCGTGTGTTGGCTGAGTCTAAAGGTCAGATCTGTGTACATGTGCCAAATGCTTCTGAGTGTTTGTCTGTGAGTGTCACTTCCAGAAGAGGTCAGATGATTTTTTCCCTCAGACAAAAACATGGAGAGGAGCTTGTGGAGGACAGATCAGCAGACAAACAGCAGCAGGTGTTGACCCAGCAGAAGAAAGACACCTCAAAAAGGCCCTTTGTAACCAGTAGACACTGCTGCTGTGAGGCCTTTCCTGACAAAGGCTACAACTTCCTTGAGCCTTTGTTATAGGTTTGCTTGTTAACCCCAGTTGTAGTTATTAGATTGTGAAAACTGTTTTGTCATCATGTGTTGAATTAAAGGATTTGCAGTACTGTACAGCTGTCAACACCCATTCAGCTTTGAATATCGACTGATAATTATACGCTCCTGTTTTGATTGTTTAATTTGCTTATGCATTTTAATGTTGTTTCATGTATGTATTAATCATTTCTTCATCCCTTGCTTATGTGTACTGTATCTGTAGGCTGTGTTTAAAGCTGCAATGAGGAACTTTCATTTGTTGTTGATTCTAGCGGCCCCTGTGGGCTAAAGTTATATTTACTACATTAACAATGAATTAACAATAGTGACACAAGGTAAGCTTTGTTATCAGCAGTTTACAGAACAGCTTCTTTCCTCAGGCTGTGAGATCCAAAATACATCCTCAGCACTTATTACATTTTCTGAGTCTGAATCCAACTCGGTGACAGGTATAACAAATGACTATTATGATAAGTGATAGCCAATCTTTCAGTGATGGTCTTGTTTGCTTGTGTAGGTCATATAGAGGCATCAGTATTAAATAGAGACTGGATAGTAAAGCATAGTGTGTCCTCATCTACAGCTGCATTTCTTTAAGCACAATTAGGAACTAAGGCAAGTTGTCTTTTATTCTCAGGTCAGTGCTGTCTCATCTCCATTTGTCCTAATCTGAGGAGAACTCTGCTTGATGGTGTTGGGTGGAGCGTTCCATTGTTTTTCATTCTAACTGTGGGTTTTACAGTCACACAGAGATCTACTGTATGAACACTGCATCAAACAGCATCCGATCAGAGTCTATGTTCAGTTTGTCTATTTCAATTTTACTGCAGTCTGGTTGCACAGGTTGAACTAATCTGATCAGACCCCAAATCCTGCAAGATATGTCCAGCTTTCCATTGGCACTCCTCCTGAAGCTCTTCTTTCCACACATTTACAGTAGATGGGAGGTCTGGCTGTTATGCATTTAAAAAATGTGGGTTAACTGTAGCAATCTGTTTGAGACATCCCAGCCCATGTCTCTGCAAACCTGGAAAATAAAGTCCTGACCGGAATGAGAATTGAGCCCTAGATGCTTCATGGCACCCTTAACAGTTTTATTCCTCATCTGTTGAGGACAACATGTTTTCTAATAAGAAAAACACCATTTGCATAGCCCTGGTTGGAGTTTGGGGATCTAACACGTGGAGCAGCACAAAGACAGAGCCATTGGATCCAATGACTGATGGACAGGTACAATGCATATCTATATGATGTTCAACTGATTTATGTAGCAATGCTGGCAAAAAAGGTGCTCAGTAATTTCCTAAAAAAGATGGATGCTGCAGTCTTTTGTTGGGGACTATTTTCCGATTAATGATCACATCATTTTAGGAAAGTGCCACCTACTGTTTTTTCCATTGGTTAATGAAAACATGTGACCGGTTTCTTTCAGGTTATCTTTATCTTGAATACATGTAGATGCTGTATGGAGCATAGGCCTTAGAACTGCCTTTTTTATTCATTTGCTTATCATCTAACGGTGTATATACAGAATTGAATAGTAATTTCTAATAATTCACTTTCAGTGTCAATGTCTGAGTCATCATTGCAATCTTATCAGTGCATAATATCAGAGAATGTCTAATAGGAAGAGAATTGGCACTGGCTGGTTAGTTCCGGTTTTCTGGACTGGTTGCGGTAATAATCTCTGTCCAAGTGGGGGGCTCGCAGGCGAGCGCAGAATGAATGGGAGGCTATGGGGTTTTACCCTAAGAATACACTTTTCTCACGATGTAATTTTTTGTCAAGTAATTTGAAAGTTGCATTCAAAAGGGGGGGCTAAGATAATACACTCAGCTGAAAAAGCTGTTCAAAAAATGCAATGACGTCACATATTTTCATACTGGTGCTGAGGTTCAGAGGTGCTGCTTTACGGCAGTTTCTGAATCACTTCGGCACTTCCGCATCATGACTTCCTTTCTTCTCGTGGCATCTGCAACGAAAACACCAGCTGTTGTTAGAGTTGAGGCTCTTTCGGATAATGCACGAGTTACAGAGAGTTTTAGTCAGCTATTGTAAAAAAGAAATGCTTCAGATGCCATCAAGCGGGGGTCGCTGGTCGTAATCAGTAGCACTGACCAATCAGCATTCATTAGCAGAATGCTAGCGTAGTCCAACAACTGTAAGAAATCGAAAGGACATAAGTACTCATTCATTCGACTTTTGACCTACAATCTATATTGATCTCTCGGAATCTACAATAAAATCTGTGATGTTTCAACAACAAGCAGGTGAAAGAGATAACTTAGCCGTCTAGCTCTATAGACCGCCATTCAATCTGCGCTCGCCCGCGATCACCCCCAGTGGATGTCTAATGGAACTGCAACCAAGATCAGTACAATGGGGCGTATAGGAAGTGCCAAGGCTCTCCGTAGACGGGCTCTGATAATATTTAAGTTTCTGCCTGTGTGAGCACGTGAGGAGGCAGAAGACAGTCCAGATGAACTGAAGTGTGTTTTCATAATAATGAAGGAACATATCACCCAGTGCAACACTGTGGCTAACAGATGTGTTTTTTTTAAAGTGCATTTTTTTGGCCTTTATGGCTTTATTTATAGAACAGCTTGAAGACATGACAGGAAACAGGATGACAGAGGGGGGGAGTGACACGCAGCAAAGAGCCCCAGGCTGGGACTCAAACCTGGGTCCGCTGCAGCAAGAACAAAGCCTCTGTACATGGGACACCCACTCTACCAACTAAGCTAAACGGCGCCCTTACAGATGTGTTTTAATACTTTTTAGACAGCAGTGGAGCTCTATGACGCAGAGAAGAAGATATATCACACTTTGATAAACACATACGTTAATGTATGCATCGAGAATCAGCCTATCATAGTCAGGAAATCGACCATATAGTGGCTGTAGCAATAATCACGGTAACAAAGAGAAAGTCAAGAGAAGTAGTAAAAACAATGATAAAGGCTATATGACTAGGAGGTCAGGGGGGAGACTGCTGTTTGTGTACCATGTGGAATGAAAAGTCAACAGTGAGTTATTATAAATCATTTATGTAGTTAACTTTCATCACGTACAATATGTTATAAAATTTAAACAGTTCTCTAAGTTATTTTGACCTAAACCCAAATATTTTCCTAAACTTAACCAAGTAGTGTTCTTGGCTTAATCTTACCAAATTGCAACTGCATGACAGAAATGTCCAGTGTGTCTCCGGTATGCTGCAAAAGTCGTGTTCTGCTGGGAACATTGATATACTGCATGTCGTTTTGGGAATTACTGGCAATGGCCCTGTTAATTTTTTTTAGATATGAGGATGTGTTGCCAGAGGGGTACTAAGCAGATTGTTACAGCCTTGGTAACATATATATATACACAACATGTTCTTCTTGGGCGGCCATGGATCAGGGGTAGAGCCAGCAGCTTGTTATTGGAAGGTCACTGGTTCAGTTCCCCTGGTCTTCATGTCGAAGTGTCCTTGGGCAAGACACTGAACCCCAAAGTGCTCATGATGTGCTGGTCGGCACCTTGCATGGCAGCCACCGCCATCAATGTATATATGTATGAATTACTGTAAGTTGCTTTGGAAAAAAATGGCTGCTAAATGCAATAACAGAGCTTTGGAGCTGTATGAAGACATAGTTTTGTGATTTGTATTGAGCTAGCAGCATCCCTGTAATCAAGTCTTTGTGCAATAAGCCAGTACATTGAAGGCCAATCATTGTTGAGGTGAATTTCACTTTTTAAAATCTATCTGTTGGGTTGACAATCATGTTTAGTTCTCAAAACTCATACTGTTCCTTTAGAATAATGACAGTGTGATCACTCTATGTTAACAGTCACCCTGCCTGCTGTGATTTTCAGTGGATGTTTTGAACATGTTGTAGAGAAGTAGGGTCTCAGAATGCTGCTCCACTGCTTTTTAAAACGATAGATCAGGGAGTTGTCATTGCCATCAGAGAAAGTCAGACACCCCCTCTCCCAGTCCAGCTGAATTTTGACTCTGGTTGGTTTTCGTCTCAGTCTGAGGGGACCGATGTGACCAGGGGAGGCCCAGAACTCCCCAGAAGAGAGGGACACAGTCCATAGGCCACCACCAGGGTCTATGTCTGAGTCAAAGGCAGGACTGAGATTTAGATCAGAATTGGACCAGTCCTTTCGGTGGACTGACTCACTGGCCACACCGAGAGACCAGTGACTGTTATCTCCCACCTCCACCTCCCAGGTGTGCCTCCCGGAGCTGAAGTCTTCTGAACCCAAGATGCTCGGTGGACTCACAAACCTCTCTGGATTGTCTGGAAGAGGCTGCTCCTCACACACAAACACACTGGACAGGTCAGGAGACACACCTAAACACACCGAGCCTGTGTTCGGGTCCATGGTCACCGGAACTGAGGAACATAAGTGAGTGGCAATGAAACAGACACAGGAATCAATACCAAAAATCCACACACATTAAAAATGCACATGTATATGGCCCAATCCCATTACTCCCCTGGCCCCTTCCACTTAGCTCTCCCGCTCCATTTTGCCTGTTTATGCCATGGGGTTGTTGGGATGGAGGGGTAGGTCGAAGTGTTGGGGCCACATGACCCTTCCAATGTAGGCCTTTGAGAGGCACACTTAAAGCTGAGGGTTATCAGAACTCTGTTGTTTCAATATATTATGGTCCCTTTCTTTACAAGCGGAAAACAATAGCTTCTAGTTTCCTATCATATACCCCTTTGATGGCATACGATGCCTGAATTTAAACTTAAATCCAGCAGTGAAGTTGCTGCAGTTGGTACTGCTCCTCTCATATCAGTGCAGACTGGGAGGGTAGGTGCGCGAGTTGCTAATGTTAGCTTACAAAGCACTACTAGTGACCAGGTATGAAGCCGTGTTATATTTTTATTTGATGACTTGATTGATAGCATGAAGTCGTGAATGAGGGGGTAGTAGTAACTACACAAAACTAGTGCTTTGACAACTTTTTGCAGTAGCTGGCTGGTTGTTTAATGAGACTTATATTTGCATAATTTTTTAGGTAGTTAAATTACTTTTTTGCCATTTCATGCATAGTTAACTCCTGAACAGTTTTGAGCCAACTTTTTTGCAGTAAACTCAATTGAATAACATTTTCTGTTGCCAGGTATCGGTTTTAAAATTCTGATTATTTTTAGTGTATAGTCTTATAGTCTTATAAGTATTAAATTAGATTTCTCACTAGGGCAGCATCAGTAGGCCTGCATCCTTTCTTGTTGTTGGCAACCAGAAGCATTTAGAGATTTAGCCTGTTGGTAGCTGGTACAGCCAAAATAATTTGTGGTAATTAAATTCCCCAGACTTAACGTCAAACTAACACTGGTAAGTAAATTATATTGGCCTCTGACAAAAGATCACAACTACACAATAATTTACTGTTCTGTATGGTCACAGGGTGAAGCTTTGCTCACAGTACTGGATGATCCTTAGCATCTTGTCCCAGACTTGGTGCTGCACACAGCTCTGGTGTTTGGCCACATCAATCAGAGTTCCTGATTCGTCGTCAGGATCCTTTACTCTGCACTGAGCCCTGGAACAAACAACAGGGACTAAAGAAGAAACACTACAACTTCTATATGGTCTGCATTATATGCATTTTGTGGAACACTTACAGGTTTTGTAAGTACATTACACGCCATATAAATGAAAAACTTTCTATTCAGACCCATTAGTCATGAGTTAAAGTATAAAATGTAAGACTTTTTTCTGACCACCATTTTCTTAAAATCTGTGTTCCTTCTTTGCTAAGATAATACATCTACCTGGTGTGGCATATCAAGATGCTGATTTAAGAGCATTATTAGTGCACAGGTGTGTCTCAGGCTGGTTATGGATGGACCACAATGGGCCTTAAGATCTCATCACAGTATCTCTCTGCATTCAAAATGCCATCAAAAAATGCTGCTGTGTTTGTTGTCTGTTTCTTATGGCTGCCCATACCATAACCCCACTGCCACCTTTGGGCACTCTGTTGACAACATTAGCAAAATGCTTGCTGACATGACGCCATACACGCTGTCAGCCATCTGTCCAGTACAGTGAGAACAGGGATTAATCTGTGAAGAGAATATTTCTCCAAAGTGCCAGACGCCATTGAGGTGTAGTAAGGTCAAGACCCTGGAGAGGATGACAGTGAGTTTCCTGTGGCGCTGTCTGACAGCATGTGCAGAAATTCCTTGGTTTGTGCAAGTGCTATGCGGGCTAGCGGCTACTTAAAAGAAAAAAAAAATCATATAATTTCGTAAATTGGCAGCCTGACCTAATAAGACTTTTATTGTAGTTTATGTAGTATTTTGTGTACATTACATTTCTAACATAAATGTTGAAATACTTTCTTGGAGAACACATAAGTTAAATGAGCTCACCTTTCAGAGGCCGTCTTGTAGTTCTGTGGGGACAGAGGCAGAGACAGAGAAACTGATGAACTGCAAATTAACATGTTCACATGGAAACAGAGCAGAAATAAACTAAGAAAGCTTTCTAATCCAAGCACAAGCTTTCTATCCAGTGACCTGATCAAAAAGATAATCCTAAATTTACTTTTCTACTACTACCATCAACTCAAACTGTCAGATTTCAACATGTTTACCTTGAAAATTGAGTAGACATTAATGGTGTCCTAAAGCAGCAAATCACTAAAAATATTTCATCATTATCATAAGATTACCCTTTTCCATGAAATGATTAATCACAACTGGGCAAAGTCTATTTATTGATGTATAGCAGATCATGGTGTATTATTGAGAGCTCCAGAACAGCTACTAGATGGGCTCTGTGGTGAGACTGCCTTTACACTTACATTACACTTATTTAGCAGACTAATTACTAAATGAAATTAATTTGCTGTGAGGTAAAGTATTACATAAATAGGTGAAACATGCAAAAAACACAAGAATGTATATTTAAGATTCTTGCTATGTTTTACGTTGCTGTATTGTCGGAACTGAATTATAGTGGCATAAAGCAGTTGTTAGTCCTGGTCTCTGGGATACAAAACTGTACTATGTGATAAATATAAACAATATCTCGCGGTTAGAAGCACCCTGCTTCCTGGGGATAGAAATAACCTTTAGGAAGACGAAGTCATTTAAGCCCATGGCCTCCTCTGTCTCTCTGATAGTGCTGGTCAGCACTTGTATGTCATTGTTGATCCTGTCAATCTTTTCTGTCATCCTCTGACTCTTCTCCTCCTCTTCCTGTTTCAGCTGTGACATCAGAGCAGCCTCCTCGTCACGGAGGTACTGTTGCATCTTCTCAAACTCCTCCCTCAGGACCTGGGCTGTTTGTACTGATTGGCTCTGACAATAAGGTAATGAGACTTCATGTTAGAAGATTTCTTTAATATTGACTCTGACACATCAAAGCAATACTGTAATTTAGTATCAAGTTTGGTACAATGGCATACAATGGCGATTTTGAGCCAATATGTATTTAAGAAAATTAGTGAATTTTCCAAGAATTTGTGGAAAAGCCTCAACAACAATATCTAGCTACAACTTCTGTGTTAGGTGAGCAACATTAAAGCTGAGAATACTTAGGGTTAGTACAAGACACATCACTAAAACTGCTGAATAATCTTTGTTTAATACAAAGCAGATAGGGTTAAAATTGTTGTAATTAGAAATTATTAACAGCTGTAGTCCGCCTGGAAACCTTCTAACGGTAACTCAAAAGATATGTTTAACTTGGAAACTGCCTTACCTTAAAAAAAAAAAACATAAAATAATTTTTAGTAAATCCTCTTACTCATTTTATCAAGCAGGTATTCTGATGTATGCAGATGACACAGTTATATATGGTAAAACTGGTAAAACGACTCTGTCAGTTTCCACACAGCTTTCATCTTATTTACAGTGCATAGCAGCATGGTTTTAAAATTCTTGTCTCACACTTTATGTTAATAAAACTGTGTCAATTTGTTTTTCTTGCAGGGCTCAGTCATCAATAGATGTTAATGAGTTAAACTTTAAGATTAATAGGAAATATATTCAACAGGTTTCTTTGAAAGGAAATTTGAGAGGCATGTTAAAATGATCAGCAGGGTTGCAAAAGCAAATTTACATACAGTTAGCATTATCAGAATGACTGTCTACTATTTCATGCAGCAAATACTTTCATTCACTCTTTGATCTTCTTGCATTTAAGTTATTGTGTTACCTTTTGGACTTATACAACAACTAAGTCTCTGATGATGATATACAATCGAGCAATTCCAATAAGACCACATCATTGACTCCCAACTGTTCATGTCCAAAGCACATAGCTCAGGAACTCCAGCGCAGCTATGTCAATGAAAAGCTCTCTAAGATTGGTTTATACATAAACAATACAGTCTTGAATCCGTTTTCCATCAGTACCTTGATGTGAGCCGAAGTGTCCTCATAGGTTTGTCTGATGGAGGTTAAACTCTCTATCTGCTCCTGGAGACTTCTGATGCCCGATCGCAGCTCTCTCTGCAGACAGAATATCTGATAAGGTACATGATGACATACTGTACATTACCATGTACACCACATGCAGTCCCCTCCAAAACTATTGGAACCGCAAGGCCAATTCCTTTATTTTTGCTGTACACTGAAAACATTTGGGCTTGACACGAAAAGATGAATATGGGACAAGAGATTAGTATGTCAGCATCCATTTCCAGGTATTTACATTTAGATCTGTTAAAAAACTTAAAAGATAGCACCTTTTGTTTGAACCCACCCATTTTTCAAGTGAGCAAAATTATTGGAACATGAAACTGACAAGTGTTTTTTGCTGCCCAGATGTGATTATTCAAACAATGAATAGTGCTGAATGTCTACTCTCAGTTTCAGCTTTGGGGTTTCCCTTTGCTGTAATGAAGGAGGTAGAGAGGGTTGTCTAGTAATCGGAAGGCCGGTGGTTCGAATCCCGGCTCCCCTCAGCTGCATGTTGAAGTGTCCTTGAGCAAGATACTGAACCCAAAATTGCTCCTGATGAGCAGTCGGGGCCTTGCATGGCAGCCTCTGCCATCAGTGTGTGAATGGGTGAAAGTGGCAAGTGTTGTAAAACACTTTGAGCTGTCAGTAGACTGGAAAAGTGCTACAGAAATGCAAGACCATTTAAAACAACTGTCAGTGACATCACCAACAACCTCCAGAGGGAAGGAGTGAAGGTGTCACAATCCACCGTTTGCAGAAAACTTTGGGAACAAAAATACAGAGGCTACACCAGAAGATGGAAACCACTCACTAGTGATAAGAATAGGAAGGCCAGATTGGAATTTGCCAAAAAGTACAGAGGCGAGGCTCATACATTCTGGGACAAAGTTTTATGGATTGATGAGACAAAGATAAACGTTTACCAAAGTGATGGAATATCATGGTAATATCATATAATGGTAATATCATGGCTTGGGCTTGCATGGCTTCTTCTGGGATGGGCTCATTGATCTTCATTGATGATGTAACACATGATGGCAGCAGCAAATTAAACTCAGAAGTCTACAGAAACATTCTGTCTGACAATTTAACGAGAGATGGAACCAAGCTGATCGGGGGGGCCTTCATCATGCAGCAAGACAACGACCCAAAACACACTACCAATACAACCAAGGAGTTCATCAGGGGAAAGAAGTGGAAGATTTTGGACTGGCCAAGTCAATCTCAAACCCTACTGAGTATGCATTGTACCTGCTAAAGAGGGGACTGAAGGGAGACACCTTTACTATTATTCACTCTAATCTAATCTATTTTAAGCACCTGTTCCTATACTTTTGTTCACCTAAAAATTTGGTTACAAATGATGCTATCTTCTAAGTTTTGTAACAGATCTATATGTAAATACCTGGAAATGAAAGCTGAAATGCTGATCTCTTGTCTTGCATTCATCTTTTGATATCAAACCCAAATGTTTTCAGTGAACAGCCAAAATAAAGGAATTGGCCTCACTGTTGCAATAGTTTTGGAGGGGACTCTAGTTCTCAAGACAAGAGAAGTAATGTTCATGTCTTTAATATGTGAAGTGTCCCTTTAACACATGTTGGTGCAGCCCAGCCTAACTATTGGGTGGAGTGCAGTTTGTGTGCTGGATCTGACCTTACAGTCAAGGACAGCCTCCTGAATGGAGCAGCACTGGTGCTCTTCATGCTCGTCTTGCTGACACTGTTGGCAGAGTGGCTCCCCCTCTTCCAGACAGAACACAGTGAGCATTTCTCCATGCTCCACACACAGCTCATCTTTCTCCACTTCTCTGTATCTGCCCACAGCTTTCCCTCCATCCTCTGCCGCCCTGACTCCCTCATCTACAGCTCCAGGCAGGACCTCAGGTCTCCTGGGCTGGTCATGGAACAGGGCTTCCAGTAGTGTCTGCAGGACCGAGTCCATCAGCTGTGATCCATAGCAGATGGTGCAGCCGTCCTGGCCCAGCTCACCCTGGCTCAGCTCGATACATGTTGGGCACAGTTTGTGGCCACATGGCAGGGTCAGTATGCCCAGCGACTGGCAACCTGGACACTCTGACTCTTCTTCAGGTTGGGTCGGACGCTGCTGGTCTTCGATAGAATCTACATCTGGGGATTCCCCAACAGTGACAGTGTCTCTATGTTGATCATCAGAAGAGTTTGTATCTTTGTCTTGTCCCAGCTCCTCTTCCCCTTCATGATCAGCCTGACTGGCCCTCTCTGCCATGACAGCAATGCAGATGACTGGTTAAATTTAGCTCTACTAACTAGACCTTTGCTGAGCAACAGAGTAGGTTTCTATCCCTGAGTGTGTGCTGCGAGCCCACAGCAGCATCAGGTCAGAGTTGGTCTGCAGTCCACATGCAATCTGAGCTTTGCAACAGATTGCACAATCATTTGTGCTCTCTGTAACCTCAAGCTCCTCCCTGTCAGCTGCTGCACACACCCTCCCCTCTGAGAGGTGAAGTCACCCAAATGTCATGATAAAAATACTTGTGAGTTAAAAAACAAGAGGCATCAGTCAAAAAACTCTCATAGAAGAATGGAAGGAACAAAATAACATGACAAGTTGTTTCAAAGGGGCTCTGTGGAACTTCTGTGTTATGCTGTCAGCTGTTTATTCATTTTAGCGGACTCCATTTCAATAGTAATGTTGCTACTGTTGCTGGCTGGCAGAGCAGAGAGAGGAACTGACATGAGGCACTTGAGAATGTGCATCAAGTCACATTCTTCGGACCGGAGCAGGAAATCCAACCCGAGTCCTTCACAACGAAATCCACTGTCCAGAATCATTCATTATATTAGGATAATTTTGTGTATTTAAAAATTACAGGAATAGTCTGTAAAATAAACAAAGTTCTGCAAAATACAAATTTTTTCAACAGTGTAGTTATTTTTTGCTTCTTGTACAATCTTCTGTGAGGCTCACTCCCAGCGCATTACCAGTTGCTGGAAGGTTTTCAAGTACTTCAGGGGTTAGCAGCAGTGCTTTTGATCATGATTGGTCAAGCAGTTGTGACATCACATCACAGCAAGGACGGCAACAAAAAATGCAACAATAGCAACTACCATTGTACTACTGCTTCTGCATGGGGTTGGGCAACCAGTACTAAATGAAGAACCGTGGAGAACAGTCGATGGACATGTCCAGGCCCTCATTGGTTATAGGCCCTGGATGTCAGAAAACGTCCTGTTCCTAAATTCAGATACAACTGAGATGTCATTGACCCCACTCGACAGAGACACCACTTTGATCAGGTGACAGTTACTTTACAGTAACATTCGATTCAACTCTCTTACCATCAAAACATTGCGCAGGTGGTAAAAATACATCATTCCTGTCCAGGGTTGGTGCAGATATCCTGGTTCATGCCTTTGTTTCATCTAGGCTGGATTATTGCAGTGCTTTATTGTCAGGTCTTCCACGTGAGAGCAATAAAAGTCTTTAAATGGTTCAGAATGCTGCAGTTGGAGTCTTAACACGTAAAATAAAATTTGATCATACTACAACAATCCTAGCCTCTCTGCATTGGCTCCCAATTCATGTCAGATCAGACTTCAAGGTGCTGCTGATGACATACAAAACTGTTCAGGGCCTCGCCCCATCGTACATGTCCGATCTCATTAAACCATAAATTCCACCGCGTGCATTACGCTCTCAGAGTCAGGGCTCCTGATGGTTCCCAGGGTTAAGAAGTCAGCTGGCTGCAGGGCTTTTTCCTATCGTGCCCCCTTCCTCTGGAATAACCTCCCAGCTGACATCAGACAATCTGGCTCTACTGACACCTTTAAATCTAAACTCAAGACTTACTTCTTTGACTTAGCCTTTAAGTAGTCCTTGACTTTGATTGCTAGCTTCTTCAGAGGGTCGATCTCAGTCTCAATGAGTCTCTTACCTATAGTATTAGAATTCACATTGTCCTGCCGATGAGAAACAATGCGCTCATTCTGATTAATATTGCATTTCTCTAACTTTTTGTTTTTCTCTGTTTCGCAAGCTGCAAGCTGAGTCGCTCTCTCACTGTCCACTCTCTATGACTTCCTCTTCCTCCTCCTCCTCCTCCTCAATTTTCATTCAGGCTTCCTTCTGATGGACCATGAGCCCCTGGCAGACCTCAGTCTTAAGGGGGACATATGGAATGCATGGGAGGGCACAATTATTAGCCTACAATACATATATTTTTTATAATCCTATACTCTATTCATGCAGCACATAATCATCACATTAAACATAACCAACAGCAATATGACTAGGTATAGCCTTCAACATCAGCCATCATAATTTAAAGCAATACATTACATAGAAGCAATGTTATGAATATCCTTAAAACACTTGACTATCCATAGAACATATTAGCTGTAACACCAGAAGCATCGTTCAAACATTGCATTTTAAAGCAGTCAACAGAGGGATATGCATTGCCATTAGACACACACACAGAGACTTTGAACCTACCGGTACTTTGAGTGGAGGCAGCGCTGTCCTCTCTCCAGTCCCTCCTGTCAGTACAGCGGGAGGCGGCGTTTCTCCGATCTGAACCTCCTCATCAACGTATCCTTCCACTCGGACTTAAACTTGTGAGTGAGGTCTTTTTCAAAAGCAAGCTGAATCCGCTGGGCCTCTGAGAGGACGTTTTTGAGTGTGGAAAATGAGTTTTCACACATTGCTGTGGAAGCTCTTAAAGTTAGGGCAAGAGTGTAGGCTGTGACAACAGCCGGCATAGCCTGGAGTGCACAGTTGGATGTGCTGAGGATGTTGGCTATTGTCCATTTTCCATCTTCGGGGGGAACCGGAGTGTCAGTCATTTTCTTCACCAGGAACTCACGAGCCACGGTATATTCAGATTCAACCACATCAGTTCCAGCTAACACCAGGAGAGGGGTTACCTTTGATGGTCAAAGCAGCCAGTGCGCCAATGAGCTCGCACTGCTCTCCAAAACGCGCATCCATCTGTCCTTGCACACACCATCACACCATTGTTTCTGTATATTTTAATGTTTTAATGATAAAGAATGCAACATTAGTATTTCTCAACACAAAATTAGCTACTATGATAATATAAAATAAAAATTATTATTATTATTATTATTTTTTTTTCTGTGCCTCAAGTGGGGGGGCACAAGCATTTTTGGGGGCGGGCCATAGTGACGGGTGTGGCCCCTGGGAACATCCTCCCCTGGCTCCTGCTGCCTCACATATTGATGCTTATGGATTGTCATACCCTGGGCTCCGCTGGATCATTGCTCTCCTCTGTTTTACTATCTCCTTATATATGTATTTCTGTTAAAAAAAAATGTTGCCTCTTCACTCTGATCTTCTGTGTTTTACTGCTAATTATCTTGTGTCCTGCCCTCTACCAGGTCACTACGGTGGAGAGGAGGTCGTGTGGCTTGGGCACCACTTGCCGATGCCTCGGCCTGCTCAGTCGCCTCCTGGATCCACGCTTTTCACATATTATATAAATTGTATCAGATATTCTGTCAATGCAGTTTGTAAATTGTGGTTTTGTTGTTCTGTGCTGCACATGCGACATCTACTGCCTGTCTGTCCGTCCTGGGAGAGGGATCCTCCTCTGTGGCTCTTCCTGAGGTTTCTTCCATCTTTTCTTTTTCCCTGTTAAAAGGTTTTGTTTTTCTCAATATGGCAAGTATTTCCTCACTTGAATCAAGGGTGTAAGGACAGAGGATGTCGTTCACTGTGCAGTTTGTAAAGTCCACTGAGGAAATGTGATTGTGATTTTGGGCTATATAAGTAAATTGATTTTGAATTGAGGAGAGGACAGGAGGCCATTCAGTGTGAGCTGGAGTAAGTAAATAGTGCAGGAAAATTAAAAAAAAATAATCAATAACATTATTGAAACAATAAGGATCACAGCAAATACAGCAGAACAAAGGAAATACAACAAATTGTGACATCCTGCACCCATTTTTAGCCCCCGATGATCTGTGGATTGTTCCCACAGAAACTAACAAAAATGTTGAAAAACTTCATTATTCTCAATTTTAAAGAAAGTGAAAAAAAAAAAAAAAAATCCTGGATCCCTCCTTTAATCCAGATCCACACCAAAAGTTACTGGGGTCTGTTCCCACCTGAGACCCATCCAAGTTTGGCGGAAATACGTTCTGTAGTTTTCTAATGCTGCTGAAAAAAAATCAACCAACCAACAAACATTGATTGAAATGAAATGTTGATTCAGTCTAATTTTCAGGCTATAATTTATATCTAAATGCAAAGTATTTTGTAATAACTGTCTATCTTGTGATGATGAATTGTGGTAAGACACTTGTACTTTCTTAATCAGCAACATATCAATAAAAATTGGTTAATATTTGATTTCTTCTCTATGAGTTCACTTTCAGTGTCTAAGTTGTTCAGAACAAACTGTATGCCAGAGTCACCAGTGCAGCCTCATCTGCGATGGCTGCATTACTGAATCTTGCTCACTAGGTGACAGCGTATCACCTTAAAATGGAATCTGTAGAACAAGTACTTCTCATGACTATGAGATTCAGATTAAGATGGGCATTATATTAACAGTGAGATTGAAACTAGTAATGAGGCCAATATATCTTTCACATGTGAACTTAAGTCCACAAATAACAATCCATAAATATTAATTGTACATGTTGGTGTCAATTTTGAAAAATACTTGCTGAGTTTTTGTTTTTTCTTTTTTTCTTTTACAGCACTTTTTCTTCTTTGGCCTGTAATAATTTCTATAACTCGTTTACCACCGCTCAAGTGCGAGTCACATTAACAGATAAAGCCAAGACAAATTTTATATTCAATAGAAATGCTAATTCATCTTTATCAACCAAAATGCTTGCCCCTAAAATAAATTCATAACTATTGTAAATCATATAAATTAAGGGACTCTGATAATTGTAATGGGGGTCAGAGGGGTCAGTGTTATGTAACATGTCCTTTTTCCAAAGGGAGGGTATTAGTTTTTGTCTTTCTTTTTCCTTTTTCTGAGAATTGTCTCTTTGGAGAAAAATATTGTCTGAAGAGTGTTTTTTTTCTGTTACTACCTGATGGTTGCTTCTACCCTTATTAATTCATGCCTTTATTGTACTGCCCCATGACAGAAAACAAGTCAAGTTCAAGCAACTCATGAAATATAAGGCTCAGACCTCTTCTGACCCCAATAATTTATGTACAGTCTCTTCGAGAGGCAAGATATATATGCACATGTATTTAAAAAAACAAAACAATATCATATAATATTCTAAATTGGCATTTGGTGTGACCAAATTCCAATTTCTACATAATGTTGATTTAAGTACACTAAAACATTCTTAAACAGTCAGCTAAACTACAATCAAGACACGTTCTTTAATGATAGCTTTGTTATATAATAATAACATTATAATGTTATAATGTCATAATGATGGTGCGGGTATAGTTTTAAGTGAAACATTAGGCTCAGACCTCTCCTTACCAAGCATTTTGGTACAGTCTCTTAGAAGGGCAACATATATATGCACATAGATCTAATAAAAACAGGGTATCCTAAGGATTATTTTTTTCTATGTAGTGTGGGACAAAAATGCAAAATGTATAACACAAATTCACTTTGTCTCTTTGGCTATATTTGAGCTAAAGTGTTTTCCAGTGTGTCTGCCTGCACTACAGAAAAATGTACTGTCTCTGATGAGTGTTTGAAAGATGATTAGCATCGAACCATCCCAGATGGCTCGGGCTGAAGTTATGGATTAAAGTACACAGTGAAGGCTTTTCAAGTGAGCTATGAGTCAGACTCATAAAATAGTAACAGCATTGTTTACTTTGCAGAAAACAGGTGTAACAGGGTTAAATGCGGTCCTTAAACCACATCCTTGAGCTTGTAGTTTCCACTATAATAGTTATTATTAAACTTTTATCTAACAACCCCGTCTTCTGTCCACATGCTCTTTTGGCTCCACTGCCTATCAATTAACAACATCCATGCACATCATTATAATTCCCATAAAACACTTTCTGTGGTGAAATGAGCATTGATGCTGTGATATGCTGTTAACATGCCATGCAGTCACTCTTATATGTCCAGGCTGCCCAGTAGGCAAAGAGCTCCATTACCACATCTCACCTGTGCTGTGGCCGTGAGCTTTTGGTATGAGATCATAGATACAAACAACCAACATGAGTTTTTTGTTTTTGGTGTAGGGTTGGATAGGGTGAGGAGCTTGGACATTTGGGATGAGTGTTTACTACAACTACAGATCCTCTGATTAAAGGAGCGAGTTGAGGTAGTTTTGGAGATCTGTAGGTGGAGGTATTAAGGCACCTCCACCTGGAAAGATACCCTGGGGCAGACCAAGAACATGGCTTGCCCCATGAGCTGGACAAAGCAGCTACACACAGGGGTGTGTCAGGTAGTTAACCCTGCTACCACCATGACCTGGTCTTAAATATGTGGCAGAACATGGATGGGTCAATTTTTGATTGCCATGAAATTTAGAATGGAAAAGACACAGATGATTGTAAGAGGTTGATATCGAGTGATCTTGGTGACCCCCTGATCATCAAGCCAAAATTTACCCTTCACCAAAACGTGGTCTTTGATAAGGTATCTTACTAACTAAGAAATTAGATTTGTAAACACTGCAGCCTCCACAAACTTGGCTTTGGAGTGCTGCAGATGATAGGATTGTCAATACCTGGTTTTCAGAATGGCACTGAAAACCTACGTTTCACTGAAAGCACAACAATATCACACTGGATCGACTTGCAATAAAGGAACACAGACGAAAGCTGCCAGCATTTAGTATATTGGCAATCCACTTCTTTCCTTTCCCCCCGTCTTGCTGTTCTCTTTTGTCTTCAAATAAAACAGACATGGAGAAAGACAAAAAAGTTGGCCCAAATGTGGGAATATGCACCTGGGACTCCCAGAAGGTGTTAAAGCACCAGGAGCCCTCTCCCACAAAGCAGAGGAGGGATCACATTAGGCTGGCAGGCTAGCAGGTGCAACCTTCACATTAAAGCGAGCGCTAAGGCCTCCCTAATAAATGCCTTTATGACTGCATCTGTTTTCAAGTCCTGTGGTGGTAATGTCAGCGAGAGGGAGGAATGCTTTATAGGGTAGCAAACACAGAGGGGGATTTCTCTATTAATTCAGTGTACAAACAAACATGTTGTACAGAAACACTAAAAGAACTATTGAATATATCATACATTCACTACCCTGTAGTGGAATGACCATACCAGTGCTCTGGGAGCTCTGACCCTCCAATAGAAAGGAGACAGCAAAAACCAGATCATGCAGAGTATCCAGACGTGAAGTCTTAAGCTTAAAAATGGTCTATGACTGACTTTGACATTAAACATTTCATCAAGGCCATGTGCAGAATTTGTGACTATTGTGAAGAGGTACTTAAAAAATCCCAAAACAAAACTAAAACAAAATAAACAGAAAACACTGTGGAGCCTGGTTCCAAACCTTTAAATCACTGCCAACATCTCTAATTTGGTCAGCGACGCACGTAGTTTCGTTGTTGTGCCCATTGACAACTGCTGCCCCCAGATTGACCAATTAGGCCTTTATTGGCAGGGCTAAGAATAGTGATGTCATTTTTCTGCATGCAATGAGCTACACATCTAGCTATTGCCATTTAAAATGGCCAAGAAGTATTTGTGTTGCCTTAGAGAGGTCAGGATAAATGAAAATGCCTCTTTTTACTCTACATTGTTTTTTGGCCCTTTACCTTATCTTACCTTGATCATGTGATAGCAATCTTTACCCAGCCTTATCCAAGTAATCGTACCATCCTAAACCCAACCAACCTTCAACATTAGATTGCAGTAGAATAAAGCAGTAAGTTATATCTTTTTTAAAGGTTACAGAAGTTGTTTTGGGAGGCAAACAACCTTTTCTGTTTTTCAGACCTGAGGATTTATTATAGATATGGCTAGAAATCTTCAATCACCATCTTGAACAGTGGACTCTCGCTTGGCAAACCTTCTCTGAACAGTGGTCTCTTCTTAAATACATCTATGGTTTCATAATTACAAATGTTGAAACGTTGTCTTGAACAGAGGCCTCCCTCTAAGCAGTCATCTGCAAACAGTGGTTTTGTAAAAATATCCAGTGGTTTAGTGCTTACAAATCTTGAATCACTATCTTCAACAGCGGTCTCTCGCTTGGCAGCCATCTCTGAACAGTGGTGCCTTCTAAATATCCATGGTTGCACACATACAAATGTTAAAACACTGTTCAGAACAGTGAACTCACTAAGAAGCCAGTGGTTTCACACCTACAAATATTTGAACAGTGGTCGCTGGCTTGGCAGCCATCTTGCCCAGCTGTCAGGTGACCCCCATCCCCTTACCCTTGTGACATGAAAGTCAGCTCATATACATGCGTCTGATTGTGATATGACAGTGTGGTATGGTATGGTTTTGTTGAAATCTGTGGGTTGCATTACAATGCTGAATTATTCCAGCGACTGGGCTGCAAATAATTTTATAGAGCATGTGTCAGACCTTAGGGTTTGCCAGGTCCTCAGTTTCCATTACAGTTTATTCATACATTTTGATGTATCAACCTTTCTGGGGCCATTAACCAGAGTCAAAGCTCTTTCATAGGTGATGACAAATAAAGAGCATTGTTTCCTGTTGTAAAACAGCATTTTAATGACATCATGGACATCACCTAACCTCTCTTGGATACCTAAATTCATGGATGGACAGATGTGGTTGTCCACTGAAAGCCTGTGTTTGTAACAGCAACATTGCAGTGACATGACTCAGTATGTGAAACTTCTATCTGTCTGAGGTCATGGTTTACCGAGACTGAAGGTCTCGGCTTGTGGTCCTGCTGCTGTTTGTATTCAAGCAGGGATTTTATGGTATAGCACCTGCTTGTTTGCTTAAGCCATGACTCATTTGCATCTGTGTTGTATTGTTATAGATTGTTGTTGGCCATCTTGTTCTACTTTGTAATGATACACTGTGGAATAACAATGCAGTCATCTTTGAGCTTCTCAGCAAATGAGCCTGGTGGTTTTATTGCCTTGTTCTATTAGTATTTAAAGGGAACACACCAGTGTGTCACATTTAAGGCAAAAGTTGTGGTGAATCCTAAATGCAGAAACACTAAAACTGAACTAACTGGGAACTAAAAATGTGCTTTAACGAACATACCGGAAATCCAGAAAGTAAAATCCAAAAACTTGTGTAAAGTGTGAATACCAAAAATCTAAGTAGCAAAACAAAAAGCTAAAACAAAGCACAACCAAAAGCAAAGTTCAAATCAGGAAAAAAACACAATGAGCAAAAGTCAGAGTCAGTCCGGGAGTGACCAGGAGGTTGGTGCAAGGAACAGAACCAGACCGAGGGATGATCAGCAGGTGGTGAACGGAGGCCAAGGAGGTGGCCGGTGGCAAAAGCAGGAGGACGAGCAGCAGCTTGAGTTGGCAAGACCGCCGACAGAGAACCACGGCGGATGTCGGTCAGACCGCAGATGGAGAACCACGGGAATGTAATTTGTCTCACAATGTCTCTTTAAGGATAGCAAATCTGGAAAAGAGCTCCACTGCACTTGGAGCTTCCCATAACCAAGGCTTAAAGACCAAATTCATATTAGATATAGACATGGCCTTCAGCATCTCAACAATGTCTCTGTTATCCTTTAAACATGAAACCAGATTGTCCCAAATATTCCTAAATTCAGTGCCGGTGTCTGCTGGGTCTGTCACGTTTTTAGGCATTAATTGTAGTGAGCAGTGTTGGGTAGTAACGCGTTATTAGTAACGCCGTTACGTAGCGCCGTTACTTTTTTCAGTAACGCGTTGTTTTTTAAAATTCAGTAACTCCGTTCCCGTTACCAAACGCTGCGTTACTCCGTTCCTTTTGGTGAGGTTTTACAACGGCACACAGTTCCCGATCAATAAAGTTTAATTGAATTGAAAAACAAAGCACTTGTCGCCCTCTAGCGTCACACACGCAATCAAACACGCGCCATGAAGAGGACTGGACAGGTCACAACACAGCATGATGGCGAGCGAGAAGGGGAAGATAAGTTTCTACTCGTGGAAATACTCAAACTATTTTCAACTCGAGAGCAAAGGGAAAAACAACATTTCAGTAACATATAAACTGTGCCCCGGGTCAAAAATCCTTTCTACCGCGAACAACAGCAACAGCAATCTGCTGAAGCACCTAGAGAAGCGGCATGCTTCCACAAAGTTAGCAGCTAAGGTAACGTCAGCTAACGCAGCATCCGAGACCGACAGCAGCGAGCAGCACACACCCACTCCACCCAAGCAGCAGCGGTTGGAGTTCGAAAGACGGACCCATAGCCAGGCACAACTTGACAAAACAATTGCACGGTATGTTTGATTGTTTATTTGGATCTCTTTATCAGGCTATTATTCCAAGAGTCCAATGGTAAAATTGGAAGAATGTTTTACAGTAACTAAAAAGTTACTTTCTCAGTAACGCATTACTTTTTGGTTTAAGTAACTGAGTTACTAACTGAGTTACTTTTTTACAAAGTAACTAGTAACTGTAACTAGTTACTATTTTTCAGTAACTAGCACAACACTGGTAGTGAGGACCCAAATGCAGAAAAAACACAGGAAATTTAGAAAATAAAATCTAATATCCAAGAAGTAGGGGTGGAATGGTTCATCCAAAAAATCCGTCCCGTTCGGTACGCTTGTCACGGTTCGGGGCGCGTGTGTACCGTTCGGTTTATGACACGCAACGTACGTAATTTCCACCGGGGACGTAACAGCCACCTAACGGCTGCGCGGCCGTCGCCAGAGCTGATCGCTGTCACTCTGATCAACACTCTCAGAAAATAAGGTACAGAATTGTACCTTTAGGGGTACAATGGCTTGTCACTGGGGCAGTACCCTCTGAAGGTACAATTTTGTACCCTTGACACTGGGTACTTATTTGTACCCTTGTGGTTTGTACCTTATAAAGACCAATCTTGTACCTCTGGTGGCAATTTTGTACCCTTGTACCCAGAATGTATTTTTTATTTTCACATTTCAATTTCATTTAACTTTAAACAATGTAAAATTGTCCATTGCAGGCAAGTCCATTCTCCACCAACCTTAAAACTGCATACATGAAAATAACACTCGTGACAGAAGATCTTCACATGTCAGTTTTGTACATCTTTAAATACTATGTCGAAGTGTGACATATAAGTTGACTGGTGGAGTCAATAGTGGTTTACTTGCCTAGTGACAGTTATTGGCAGAGGCGTATCACGTATCACCAAGGATCTAAATAGGTACTTTCTCGCATAAAAAAATATTAAAACTTAAGAAAGTGATGTATTAACAGCGCTAAAGCGAAAATTAAAACAGCTTTTAGCAGCTCTACCGCTGCCGGTTGCCGCAAAATGCATTCTGGGAAACTTGCATACTGTATACTGCGGTGTGGACGGGCTCTTTGTCTGCCAGGCTGTAGGTAGCTGATTTTACTGTGCATCCATGGTTGGCCGTTTGTGAATATCATAACATACAATATTGACTGGATGATTAGTAATTTTTCATACCTGCAAATCTGCTAAAAAAAATATATATATTTCAAGGCTACTCAAAAATGGCTTAGAAGTTAAAATCTTCATTGAATACTTAAGGAAACAGTGAAACCTTCACATTTAAAAAGTATAACTACTACTGAAGAAAGACTAAATAATTATTTAAACATATTAATATTTAGGCTACTGCCATTTGTAGAGCCTAATACAATTGTACCCCAGCATGTAGAAGAAAAGGTACATATATGGACCTTTTACCACTGGGGTACATATATGTACCTTTTGGGCCCTCAAAAGGGTCCAAATAGTTACCTTAAGGTCCAATAATGAGCCCTAGGGGGTACATTAGTGTAGATTGTACCTAGGGGTACAAAAAAGGACTCGTACTGTACCCCTATTTCTGAGAGTGAATGAGACCATCCCCACCGGGCGCCGCGTGACGTCTCAGCAGCGGCTCTCCGCTCTGCAGCGCTATCAATCTGTAGCACTTCTATTTTTTGACGGCGCCGTTGCTAAACCGCGTGAAGCTCAACAGAGCAGATTGCACCAGACAGGAAATCCGACACAGAATCAACGTAATACACTTCCACCCCCTTTCAAAATAAAGCACAATAAGCAGTTCATGTAGTCTATCACAACTTCACATCAACATTACGTCATGAGGTACGTGTTGATGTTGATGCCCTGTGCCTGTAATGTGGCCATAAAAATAGGAAAGTTAAATGATTTTGTTTGCACCAATTCAAGAGTCAGAGCTTTAAGAGCCATTTCCTCTTTTTACTTTACAGGATACAATGTTTGTCAGAGATAAATGGATCCTATTTCAGTCAGTTCAGTGATTGCTGTTGTATTTTAGTGATTTAGTGCATTTTCATTGCAGAAGAAGGCAAACAATTGTTAATCTTTTTGCCAAATAAATATATAAATGTGTAAATGCAGCAATGTCTTTCCTCTTGCTGTTTCAAAATCTCACTTCACTTTAATTTAAGATTGTTACAATGACGTGCTTAATCCCTTATCAAGCTGCTTCATTATTCCAGTTTTTGCATGATTGCATGACATGTCCTTAAGAATATCTGATTAAAAAAAATCTAATTATTAGGCTATAGATCTGATAAATTTTTTAGAGTGTAAAAAAATTGAAAAAAAACAACCCAACCCAACCCAACCGAAAACCG
This sequence comes from Lagodon rhomboides, assembly GCA_039737535.1. Lineage (NCBI taxonomy): Eukaryota > Metazoa > Chordata > Actinopteri > Spariformes > Sparidae > Lagodon > Lagodon rhomboides. Next base: position 2,501,891 of record CM077801.1, read on the forward strand.
TGACCCCAAAACCGTGATATGAACCGAACCATTGATTTTGTCAACCATTCCACCCCTACCAAGAAGTGTAAATGCCAAAAATCAAAGTGGCAACACACAAGGCTAAAACAAAGTACAACCAAAAGCAAAGTTAAGAAACAAAGTTGAAAAAGATGATGAGCAAAAAAACAGACACACACCAGGGGGATACACAAGGAGACAGTGGAGGACACTGGAACAGACTTATGGAATACAACAGGCTCAGGTGAAACAAAGGTGGATAACACAGGATGAACTGACATCAGGGAGCACACAGACTTTACACACAGCGCTGACTGACAAACAAGACACTGGTGAACACAGAAAAAGGGTGGGAAATTCACACAAAGGGAGGAACTGAAAAGCAACACACGAGGGCAAAACTTCAAAATAAAACAGGAAATCACAGAAACACAAACAGAATCATGACACCAGTGCTTTTAATGGAAAGTGGCAACTCAAAGATGTGTCAACCAGCGATACCGTCTTTTATTTCTTTTATTTTATGTCTTTTATTTCACTTCTCAGCTCTTAATTATTGAGTGGCCTACACTAATACAGGTGGTAGGCAGAAGTAAGCAAGACACCATAAGTGCAGTGACATAACACGGTATAGAATGCAAATTATTCTTATTCTTCATTAGTGTCTTTGGCCCTTCAGCTGATAAAAAACAGCAGGGAGAAGTTGCTGGACTCCTGTTTGTTTTTTTTGTTTTTTTGCTCCGGTGTTAAGCAACACCGACACACTGTCCTCGTCCATTTCACCCCTTGCTCTCCAATATTTTCCCACACAACTGATTTGAAAGAAGCAGGCAGGTCTGATATCTCTGTTGTCTTATTTGAACTTGTCATAGTGTATAGTCAGTCACAGGATCTTCTTCTCTCTTCTTCTGCTTTTGTTGTTTAATGGCAGTTTGAAGTTGGAACAGCTTTTAGGCCACTTACTGGATTGGAAAGTGAATCAGATTGGTTATAGCCTTGCCCATTGACCTGTGCTCTAGCCAAGGTGTGACAGGCAGTTTCTTCAGATGAACCAAAACCATGACATCCATAATCCAATAGTCTATTAGACACATTTATTTCATGAATCTTGAGTATCGACCTCATATATTGTATATTATTATTGTGTTTATTCAGTTAACACATGGATGGCCTGGATTCACCTACTTAAAACCCAAGATTTCATGGTTTCTCCACTTGAGTTCTGAATGTGTCTCAGTGGTTTAAAAACCACAAAGACAATCCTGATAAAGCAACACTAAGATACTTCAAACAGAAAGCTAGTTACCCTCTCGTGATGAATCACCTAATGAACAGTACTGTCTGGATGTTCATCACAGTAGGGTGGCCATTAGAAGAAATGACCACATAAGGTTACAATGCAGATGAAGCATTACACCACTACACTACCACCACGGAACAACCATTCATTACCGTTCAGGGATATGGGGGTATACTCTTCAATAGATATATCTATTTTTTTTTCCAGTCCAGGAAACAAGCTTGTGTGCTACAGAAAGCAGCTGGAACAAATTTAATTAAATAACATTTTGGGCAACTTTAACTGAATTATTAACAAGACTATTGTAGAGCCTCAGAGGTTTTTCCATTGCGGGTTGCACAGTAGAGCTACACTGGCATGGCGCTGATTACCTTTTGTGAACCAGGAGAGGTGATTATAAACAGACACAAAATTTAAAAACAGATAATATTACAAAATCTCAGAAACACAAACTGAAGTACAAGCAAAACATCCAAAATATTAGTGTAAGCACTGACACCCTAACAGGTCTGTCTCCAGGTCTTTTTAAAAATTGATTTAAAAAATTCAAAGACATATTACAGTCTGAGGGTGGAGAAAGGCTATAAGCCCTTGTTCCACTCTATCTATGAACATTTGGTACCTTGATGACATATTGGAGGTATGCTAATCACAAATTATTGTTTGTGTTCTGTCCTCCCTGAGATATTTAAAAGAGATCAGCTAACCACAAAGTAGAAAATATGTGCATATCAAGTTGACAAGATCTGTTTTTATCTAAGCACTGCTAAAGAAGTGACACTAACTTGGTGACAAGCAAACTCCATTTCCTAAAATGTTTTCATAATAAAAAAACCTCAATTAAACACAAAACTGACCTCACTGAGCGAAGCCTAGCAGATGTTCTATCAGGAACAGTCCATTCTCTCTCTCTCTCTCTCTCTCTCTCTCTCTCTCTCTATCTCTCTCAGTTTACATCACATCCAGTGTCCATGTGCCTTTCCAATGAGCTCATCAGAAGTCCTGATCCATATCACACCCATTGTGACCAGGGGCTACCACCACCAGTGTCAAGACTCCATTGGGGTCACGATAGGTTCTAATTGCCATTTTTCTCAACTTGTAAAGCACCTTTTTAAACCTCTTTTTAATGTAAAGGACCAATATGTGAGAAACCGATATCTCAGCCACCTTTATCTGGCCAACTTCCAAATTCATACTCAAAACAAACAGGGAGCAGCATTCTGCCAGAGTAACCGCTAACTGCTGCTAACTGTAGCTGCCGATAGCTTGAAGTTCAGTAAGCTGTGCAGCTAGCTGTTTGGAGTGGAAGCTCAGAGACCAGGAACCAACACAGTCTCTCTCCCAGGTCGACAAAAACCAACAGTTGGTCAGGACCCTTTAGCATCAGTTTTTGACGTACAAGGGCCCCATCAGCAGCTGTTTCAGGCGCAGTGGGCCTTTAACTGACTCCAATCTAAACCCATGCTCAGCAGTATTCAGCTCAGAGCTACTGCTCAAATATCATCAGGATGATCAGTGCACCAAAAACTGGCAAAGGCATTAAATGGAAATCCAGGTGCTTTCTAGAAATGACTGCTACTTTGTTATTACTCAATTAAATCTGCATTTCCAGTGATTATCAGCCACATAGATATGGGTTATTCATGTTATTTGAAAGCCGAAATTATTAAAAATGAGAGCAAAGAAGTGATGCACAAACTAATGATGCACTAAGTCTACCTACCAATATATATATATATATATATATATATATATATATATATATATATATATATATATATATATATATATATATATATATATATATATATATATATATAGGTAGGTATTTTGATTACTGTATGACAGTGCAATAGATTATCCCACTGGTCACAATTGTGACCGCTTGTGGATCGCTGCTCGTGCTGTCGACTGGATAGCTCGTAGAATAGTCGATTTGTTGTACAAATACCGGGTCACAATTTTTGACAGTACATTTAGATTTGCCTCCAATACTGAGGAGATCCTCAGGAGATGCCAGCAGCAGCAGTATCTCCTGAGGAAGCTCAACACTTTTGGGGTCAATAAAAACATTCTTCTGACATTTTATTACTTCTTCAAAGAGAGTGTCATCACATTCTCATTCACCTGCTGGTTCCACTCCATAAGTCTGCAAAACAGGACATGCCTGCGAAGCATGGTCAAAGTCTGCTCTAAAATCATTGGACTGCCAGTCAGAACACTTTCCACTGTGTGCGAGCAGCAAACACTGAGGACAGCTCAGGATCCTTCAGGACCCCTCCCACACTCTGTTCCCAGCGTTTGAGTGGCTCCCCTCAGGACTCCGGCTTCGCTACCGGGCTGCAGAACACAGAGGAGGAGAGCAACCTTTGTTCCCAAGGCTGTTCAGCTCCTAAACTCCCATCCACCCCTGTCCCCCCTGCCCCCCCCAACACTGGACAATACCGAAATGGACATTAAGTAACTTGATGACGGTCACTGCATTTCCCACTTCCCCTCCCTCTCTATTGCATTTTTCACATTTGCACAAACTTGCTCCTGCCTCTTAATGCACAACCCAACCTACCTCAATGCTACTTTGCACCTCATGTAAATACTGTAAATATCTTACTTCATTAATATAGTCTATTTGTTCTATCTGACTTATTTTGTGTCTATGTAACTGACTTGCTGACTTGTTTTGTGTTTGTGTACAACTACTCCACGTGCCTTTAATTGCCCCCTGGGGACAAATTAAGTTTTTTGAATTTTGAAGAAGAGGACCTTCACAGTGTTTCTTCTGCTCAGCGTACAGTGGAGGCAAATATCTTCACTTAAGTCCTAAGGCCCTAAAGCTCATCAAGCTTTAAAAACACTGGCTCCTATGATGCAATTAAGTGTTCTCTCTTAATCCATCGTCCCTCCCTGGTGAAAGCCTGTGTCATTTAAACCTCAACCTTCCAAGCCCAAGACAAGATTACTCAAGTGATGTCACTCAAGTTGTCAGAGGTGAGACAAGGCACAGACGACACCACACAACTGTTTTCATGGACTGAGTAGGTATAATCCATGAATTGTAAAGGATAAGTTGTGCCTTTCAAGTGGAAACTAGAGGAGTTTGTGAATTTAATTTTAGTGTAGTTTTAAGAAAAAATACATGCTGTGCTAGATGCTTTTTTTCTAGGGAAAATTTGCTCACAAATGTAGGTCTGTGGTGATTTAAATGGTTTGATGAACAGTGGCAGCACACAATATTTGTTACAGGTGTTCCTCCCCACAACCCAACCTCCTTACATCTCCCACCAGCAATATGGAAACCATTAGTCTGCATAAATGCAGATGGACATTCCAGAAAATCTCCTCAGAGGAGGTAAATACATTTTGATTCTATTTCCATATTATGTGAAAACTCTGCCGGCCAGCTGTTCTATCCATTCTCCAGGAGGAAATATGCTACAGCTCTCTGTCTTCTGTTTATTGAGGCATTGGTGCTGGACATAATCTATGAGAACAAATCCCAACCTGTCAAGGTTATCAAACATAGATACACCAGGGATTCAGACCAAAACAGCCCTGTGTTAAAACTACGCATGGGGATGCATTTGTGAGGATGTGCACTGCTGAGACAATAAAATCCAGTCCAGGAAGTCCATTTTGAGTGACAGATTAATGGAAATTCTATTACAGTGGCAATTATCTATTTCATTTTGGGGAATATGACATAATGGCCACACAAGGCAAATTTCACGGAAAAAGTCATGCATTGGCTAAAATGGAAAGATTTCATATATTTCATTTATACTAAATTCCATCTGTAGATTGTTCTAGTTTTGGCCTCATTTCTGATCCAGATTCCTCCAATTCTCCTCTCCGTCTCATATCAGGAGGGGCAACTCAGGATTAAATCGGAAGAAAATGTTGTCTGAGCCCAGTATTCTTGATGTAGCTTGCTCTGGAGCATGTTGTATGGACCACCACACTGACTAATGTTGGGATCAGACAATGGGTTTCAGTCAGGTTTAATCCTGATTCGCCCCCTCTGACAATCAGAGGAGAAATCTGGTCTGGGTCCTGAGTTGTGACTGATTTGGCTCAGACAATCCAGTAATGTGAGGGGTTTACAGATCCAGTCTTAAACCTCATAAAACTGCTCACAGACTCATCGTGGCCTCCCCAATAATATCAAACATGTTTGATATTTACGGTTTTATCTGGAGAAATAAACAAAACAATAATTTTGGACAAACATTGTAAACATTTTTTTTATTTATTTTAAAAGTGATTTGTCGACATAAAAATTTTATCAATACAACCTTCAAGTGACAAAAATGGCAATCGTTAGGTAATGGGTGCAAATATGACCTAGTCCAGTTGAAGAACCTCTTTTTTTAATTTTATAATATTTACTCCATTAATTTATCAAATTACTGTATCCATCCACTTGACCACCAACTAGATACCAGCTCACCTAGATGGAACCATGCATAAAGCAAGGGCTTCATCAGCTCCAGGTCCCAACAGAGTTCGATACAGGCCTTACAAGAATGAACCAAATATTCTGCAATTCCTGTGGAGGCTCATAAAGTTGGTATGGCACAAGCAAGATATACCAACATCCTGGCAGAGAGCTGGAAGGGTCCTGATCACCAAGGAAAAGGACATATTGGAGATCAACCAATTCCACCAGATGAGCCTCCTAAACATTGAGGACAAATCTTGGGTGGTGGCTCAAAGTTCAAGGTACTTACAAAGAAACCACCTGATTGACACGTCGAACCAGAAAGCAGGGATCTCAGGCTTCTCTGGTAGTCTGGTGCATTCTAGCACCAACCTGCATCAGATCCAGTTTGCCAAGAAGGCACCATGTGGTGTTCCTGGACCTTGCCAACATCTCTGGCATGGATACATGGATGACCTCACACTCACCGCGACCAAGGCTTGTACTCTACGGCTGTTGAGAAAGCTCCAAGAAAAACATTGAAATGGCTTGGATGAAGATCAACTCAGCAAGTCCAGAAGCATTTCCATCAACAAGGGAAGTTGTCAGGCCAACACTTTTGCATCAGTGATGAGGCAATTCTAACAGTCTCTGACAAGCCGGTAAAAAGCCCAAGTCAATGGTGGTATAGTGCATCCCTCAAGGACATTGAGCAAGAAGAGCAGCTCAGGAGGGATGCCGTCAGACCACCTTAAACACATTCTGGTGGACTGCAAGACTAGCCATACTAAAGGCCGATACACCTGATGGCACAACCAGGTGCTGCAATGTCTTGCAGCAGTGCTTGAAAGTCAGCAGACGTCCATCTATGCCCTTCCTTCCCCTTCATCCTTCATTTGTCCGGGAAGGTGAGGGTCAAGCCAGACTCGCCACATTAAGACCCGACACTGGGTGAATAGGCGTGGCACATGACTGGAAGATGGTGGTGTACAGAGGCTCTGCTTCCAAGCTGAGATCTAGTCAACCAACCTCAGACCAAACTTTGTGCTATGGACAGCCTCACTACATCTCGTTTACATCACCCTTGCGGCCAGCGTGGCTGGAAAGCGAATGTCTGACCGATTGAAGTAGGCTGCAGAGGGTTTATAACCACATCTACATCAAGGCTACGCTGGGAGATGGGAGTGCCGGCGGGCTTGTCGAACTGATGTTTACAGTGTGATAACTAAACAGATCCTTCACTCAACAAAATAAAGAGAAATGGTCAGACCACACGCCCCAAGTGAGCACTTCACTCTACTACATCAGCTGGCCGGCTGGTACCAGCATCGCTGAGAGCAAACAAAGCCTTTTCTGTTTTGGCACCTCAGTGGTGGAATGAACTCCCAACCAATGTCAGGACAGCGGAATCACTCTCCATCTTCCGCAAAAGCCTCAAGACTCATCTGTACAGACTTCACCTCGACCCTGCATAGCATGACTCCCTCCCCAACCCCCTCCCTCAAAAAAGAAAGTATATGCACTCGTATGTTCTTATCGTTAGCATTTTAATCATAGCACTTATGCACTTAAAGTATCCTTGATAAATAGCAGCTACGATCCTCAGATGAGGGCTTTACAATTGTTTCTATTTTTTTTCTTTTTTACGCTATTGACGGTGATATGTCGTGGTTTCTTTCTTGTGACAAATGTACTTATTGTAAGTCGCTTTGGACAAAAGCGTCTGCTAAATGTCCTAAATGTAAATGTCCCACAAAGCAACGTTACATGACCAAACAACAGTAACATGGAAACTGGTAGTGTCTTTGGCAACTTATATGAGGAAAAAAATACCGCAATTATATGTGGAGAAGTGTCTGTCATCCTGTCTGTCCTACCGACTCTTTGTCACATTTCTGCCCGAAAAACAACGTCTGTCACTGGACAAAAACTTTAACTCACCAGGTGTTTGTCTCCTTCCACAATTGTTGTTGTAGTAACTGTCTCACTGCGATGGTCAGCCCTCCCGACCGAGACTTCAGTGAACTTTACCCCAGAAAACAGTCTCCCTCCCCACGAGTCAGAGAGGATCCAGTTTACTGATGTGATTATGTAATTATTTAATTTAGAGCGAAAAACGTAACTTTGAACCAGGGTGTTTGGTGGGTCAGGATCTCAATCACAACACATTGTAACAGCGTCTATATGATTATAAACAGTCAGTGGGTACATGTTTAGATTAACAGGATGGTACTGGGGGAAAAACCTTAAAAAAAACCACACAGACGTCATCATCATGACGCGTACCGTCACGCCTCTTTTGGATGCGCAGCGCCGGCTTGCTGTATGAATTGACACACTGGTGTGGCTTTACGTGGGAGCTGCTTGGTCCTGTGTGAACAAACAAAGGCAGGGAATTGGTGAACCTCCACTGCGGCAATAACGCAGAGTCTCTGTGTGAAAAGGGCTACTTTTACATTAGGGCTACATTTGACCATCCCACAGAGTCAAAGCAGCAGCATTCACAAGAAAGGGATATTAACATCTAGTCCTACATACAGATCAGATTGAAAAATTGAGAGTATGTGTGTGTGTGTGTGTGTGTGTGTGTGCACGCGCATGTGCACGCCTTGATTGAAAGCAGTTGATAGTAGCCCAACTTTTGAGAGCTACAAAGTGGTTCCATTTGGGCTCTTTCAAAATTACTTTTGAATGTGAGTTTGTCCACTGCGAGGTTTGTCTGAAATTCAGGACCATGACAGACATTGGGGAAAGTGCTTTTCCTCTGATCAAAGCATATGGCTAAATGGATCTGATCGTCAGGTAGGCAAGATGAATTTGTGCAGCATTTTCTTCGGCAAGAGCTCCTTGCTCTCTTTGCAGTTTTTCCCTCGCCTCATCCTCTTAAATGTAAAAGGCATTGCTACTGGCACAATGTGGGGAAAATGTTTCCATCTTTGTTCCATTTACAGTAATGTGGATTATGTAGACTTGGGCGAAAGGGACATCATGCCATCTAGGGGATATAATGGGAATCCACATATAGCTGCAGTTAATTGGTTCATACTGTTACCTTCTTTCCCATTGGATAAAAATAATTGATGTATTGATGCTGACGGATCTGAATATATCAGACACTCTGAGTAACACAGTTGGAAAGAAACAAATTGGACAAATACTGGTGCTTTTGTCCCTCACAAAAGCCAGGCAAAGCTGTTTCTTATAAATGTATGATTTGTGCAAAAGAAACAGGCTTTCATACTCAAGATATGAACAAACATTGGGAACATTATTCCAAGTGGATGGTGAATCATCAGCACTTTTGGTTTCATTGACCTTTCTGTTATTAGGATCTTCTCCAATTGGAATACCCATTGTGTTGTTAGGTTTGCTGAGTCATCGACAGCTCCTGAACATTCAGGGCCGTGTTTATACCACATTTTAGAAAGGATGGGGTTTAGCTAGCATAAGTAAATTATATTTATTTTTTTAAAAGGCCTAGTTAGCATTAGCTTTTGTTTCCATCCTGGTGTGATGATGGATAATAAATAGTCACCACTACTGGAGAACATCAAGAACATACCAGGTGCTGGAGAAAAAGACAGTATCTTTTCTTTGGAGATCACAATTCCGGTCATATTTACACATGTTAAAACAAGTACATTTATTTTAATTTCTGTTTTACGTTAACATTTTTAGGTTACACTAGTTGGCTGTAAAAATTAAATGTCTTACCACTGCTTACAAACGTGTTTAAAAGCAGCAATCAATCTTTCATGCAACATCATCTTTCATGGGAGGAAAATACTGCATGTTGTAATACTTCCCAAGAAACCACTTTTAGTGAAATAAATAAATAAGCTGAAAAAAAGGAAAAGAGGAGGAGGAAACATGTGGAGGGGGACTTGGCACCCCAACCCAGTGCTGTCATGTATTCTCACTGACATCATCATTGTAAAATTAGGAACCTGGTTTCATCTTTCCTGCAGATGTGGAAGCTTGAAATTGCATTCCGTGGGCCTGTGCCACATTTCATCAGTGAATTTTCCCCTCGCTGGTGTCCAAAACCCCCCACCCCTGCCACGGATCCCCACCCTCCCCTCTCTAATTGGCATGCAGGTTGAAGTTTTACTTCTACAAACATTTGTTTGAGGCCATGCTGCTCTGGAGGGAGATATAATGGTTAAGTTAAACCTGCTGTTTTCAGGAGAACCAGTTAGTTTACTGATTAATTAAAATGGCCTATTTTTCATTAGAACAATATCTGATCCAGCACAAATCTCTTATGTCAAAAGTTCTGCAATTCATGGTGCTTCTGTGGTAACAACCTTCCCAAATGAATTAATACATTTAAATGTTTTTAAAGGAAGTGAGTGACCCTCACAGAATTGTGTGTGAGTGGGGGCTTAAAAGTCACATATTGTAGAAAGAAGGATTTCCATGTCTTCTTTTTTTTTTTTTTAAAGCAGGTCTTTTTGCTATATTCAAACTGAAATGATCAAAATGGTCATTTCACAGAAAAATACACATATCCCATAATCAGAAACTGTGCCTTTAAGACTGAGCCCTTAGGACTATAAGGTTATCATGTCAAAACCATACAGTGACCACCCTCAGCCATGACCCCACAGCAAAAACAACACCGCCAGATGATGTGGAAACACTGGGAGGGGGACCTTCAACAGACAGACACTAACAAAAAGCTTTTTATGTAGGATGAATAGATGTGCTGCAGCAATGGACGGTATAAGAAAAAAAAATGTGTGAAAGAATGTGAACATTTTCTAGTGCGCACCCAAAATAAAAGTATGAGCCTGAAAATGGGCGTCATATGGGACCTTCCAGGGGGTGAGAGTTTGTCCTGAAAGGAGTATACCAACAACACTGAAAAAAATGTTGATCTTATTTGTATTTATTTTATTATGTCAAGTGGTTGGACAAAAAAATAAACATAAAAAAAAAATGTTTATATAAAACTAAATATAATCATACACTTTTTTTAAGTCATGTGCACCTATTATCTTTTAGTAATTTCAGGTTAATTATATTTGGACTTTCAACTCAACTATTTCACAGTAAGTACTAAAATTCCTTTTTAAGGTCAGTATAATAAAATGAATTGATATTTAGATCAATTTAATGGTTTGATTAAGCACTGTAAAATTATAGGCCAGTGGTTTTCCAAAGCTGATAATTGCCTTCTTCCTCTACAGTACACTTTACCTTTGGTACAAAGATGAAGCCATACTATGTTTCCAAATCTCTTAAATAAAATAGCGTAAAACATGTAACATTTACAAGGGGTCGGAATCATTTCTTTTCTCTTATGGCCCTCTTCAGGGATGGACTTACACAATAACAGATGCCAAAATGTGAATCACGATTTTCCCCCCTGAGAATTAAGATCATGCGATTCTTATTGTTTTTTTTTTTTCAATAAAAGCATTTACTGCAGTCCTAAACGCTCACGTTAGCCAAAAAATGTAGGCTGGCTAATCTGTGTCTAACTGCCTACTACCCGCTTGCACTACACGTGCTTCTGCCAACACTGGTTCGGGTGACAGCGGAGCGCTGTGAATAAGAAATGAGAGAGATGATTGAGTCATATGCGTGAATGTTTAATTACTATCATGTTGTGCTTTACACCCTGTAAATGGTAAATGGACTACAGTTCTATAGAGCTTTTCTTGCATCTTAGCGACCACTCAAAGCGCTTTACAACACAAGTCAGCATTCACCCATTCACACCCACATCCATACACAGCTGGCACAGGCTACCATGCAAGCCACCTGCTCATCAGGAGCGATAACCATAACCATTCATATGCACTCATACACCGATGGAAGAGCCACCTGGAGCAAATTGGTGTTCAGTATCATATTTTGACATGTAGACTGTAGGGGCTGGGAATCATACTGCCAACCCTCTGATTGGTTGATGACCACTCTACCTCTTGAGCCACAGCTGCCCTTTGTGAATAATATAGCAACTGGGATTGTTGTGACGCAAATAATTCAACACATAAATGCAGCGTGGCCTGAAGGCATAGGGACATAGATCCTATAAATGTATGAATCGAGGTTGTGAGTTTTTCTACGATTAATTGTGCAGCCCCAACACTGTATATCCAATTAACTTCAAGTTCTATTCTTGCACAAAATATATGAATTTAAGCACTGTAAGTGAACCGTATCTATGTATGTCTGTTTTCAGAAACTTTCAAGGCATTGTTCAGTTTCCCTGAGTTTCCCTAAATCTCACATTTCAAAGATTTCAAGGACCGGTTGAATCCCTGTTTGAGGTTGTTGAAATCATTGTAAACCACTGTGTGTGCATCACGCTGTTCCAGCTCTTAATTGAAACAATATGATGTTTACACTAAGGGACATATTTAACATTCGCATAGAAAACCATCTGCAAAAACTGTTTGACAATGACAATGACAGAACCATGACCATGATATTTCCCTCAGTAGTTTTAGTAACTTAAACTCTACCAAACTTTACCATAGTCAGTAAACACTCATAAACTGCCTGACACTGTTTTCATCTTGGATTTCGCACTGCTGCCTCAGTTGTCTCACTATCCTCCTCTCCTCCTATGTTTGGCTGAGGCTAGCTCTCCAGTTTTCAGTGTTTCCAGCACGGGGCTGTCTAATCCCCAGGCAGAGCCCACACCTGTGGCTGATAGGATCCTTCTGGAGTACAAAGGGTCTGATTTACAGCCCAGAGGAGCTGCGGGCCGGGCTACAGCTGCAGAGCGGCAGGAAAGGGAAGTTGTTCATCACGCAGTGTGCATTACACCAGCAAGAGCTTCTAGTGCATGCCAGATCATTGAACTTCACCTAAATGACAGGTGGCAAAATAGTGCCTTCCCTTTTTGTTACAAATTACATCTAATAAACCCTTCCCCCGGAATACTCACATTAAACCTACAAAGTACTTTTTATTATATTTCCTTTCCTGCTTTAGCTAGCATGTTAAATATCTATGTTCCATCTGTGAGTCCAACAGAATTTGTTCTGCACAACGGGAATGTTTGTAGGAGGTGGTGATGAACAGTTTGGAGAGAAGGTGGGGCCATGGGACGAGCCAGCAGCGAAATGGATCAGTTCAGGGTTACAAAGCAGTACAGTGATGACTACTTCTGGCCCGAGTCTGCACTGGGGGGTTGACATGATTGACCCCACGCACCAATGTGAAGACTAACAGGAGAACATGTGAGTTTATTAGGGAATTATTGATTATTATCAAATGTTGGGAGGTACTGATCTAAATCCTGCTTTATGCCTAAACAGGATCTTGTCATGCAGCCAGTGTGTGTATTTATGGACGGGAGAAGTGAACACACATCCTGAAAAAGAGGAATTAGTTTCACTGTTTAGTGTTTAGATAGACAGGGGACAGATATAGGCTGGAACGGTTATTTTCCCCCCTTTTCACAGAGAAGAATCTGTTGACATATTGAGCTCTCATGCACATGTGAGTCTGCAGTGTCAGTGTGGGACATGCACAGTGGAACTAATGCATTTGGTTTAGCTCTTTCAAATCATTCCCATACAGTGTGTTGTCAAGTCAGAACACATCTCTCATGCACATCCGGAAGTGCGCTGCATTTGGGGAGCACAATAAATGTCACCAGTGAACCTAAATCATTATTACAGTTCAAAACTCTCAGCTCAGTTTTTTACATCATCAAATGAACACAGCAACATTAAACTGTATGATAGGTGTTGCTTTCCAATGAATACATACTCCCATTGATAAAAGAGTAACCACTAATGAATCATTACAATAACTCAAACTGATCCCAATTCAGTCTGAACTAAAGGTGACAGAACTGTTTCAGCATACAGTAGGTGTGATAGTACAGGGTGGGGTGTGTCTCCATAGTGCTGCAGGGCTGACATATTCTCTGTAGGCTAACCTGCAAGTTAGCGTTGCCTTGGTTTCCTTGCCAAAAATCCCATGGGGTTTTCCTATTGGATTATGGATAGTTGCAGAAAATAAGCTCTGGGCTAAACATGGGTTTATGATACTTACACGTTTTGTTCAGCAAGATAGTCTTCAGAGATGAACACCACTTCGATGGGTTGGGTTAGGGTTATTATTTAAGCCCAAATGAAATCGCCAGAAGTAGAAAGCTAAAGTTAGGCTATAGTGAACTTTTTCTGGTTGCAAGACTTGTATATGTCACCACCATTAAGCGTCACACTACACTATACTATACAGACTTTATTATTAATTGATCAAATAAGCTGTGAAGTTAGATTTAGAATAGTTTGCAGCTAAGGTCCACCTGTAAAGACAGACATGAGTTGATGTGTCCATGTTTTGCGTAATGATGCTCTATAAATCAAACATGGTATCTTCTGCCAGATTTTACGTCTTAGAACAAAATGTGAAAATATCTGAAGCGTGTGTGATCAAAAACTCATTCCAACAACCTGTTGACTTTGAGATTAGGGAACTGTGCAAAAGTGCAAAAATGCTGAGTAATTCCGAGGTTTTAGGAGTTATTCCTGCAGCACTCTATGGTCAGCACAGATATACTAATGTAAGTGCTCCTGTGTAACTCTTTTCCATCTACATACGGGTGATAACATGGGAAAGTGGGTACAGAAATAATTCAGTAACTGGCTGCAATTCCTTTTCTTCAATACATATTATTTAAAAGTTGCAAAATAAAAATATTCACATCAATTTTTTGATGATTTAGAGAAAGCAAGCGGACATCATGCTGCGCTGGTGAATTACACAAGTCAGCAATCAGCACAGCTAGTCAACAGCGTTGTTGTTCAAACTAAATTTATAAAACGACCTTTAATAACTGATATGAAGGTTTTTTTTCAGTATTCTTTAGTGCTGGTTTAACCCTTTCTGGAAGACTTGCTGCTCAAACCAAAACAAAAAAAACAAACAGAAAAACAGAAACCAGGCAGAGTTCACGGACCATTTATCCGTCTGCCATTGGAGTCGCAGATTCTCATTTCTTCAGGTTTCGTGCGTAGGCATGAGTCAGAGTTTCCGTGTAGGACAGCACTTCTCCCATCAAGTTTGTTTTCTATAAATCTTAACCTTTCCTTACAAAGTGGCATACGCCTTCTTTTGTGCATTCGCAACTTTTATAAATGAGGCCCCAGGACTCAGTGGAGGGACATCACATCTGATGCCAGAGAACATCTTCGAACAGAGACAGAGGTAACCATCTCCTCCTATACCTGTCAACAGCCACCTGTTACCATGTGACTGAAAGAGAGCAAGCACAATTAGCTGATGATGAGCACATGAAGCAGCTGAAAGCTCCTACAGAAATGGACTTTGTGGACCTTAAGATATTTTTGTAAAAACTCCCTCAGATGTTTTTTTGTCCTGGCCATGGCATTTCTGGATCACATTCATGCTTCTAAGCAGATAATCCTTTTAGACTTTAATGACCTCATGGTCTTTACCCTCAGGACAAGCTTTACTAATAGTAAGTTGTGTCAGCATCTTGTTTGTACCATGAAACACATCTGTATTGTGGTTGGATGGAGATCGTTGTCTCTACTGCCCTTAAGAGAGTATGCAATATTGTCTTTATGAAACTTTATTAAAAAATATCCAATGTACATTTGTGTTAGGTCATTTTATTTAGAGGATTTAGAGGTCATTCCTTAATCTACTTGATTTGGTGCAACTATCAGCTTGCAATTTCTCAATCAAGTCAGCAGTTTTAATCTAAACAACACAAACCAAACAAGAATTGTATGACGTCTTCAGAGAATGTCACAGTGAAGAACCCTTCAGTGGAGTCTCAGAGGAGCTGATGATAAAGCAGACAGTCTGAATCCACAGTGGCTTTCTGCAGACCGAATCAGTGACATAAGGAAAGGAGGCCATGCTGTTACCTCGGGCCTTGAACCTTGGCACAGCGATCGCAGCCACAGCTGTCTTGGACCCAGCTCTCTTGTTTTCGTACCCGTTCGCACATGCATGCTTTGGAGTTTTATTTGCAGATCCCTTAGCATCACAGCTATGTTCCCTGAGCCAGACCACCTGCAACAATTAAAAATGCCTTTGCAGCTTGCTGGCTCAGCAGGGCTCTGATCAACACTGCATTATATTATAAAGAGAACTTGTTTTGCGAATGGCTGTAAAAGGGGATCTGGTTTCAGCCCCCTGGCTCGCTCAGCCCGTCATTTTCCCCAACGTGTTCCCACTCTGATCAAGAGGACTAACCCATGGAATAAAATGCAGATGTACAGCAGTAAATTACTGTTCCCCTCCATTGAATCAAACAGTAATTCAAGGGCCGTCAAAATAACACACTCGTTTTGATTAATTGATGACAGAATGAATAACATAATAAATACATAAGATAAAAAGACAACACAGATCAATCATGCTCTGTGACGCCTACTGAACACATTCCACAGTAGCTTTTCAAACATGATGGAGGCAGATGACTGAAGGCTGCTGAGCATAGACCTTCTGAATAAAAAAAATTCCACACACACACATACATACATACATACATACACTTTATTTATTTTTTGTCTTTTCCTTCCCATAGCCTGCTCAGAGGGATGGAGGTAGTCATGCCAACCATGTTGTGATCCATGGCACCAGCCCATGCCACTAGAGGACCAGGAGGGAGTCACAACAACAATAACAGTAATAATAACAATAATAATAATAATAATAATAATAATAATAATAATAATAATAATAATAAGTAATAATAAATGATAATAAATAATAATATCATATGATATAATCACTGCCATCAATAGTATTAATGGCAGCAATAATCACCTTGATTGTCTATGCGGATGACAAGCAAGTAATTTAAAAATAAAATAAAGTAGCAACGTTTATTTTTGTACCAACTTGAAATCTTTTGCATTTTGTTATATATCTATGCATGAATGTAATGTAGCAGCTCTGCTACTAACACTAGTATTTACCAGTGGTGAGACAGTATTGTCAGTGGTAATGAATTCAGCAATAGGACTCAAAAGTACAGTGGAGGGAGTCACATGATTTGCACTTAAAAACAGGGTGATATTAGGAGAAAAGCTGTACATGTGCTTCCTCTCAGGTCAGGCACCAGATCCATTGAGTATCATAGTCAATGAGAATGTGACTCTGCAGATGAAAAACTGTCAGATTTCATGATGCGTGCACTTGTAGTGTGAGCTTGAATAACAGCACACAGAGAGTCAACAGTTTTTAAGTTTGATGGCTTTCAAATGATTGTCTAGAGAAGAAGGTGGCAGGTTCTGATTGGATCAAGAGGAGAGTGAGCTGAAGGACATTATGGGATAGCAGGAGACTGTGTTTCTGACTTACAAGGCATGCTTAAAGAAATAATCTTCCTGACTGAACTTTTGCTAAGCTCCATCCACATCTGTTATCTGACTAGCAAATCAAGGCTGCTACCAGGAGCTAAACGTGGAGTTTGTTCCTGGTTTCCATTATTCACATTCTGAATGGGGTCGTGATCAATCACTTCACCTTTCTCTCTCTTTTTTTAAAGCAAAACCATACCCACCCAATGGAGCAGGCCCCCAGACCAGCTTCTCTGGAGAGGACATTAATTTTTCTCATGTGTCCCAAATGTGAATTCACAAAATAACTGTTTAGCATAGGCTACACCCACATCCTACAGAATGTCACCAAACATCAGGGCCAGAGTCCTGCACGGGTTCAGGCACCCGACGGGTGAAGCGCACAATTTGGATGAAAAGGGTGAAAAATAATGTACATGGGTGCGGATCAGGTCGGACGCCTGGAAAGCGCGGGTTGGATTTTGCAATTGCCATTTTCAAGGCGTCACGTGCAAAAAATAAAATCATTATTAGTGACACATCTACAAAAATATGCCTGCATTTCAAAACGATAAGCATTTGTATTTCATATGAGCTTATTCATGCATGCTCGCGCCCTCCCAGAACTCCCACTTGCATCCGATCTACCGACAGTCAGAAAATGGATCCTGAAGAGTTGAAAAAAAGGCAGCGAGTGGAGATTTTAAAGTAGTTGACAATACCTCAACGAAACTCAAGTCTGATGTTTGGGAGAAATTTGGAATTATCTCAGATAACAAAAATAGCATTGTTAAAGGCTTCATGGCATGTAAAGTCTGCCTAAAAGTTTTAGTTCATGATAGCCGCAAGTGTGGCACTTCATCGCTGAAGAAGCATGCAGAGAACTGTGGTATCAAACCAAGCACGTCCATCCAAACCTGTTTTCCAAAGAGGACGGAACTGAAGGCACCACGTAAAGACGGTAGGGACACCATAATCAGGCTATGTGTGAATTTTGTATGCAACGATATTCAACCTTTTGAGGCAGTACACAGTGAAGGATTTTTTGCATTAGTGCAGGGACTGATAGATGTTGGTGCTCGGGCTGGCCGTGTGGATGCTCAGCAACTACTGCCTGATCCTACCACGGTTTCTCGTGGAGTGAACAGATATGCTGAGGAGGTTCATTAACAAACAGTCCCCAAACTTAAAACACAGTAAGCGGACAGTAATGGTGCAGTTACCTTGGACATGTGGACAGGTGACTATAGGGAAACTCTGTATCACTCTACACTACATCGACAATAAGTGGGAGCTAATTGAACAAGTGCTCTACACTTCGGAGTGGGACAGTGCACTGCGTAAAACTGCAGACAATATAAAACCAGCCATCATCAGTGCGTTCCGAAAATATGGCATTGAGGAATTCTATTCCAAATTGGTCAACGTCACAGAGAGGGGAGCAAATATAGTTGCGGCTCTGAGTACGGTGACACGATCGAGCTGTGCTGCCCATATCTTCAACACGGTCCTGTTCACTACCCTTAAACCATCCCAGGATACTGTGCATGAAGAGGAGATAGCTACTCTCATTGACTCGGCCAAGTCACTGGTGACATATTTCAAGCAGAGCAACCTCCAGACTCGCCTGAAAAAGACTCTCAAAGCCTGTGTAGAGACTTGTTGGAATTCACTGCATACAATGCTAGAGTCCATCAGCAGTCAATATGAAGACATCCGCACACTTCTGGAAGAGCAAGGGGAAGTTGACCACCTGACAGACTTGGATGAAGAGGCCCTGGCTGACATTGTTGCATTCCTGGAGCGATTTAAAGAAGCCACTAAAGCTTGAGAGGCATCAAAAACCCCAACCCTCCATCTGACCATTGTTTGGTATGAGAGCCTTATCAACTGATAGCTTGACCATTACCTCACTAAAGGAGAAGTGCCTCAGTATTCTGCAAGATAAATTTGACATCCACCTTTTACACAGACTTGTAATGTTCCTGCCCCCCAAACTGAAAAGTATGAAGCTACTCACCGATAGTAGCAAAGTGGCAAATGTGCAGTGAGATGCGGCGCCTTGTGAAAGGTCAGTGTTAATGCAGACAGCCCATGTTCCATCACCAACACCATAGCCAACTAAAACATTATAGACCTATACCCTGTACCCTAAATATACCTAATATACACAGTATAACGTTGCATTCAAATGTTTTTATTTTATTTTATATGCATCACAGAACTCAAGGATAAGCGTGGAAGTCCTGAGCAGGGCCCCCGGCCACCACCCGAGAAGCGAGTTCCAGTGTCAGCGGACACACTATCGGACGTAGAGGGTTCCAGTGATGAGGCTCCGCAGTATCAGGACGAAGTTGCTGCTTACACTGATTACAAAACACCTAAAGAGGACTCTTTTGATGTTTTGTCGTGGTGGGGAGAGCACGGTCGTTCATTTCCCAATATTGCTCAGATTGCAAGATTTATCCTCACCATCCGTGCAACAAGTGCAGCAAGCGAGCAAGACTTCTCCTGTGCTGCATATGTTATTCAGGAGCGGAGGAGTCAACTAAAACCGTCAACAGTGGATGGTGTGCTTTTTTTACACAGCAATCTAAAGCACCATGCCAAACACCAGATAGTGTAATTCCCCAGCGTAGGGCCAAAATTGCCCTCATTCAATCAAAGACGACTAAACCGTGCCACGTCAGGCCCATAGACTAATTGTATAAAGTTTAATATCCTGATGCGTAGTCCAGTAATGCAGGCTATATTGTCTGTGCACTTTATTAGGAATTGAATAGGCCTATAGCCTGCTACTATATCACCTAAAGTTTTGGTTAATTTTCATAAGACCGGGCCATGGGCTAAGGTTACTTGACACTGTTTATTTTAGTTAGCACTGTTGACGGCATGCCTAAATTGTTTGATAGTAGGCAACCGTGGAGGCTATTTTGTGTTGATAGCCTTTTATTTGTGTTACAGCCGTGTCTGGTTTATGGTTGGATCTGTGTTTGCTGACTGTATTAGGCTATAAGCTATTGTGAGCGAAAACCAATGAAGTTTTCATCATGCAGACTGTTCCTTTTCAACTTCAACTGGTGTTAAACTTGTCATGTTTGTCTGCAATCAAAAGACGTTTCCTTAAATGTAGGCTATCTAATGTGTCTAATTTTCCTTCGAGTGAGTAGCCGGTCGGCTCGGGTGCGGAATGTTATTTGTGCTACTGTCGGAAAACGGGTCAGATGTGGTTTTAAGTATGGCGGGTACGGGCGGGGGTGGGTTTGCAAAATAAGACCTGTGAAGGAATCTGATCAGGACTATAGCAGCTTGAGATATTACTCAGACTGCGAGAACCTACTGATGTTACTGATGTGCATGAAGTTTGTTGAGAATGAAAATGTCAAGCAAAAAGCTGATCAGCTTCAAAATGTATCCTGAGGTGAGATTTTTTTTTTTTTGTCAAGCAAGAATTTCAACATTTAAGCCAAAATGAATGAGGAAACTTTGAATGTTTAGAAAATGTGACATTTTGAATTTATCTGAATGAGAATTTGATCTAATCTTCAATTCCAAGGCTACTAGGTAGTACTACTAGTAGTTGTACTAGTAGCAGCTACACACTTTTTACTGGTCATCTTCCCCGAGCTGCAAAGCTTTGGCATAACAAAGACATGATTGGTCAGTTGCAATGATGGTTCTGCAGCAACATTATTTATGACCCATATCAGATTGTGCTACATGCATTGATGGTTGCATGAGGTGACAGCAAGACAGGAATCCAGGAACACCAGTCTAATCCTTATCTGTGTCTAATTTTTATGGTTTCACAAAACACATGCATCTATGTGCCTTAATCATGTTTTATAAGGTATTGTTGAGAGAGAGCTGACAGCCCCTGCTGCTCTACAGAAAAAGAAGAAAATATGTTGTTCCATCCCTTCACTAAGGAAGCGGCCTCTGTCATCTGAGCCTATCCCCATCTGCCTCGACTTAGGACAATTTGTCTAATTGTGCTAAATTGAGCTGCTGTCAGTGATTAAAGTTATTCAGAGGAGGAACAAATCTCTATGCCCATGTCAGTTATTAGCTCATTGATTACAATAATGTAGGAAATTACCCGTTGGAATCAAATGTTAGCTTAGACACCTGGCTCACAGTAAAGAGTACAGGAGCTCGAGCCCAAAGGAGGAGATTGCACTCATCTGTGAAATTAGACGTGACAGTAACAGTGTTCTGTGCTAAGTCACCCAGTTCTGCACAGAGAAATCTGATACTACAGTGAGACAACCAGAGCTTGTCATGTAGAGGAAGTTGCCACTCACTTCATTCAGTCTGTCACTATGGAACTGTTGAGATGTAACTGATAGGATACATATATGTCTTTTGAACATTTTTGCATCCATTATACCTGGTTGGGAGTAGTCCCATCCACTTTTTTAAAATTAGTAGTTTTGAATTCCCCACTTTTTCTATGTTGAAAATGTGCCAGTCTATCTGCTCGGTGCGCTTTTCAGAGCACTGCGTCTCTGCTTCATTAGCTATTGAGTCCATTCTGCTTGCTTAATGAGAGAGTGACCAAATTAATGAAATTCCATACCACGTTTTCACTGCTACCTTGCACCAAGGCAGATTGACACACAGACTGACACGTTATTATGGATCCTACTGATCTTCTCCCAAGACCCACCCTTCTCTTCCTCTGATTGGTTGGCTTTGTTGCTTGAGTTCTTTATGCTTGACAACTGTTAGCCAATGTAACCAACTCACACACTGTAGATCTGCTGATGTCAGGTTTCAGCAGTTTATAAGCTGCAGTTATGCGGTTAAACACACCAGCATCTTCTGCCTCTCTTCCCATCTTCTTCTTCTCCTCTCGGAGTCACTCTTTCTCCCTTTTCACTGAAAAGCCTCGGTAGAGCAGACAGGCCTGCTGCCACCACCCAGCCTGTCTGCTCTACCGAACAAGCCCAGAGCTGCGACAGCCGGTCTTAGTAGTGTGTTTACTGGGGCTCATTGACACCAAGCAGCCATTGATCACACAGTTAGGAAATAATAACGTCTCAGTAATGCTGGCCGAGATTTTTGTGGCCCTGGTGGTCCACAGGACAAGAGGGAGGGAGGTCAGTGGGCCTTTAATCTTCTATAAAATGAAAAGAAAACCAATAGAGATAAATTAAATACATTTACTTTTTAATTAGAATATAACTTGATAGGAATTAAATACAATTTAATTTTGATTATAAAATTATTACTCATCAATGAAATGTATTTAATGACAAAATAAAGTTTAAATGTGTTGGTATCAGATGAAGTTTTAATATTAAACTAAAACATGATAAGACAATTACACTTGATACAAATACACAAACATTCTAGGGGAGAACCCCAGAAACCTCTGATAAAATTGTTCCACCGACATGTCAAATGCTTCTACGCTGATGCTTTTGAATGTGGTGCAATACGTCATGCGTTAATGTACACGTCCGTGATGTTACTAGGTATGCGCCCTGCATCAGATTCCAAAAGGATGCAGTGAGTTCATTATTCATGTGGTCAGGAGACGCACTATATTTTATCCCTTATCATGCTACATTGTGACGTTCTGGTCACCATTTCCAACCATCTGCACACAGCGAGCATTGCCTGAATCACCGTGATACTTTCTGCTGCAACAAGACCAATCCTTCAATCCAGTCAAAGCTACAAACGTGGTATTGGTGAATAAACTCACCGGGTCACTGTCAAGAATAATCAGCGCTGATCGATTCTGTATTGTCTCGTGACAATTTGGCTGTTCAATAAAAAGATTATAACATTCAACTAAGTGAATGAGTCACTTCAGGTTGAGTTTCATCAGCAGTGGTGCTTGTGTCGTGGTGTGTTTACCATAAAAAAGCAAATTTTTGTCTTGCATTCATTATGTCACTTACACCGCTGGATCATTTGTGTTTATTCGCATGGACTGAGAATTTACTCATGCCAAACTGCCAGATTATTTCACAATACATTAGCCATAAGGTAGCAACACCAAAGGTGTGTGTGTATGTGTGTTTGAATTCAGGTCAACCTCTCACTTAACTCAACACTCATCGGATACTCTTCTTTTCCCCTCTCCTCTCTTTATTGTTACATTCAGGAAGTAATGTAAATTCCCCCTCCAGCTCCAGTCAGCAGTCCACATTACAGTACATACCTGGCATTGGTCACCTCTGCAGATGGCTGGTGCAGTCAGGTCATAAATACTCTTTTTAATTCCAAAAGTTTAGAAGAAATCTATGAGCTCTCCACCTGTTGGTGAATGGCTCCAGATCAGAGCAGAATGTGATGTTACTCCAGGTGATTATTCCTCCAGAGCTGGACGGCTCTGAGCAGCTGCAGCAGCTTGACAAATGTCTTATAACATGGCTTACCCAGCAAGAAAAGATATAAAAGACAATTGGGCAATAGTCAAGTGAAAAATAAAGTGATATTGGTATTGAGAAGTTACATTTTTCAATTGTAGTTTAATTGGCTTTTCTAGTTCTGCAGTGAGTAACTATCGTTTTAAACAACACAAGCACAGCCCATTGACACCAGGCAGCCATTGATCATACACGCATACGCGATATGCAGCTCTATATTACTCATCCTACCTATGTATCAAAAATCTCTGACTAAAAGATAATTGAGGCTAGGCTCAAATTATTAAGAACAAAAGTCCAGGTAACATAGAAATATACTTAATATACAATCTGCCAGCCCAGTATCCTAAGAACTACCTTCATGATGGCTCAGGAAGCCTGTGTGACAAGGTACAGGCAGTTTACTGTATCTATCAGTATGTAAAAAGTATGTAAAAACAATACTACTGTAGTGGATGTTTGGTCCTTGACTGATATACTGTTCTACTTACCAACTCAAACCTGTACTTTTATACGAATGAGAAGGCTTTAAAAGATTTTTACATCCTTCCCTGTGGGAGCTGTAGGTCAGTTGGCTTAGTTGCTCAAGAGGGAGATAAATTTGATGTGATAGAATCAGATTCCCCCCGAAACTGCTGACTAATTGCTGTGATATGTTCACTTGGAATGTATTCAAAGATACCAAAATCCACTGACAAAGGAAGCTTCTATAACTCACATATATTTTTCCTTTGCCTAAACGGTGTCACTCAGTCTGTCGTCCAGTCTGTCCAGTCAGATACCATACAATTTGGCACGCACACATGGTGTGTGGTGTATGGGTGACCTCCTGACCTTCGTTGAATAACAAACTATCTGGTGCTATCAGGTCAAAGTGTCTATTTTAGCAACAGTTTGTGGCAAAGCATTTTAAGAATGAATGATTTTTTATTAACTTGTGTGCTTAACACTGTGGGTCCAATATTTGGTCCCTCCTGGATAACCCCTCATTTTCCACCGGATACCAGAATGATAGGTGAAGAGAGAGCTGTATGTTTAAGATTTCTGCATTAAAATGTTTAACAAATACTAGACCTTTGTTGTATATGCTTGAATCGTGTATTTATCCAAAATGTTTCCACCAATGTTCATACCAAGAGAAGTTTGTACTTTTATTCAAGGTAACGTGATGTGAATAGAGCTTTAAAACTTACACGTGAACATTTCTGCCTGAACCATGTAGACAGATTTTCATCAGCAATGATGTTGATTTAACAATGAACATAACAACTCCCATGATTCCATTCGATACCAAAATGTTTGGATTTGTTTTGACTGAGAGACCCCTCACAGCAGAAATAACTTACAAAACCAACATTTCCCACTACGTCTGCTACACATTAAGCATTTCGCATTAAAGTGGCAATTAAGGTGGCTTTTATTGTGAAGAAACAACAGGAAATGCAATGTATTTGTCACAAAGTTAGCCCTGACCAATGTTGTATATCTGGAATGAATAAACAACGTAATTTTAGCAATTTTTGGTCAGTGAGTTTATTTTAGATATTGTGTGGAGTAAGTCTTATTTGCAGTTGGGATGCAAGTCATGTCAGAACGGATACGAATGACAGGTTGTGTGGATTGTGTGCTAACAAGTCTCTTTGTGTGCAGATATAAGGAAGCCTTAACCTGAAACTGGTGCCATGAGTTCATTCCAATCTGCCCTCTCACACTCACAGAAATATTTTGCAGCAGCTGAATCTGATCCATGTGTTCTAATATATGCTGAACGATGAATAACCTATTGCTCAAGAGCAGCCTTCTGTCCAGAGAACAGTAGTAAAGGGTGTGACGGACATTCCTCAAAAAATGAGCTGGACAGGAATGGACAGTGAAAAATATTTCCATGTTTCTCTTTTCCCACCAGAAATAGAAGCTTTTTAGATGTTTTTTGACAAACTAAGGAGAAGAAAATTTGAATCATGTGTTAGACCTCTGAGTTCTCCACAGTTTTTTCCCATGTCCAAATAATATAACATTTACAAGACTTGGCCTAAGAAAAAGTTACAGCCCGTAGCGCATTTTATCTAGGGCAAGATATAATATGATGGAGGCCAGGGAGATCAACTGTACAGCTCAACAAGTGTGTGTAGGTGTGTGTGTGTGTGTGTGTGTGTGTGTGTGTGTGTGTGCGTGTGTGTGTGTGTGTACGTGTGTGTGTGTGTGTGTGTGTTTGGTGATGGCGAAAGGGAGTTGTGAAATAGAAGCAACACGATCATTCAGTACAACCTTGTAATTGTGTGTGTATTTTCTGGAATACGCCAGCTCTTTGTTCATATGTAATGAGTATAAATACATAAAACAACTTGCACAAAGTATCTCATTAATGACAGTCCAACAATGTAGCATACAAGTTAATAGAGCTACAACACAATGTACTGTTCTTTTTTTTTTCTTTTTTTTTTTTAAATGTTGTGAATTAAGAAACGACTGTAATACTCAGGTGTAGCACTTCAGATTCATTCAGCTTCTGGGTTATGTACTTGGTTTTGAAAATGTTTACTCAGTACTTAGGCTACTCATCACTATTAGGCCACAGTCCACACTGGACTTCCAGAGACATGAAAACAATAATAATTTCAAAAGATGATTATTTATTATGTGTGAAGTGCAATTCACTTGTAATGCCAGCGCAATAAGTAGCAGCTAATATAAACAGTGTGATACCACTAAGGCTCTCAAGTGATGACAGATGGCTCCAAGTATGCACAGAGACATTCTTGGTTTATGCAGCAGCTCAGGAGGACCGTATTAATGCTGAACACATTCCAGAGGAGTAACGCATCCCTGCATAAAACTGACTGTCCAGAGGATGGTCCACCCACACTGTCTCCATTTCTGACTTTTAAAATCCTCTTCCGTCGTTAACACCGCTTTCTGCTGTGTCACGAACTCAACGTGGATCAGGAACAGTGACAGTTATCACTTGCATTTCATCAGTTTCTGCAGTCATCTCATGCATGTCAAGAGAGAGAACCAAAGATGGACAGAGGTCATGTTGCTCTGGCACACAGCATACAGGAGTAGGTCTGGTCCATGAAAACCACAAAGGACACATTGTGGCAAGTTAAACTTTTCGTGGTGTCAGCTGAATTAGCCCTTAAACTGTCCAAACCCCTCTGCCCTACTGATAGTTGATAGCAGAGAGGTGACAGAAATGAGGAGAAAGAGAGCTGGGTCCTGGTATGTCTAAGTATTATACTCCAAGTGTCTGTGTTTTCCACAGAGCTTATTTTTTAGAGTAAACCAAAATTAAATTGAAAAATGCCACAAGCTTTTTCATGGGCATTTAGAATGCTGACCAGGGTCACGAACATCTCTGTCAGCGTGACTGACACGTTATTGTTGCCTAACTGTGTGTTCAGTGGCTGTCTGGTGTCAATGCACTGTGGCTGTATTTTTCTCAGGGTGGTTTAAAACAAACAGCCAGCGGTGGAGATGAGGCAGCAGACTCTGAGCTGTAGTTGCCTCAGTAATCACATCACCGTGACTGGCTATTGCAGCTGCAGCATCTCTGGGCTTGTTCAGTAGAGCAGACAGGCCGGGTGGTGGAGCAGCGGTAGGACAGCACGGTGGCAGCCTTTCTGTCCGCTCTACCGAGACACTCAGTGAAGAGCGGCTCTGGAGAGTGAGTGACCAATGAGAGGAGCTGCAGAAGACTGGAAGAGAGGCTGAAGAGACCAGTAGTGTTTACCTGCAAAAGTGTGTGTCGGTGTGAGTTAACAGTTTGAGTCAAGCATAGAGAACGCAAGCAACAAAGCCAACCAATCAAAGGTAGAGTAGGTAGATCAGAAGGATTCATAATGCTTAAAGGAATTTCTCATCTGCTTTGGTGCAAGGTAGCAGTGATAACGTGGTACAGAGTTTCATTCATTTGGGCACTGTCTTAGTGAGCAAACAGAATGGATTCACTAGCTGATGAAGCACAGACGTAGTGCTCTGGAAAGAGCATCGAGTGGACGGGCCAACGCATTTTCAACATTCAAGGTATTATGGGTGTGACGCCCTTCGGCTTTTGGTTGAGGGAACCAAGCTGATGCTATCTTCCAGGTTACCTTAAAGAAATGCGGCATCCCTGCAGTAGTCTATTAAAATGCCTTGCAGTCTTCTGGGTCAGGCCGCTCAGTCAGAACATGTAATATTAAGCTGTTTATCTAGACGTAGAGTGTAGCCAGTGCTGCAAACTGAATACTGTAACTTACATAAGCAGCCTTTTGCAGAAAAGATGAATATCCCCTTTGGTGATGCTGCATATTGTAACGCTGCTGGAGAGGCACTGAACATTGAGGTCTTCGGTTAGACTTTCACTTTGAACTATTTCTGACAGTGGTCGTACCGTGTTGCAGTGACAAGTCAGGATGCAGTTCAGTAAATCCTGGAGTTGACACATATCTACAAGCACACAAGAATGGCCACAATCTACATGGATACAAGCTGCTAACACACATATGATATCCACAAATTATGGACACCCACACACACACACACTTACAGTAATTAGCCTCTTGTATGGCTGGAGCATGTTCTGTGTCCTGACTCAGGCCAGGCAACTATAGGCTGCCGTCTTCTCTCCATGTGGATTTCATCACTGGAAATATGACTGTGATACACAGGTAATACACATTCTCCATCAAAGCCAGATCTTCTCTTTGGTAAATTATACGCCCAGCTTCCATGCTAGGCAAAGAGAGGCAGGGGGGAGCCTCCTGCACTGGATGAAGGTAGGCAGTTGAAGATTGAGGATCAGCTTCTAGCCAGATTTTATGTATCGCTGAAATCCATACTTTCATCTTTTGCTCTGGTAACAAGACACAGTGCATCCGACAGTTTGATTTATAATCCCTGCTCGAGCCAAACACTCTTCATTTATTATTCTGCCTCTGTGAAAAAATACTTTCACACAAACTGTCTGCACAATGATTCATTTGATCTTGCACATCTTAAGGCATTACTCACAGGGATTTCAGAGATTTTTCTGTAAGGCTTTTAAACTCCGGTGTGTGTAAGGGTTCATGCTGCGTTGTGTCTATAAACAATGGAACGTGAATGTCTCAGCATGTGAGCTTACTGTACCCTGTACTGTACTGTGTCTTCAGTTATGTCGATATGTTTTGTCGCATTCTTAGTTCTGTGCATTTTCTCTGGTTTTGTGTGTTGGTCACACTGCATGAAAGATAATGATATCAGCAGTCTTTACTCTTCAGTCATTTTATAGAAGAATAAACAGATGGCGATCAGAGGTCGCCTGTCAGGTTTTTGGGATGGTATTCAGTTTATTCTCATTCCCACTTATCAAAGTCAGAGGATGGTATTTGTGAGTGTAAGTGGACTTACATCTCTACAGCGCTTTTCCAGTCTACTGACTGCTCTTTAAAAAACGTATTAACACGTTCATACTATGACCCCATCAGGTGCGATTTGTGGTTCAGTATCTTGCTCAAGGATACTTTGGCATGCAGCTGTGGGAGCCAGGGATTTGAACCAGCAACCTTCCTTGGCACTCTACCTCCTCAGCTCCAGCCACCCCAATGTAGATGTAGAACATTTATACCAATGAGAACTGATCGGATTTGAGGCTTCTTGGAAGAGCGGCAGTAGTTGACCCCAGGTCTGTCAAAGGTCTGTTCCTCTGTCTGGAGGAGGAGACTAAGAGGCGACCTACATCATGATCCAAGGATGGATGGGGCAGAGACCTTGGACACCTGATCCTCTTTAAGACCTGTGGGATCCAGGGTGTCCAGGGTCTCATCTATGATGTGGCTGAAATTGAATTCAGTAGCCCAAATTGGACAAATCAGACGTGATGAGGATATTCTTCTGTTGTCAGTCAGATGTTGCCAAAAGCAAGGCTAAAGATAAATGGGAGGCAGTTGTCCTGGCCAATTATGCAAAAGGTGAGAGTGTGGTGATGAAACTGTATAAAGTTAATATATTAAGCACTGTTCTTTTTTTCATAGTGTAACTTTGCACCTTGATAGTAATTGATTTGATTCATCCGCTTTTATTTTCTTTTTACTCATCTGGTGTTTAAATTGATTGGATAGTTTGTGGGTGTGCCTTGAAAACCAGGTTCAGAAATACACCCGTAGCAAATTCTCTGTGATAGTGGCAGAACAGAGAACAATGTAAAATAGCTCTGAAGCAATAAAAATCTCCTCTGCACCAGCAGCAGTTAGGACAGGCATGCTGAAGTCATAGAAGCTGGGCCTCACTTTCTGTGTGTGCGTGTGTGTGTGTGTGTGTGTGTGTCCGTGCGTCTGTGTGTATGTGTGCGTGCCCGTGTGTATGTGTGTAGCGCACCTGCATTTAGCCCTAAATTTGTCCAAATCAAAAGCAGCTCCAACCACAAATAGTTCCAGTGTGAGTCAACAGTGTGTTGGTTTCTTTGAACAGCCACCCTCTGTGATCATAAAATTGTACATTCCTTTATAGTCCACTGGATCTCACCCAAAGGCAAGTGCTAAAATGCCTCAAGTATATTGTCACAAGGTGAAGAGCATTACATGCACTTACGGAGGAAAACAAAAGAAATGATCAGTAGGAGGGAGAGAGACAGATGGAGACAGAGAGAGAGAGAGAGAGAGAGAGAGAGAGAGAGAGCAGAGTGAAAGATTGAGCTCTGGCCCCACGGTGTTGTGTTTAGCTCTAATCATGTCCTGCTGTTTGAGCTCAGCTCAAACTAACTAGGACCCAAAACAACACGAAAGATTAGACGAGATAAAACTTAATTGACGCCCATAGCTACACTGAGTCACTGCAACAGCAAAGCGTTTTATGACACAGAAAAGAAAATGTTAATCTAAATAAAAGCCCATTCGGACACAATTAACATTAAAGCAGGAGGTGAGGACTGTACTCACTGTGCTCCTCGCTGATTCAAGTCATCGTTCTCGACAGGATTGTAAACATGGATAAATAACAGGATGGTAATAGACGTGGACAAACCACAGGACAAAGCCAAAAGCCTCCAAAAGGGTTGAATTAAAGGAGAGACAGCGGTAGAAAAACAGTCATGACTTAAATCCACTTTTCATTTTGTCTAACCCTGACCCTTTAATAATCATCAAAAATGTGTTAGAATAAAAAAAAACGAGCTTCAGAACTTTATGTATCATTGCTTATCAAAGTAACCTAGTTATAGTTGTTTGTACGTCTGTGGGTACGTTGCAATTATCGACTGCTAATAGCTAATTCTGAGTACTCAGCCCTTTCATGCACGAGCTCAGCTTACTAATGCTCAACATGGGTCAAAACTGACCCGTATTTCTCATGTAAACACATTGAAAGTTTCCTGGTTTATGATGCTCCGACAAAATCTGCCCTCAGATCAGAGACAATAGACAGAAGGACAAACACCTGGCAAAATACTTACATCCACTTATGTGGTAGTTTTTGTTACAAAAGGTGTCTCTTGGACCACGATGACACACACACACACACACGCACACACACACACACACACACACACACAAAAGGTGAAACAAATTACCAGCCATGCTGTCACGGCTGGTAAAAAGACTTGCATACATAAAATGTGCAAAGGTAACCGTGTTGGTCGGGTTCATGTGTGGCAGGTGAACAGTTCTCTGCAGTAAATATAAAGTGAAACTTTTCTAGATCTGAAAAGTTCCTTTAAAATTCCGCAGCGGGTCACGTTGAACCCATGTGTGTAAAACGTCTGTGTGAATACAAAAGAGAGGAGCTGCTGGTTAACTTCTTTGTTTGATTTTGCGATTTGTTCTGTGGATCGGATCACGTTGCACTGTGTGTAGAACATTCTGCCCTGTGTTGAGACCATGTAACTCAGTGATTTTTGATTAAATTTCCTCCCTGATCAGTCATAATTATATAACTTTATATTTAAGCATAGTATACATCCACTTGGATACAGAAACTGGCACAAGAAAACTATAATGTAATTTCATGACATTCTCATCATTTCCTGCTAACAACGATTTTCTGTAAAGACCTGATGAATCATAATTCAAACTGGGGCATCTCAGTGACTCGCCTGCAGACCTCTCAGCGTGCCGTGCTGGGTGTGCTGCTCTCTCATCTAATCATGCTGTTTCCAGAGTGACAGCCGCTGTGATCCAACAAGTGATGGAACATTCCAGCGCAACAAATTTCAGGTTTTTTCTTCTGTCGTCATTTTACCCTCCAATATGTTCTGGTTAGGGTGATGCACTTTCAGTTTTCCCCCGCAACCACATTTGGAAGCAGGCTGGGATGTGAAGGAATATAAGAGTGACAGGGCTGGCATCAGTTAGGACCAATCAAATCACCTGTTTATCAGCCCAGAATCAGAAATACATGTTTCCCTCATACCTGTAGTGCTATTTATCCATCCTGACTGTTTTGCTGTGGGTTGCAGAGTTTTGGAGATACTGGTTGGTTTCTCTTGAATATAATGGAACTAAATGACACTCAGCATGTGACGCTTAAAGGATCATAAAAAAGACATTCAACCTCGCTGTGAGCAGATTCATGTACGAACTATATTCATATTGCACCAGCCAGCTGTATCACTGCTGGAGGAAGCTTGTGACTTGTAACTTGTAACAGCACGGTTGGGTCATGTCGAGCAATTCCGTGACCGTAGAAAGCAGAGATTTGTTTTGCATGGACAGTATTTGTCGTCTATTAAGGTTAAAAAAATAAAAAATGTAGTGCCAATAGCCCTCATGAAAATGGGAGCTAGTTTGTTAAAACCTCAACTCCAAAACAACAGTCATCAGGTAAGGAAATGATCTTTTCAAGGGTCTTGCCCTCAGTGCTGCACAGGACATCTGTAGTAAGAGCTGACTCTTTGGGACCTGAACAGTCCGGCAACATGCGGTATGAACAATTCCTGCCAGATTCACTCATAATGGATAAGCATAATGTATATTTTAGTCAAATGATGCAGAATCAGTCTGATTCCTTCATCACACTCACAGTAACATGTGTGCTTTGGTTTACCGTGCGGACCACAGTCAGAGAGAAAGCTCTGAGTGATCAGAGATCACCTCAGTGGAGCAGCTCTCCAGCAGGTGGCAGGTTTTGTTCACTCTAACGTGGTCGTCCTCCTCGATGCGCTGCTGCTCACTGTAACACCAGGCTGCCATCCTGCTGCGCTTCCCACACCGCCTCTGTCTCCACTCCATCCGTAACATATGTTAAAGCAGTGCTTCCTAATAGGATTTTAGTGTTCGTACTAAATTGTTTCTGTTATGCTGATATATGACTTGTTTTAATGATTAAACTGATCTGACTTCATGTCCACAAACCTGCAGATGTTTTAATGTGTTCATTTAAAGGTGAAATGACTTGATAATTAACCGTGAAGCAATTTAAATTATTACATCTCTTTCTCTTATTGTTGATACTAAAATTCATAGCTGCCATGTAAAACATACATTTCATCACATGTGACGTCATATATATTTAACACCTGCCATCAAACGTCTGCTCAAAACTTCACAACAACCTCACGGGATCAGCTTTATTCTGCAGCACCAGCTTAACCTTGAAGTTTACTTCCAGTGAGATTTAATTTGGTTGTTTGAACACTCAGACAGCTCTTTCATTCACATCTGACTTGTATTTTAATATCCAATAACAATCGTTATTAGGACAAGATAAGATAAAATGGCTAAATCTCCGCTTTGGGAATCAACGACTGAACATTTTTACAAACTCCCCAATAAGTTAGTTTGATGTGAAGGAGAAGATGAAGGCTGCAGGACAGACAGTCTGTAGAGGTTGTGTTTGTTTGGTTTGGTTTTTAATGGCCGGTGCTGTGAAGTCACAGAGCCTCATCTGATGGACTCAACTTCTGTTCTTCTCTCAGAAAACCGTTGAAGTTGCAGCGCTCAGCTGAAAGGCCTGACAAGATATGACTAATGAAGAAGTGACCCGTGTTCACGTGCTTTCAATGCAGTGCTTTTCTTTACAGTTAATTATTATATAAAAACAAATATATTAATTGTAAAAATCAGTCCTCCAGATCAAAGTGGAGCGCGTGCGCACTGCTGCGTGAACCCGCTCCGGGCGAGTTTGCGACCATTAAGAACACAGAAACACTTCCACATATGAGACGTGTTCCCGGCGGACACACGGGCTCAGGCAGCAGCAGTGATGTTCGGTCCTGTGTGGTGTGTTGTGTTGTGTTGTGTTGGATGTGGGCTGGCTGAGTGACGCGCCAGTAGGAGTCGGACTCTGCGTTGCAATAAAGAGGCCGCGGCAGCTGCGAGCGCAGGACAGTTCAGCGGAGACGCGTCCCGACACCACAGACACACCATCACACCATCCACCACCAGCACCTCCTCCTCCTCCTCCTCCTCCTCCTCCACACCGCCGCGGCTGCAGCTCACCCTCCTGTCTGAGCTCACACCACCAGCAGCAGCACCACCAGCAGCAGCAGCAGCAGCAGCGGAGGAACATGCTGCCGCTCCGGCCGACTCGTTAACTCATCCACAGCGGTAAACACGGCTGCTCAGCGGGCTTCCGCACCCTGAACACACGCCAGGACCCCCCGAGCTATAGGAGGAGAATATCACAAGATCTGTGTCTTCTGGTAAGTCTTCACTTTTTATATTTGAAATTAATGAGAAAAAAACTCCATGAATACATCAGCAGAGGAAGGAGACCGCTCTGTGTGACATTATCTGGGTTTTATTAGGTTTTAAATGATAGACTAACAGCCGCTCAACATCCAAACTGGATGGCAATTATTTCCACCTCTTGAAACGGAGTTGGAGGATTTAGCCTTGAGGATTGTGCTTCAGGTGTGATACAGTCACAGAGCACTGATACTGTCAGTATCAGCTCTGATTGTTCTGTATGTGTTAAATGATATTGAGGCTATCAAGAGATGACAAATTGATTTTTCAATTTTATGGTATAATTAAAGGAACATGGGATGTAAACGTCTTTAAATACAGTCAATCAGTTCACGTCAAAGAGCAGAATAATTTGTTCCTTCGCTTTGCTCCTCAGGAGTTGTGTTAATTTTATCAGCACACAGATGTTAGTTCTATATTTCTGCAGGAGTCAGACAGAACCGTAGTTTTGCTCCCACTGGGTTTGTTCGGTCCGCTCATTGATCTGTGATCAGTTCCGAGCAGCGTTAACATTTAGACTCAGTTGAACAGAGGAGATGAGCTGCTGCAGCTCTGACACTTCATCCTCTGCAGGCTAATTAACGACGCGGCTCCGCGTAATGAAGACCCGCATTTAACGAAGTCCATTTGCATCAGATAAGAGGCGCTGAGGCAGATGTGGCCTTTTCTCATCACCTCTCTGCGGAGAGATCAGATCACGGTGGTGGAGTCTGCAGGAGACCAGCTGACAGACGGGACCGTTCAGTTCTCCTGTCGGTACCGGTGCTGGACAAGTATCCAGACCTGCCTGTGAGGCAGCCACACTGTGCTGCACGCGCTCACACAAATTAAGTGCAAAGGATTATAATCTGGAAATATCCTAACGATAAAATACCTTCCTTTAAATAGTAGTTTTTGAGTAAAAGTCCTAAAGTGTTGCACCACTGATGGGAACAAATAAGCTGCACGTTATTTCATGGAAGTCTCACCTGCTGTAACAGTCCGCTGTGTGTGTGAGAGAGATCCAGAGTCACTACAGGTGGCTGTTTAACGTGAAAGTTACACAGCAAGAAGTCATTTTTCTGCAACCAACTAAGTCTGTTAATTTGTTTTAATTGTTTCTAGAAGTAACTTTATTTAAATTAAATAAATAATAATAATTTAAAAATAAAAAAAATAAATAAAAAAAAAAAACCTTTGTCTAAGCAGTAATAGAACTTTTTCATAGAACATCTCCTGGTATGAGCATCCAGTAAAAGACAAAGCAGGTCCCTGTAGAATTAAAAAAAAAAGAAAAGAAAATCACAAGCTTGATTTTTATTTGTAACAGTTTAACGATTCTTACTGGACTGGAAGATTTTTTTTCTCCCTCATTTGAAGAAAAAATCAAACTGAAAGGAGTCAAATACAAAGAAAATGATTTAAAAGATTTGCGTGCATTTGTTCACTCCTTTTACCTGCACATGTTTTGTTGTGACTTTGACTTTACTTCTCAGGTGAACACACCTGTGTTGAACACTACAGTGTAAGCTTGCTGTATTCTGATGAAGGACAGATTAAAGACTCTGACCAGCAGGGTAACACTAGACAGGCCGGGGGCCCCAGGATGTATCTGACCACACCCCTGTGACCCTCTGCTGTTATTAATGCCAAGGTACAAATGAGGATCATATGGATTTAATGCATAATGAAGAGACGACATGCTAACGGGCCGTAAGGTGTGGCCCTCTCTATTTGAGCCAAACAAAGAGCTCGCAGAACTCAGCAGAAATGTAGTCAGTGTCTAAAGTCAAAGACATTATGGAGAACTCATTTTACCATCAAAATTATGTGTGTCTAATTACGCCAATAACCAAAGTTATCACAACTACCATAATAACATATTTACATTTTTTTAACTTCCCCTAAGTCACGTTTTAAGGCTTTGGACTGTTCTTTGGCTGTTTCATCTGATGGCTGTCGATAAGATGAGATAAGATAAGATAAGATAAGATAAGATAAGATAAGATATTTATGTGAAAAGAAAATTGTTACACAGCAGTTTCAGTGCAGAGCAGTAGAAATGCAAGTATAATATTTAATATCAGTAATGTTCACATCCAAAAATATGCACAATGCTAAAATTATAAACAGGCTTCCACAAGGCTCATAACTGGTTGGTTGCATAATTATAGATATGTATGAGAAGGGACATATTGCTTTGTCTATATGTATGTGTGTATGTTTCTAACCTGAAGTACAGGTAAGTGTAAAACGTGAAATGGAAATGGAATGTGCAGATAATGTCCTGTTATTGCATATTAAATCCTGTTATGTCCCATACGTCAGAGGGTCGCTGTGATCGTAATCCACAGTTACCTGTGTGCATCTTTATATTTTTCTTTTTTACACAAGTTCATACACCTGCTCATAGTTTAAACCAGTGGTTCCCAACTTTGACTTAAAGACACCTGAGGAGTCTGCAGAGCTCTGAGAGCTCCCAAGATGTTTAAAGAAAAAAAAAAGGATGCTGAAAGTTTTTCAGACTTTTATCTAATTCTTGATTTTGAATAATAATATTCAGTATTATATTTCTTTTCCTCAAATCAATCAGTCTGAGAGGGAAACACTCACCATGGCTGAGCTGCTCACAGCTGATGTTCACAAGGCCATAATGTGTGACTGTAAGAGGTCACAAGTCGAAAAGGTATTTGAGTTAGTTATAAGCACGACCACATGAGCCAGTCTGGAGGATGCTAGTTGTGAACTCTTCATTTTGGAGTGGTGAGCTTTTAATTCAGTATTTCCTCACCGTGGTTTTTCTAGCCTTTTGCAACAGACTTTATTTTTTTTTTTTAATTCTGTTGACCTAAAACTCATCAAAGTAAAATAAACTGAGTGACAAATCATTGGAAGCAGCTTACAAACTACGCAGCCTGTGTAAGGTTTTAATTATAGAACATAAACTTCACCGGGGCGCTAAAGAAAAAAAAAAATCTGAGGACATGACCTATGTCCTAATCGTCTGGCCTGAGTTGGACCTGCTCGCTTCTGTAGAAGAAGAGAAGCTCCCTTCCGTTAATCATCTCTGGGTCTGGAGTGTGTACTACACCCAGCCTGATCGTGTTTACGCAGAGGTGAGAAGCAGCGTCTCAGTCTTCACGACGAGGCCCTCTGAGGTGCTAAATCTCACAGGCTCTACCAAAGCGAAGGGCCACATGGCTGTTTGGACGTGAGGCCCCTGGTATGCAGACATCAAAGGGTTAAAGGTGAGCAGAGGCTCAGCAGCGCTGCACTTATCTCCTCTAATGACCTCCTAAGTAAAAGTCAATTACTTCTGCGTCATGATCAGAGGGGAAGAGACAACAGGGGGCTGTTTGGGCTCCGCTGCTCCTCATTACAACCACTTCACTGCAGTTTACTGGATGAGCGGCCCGGCCTCAGGCTCGGCCTTAACGCTTCTCTAAACGTCTTATTTCTGAACATCTCTATAGCGTCAGGGCTGCCACGTGTAAGTGTAGTCTCTCTGCCTGTAAGCTGCTCTTATTCTATCGCCAACACTTCAGGCAACAATAGAACAACCAGACAAGAATGAGTCACTTCAGAGCGATAAGAACCTCACCTCGCTGACATGAATACAATCTGTTGTGTTTACGTAAATGCTCATTAAAGCAGCGCTGGTCTCTTTTGTATTTAGTGACTGGCGCCCACAAATTAATTTACAGCATGAATCATCGAGACCACTGACTTAGTTAGAACTGACTGATATATTGACATATTACTCATGATCTTCTTCTTATTATGATTGTTATCATTATTATTATTGTTGTATTTTTATTTAATTATAGATTATTAATTATTGGCTGTTGTTTCTCAGAGGAAAACAAATCTTACAAAATACAATACAATACAAAAATTGATTTGCCCATTATTATTACCCTGAATAGTTGAAAATAAAATAAAAATCATATGTTTTTAAAACTTCAGTGTTACAGAAAATGGAAATGTTCTACTTGTTTTTTGCATCACTGAAAACAAACATATGTCCCCTAAATTCAGACCAACATGTTCGGCCTCTTTCCCAAACTCAGGGTCAGCAGGGGTTTGGGTTTGAACATCAGCATTATTTTAAAAAAAATGGAAAAAAAAAATACAAAGAAATCATCAGCCGGACACGTGCTCAGTGAAATGTTTTTTAACTTGTCACAACTCCTTAAAGTCATTACTGTAATTATGGTAAGGGGTTGGTTGAAAAACAGAAGAAAATAATATCTTTGTTTATTCAGGTTTTGATTACAGATGTGTTTCACTAATAATGTACTCTGTAAACAGCCGTGTGCTAATGTAGACACAGCAACACCACAGGAAAAAATACTCTGTTAACTTGCAAAGCTCTGAATTCAAGTATGAATCATAAAAAAGAAAAGTACTAATTTTGAAAAATGTCCTCTACTTCACAGTGTTACTGATACATGCACATCACATAAACCACAACTACAATACTATTTAATCTTTCATGATTTTGTAATTTTAATCTTATATAATCTTTCATAATTTCATATTGTTCATATGCACAGTAGTAGGATTGGTGTAACTACAGTAGTAACCACTAGTAGAAAAAGTAAAAGCAGTTACACATAAATACAAATACGTACTTCACTAAAACAACATGTACTGAACAGTTTAGAAGTGAAAACCATCTTTGTGTTGCAGAATTGCACCCACATTGTTTTATTAAAAGTATTATGTTATTGGATTGTTTTATTGATGCGTTGATAAATTAACAGCAGCCCGATGACATTTTGAGGAGTTTGATTTAATGAGTTTTGGATGAGATTTTTGACTTGACAAGGAGCGGTTATGTAAATGTACTTATGCCACCAGGGGTAGTAACTACTGCCATCAGATGAAGTTAGTAAAGAGTTTATTGTCCTCTGAGATTCAACTCAAACAAAACAAAAAAAAGCTGTCCTGAAAGGCAGCACCTGGGTTATTACTGAGTGTGCGGCAGTGATACAGCAGTTGTGGCTCAGAAAGCCGTCTGCTGTCAGATGAGAAGATGAGGCGAGAGGAGCGGCCTGTGAGAACAGGGACTCAGAGCTGCCGTGGCTCCTGTCCATCAGCGTGAGCCTCAAACAAAGATACATTATTGTCTATTGTTATTCCTGCTTATCAAACCTGATTTAACAGCTCACAGGTATTTCTCTGGCTGAATGCTGCCATTCTGTTCCTCTGCCCTGAACAGCCCCGGGCATGTTTCTGGGAACAGGAAACACCCTCACACACACACACACACACACACACACACAGACACACACTGCCTTTTTTTCTGTCTGACGTGTTTCTGTGTGTGTGTGTGTGTGTGTGTGTGTGTGTGTTAATGCTGCCAATTGTTATGTGTTCACTTTCTCTGACACA
Organism: Lagodon rhomboides; assembly: GCA_039737535.1. NCBI lineage: Eukaryota > Metazoa > Chordata > Actinopteri > Spariformes > Sparidae > Lagodon > Lagodon rhomboides. The sequence continues at coordinate 2,541,304 of CM077801.1, forward strand.
TTACCACACATATGCACAGGCTTGCCTTAGTGTCTTAGTACACTTGTGAGGACCATCAGTGATGGTGTGATGATGATAATCCTGGTCTTTACTGAAATCTCAGCTTTGATTCTAAAATGACTAACCTTTAAAGGACTATACCGGCGTTTTTAGAGTAGTATGGTACTGGATGGGTTAGAGCAGACTGATTGAACTTTTAGAGCTTTCTACAGGGAGGATCCAAAAGCAAGGGCCTTTCACATGCACAGCCTTAATAAACTGATACTGAGGTCCCCTTCAGCAGCTTTATCAGTAGGCCAGACTGGATGTGTATTGGCTCCTGATAGAAGTGTGTGACGTCAAAAGGGGCTGTGGGGAAGCAGCAGGGATCTGGGTGGATGGGGGTGGGGAGTGAGTAGACCGGTAATATACATATCAAACATGTCTATGAAATACACAATGACAATTTTCAGTTTTGGGTGAGGCGGTGGTTAGCTTAGCATAAATAGTGAAAGCAGAGGGGTTCAATGTAAAGGCAACAAATACCTAGTAACACTTCTAAAGCTCAATAATTAACACACTTTTTTTTAATCTCATTTGTTTAATTCTCATACAAACAGAAATGTAAAAATGATAAATGTTGCTTTAATGGGAATTAAATGCATAAAATATTTATTGACAAGCATAGTCTGGTGTTCATGTCAAGATAGTAAACGGCTCGGCTCCAGCTGCATACCTGAACATTTGAACAAACATGAAACATAATTAAACAGTGAGTCAGTTTCTCTACAGAGAGAGGAGAAGAGAAATGTGAATACTGACCGTCTTCCTGTAAACTTGGTTCCAACAGTCATCAGTGTAGCTGTGTACTGTTGTTGTAGTAACACTATATGTACAGTATGTGTTTGTGTGCATGCGTGTTTTATAACAGAAACTGGTGATTCGATTGACCTGCTCATCTTAGTTGCTGTCTTCATTGAATTTACTTATGAAATCAATGCGACTTGGCCCAAAAAGCATGTTTTCATCTGCTCATGATTTCTGTCTCTACCAGAAGGCGTGTTGGAGTTTGTGTAGCAGCCATGGGCAGCAAGACTTTGCCAGCACCAGTCCCTCTACACCCGTCCCTCCAGCTGGCCAACTACTCCCTCCTGCAGAGCTCCACGGGCCTCCAGCTGCCAGCGGATCATTTCCACAGCATCTACAGCTTCAGTGCCTTACACGCCATCCACCTTCACCAGTGGACCCTCGGCTACCCACCTTTGGCCCTGCCCCGCTGCACCATCTCCAAGCTCCCGGCCCAGTTCTCCTCCATGGCCTCCATTCCCATATTCCCTCACCTACTGCAGCCCAAGCAGGACTCAGCAGGGCTGCTGCAGAACTCCAAGAACAAGCCCCGCTTTGACTTTGCAAACCTGGCAGCAGCAGCCACCCAGGAGGATCATCTGAAGGCGGAGGACCTGAGCATGTCGGGTGCTGCTGCCGCCGCACAGGCTTCATCTCACCACCAAACCTCAGCTGGCTTGGGATGCCTCCTGGATGTGACCAAACTCTCCTCACCTGAGCGCAAGTCCAGCCGAGGTCGACTGCCCTCCAAGACCAAGAAAGAGTTTGTCTGCAAGTTCTGTGGCCGCCATTTTACCAAATCCTACAACCTTTTGATCCATGAGAGGACGCACACGGATGAGAGGCCGTATACCTGTGATATCTGCCACAAAGCCTTCAGAAGACAGGACCACCTTCGGGACCACAGGTGAGAACCAGGTTTACAATTCCAGACAGAACACTGTATTACTGGTGTGAATGAAGGGTTACTTTCTGAAAACTGTGGCTAGGTGTGGTGACTGGCAATCCTTCTCTCTCAGACTCTGCTCTCACAACATCCTCATACCTAAATGACTGATTAGCTTGATTGCCAACAAATCACTGTTTCCAAAACAACATGACCTCTGCAGCATAGCATCAACAAGCGTGCCTTCATTGAACAGACGCTGTTTGGTCAGGTTTAGTCAAGGAAACCGCTTGGTTAGGTTTAGGAAAATATTGTGGTTTGGATTAAAGTAATTAAAATATATTACCTGTGTAACTTTAATTACGAAAAAAAAGTATCTTATGTACCTCCACTCCATCCTCCACCCGTCCTCCTCCCTGTGCGGATGTTGTAGCTCTTTATGCTACTTTACCTGACTACCTTTTATGTAATAATTACTACAGCCTCTAGACATCGTTGCCTAATAAGAAACGTAATTATAGGTCACAATGAGTTGCGACTGTGAAAGTCGAACTATATTATTGGTTTTTCGGGGCTGTCATTTTTTCAGTCTTCATACAACTTCTGACCAGACAACGTGAGCTTATTTGAATTATAACTAATAGCAACATGTCCTCAGGCTGAAACGACTGAATAGTTTGAATGCTAGTGAAGAAATGTAACCTACACGGGTTGTAAAATGCTGCTTTTACAGTAGCCTGCTATGCTTGTTTATCTGATGAGGGTAAAAAAAACAGTTGGTTGTGATGATTCTCTAGTTGGACGACATCAGACAAAAATGTATAATGCTGACTTTATTGATCATCTTTTTAAAAACAGGACACCGTGTTTACACTGGAGACAATACATAACAGTGCATTAGCGAAAGGGAAAACAGTTTCAGTCCTCCAACTCTGTCTATAGTGGAGGCGGTCCAGCACATTACTGTCAACCAATGTTCAGAGCCGACCACTGAATGCACTGTAGTGAGTCAAATAAAACCCAAAAGAGTTATGTTTCCATGCATGTGACGTGAGTGAGATACAAGCCATCCGAAGCCCATGTACACTGTGTTACATGAGTTGTGCATGAGCCAGATGACTGAAACACTGAAACGCCTCCTGTGTAGACATGCTGTCAGGTATAATGGAGAAAGGGTTAGTTGTTAAATGATAATAGTGCAAAGAACACAATGATTCTGCCATTTGATTGCCATCTGCATTTCATTACCAGTGTACCAGGCTTGTCAAAGACTTTGATTAATCATGTACTTAATATATTTTGCCCTCATCTTTGTCATAAATCAGCTCTATGTCAGCAGAAACCTGACATGCAGCAGCAGGTTAAAGAGCTTGGATCAGGGTGAAAAAATATTCCATCAGGCAGAGTTTAAAGATTCTGTTCCATAGCTGTGGTACCAATCACAATAATTATTTTTTGTAATTCTAAATGACAGAAAAGGGGTTACAAAATGTTAATCAGCGTATTGGTGAAGAGTTATGAATGTTACAAGTAGGAGTTTGTTTCTTTGGTGGGTCTTTGTCACTGAAACAAGAGGACTCAAGATGTTGAATCTGTCCAAATGTCGAGATATTTAGTGTGTAGTGTGGTTGCCGGTCACATTGACTAATTCTGTGGTTCATAAATAAATACAACCAAACAAATAAATATAGAGAATACTAGAAGAGTTAAAGTCCAAAACCAAATGCCAATCAATGACTAAATGCCTGCTTCAATGTAATTCATTTACATTACTCCAGACAGATGACAATAATCATCTTTATTGTCAAAGATGACAATAATGACAATAATGGTAAAGAATATGTGGTAATGCAGCTTTTAATGCTACTTTCAGGTAGAGTTGGAACTTGTGAGAATTACTGATTGAACACAAATCAATAATATAACAAACATCAGGCAAGGACAGTTGAGATTTATTTTTCCAGAGTTGCCAAGCTGTGACTTGTGACACAGCAGATCAATACAGTGTATCACCCAACCAAACCAGCGTTTTCCAAAATGACATACTGTATATCACTGTTCCAGAAACAACATGTCGAGCAGCAGATGTAACAGGTCTTCGTCGTACTGTCGCAGTTTGGTTAGATTTAGTGAAGTAATCCACTTGGTTAGGTGCAGGAAAACATTGTGGTTTGGTTTCAAATCACAATGTTACTTTTGTAACGTCTGGTACAAACGTACCACCATTACTTAAGTAACTTACGTAATGTATGTAACTTTACTAAGTTAGTGAGCTAAAATAACTCACCGTTGACCTTTGGTCTCTCACTGGACACGAAACAGCGGTCTCCTAAATGGAAGTCCTGTGCTTGTTTAACCATCCATCCACAACCTCCTCACTATTCAGGTGTTTCACTATTTACACTACTTCTTCTCTCTTCCTCATTTGCAGCTGTAATAATTACTGCAGCCATTGAAGGTCAATGCGTATTACAAACATACAAAGGGGTCATAGTAACCTCCCTTCAGTTTCGTCCTACGTGGTTGTTTTTCTGATGAGGGAAAGCTCCTACATGGACTGCCACAGCCTGAATTCTCAAAATGAATCTGGGATTTATCTGTAGGTTTTAACCTAGCCAAACATTAGCATCAAATCGCTGTTGATCATTGTTTCTGAAGATATGTTTTTTGTTGTTTGATTGGAGGATATGTCAGGCCCATTGATCTATTCAGCAGTAATGATGATGTTTTCAAATCTGACACGATTCTTCTTAAATACTAACCGGCTTCACTGTTGTGTTCCCCTTGCAGGTACATTCATTCCAAAGAAAAGCCCTTCAAATGTCAGGAGTGTGGGAAGGGCTTCTGTCAGTCCAGGACTCTGGCTGTCCACAAAACATTACACATGCAGGTCAAGGAACTGAAGCCAGCCAAGATCAAGTGATTCACTCTGCCAGCAGGGAAGGGACGGGGACACTGGAAAAACCAAACCAAAAACAACAACAGCCAAAGATCAACCAGAGACGTTTCATCTCAGCTGTTGGAGGCTGAGCCCTCTGCTTCTATGGGAATACTTTTCAAGGATGAAAAATTTCACCAGCCAGTTCTTAAAGAAGTAATACCGAAATAAGCCTTAGTGGAGAAGTGTATTCTTAGTTGTCAAAGCCTGACTTGGCTGAGGACCCAGTGGATGTGTGGAATGGACATCAAGAAAAAAAAAAGCCTTGTGGGTGCTCACTGCAAATACATCGCTCAGAAGCTTATAATCCAAAGACTTTATAAAAGGGACATGACTCTTATGCAATTTTTTTTTTTTTTTACAAAAACTGAGAATGTTCAAAGCCATGTTAGCATAGACACAGTTTCCTCCCTTTCAATATCACATTCCAATGTTATTTTTGTACAGATACATTATATCAAAAAATGTATTTTTGCACTTTAACCTGATTATTGATTATTTACATATATCACTGGATTTCTTAAACTTATTTTCAAAATGAATAATCATTTCTAAATAAAGTATTTTACTGTAACTGGTCGGGTGTGTGTCTCTATGTGTCAGAGTCAAATGTTGCTGTATGAGGTGAGAATTATGTCAGCTGGATGTTAGTAGTTACATGAAGTTCAGCAGACAGCATACTGTTTTCATCATGATCATGATAATGAGGATAATGATGGTGAACATTTGAAGCAAAAAAAACAAAAACAAACAAGAAACGAAACAGAAGAAAAATAAAGAAATAAATAAAAAGAAGAAGAAGGGTGAGAGGACGGTTTGTCATCTGCATACATTTTTGCACTGAGAATGTATGACATGGACTCAGGGTAGAAACTACAGGCTATGATTGTTTCTGCTTCATATACAGAGTTGTCTCATGAGACTGGGTTCAGAGAGCCACTGTGGAAGGCAGCAGAGGAGAAAGGAAAGGAGGATCTGCTCTCTGCCTGACCCACCTGCACCTCAGCTAGATATTTAGCCTGCGAGATATCAAGCCGACGTCTGCGACACGTTGGCGGGCTCTCCGTGAGCTCCTGGATTGGGTTTTGAAATTCAAAAATAGGTGTTCAGTTGGGTTCAGATCCAGTGACTTTGAAGGTCATAGCATGATTCACTAAATGTCTTGTGTGGAAACATCTGCATTCATTTTCTTTAAGGAGGAATTTAGGTTAATAACATAAAACTAAACAAAAAAAGATTATCAACAGCAGGTCAAAAAAACAAGTTTTTATGTTTTGCCAAAGATGTTTGTGTTGCAGTGATTTCTACTGAAGTTAGCATGCTAACCAGCTAGCCCCTGCCCTCTGCCCATGTGTGTATTTCTGTGTGTTGGCATGTTTTAGTGTGTCATGCAGGAAGAGAGCTGCTGGTCGAGGGGAAGGAGGAGAGCTGAGCGGATGGCCGGCCTGTTGCTCACCGTTTCTCTTGTACTCAGGAACTCATCAGTCTGTCATCAACTCCCCGAGTAGCCAGGGACAGACACACACACACGTACACACAGCTGGGCAGGTTGAGATGGCAGGGGATGGTGTACGTGACATAAGGCTTGTCGAGCCTGTGGCAGGAGGGACACTACTTCTGCTACATGGCCTTCTGTCCTCAGGCCGTTGGAAATATGACAGACCTTTACAACAGCACTGAGACAATGGGGATTAAAGAGCACTGCTACCAGACATGTGTATAAGACAAACATTACAGTGTAATGGTGCCCGCAGGGGTCATGTACTAAGGCAGGGTCATTGTGTTAGCTCAGTTTCACCAGCCTTAATTCACAGGCTTAAGGCATCATCACTGCATATCTCATATATCCATGCCATATGTTCTTTTGTTTGTTTGGGGATAGATTATGCTGCTCAGAATATGCCATCATTTGCCATCAGCTGTGTGAGCGGTGCACACTAAAACTCTCTACATGATATGACTCCTGAAACACTGGAACGTCATTGTTTCAGGGATATAAAAATAATTGAATAAATTAGCCTTTTACTGCTAAAACATCAGCACTGAAAAATCATTGGTTGCTCAAATTGTTATTCTCTACATACCGACTACATCGCATTTGGAAGTGGTTGAAATGTCAGTGATGGGGCGGAAGTGGCTCAGGGGTAGAGCCAGCGCCTTGTTACCGGAAGGTCGGAAGTTCGCTGGTTCGCAAGTGTCCTTGGGCAAGATACTGAACCCCAAACTGCCCCTGATGTGCTGGTCGGCACCTCACATGGCAGCCACCACCATCAGTGTATGAATGAATAGAATTACTTTATTGATCCAAGACTGGGAATGTATGTATAAATGACTGTAAGTTGTTTTGGACAAAAGCGTCTGATAAATGCCCTAAAATGTAAATGTAATAAAATCCATAGTCATGGAGTCTGTCAAATAAAGTTAGAATCTCTCAGTTACACTGTTTCATGAAACAACATTCCTTCTTTGCTTTTTTGTTTGTTAAGCAGTGATAAAGGGACAGAAATACAAAGACGGAATTTAGTTTTTAGAAAACTGTTATATTGGAAGATGTCCACTTGATTTGTCCAACCGTGGTTGAAAGCATGTTTGCTTTAACTTTTTTTTAAACTTATTGATGAGACAATGATGAGACTTATTGTCTCATCATTGCCTCTGCCAAGGAGGCTATGTTGTTGGATTGGTCACAGGATGACAGAAAAACTGCTTGCCACATTTCCATTAAATTTGGTGGGAGAGTGTAGCATGATACATTCATTATTTGTCACTAAGGGGCAATTTGTAAGATTTGGCAAGAATTTTAATTCAACACATTCAACAAGAAGAAGAGAAAAATATTTATTTGGTTAGTTATTTTTACATGCAACCACACCTGAAAGTTATCATCTGCATTTAATGAGGACAAACAAGCAAACATTAGCAACAGAATGTGAAGAACACAGCCGTGTTGATGTTATGTCAGAGATTTCAGTGTGATGTGTTGCAAAGATGTCTTCTAAAGTTAGGATGTGAACCAGCTAGCCTCGGCCCGTCCTGTCTCATAATACCACTTTGTACCTCAAAAGGCCCCCAGATTTTCAGATGGGGGCTCATGCCAGCAGCGAGTTCGCTACTTAGTGTAATAAGCAAACAAAATAAACTCACAAAATGTCAAGAGGGAATATTTTTAGCCTGGTTGCCCTTGTGATCCAAGGTCACAGTTCAGGCTGCACATCCTCAGCTAATGGGACCACTTAGCTCCATGGCTAACTGAACTACTTGCTAATGGCAGCTAGTGGTGTCAGCTGAAGACAGCTACAATGAAGAGTACAGTGAGCAGCACCAGTCGGTCATGCTGCTCCCTGTAGTTTTGGAGCTTCCTTCCAATTCTTGTCAATTCTTACAAATGGCACCTTTTAATTCAACACTTTGTAACTTTTAGAGCAATTCTGAAGAAAGAGAAAGTTTGATGAGTCTTATTCCCAGATCATCAGATACGTGATTAGTGGCTCTGCCAACCCAAAGTGCCTGTAGTTGACAACCCTCTTGTGAGTTAAATTTGTTTTATAAGGAACGACACAATAAATCACATATACGCTCCACACACACACTACATAAGCAATCTATATGTGAATCTACAGTATATGAGAACAAGTACTGCTTATATTTTTTCGAATAAGCTCAGCGAACATCGAGGGGAATGACTTTCCCCCCTTGGCCTTGGCTTTACCTCTGCGTCCTCTGGGCCTGGGGGAAATGTCATTCACTGCTACTGTCTTAACTGAATGATTTAGGAAGGACTGGCAAAGGGCATGAAGGGGATAAAGTGGAGCTTCACACAGTAGATGTTGCTCTGGGTCACTGACACATTTATAGTTTCCGACCGGCAGGGTGAGTTGGAGGGTGGCAGGATGGACGCACAGTCAAATGACAGACACAGAGCCGACAGGGACCGGTTGTTCCCCCTCAGACTTCCTTCAGCTTGGGAGGAAAAGTCCTCCCCCTCCTTTCCAACAATTATAGAGCAGGATCCGAGAAGGCCAGGAAGGTGAAAGCAGGTCTTGATGAAAATCACTTCCACGTGGTTTTGATGGCCTTTTCACCCTACTACAGCAGGGTTACACAGCCATAACAGCACAGAGCTCACAGTAACAGCTGCCACTGCTGGGGACGATAGCGAGCACTTGTTAAAATAATTACAACTGGGACGCCCCAGTAGCCCTGTTGGTAGAGTGTGTGCCTACCAACCCTATAAATATATGTGTGTGTATATATAAACCACACTATTTTACCCTTATTACCAAATAATACTGTAGACACCACACTTAATGCTACCAACAGAGACCTATGAAGACTTAATGAGGCAACACAGGCTGTAGTGTGGTGCTATATTAACAATGCTCAGAGGACTTAGAGGATGACATATTCATTTGCGCTTTGACATATTTTCACTTTATTACAGGGTAATTTGTTGCTAATTACAACCACGTTACCGAATTACATATTCTTAGAAGTTAATTAGCAACACATTACAACATCGCACTGCAAAGTAAAGCCATCTTACAAAACCATCTCATTTCCAACCTGTTACACCCTTATTAGTCTTTCATAAATGTTAATTAGTGACACATTACAACATGCCACTTGTTTGGCTGATCTAGTACAATTCCATACTTCTGACAAACATCTCCAGTAAAATGCACTTTAGAAATGCCTGGAAGAAAAAGTGGCAACAGGACAAATCATCAGCTGTCCCCTCCTGAGTGTGTCGGCCATCATCTCAGCTGCTCGCCGAGTGTGCGGTCAGTCCACCACGACACTAACAGGTGGGAAATTAGGTCTAACAAGTTTTTAAAACATTTTTGTCTAGTTTGTATCTTATTTTACATAAAGTACAGCTTATTACATCTTATTAGTGTACTCTAAAATAATAAAGTGTGACCATTATTCTTCATACTAGTCCTCCTCAGAGTGCATGCTTTGTGAAATAATGCCATGGAAGTGACTTACTGCTGTAAACCAATTGTCCTATCAATACAACAGCAAAGTAAAGTTTGTCCAGGGGGTGTCATCACAGGAGAGGCCATGAGGTCATTCACATTTCAAGGGATTTATTGTAACCGGTGTGAAGGGTGAATAATAATATTATAATAATAATTTAAAAAAAAAGGGTCATTCTCTGGGGATGAGTATACTCGGTAAATTCCGTGGCTACCTGTCCTTTGTATCAAAGTGTCTCCTCCTGGTTAAGTAAAGGTCAGGGGGTCATCAAAATGATTTAAGATCTGTTAGTGAAAATGAGGATCCACAGCTAATTTGAATGAACCTTCCGCCTTTATTTTGTCTCAGTGCAAAGCATTATTAAAGCAAGCTATTGCACCATGTCAGCCTCCATTTCATTTTGTTTTCCTCTGCTTACCAATACAATTGCATTGGATCATACTTGTATGCATGTGTGAACAACCAACATCAGCAAAAAAAGTGTAAAAAAATGTTAAAGACACTTTCTACATTCTTGGAACTTAAATGGAGTTTTAGGTCCATGGACCATCACACATCTGTCACGATGAGAGCAGACAGGGTGGAGCCACATGTAGGAGACGACAGCAGGAAGTGCAGTGGATCGAGATTTACAGGCAACATGATGGTACATCAGCAACAAGAGAACTCAACAGATGGCTCGACAAAGACTGAAGTACAGACTGGACTAAAATACAAACTACACTAATGAGGGAATGAGGTGCAGGTGGAGTGAGGCAGAGAAACACAGGTGAGGGTAATGAGTGGAAAAACAAAAGGAGCAGGGCGTGGCTAACAGAGGAGGTGCAGTGCAGCTGTGGAGGGGAACAGAGCAAAAGACACCACAAGAACTCAGAAGACACACAAAACACAAATACAGTGAAACTGAAATGACAGGACTGAGACAACATCTCCTGTCTGGTACAGGACACTCAGAAACACTACTTGTATTTATTAAGTACACTTAAAAGGAAATGCCTACAAACCCATCCACCTCTGCCCCTTTAAGTTAAGTTCAGAGTTCAAACATTCTCAGAATGGGTTCCCTTAATGGTTCTGTAATTTTGATTATTCCAGACTAGTAAAGACCCAGACATTGTCACTGCAATGTAATCAGTAGAATAAATAGTGTTTAATGTAAAGAGAGTTAAGTTAAATACTGGAATTGAACATAATGGTCTGTTTAAGCAGACCCAGGACATGGGAACGTTGTGAGCAGAATGTAGGGAGGAAAACCCATGACGGAATGTCCAAAATGAGTATGTGTATCAAAATACAGAACAGCCTGTTTTTTTTTTTACCTTCTAACCTCTGAAATAACTCTGAGCCATTTAGCTATCCCCATGGTACCATTAGTGTTTTCTGCGCTGGGCCACACTATAAAGTGTGTTACAATAAAGATCAAGGGAAACCTCACTGCAGGAAATGGGAAAGTGCCCAGTGTTCTGGTTACTCAAGCAATATTTATAAAGCTCATAAATTTATCCCCAATGTAACGCTCTGCATCAGGGTCTGATCCTCGTGCAGCTCTGCCCATTATGCTCAGCTCCACAGCAAATATATTGTCATGTCTTTCACACTAATTTAGTCCATAAAATACACATTTATTGCCGTACAACAAGTTTGATATAATTGAATGCAACTCAGAATAAGTCCCAGAATTTGTAGATTATTTCAATATGCCTCAGGCTCCAAACATGTGAGTGAGTGCCAGAGGGCGGGAGGGCAGTTCCGTTCATGCAACAGTCGAGAGCTGTGCAGCGAGAACTCCCCGCTGATATCTGTTGTGCAGTTTCACATTTTATAGAAGTTAGTGACGCTACCATTTTTTATGTATGTCTTAATACAGTTTGCTTTGTCCCAGTAGCATGTATACTAGTTAAATTCTGAACATGTGGCGTGTTCACGCTGTCAAAATAGATTAAATAAAGCGCAGTTACAGTACAGCTGCCTGGTTTATGACTGTGGTGTTGATCAAAAAAGCCCAAAGATTAAATGCACCAAAGACAAGGAGATATTCTCCCGGCTGGGAAACAAATCGGGGAAATAATAATAATAATAATGCCATACCAATAAATACTGATTTAATGAATCATGAATCATTATTTTAGCAATAGATAGATTACAGATGATAACTATTAAGGATGATTAAGGATGACTTGAACAATGTCCTTTGATAATAAATTGTCCAGCATTTAGATCTCCTGAATATGGAAAGGGCAGCATGCCTGCTAAAAGACTTTGACCAAAATTTGGATCACCACTGGGACACTGTCTGCAGCCTCATGAATTGACTTGTATGGCACTCTTGCAATCCCCCCTGCCCCCCTTTTCTTGTTTTTTTTTTTGTTTTTTTTGTTTTGTGTGTTTTTTGTTGTTTTTTTTCTCTCACATTGGAGTGTGTTTTTGTCCTTTATGTGTGTGGGATCTGTTTGTATGTTGTTTTATGTTGTAAAAACCCATAATAAAAAATTCTCAATAGCAAAAAAGAATTGTCCAGCATTAATTATTGGTATACAATTTGTTTTTACCTTTTTCTTGTGGCAGGCTACTTCTGCTTTCCTTCTATAGTAAAATATTAGTAGCCGACCATGACCATAGCATTTGCAAAAAACTCTATCTGTTAGCGTCATTTACATGCTATGATTTCCTCGCTGTATGTCCAGTGGTTGTCTGGTACTAAATAAAACATAACACTTTCAGTTGGATGCAGGAGATATCTAACAATCAAACAATCTGAATGACTGACTGACTCAAGTGGGAATCACAGCGGAGTCAAACGTTGTCCATGAATTATAGTTGAACGGAGAAAATGACGAGCCTAATGCCTAATGATCTCCCCAGCCAATGTTACCAACACAAATACAAACAACTACGAGCAGTGCTGGTGTTTTCCATAATGTGCTGTCAGGCAATTACAGTTTTCATGGCAATACAAAAATAGCTCTAACACAGTAATGTAAAAGACGTGACCTCATGTCACTCTGTTATTTCATGGTCTCATTGTATAAGATGACTCTGAGTTTGTGTCTCAGCAGCTGTATTTTTCCAAGGCCAAGGCAAGCTGCTGGTGGTAAAACTTTCCTATTAACGGTTCTCCTTTGGAACAAAACAAACATTAAATGGAAAACTAATCTTTGCCATAACAGAAGAAATGTTTCAATCTTTCGCTGTTCAAATGAGAGTCACACAACAAAGGCAACACCCAGATGATTTATGGGCATGTTGCACTCAGGGTTGACTCACTAAGCACTTGCTCATAAATGAAATGTGGTCAATTACAAGGGAAAATGTCACTCTCGATTGTAATAGAGCAGAACCCTGTGCCCAGATCCATATTTACTGGCCCGACACTCAGAACAATGTGTTCTGTTCTGAATCTGTGCTCAGACAGTAAATAGAGTTTTTATTTTTGTTTAGTTTTTGTTTACAACAGAGAAAGAAAGCCCGGATCATAAGTTACTTTCTTATGAGCTCGTTTTGCTTCACACTGTTTCTCTCAGCATGTATTCAGCTTTCAACTTTGACTTAAACTGTACAATCAGTTCAGCTCTCTGAAATGTTCCCCATCAAACACAACCTGTCTCCACCTTTCAGACTGTGTCTGATGCAAAGACAAATCACTATTAAAATAAAGATTCACGAGTATTTCTGATCGGCCACCACAATGGTTTATTTGTGGTTAGAATCAGGCGTAAACATGACTGACATGGTGACAGAGAGAGGAGTACGGAGCGCTGCCTCATTGTAGTAGGTACTACTGCAGTGCCCCTTCAAAATCTGCTGTTCGACACAGGTTATCTGGTAATCTAAGGGTTTACAGATCTGGTCTTTAGCCTCACAGGCTCTTCAGTACAGTGCTGTAGTATCTGAGCCACAACTACCAATGAGAGAGGGATCCTGGAGCAGCCGATGGTGCTGCCAAGCACAACAATGTAAAATCATTCTTGTTCAGTCTAAGTTCCTTCTTTGTGTTTGGATTCAGTTGAGCCCCTCATTAAACTCAGCACTCACCAGAGACTCCGGTTCTCTCTCTCCTTTCCTCCTCTCCTTTCTGTTACAGTATGTTCATGAAGCAAACTTTTGAATTCCACAAACTTAAAGTAATATCTGAATTCTCCTCCAGCGTTGGCCGGCCAGCTGAGTAGAGGCCCTGCTGCCCCTCTCTGCCCGGTCCAGCCTCACAACACTCTGCAAATGTCTTTTGTTTTGACAGAGAGACCCCTGGTGGCAGAAATGACATATTGTGGGTGTAATTATGCTATCTATTGTTATTGAAAGTGACATAAAGCAAAAGTATGTCAAGTCTTTACAGCAAAAGTTTATTTATATATTGAAATAATATGGCAGCAGTTCATATAAAGACTTCGACTTGCATAACTCAATAAAACTTGATTAAACGATAAGAATAGTGTTGAAATTAATCACGATAAAGTGGGTGTGTTTTTGCTGGGATAAATCAATAGCTATTTAAAACTAACAGGTTTTAAATGTCATCACACTGTACATGATGGACGTCACTTTGCCTGGTATTTTAATGGGATCTTTGTCACATATAGGTTATAGGACAAATTCGGTCAAATATGATATACTTCACAATCCTATGGCAGCAGCCATTTATTCCACCTGTCATCATGTGATTTCCTGTTCTTCCTCCTCATCTCTCTACATTCCCTACAGTAACAGAATGACACTAACCAGTAGCCGGGCCTTGTTCCCCCAAAACTTTCCAGAACATCTGGCAGTGGCAACTTTTGGGAGGAATGAACACTCAGTGGAAAAAAACACTTCCAACATGTAAAGACAAAGACAAGGAGACGGGAAGCAGTAAGGCTTATGGGAAATGTGATCCTTTGAAAGATACAAACACTGACAATGCTCATGCTAACCTTAGAGCTGGTTGTTGTCCTACACCCACCACCCATTAGATTGAATCATCAAAATAAAATGAAACTTTATTTACTAATCATGTGTAAGTGAATGCAGAGTCAATAAAAAGTCATAGATAGCAATACAGACCAGCTCACACAATCAGTGGGACCAGCCTGTAAGACGTGGTTACCGCTGAGAAAGGGTACATGTTAACCCAAACCAGGATTTTCTCTAAACCCACCCATTAGTTTTGGTGCCTTAACCTTATTCAACTGTGTGACAAAATGTAAAAAAAATAAGTCAACAAATGGGACATGAACTCATATCTCATGTGGAGGGGATTGTGTCATCTTAACAGAGCAGGTGTATTTTATCAATCAATCAAACTTTATTTATAAAACAAATCAAAATACAATTTGAAGTGACATGGGATATTAAGAAAACAAAAACGGGTTTAGAGACTAATGTTTAGTCTTTAGAGTCAAAATAACAAAGATAAAGATTTTTTTAAAAAAGCAAGAAAAATTATGAAGACAAAAAAATATTGTACGTATAGTAAAGTCGTTTTTTTAATTAATAATTATAATTATAATTACAATAACAACAGTACGATATAACTTAAAATCTATATAAAGTATAGATAGAAAGAATAAAAGGTTCTGATAAAAACAAACAAAGAAAAGTGATAAACATTAAAAGCCAGGCTGAATAGATGGTTTTTGGTTTAATGTTTAAAACTATCAATATTTAAAATCCCCAGCAGGCTGTTCCAACAGCTTGGAGCCTAATGATGGTGAAAGCAGCATCACCAAATGTTTTAGTCCTGCTCTGTGGAACAGCTCAAAGAGAAGAGCCGGAGGATCTGAGGGGCCTTCCTGGCTCATAAACCAAAAGCATTTGTGTGATATAGTCTGGGTTTATAAACCAATAAAAGAATCAATATGAAAAATAACAGGCAGCCAGTGTAAAGATGTGGACTCTCCTTCTGGTCTCAGTCAGCACTCATGGTGAGCAGAATCTAAATAATTGAGATGATTTATTGTTTTCTTTGGTAGACCAGGAAGGAGAACATTGGACTCAATTTGGAAATATTTTTTAAATGATAAAATGCTGTTTCTGTGACACACATGTGCCTTAAAACTAAAATCTGGGTCAAATAGGACTCCTAGTTCTATTTCATCCCTGCTGACCGCCAGAGGCGGTGCTTTAAGCACTGAATATTCCCTTCGCACATGCGCAGTTCGAGTATGTATACCAACGATGTCACCTGTGACCCCCAGATGATCCGAAGAAGACAGTAACCCCTTTCACACTGGCGTTTGGGTGCGGCTTCTGTGCGCCAATTCTCCGCATCCGTCCCAGTGTGAATCTCTCTGATGCGGCGAGGGGTGCAATTTCGCTCCGGCGCTGATATGTCTCTGGAGGTAGTGTCAGGGCCGCATTATTGGCGAGCCGAACCAGTGTGAACGGATAAGCCGGCGGCGCGTATCGAGGGCGTGTCGATCGGACGGTCGGTTACCTACACAGGTCCTTCACTCAACTTAATACAGAGAAATGTCCCACAAAGCAACGTTACAGGACCAAACAACAGTAACGTAGCAACTGTAACTGTCTTTAGCAACTTATATGAGGAAAAATATCCCGCACATATGAGCGGAGAAGCCTCTGCCCTCCCGTCTGTCTGACCGACACATTTCTGCCCAAAAAACAGCGTCTGTCGGCGGCAAAAAACTTAAACTCACGAGTGTTTGTGATGAAAATAAATCACCGCGACCGTCAGCCCTCCAGACCGAGACTTCAGTGAACTTTCCCCCGGAAGACAGCCTCCGTCCCCGCGAGTCAGACAGCGTCCACTTTACTGATGGTGATGTAGGCTAATTATGTAATTTAGCGCGAAAAACGTAACTTTGTCACTTTCCAGGATGTTTGGTGGGTCAGGATCTCAATCACTACACATTATAACAGCATCCACATGATTATAAACTATCCGCGGGTTTAGATTGACAGGGGGGACACCGGGGAAACACCTTGAAAACACACCTACGTCATCATCATGACGTATACCGTCACGCCTCTTTAGGAGCCGCAGCGCCGGCTTTCTGTGTGAATTCACGTCGGTTCGTCTTTAATGCGGAGCTGCTTCGCTCTGTGTGAATCGCTATCGGCGGAGAATTGCCGAACCGCCGCTGCGGAGATAATGCGTCTTCTCCTGTGTGAAAGGGGTTAGTATCTTCCGGTGTCATCTGAGGATCATTTCCTTTTTTCTTCTTGCATGCGGTTTTGCTTGCTTTGAAAGCATTACGCCTTCTGCTTCATTACAAACTACTTTATACGCCGTCGCTAGTAGTTCCGTGGCCGTTGTCGGTCGGAGCAGCGACCTCTCTCTGTCTTGAGAAGTGTTTTTTTCTTTTCTGTTTCGCCGGTAAGCGAGGTGAGTATCTCCTTAGCTGATGGCAGACTAACGCTTTACTTTGCTGTGTTTGTGGCTTATTTGTCGGTGGCGGTTGCGTTCGCGCATCCTCCTCCCCCCAGTTAAACTGACTTTGTTTGCTCACGGGCTCTGTTGGCGGGTTGCGTGAGCGTGTCCCGTAGTCAGCGTGGATCCTGTTAGCTGTAGCATAGCTTCACCTGCAGGTGAGTGTCACACATCAACCTCTGTTGGTACAGACTGCGTGCGCGCTGCTTCCCCCTAGCATTTGGTTTGTTTTTTGTTTGCGCTGTCATTAGTTGCTACTGTTTTGCTTGATAACCCCGATTTGGGTGAGGACCACTGCAGTGGTTGTTTTTCCTTTTTGTATTGGGTGCTGGCTGGAGTTAGCTTTATTTTTGACTGTTGCCCCCAGCACTACAGCTATTTTTAGTACAGTGTGCAAAGGCTGATTTATTATTGTGACTGTTAGTATTGATAATAGTTATTATTTATTCTTATTATTGTTACTTATTAATTTTATTAATTTTTTTTTTTTTTTGGACCTTTTTTGTAATTGGGCCTCTGCTGTTTTAGGCAGCGTATGCGCTCCCTCCCTTCAGCTTACTGTGCCCGTACTTGGTTTCTCCATAGCGTTCGCGCTCAGGTTATCCAAGGAATATTTTACTACTATCAGCTGGGCTCCTTACCTGGTACAGGCGGCGTACGCGCCCCCTCCCCCCAGTAGTATAGGCCCTATAGGCGGGAGCGTCCGAGTTAACTTGGACAGGTGAGTGTCGCACCTCGTAGTGCCACCACAATGGATAGCTCCCATTTTTGCACGTCCTGTGAGGCTCCTCTACAGTCAGAGGATGGTCACGACCTATGCCCCGTGTGCCTCGGTCCTGAACACCTTCGGGAGGCACTCTCTGACAATCCCTGCATGAACTGCAGCTACTTGCCTCGGGCGGTGAGAGCTGCCAGACTGGCGGAGGTGGAACATCCTGGGGATGAAGGTGACCTCCCCCCTTCAGGCCAGGCGCCCCCAGTCGGTCAGAGACGGTCTAAGTGCCGGGCAGCTGCTTCAGCAGTTGCACCCTCCAGCAAGAAGGTGAAGCCTGCTCACAGAGAAGAGAGACAAAGCAGGCTCTCGTCCAAAGTGGAGCAGCTGTCGGCTGAGCTGGCCCAGATGAGGTCCATGCTCAGAGACCGCCAGCCTGATGCCCCACTGGTAGGTGCTTTGGCACCCTCTCCTTCAATGCCGGTGCTGGTACCTGAGGAGGATACACTTTCCCTGGCTGCTTCGGCGACCCACTTCCACGATTATGGGGAAGATTCAGGAGATGGAGGTTCCCCGGCGTCTGAGCGGGGCTCCCACTCCTCAGCTCAGAGTTCAGGGGCCGAGACGGGGGACGGCTCCATGCGTGCCATCATGCGCATGGCCTTAGAGCGTCTGCACATGGAGGTACCACAGCTGGCAGAAGCGGCACCGGCTAGCGCCTTCTTTAGGCGCAGGCCGGCCCCCACTGCCTTTGCTATTCCTCACTCTGAGGATTACCTGAAGGAGTTGCAGGCCTGTTGGAGGGACACTAAGGCCTGCTCCCGTCTCTCTGCAGATGGGCGGACCCTGGCAGCCATGCACGATGCAGCAGGAGTTGGCCTGGATCGTATGCCGGCCGTCGAGCCTGCCATCACTTCTCTCGTCGTGTCCCCGGATGAAGCTCTGCGAAGGGATGCTAGGTGCCCTCGACCCCAGTGTCGGATCACAGACGACCTTCTCACAAGGGCTTATGATGCTGGAGCACGTGCAGGCCGCATGGGAAACTCCTTGTCACACCTCATGTTGGCGCTCTCAGCTTCACTGCAGGAGGGCAATGTGACTGCTGACTCCACCACCTTTTGTGATGCCTCATTGGAGGCATTTGGCCTTTTTTCTAGGGAACTTGGACGAATGATGTCCATCCTGGTTCAGGCTCGTCGCCAGGTTTGGCTGTCTCAGTCAAACTTGACAGAGGCAGCTAGGAGACTTCTCCGCAGCCTCCCAGTGGAACCAGGGGAGATATTTGGTCCCGCAGCCCAGGAAGCATTGGAGCGGACCATCCAGGCCGGGCAGACCAGGCAGCAGCTTGCGGGCCTTAGACGGATGCCTCCTCCTGATAGGCCTCCTGCCAGCAGAGCGAGGGGCCCCTCGGCTGCCTTTCACACCCGCTTTCCACCGCCAACCCACTTCACTGGCCGTCGTGATGCCCAGCGTCCCATGCAGAGACCAGCCCGGGACTTTCGAGGCCCCGCCCGCCTGCCATCCAGACAGCCTCGAGCTCCAGAGCCCGTCCGCCCCCCCTCTAGGGCCCCTAGGGGCCGGGGGGCCAGACATTGAGACCTTGGGGCCGGCGGTGGGATATTTTTCACATCAGCAGCTCCGACAGTGGACTGCTCATGCTTCAGACCCGTGGGTGGTTGCCACCTTAACCCACGGGTACAAGCTTCAATTCCGCCGCCGGCCCCCCACATCCGGCCGGGTCAAAATGACCTCCGTCAGCGACCCGGCAAAGGCTCTTGTGCTGGACCAGGAGTTATCCGCCCTCCTGGCCAAAGGCGCCATCGAGCCCGTGGACCCTCTGTCACGTCCCAGAGGGTACTATTCAACGTACTTTCTCGTGACGAAAAAAACTGGCGGATTTCGCCCAATCCTAGACCTCAGAGGGCTGAACAAATTTATGAAGGTCATTCCCTTCCACATGTTGACCACGGCAGACGTCCTGCGAACTGTGGCACACGGGGAATGGTTCACATCCATCGACCTCAAGGATGCTTATTTCCACATCCCTATCGCTCAGCACCATCGGCAGTTTCTCCGCTTTGCCTATCGAGGCCGCCACTGGCAGTTCAGGGCGCTACCTTTTGGGCTCTCCCTCTCCCCAAGGGTGTTCACGAGGTGTGTGGCCGCAGCCCTTGCGCCTCTACAGTCTCAAGGCTTGAAGGTTCTCCCGTACCTGGACGACTGGCTGATCTGTGCCCCCTCCCGTGCCCAGGTGTCCAGAGATACAGCGCGTCTCCTGTCCCACGTGGCCCGCCTCGGACTCAAGGTAAACATGGCAAAGAGCTGCCTGGTACCATCTCAGGCCACGATCTTCATAGGGGTGGCATTGGACAGTGTAGCTATGATAGCCAGACCGTCCCCCACCGTGTGGACGACATCCTTCACCTTCTTGCCCTGTTCCAAGAGGGCCGTTGGTTGACCTATGTCTCATTTCTTCGTCTCTTGGGCAAACTAACGTCCATTTCAGCTGTGGTTCCTCTAGGCTTGCTGTCACTGCGCCCCCTGCAGAGGTGGCTGAACAGCTTCCACTTGGATGCCAGGCGGCACAGGGGCAAGAAACTCAGGGTGTCACAACAGTGTCTCCTCGCCTTGGCCCCATGGAGGGACAGGGCCTACATGCTCAGGGGTGTTCCTATGGGTTCTGTTCCGTCTCGCAGGGAGACTGTTACCACAGATGCCTGCCCTTCCGGATGGGGTGCAGTGTGGCAGAGCAGGACGGCCCAGGGGCAGTGGTCTGTGGAAGACCAGGGGGCGCACATCAATGTGCTGGAGCTGCGAGCGATTCACCTGGCTCTCAGGCACTTTCTGCCGCACCTGAGGGGCAAGCATGTTCTCGTGCGATCAGACAACACATCAGCTGTGTATCATATAAATCATCAGGGCGGGACCAAGTCTGCGCGGCTGCTGCAAGTGGCAGAGGAGCTCCTTACGTGGGCAGCCCCCCGCCTGATCAGCCTTCGGGCGATGTATCTGCCGGGAGAGCAGAACAGCCTGGCGGACTCTCTCTCTCGTCAGAAACCTCTGCCAGGAGAGTGGCGCCTCCACCCGGAGGTGGTGAACACGATTTGGAGCCTCTTCGGCAGGGCAGAGGTGGACCTCTTCGCTTCAGAGGTCTCTACCCACTGTCCTCTGTGGTTCTCCTTGGCCGAGACAACCAGTCCTTTGGGCCAGGATGCACTGGCTCATCCTTGGCCGGACGGCCTTCTGTACGCCTTTCCTCCGCTTCTGCTGATTCGGCTGGTACTCCAAAGGGTCCTTCAGGAGGGTCACAGTGTCCTGCTTGTGGCTCCCTTCTGGCCAGGGAGGAACTGGTTTCCACTGCTGCACAGACTCTGTCGCGGTGCACCGTGGCGCCTACCCGACAGGAGGGATCTCCTGTCCCAACTAGCAGGGCGGATCTGGCACCCCAATCCACGACGCCTCCAGCTATGTGTTTGGCTGTTGGAGGGCCCGAGCCGCTGTTGAGCTCCTGTGCGGACCCTGTCAGACACACCATAATGAGCGCAAGAGCGCCATCCACTCGTCTCCAATATGAGAATAGATGGAAACTGTTTTCCGACTGGTGTGCAGGTCGGAATGAGGACCCTGTGCACTGTTCTGTGCCAACTATTCTCGACTTTCTTCAGTTTCTTCTGGACGAAGGGCGCTCTCATTCAACGCTGAAAGTGTATGTAGCGGCAATATCTTGTGGTCATGTTAGGGTTGACAATGGCACAGTGGGGAGCCATGTTCTGGTGTCCCTCTTCCTGAGGGGGGCTCAGAGATTGCATCCTCTGAGTACCACAAGAGCCCCAGCATGGGATCTTCCCCTGGTACTTGATGCACTACGCCGGCCCCCATTTGAGCCCTTGGCACAAGCGGAGTTGAAGTGGGTTTCCTGTAAAACTGCGTTCCTTCTAGCGTGTCAGCGAGCTACATGCCCTGTCAATCAGTGATTCGTGTTTAAGGTGGAATTCGGATAGCTCAGGGGTCACTCTGTGGCCGAACACAGCGTTTCTTCCTAAGGTGCTGTCCCGCGCTCACCTGAACCAGCCCATTCGACTGGCACAGTTTGACCCTTCTCCGGGGGAGAGAGGGGAGGAGCCTGAGCTTTTGTGTCCAGTGCGGGCCCTGAAGGTCTACACTGCAGCTATGGCATGCATTCGAAGATCTGATCAGCTCTTTCTCTGTTATGGTGGCCCTAACAGGGGTCACGCCATCTCAAAGCAGCATTTGTCCCACTGGATTGTTGACGTCATCACCCATGCCTATCAGGCAAGTAACCGTCCCCTTCCACCTGGGGTGAGGTGCCACTCTACCAGGAGTGTTGCTACTTCATGGGCTGCCTTGAGGGGAGTATCCCTAGAGGACATTTGTGCCGCAGCTTCATGGGCGTCACCGGATATTTTCTCCAGGTTCTACAGGGTAAATGTGGCCACACCCCATCCATTGGCCATGGTTCTGCGGCCGGAGTCCTCTGACTCTGCACACTGAAGGTTTGAAAGCCGGATTCCGGATTCCTTGCTGGCATAAGTCATTCAGTGCTTAAAGCACCGCCTCTGGCGGTCAGCAGGGATGAAATAGAATGAAAGTTACGAATGTCACTACGGTTCTATGAATCCCGAATGACCGCCAGAGCGCTCTGTCACTCAGAATCCTCGTGTGCTCGCGAGAAGATTCTGTAGGACATGATCCTCATATGACACCGGAAGATACTGTCTTCTTCGGGTCATCTGGGGGTCACAGGTGACATCGTTGGTATACATACTTGAACTGCGCATGTGCGAAGGGGAATATTCAGTGCTTAAAGCACCGCCTCTGGCGGTCATTCGGGATTCATAGAACCGTAGTTACATTTGTAACTTTCGATTTCCGGCTACCTGGCGTGGGTTGAGTCCTAGTGCATTTAGTTTGGAGGCCAGTTTCTCTCTCTGAGCCTTTAAACAAAGCATCAGTACTTCTGTTTTGAGCTTAAGAAGTTCAGTGACATCCAGGCTTAAATATTTGAAATACAGTTAGAAGAGAGTAAATCAGCCCAGTGTCATCAGGAGACACATAGAGCTGAGTATCATCGGCATAGCTGTGGAAAGAGATGCCCTGCCTCCTGAGGACACTGCCCAGGGGTAGCATGCACAGCTTTAAAAGTAATGGTCCTTAGATTGATCCTTGATTGGAGAAATGGTTGCCTATGGATATAAACATTTCTTCTGCAAAGATTCCAATTCTAGACAGGCCAACATACTCACTTAATCTAAAATAATTTGGTGGTCCATGGTATCAAAAGCTGAACTCAGGTCAAGTAGCAGCAGAACTGAAGGCTTGCTGCTGTCAAGATCTGATCTGATGTCATGCAGCAGGGCTGTCTCTGTGCTGTGATGTGTTCTAAATTCTGATCGTGTTTAAGTTTAAAAAGACTATGAACTAATTAAAACTAGTTTTTCAAACAATTTGCTTAAAAATGGGAGAATTATCATCTATAGTTGCTCGGTGTTAAAATCCAGGTTCCCTTTTATCAGACGGGGTTTTAATGGAGCGGTATTCAAATCAGTCTCCGCCTGTATGTGATGCAGATGTGCAGATGAAAGACCGCTCTTGTTTCTCTAAGTCTGATGTACTTTTGTCAACTTTTATCGACCCTTGTGAAGTTTAAACTGACTTTAGAGCGTATTATCATCAGAGCAGGTCCGAGTCTGCTGTAGGCTGAGAGAGCTGCCCCGCCCCTCACACAGTGCACTGCTGACCGTCATGACAGAAGTACGTAGGTGCTGTGTACCTTCACTCTGTCCTCTTCCTACCCTGGCCTGCTGTTAGTGTGTGTGTGTCTGTGTTTGTTTGTACATGTGCGTATGCGTGTGTGAGCCGCCATCTGTGACTCTACTGGCAAGGACACGTATCTGTTCAATGGGGCTTGTGTCATATACCAACATGAACACGTTCAATTTCAAATGAAGTTCAAAGAAATAAACATCAGTAGTGATGAAACAACTTGTTTCATTCATATTTTTCAAGACAATCATGTTTTTTTTTACGTCCATATCTTGATTAAAATTTAATTTACTTTTTATTAAGTTAAGTTAAGCAAAAAAATGAAAGGCACTTCTACTCATAAATGAGATCTAACAGAGGTAAATGGCAAAAACAACCATATATGCTGTCTATATTGCTTGTAATTGGGATAAAGTAAATGTATTAGTAGTAAGTAAGTAGTAAATATTTTTACATAAATTGATATGGCTGTATTGATTTAAAAACCCAATAATGGTGGGTCCACCAGACCTGTGAACACTGGCTGAGTAACAACAACATGAACACCACACAAGGGATAGCTCTCACATCACTGTAAACCAGATGTTAGAACTGTCATAGAAAAGGATAGCTCCATATAAATCAATCAATCAATCAATCAATCAAAGCTTTATTGTCATTTAGCTGTACCTACAAAAGTAGTGCAGCAAAAATGAGATTGCGTTTCTCTGGGATCCCAAAACACGAACACAATAAACACACACAATATGTAAGTACAATAATTTAAAACTAAATCATTTAGTGTATTTCCCTCATGAGAGACCTGACTCCAAGTGTATCACCATGACACTCCCATCAAATCATTCCTGTGCATTTTGTAATGGCCCCCATAGGCTGACTCTCTCATCAACCGCTCTGACAGTTCCAGCTGCTCATTTTCCAGCTGGCAGTCTGCTTTTACATGTCCAAATTGTTTGATGTAATAATTAATCAACGTCATCTGTTTTCCTAGTCTTTCTAGAATCAGTGTCACCATTACAATTCAAATAGCACGGGGCTCAGTGTCAACACTTTTCTTTGAAACCGCTTTCTGAAGAAAAAGCTTTGTCTCTTTAACATTTGTTCAGAGCCTAAGTCAGGTTAACCAACCCTGTAACATTTCATTATCAGCGGTGGCGAGCCGTCAGCCCCAGTGTTGTCCTGAGTAAAGCAACAAAAAATAATATTCTTCCATAATATTATTTTTCTCATATTATAAGTCAACAATGGTGCCATATTTGACAGATAGTTTGCAGCAGTGCTGGTGAGCTCACAACCAGAGCATGATGGGAGGGTTTTGATGTCAGAGTTAATGCAGGGTGGGCCAAACTATAGTAGGATATTGACATGGGGAAAAAAAGAGAGGGTAACTGTAAGAGTAACAAGCCAGATTATTCACCAGTGCCTGGACAGATTTCTCACCAGGGAACCACATCTTGTGACATGACATGCTACCAGAACTCTCTGTCAGTGTTTCCAATCAGATGCTGCAAGACTCACTGAGGCTGTGTTCACCAGAGATGGGACCAAGTCACACATGTGCAAGTCTCAAGTAAGTTTCAAGACTCAACCTTAAAGTCTTAAGTAGGTCCCAAGTCATTTTTTTCTTGGGCAAGTCAAGTCAAGTCAAATCACAGGTTATGTCAAGTCAAGTCCTGTAATAGGTCAAGTCAAGTCAAGTCACCTTATTATTGCAATTTTACCCGCATAATCTGATCTTAATAAAGTGAAAAGACAAGATATAAGTAACTGTAAGTAAGTAGCACCACCAATCCCCCCCCGTATCATATCAAGCTAACGTTAGCTAACTACCGACTAGGCTAACAGGATAATATTAGGTAATTGACAAGCATTTACTGGGCAGAATGGATCTTCAAATGACGAACAAAGTTTGAAGTTGTCGCCTGGCTGTCTGAAATGTTAATGTCGCATATCTCGCACTGTGCTGTCTGTCTTTTGCCGTCGAAAAGGTAATTCCGAAAGCAGAAGACGATGACTCTTGGTAGCCCTCCCGCTGGGTAGTGGCTAGACTACAAGGTAGTGATCCACTCATGACAACACCATTCTCAGCCAGCGCTCCTTCCAGGTAATCAATGCTATTTTTTAAATTAATTTATTAATTTTATATTCAAACTGAAAACATGAACTAAATAACACTGAAGTCATTCAAGTCATCGTGTCTCAAGTCAAGCCAAGTCCCGAGCCTTTAACTTCCAAATCTAAGTCAAGTCTCAAGTTTTTTTTATTTTTTGTCAAGTCAAGTCACAAGTCATCAAAACAGCGACTCGAGTCGACTGGAGTCCAAGTCACAGTGACTCGAGTCCCCATCTCTGGTATTCACACATTTAATCACACAATTAATGCTTAAATCTGTAAAGTAAGATATACAGTATATCCTAAACTTTTCAACAAACAACTATTGAAATGACAATAACTTCTACTTTTCACTACCCAAACATTTTTGTTACAGTTCTTCCCTCCAAGTTCTGAACTCTTCAGGCGTCTTCTCAAATACAATCAAATTCATTCCTTGGCTTTCCTTCCATGCTTGGGTTTTAATTAGGTATTCAGCTTCAGCCAACCTGCCAAAATGATTGTATGACTCGGGAAGATGGTAGCAGGTTTCATAATTGTCATACCAATGCTGACAGATGCCAATGAAGTCAGTAGCTCTTTTCACACGGAGACTCTGCATTATCTCCGCGGTGGAGGTTCGCCAATTCTCTACCTTTGTTTGATGACTCTCTCGCTCGCCGGGAGGGATGCTGTTTTCTGGGGGAAAGGTCACTGAAGTCTCGGTTGGGAGGGCAGACCGTCGCAGTGATTTTTTTCAAGACAGTAACTACAACAACACAACAGTGAAGGAGACAAACACTTGGTGAGTTAAAGTTTTTTGCCGGTTACTGTTGTTATTTCATGTGGGACATTTCTCCTTATTTTATTGAGTGAAGGATCTGTCAGACTGTAAACACCATCAGACTGACACGGCCCCGCTCCGCGCTGCAGGCTTATCCATTCGCACAGGTATGGTTCACTAATGCTGCGCCTCTGATACTACCTCCGGAGTATTTAACCCCTCGCCAAAACTTTCACACTGAGGAGGATGCGGAAAATTGGCGCACTCAAAGGCCAGTGTGAATGGGGCTACTGTTTGAATATGTTAATCGCAGATCTGGGTTCCAATTTTATATTGCAAATCCACATGGGTCACTTTGGAATAAACATAATTATTACTAATATTAATATTACAATGATATAAACCATAGATGAAACTGCATCGGTCTTGTTGAAAGCATTGGGACAAGGTTATAGTCAAAAAATGCAGAGCTGTGTCCTGTTCAAAGGGTTTAAACAAACACAGTAGAATCAGTCGATGAATCTACCCAAGAGAATGACTTTTTAAATTGTAAGAGATAACATGCATGGATTTATGGATTATTGATGTGTTTCTTCATTCCTGTCTTCAGTCATGACAGTTTGTGTGGCTATAATTAAATGTCTGAATATCTTGATTGCAGTTGGTATCATTGAGTGAGAATTATGGAGCTCTTTCAAGACATATTTATGACACTTAGAAAATTACACAGTGAACCC
Organism: Lagodon rhomboides; assembly: GCA_039737535.1. Taxonomy (NCBI): domain Eukaryota; kingdom Metazoa; phylum Chordata; class Actinopteri; order Spariformes; family Sparidae; genus Lagodon; species Lagodon rhomboides. Next base: position 2,568,407 of record CM077801.1, read on the forward strand.
ATTCAGGTAATCACTGTAATTGTTCGTGCTGCATTTAAGTTTAAGAACAGTTTCAAGTTCATACTTGTTTGTAACAATAAATGGTGTATTGTATGTTTTTCATCATGATATGTCTTTATCATTTTTTATTTCTTAATGTCAAACAACATCAGACTTTGGTGGTGGGGAAGGGGCTTGATGTTGTTAAATGTTTCTGATGGTCCCTGTTGGTTTAGCTGTATCTGTCCTGGTCTTCAAGTCAGGGCTGAATTCTCCATCATTTAGTCCTTGAACCTGTTGGTCCCCCAGACTGTGGCGTCTCTGGGTCCCTCCAGAGCTTCTCATCTGCTCTCATCTGAGTGGATTTCCTGTGCCCAGTGGTCATGCAGTCATACCGTTACTGAGCATATAAAGGAGAAAGCTATTTTAGGTCAATACATTGAATCCATTTTCTGTTTGAGTGAAACTGCAGTGCAGAAGATTTGTGAACGGCTTTCAGTAAGCTGTGCAGGACATCAGACAAATGTGTGTGTGTTGGTGGTCAATGCTGTCTTATAATCAACTGAGAGTAATCAATTGATACATGTAAAGTTGACCCATATTTGTAGATTTCTTTATTCTTCATTTGAGGTGGAAATCATAGTCTTGCCAAAGTCAAAATGTTCAGTGAAAGACTACAATTGGCCCAGGAGCATGTTGTCCCGGTGCTCACTCAGAAGTACAGCATGTCTACACCAGCTCTTGTATGCAAAGAGAGAATACAAGCAAGTGTTTAAACTACAATCCTGATTCCAATAAAGTTGGGCTTTAAAACTTAAATGAAACCAAATGTAGTAATTTGATAATCCATTTTGACATACACTAAGATGAAAACAGCTCAAAGACTAGAGACTGTGTTGTGATGGGATCACAGCAGCCATGACACCCGTCAACATGTTCACATTCTGACCCATGAGCACTCAGTAGTCATGACTACATTACTACATCAGTACTCATACTCATGGGTCACACCACACCCATCTTCAAACGTGTCCTTCATTTGGATTTCAACCTATGAAGTTTTGTGACTGTATCTTGTACAGCTGTGTTGACAAGATCTGTCTGTAACAACTACACTACACTGGTGAGGAATGATTGTAACTGGATTACAGTAACGTGAAACAAATGTGGGCCAATGGCAGAAAGTGGGGGCTAATGACCCTTGTCCTACTTGATACCTCCCTACTTCTGATGCCCTCCCTCAGACCACAGCCATCTTCAAACCCGCCATTCATTTTGATCTCAAATGCAGACCTAAAAAGTTTTTTGCCTCTATCTTACACAGTTGTGACGCTATCATGCTGACAAACATCTGTCCACATACAGACGGACATATAAACACCTGGGACTCTAGTGCTCAGAGCTGCTTCTGTGGTACATCCTGCTCCAAGACCACATTTTGCCATGATGACACACACTCACACTCACACTTACACTCATACACACACACACAGAAAGTAAAAACATGACAATGAAAAGCTGCCGTAGCTGGTAATCAACACCTTATCCTACACGTTAACTGATAAATTATTTTGGAATTATTTCATTTTGACAAATGTTTCTATTTCAACTGGCAAAGCTTTTCTAGCCTTTATGGCACTAGCTGCTAAGGAAACTCACAGACCAATGGCATGCGTTGTAAATCACTCACCTTAGGCTACTAAGTCAATTAAATCTGTGTATTGTGTAAGCATTGTGATTGGAGTCAGACAGAGACTCACAGATGAGATGCGAGGCGAGAGAGAAAACAGTCAGAGAACAACACAGAGCTGATCATCAAGTAAGAACTCTTTCCTTCTTCTTCACTTCAAAAACACTTATCTTAACACGTGTCTCATATCTGAGATCATGGCGACTATTAAAAGCGGCAATGTGATGCACAGAGTATGTTTTGAGCAAACAGACACCACTTAAATCTCAACTGAGGGAACAGGAAATCAACTTTTTTCCATCGCACTGAATCATAACTAATCAACCGTTATGTTGTTCTTTGCTAAAGGAAATTTCTCTGACTTGGCTTTCTGAGTTCATTTTTTTCTCTGAATTCCGTGTCCCCCAGTTGAAAATTAATAAACTGCCAACTGGTTAAAACATAAAAAAAAAAAAAAAAAAACATGTTTCATCCATTGGCCAAAATCCTTTTCCGACTCTGCAGTGGACCAGCAGGGCTCAGAGTCAGAACTGACTGCAGGTCCAGTTCTCCATCAAAAGCAATTACTGTGATGCACCTCGTGTTCCAGAATAAAAATGAAAAAACATTTTATAAAATAGATAAATAGAGAATAATTAGCTTACATTTGAGACCCCCTCCAAAAGGGTTCAGAGTGTTACAGTTTTTCTTGATTGCTTTGACCCGCTTAAAGAAACTGGGATCCACTCGGTTTTCATCATCACTGTCTCAGCAGAGCACAAGACACCTCTTGCAAATGTGTTAACCCTTTCTCATTGGATTGACACATCTTCCACACCCTTTTTCAGAACAGTTAACACGGATGTCATTCAAGCAGTCCAAACTCCATTGTCTTAGCAATGGTAACCAAACAGAAACCATCTGTTCCTAACTATTAGAAACTCCCTACATCAGTATGAAATCACTGAAGCGCCTGTTTGACACTCCTTTACACAAATCTTCAATTAGCATTCAGTCTGCAGGCCTTAAAAGGTGCAGCATCTGTGTTGTTCTTTGCCAACATGAATGGAAGAAGTCTAAGGCAGGTGAGAGTGAGAGTGCGAGTGCGAGTGCGAGTACGAGTGCGAGTGCGAGTGCGAGTGCGAGTACGAGTGCGAGTCCAAGTGCGAGGTGGAGGTATAGTTGGAAGGGCTCAGGTTTTATTTCTGATGAAATTCAGGCAACTGTTATTGATCACGTTATCAATCATGGCCTTTCACTTAGAGAGGAATGTCAAGGCTGGATAAGGTATGCAAGAAGATTTTTCCCTCAGTGCATTGTAAGAGAGGATATTGAACATGATGTGGATGAGGCCATGTGGCCCCATCAAGACAGAGGAGACTGAGAATCAACAGTGGCTATTTCTTCTACTCTACAGTCACAGATTTTTATACTTTACTGTACACTCTCAGAAATAGGGGTACAGTACGAGTCCTTTTTTTGTACCCCTAGGTACAATCTACACTAATGTACCCCCTAGGGCTCATTATTGGACCTTAAGGTAATTTTTAATCAAATATCACATTATCTTAAAATGAATAATATCCTATCACCCTCTCAGTCTGGATTTAGACCTAATCACTCAACAACCACTGCACTTGTAAAACTGACTAATGACATATTTTCAGCATCTGACACTGGTAATCTCACAGGAGCTATTTTTATTGATTTGAAGAAGGCCTTTGATTTGGTTGACCACTATTTACTTTTAGACAAGCTTCATGCAATTGGTTTTTCGCAAAATGTACTTCTCTGGTTTAATTCCTATTTGCACAATAGAAAGCAATGTGTCATTCTTGAAGGGTGTAAGTCTGATTTGTTTGTTCAAGAGAAAGGTGTACCCCAAGGGTCGACACTTGGTCCTCTTCTTTTTCCGTTTTCATAAATGATCTTCCATCAATCTGTTCTAATACTTCAGTTCAGCTATATGCGGATGATACCGTCATCTATACCTCAAAATGTAATATTCTACAGATACAAAATGCTCTTCAATTAGACTTTGATGCCGTACAAAACTGGCTCTCATCTAACAGACTGCTGCTCAATAAAACCAAATCTTATTCCATGGTCTTTGGTACAAAACATAACTTAAAATCAAAATCTAATAACTTAATAATAACATGTAATGATGGTATGAATTTGCATAGAGTTGAACACTTCAAATCTTTAGGATTATGGCTGGACTCAGAACTTACTTTCAAACCTCATATTGACTATATTCTTCGCAAAATCAACTTTGGAATCAATGTTTTGTTTCGATCCAAGAACTGTTTTACACTTAATGTCCGAAAGAAACTTGCCTTACAACTCATTCTACCATTTTTTGATTATGCCGATGTAGTATATTTAAACGCATCCAAAACCAATCTTAGACCCCTCAACACAGCATATAATCGTCTTTGTAGATTTGCTCTTGGTTGTTCTTTTTACACTCATCACTGTATCATGTATAATGCACTCAAATGGCCCACACCCAGTGTAAGAAGACATAATCACTGGCTACAGTTTATTTTTAAATGTATACATAGCAATTATCCTGCTTATTTACAACAATTTTTGATTCCATTCTCCACACCATACCATTTACGGCACTCATCTCAGTACTTCTTCATTATCCCCACAGTGAACAAAACAATTGGTAAAAGAGCATTTATGTTTAAAGCGCCTTCAGACTGGAATAATCTTCCTTTAAACATACGTTCATTAACTTCGTTTAATAGGTTTAAATATGCCCTGTCTTCCTATTTTGAGTCAAAGTGCACATGATTCGGATGATTTCAGATTTTAGATGATTCATCTTTATATAACTATTATTTGTAATACATTGTAATTTCAATTTGATTTTGATTTAATTTCTATTTCATATCTATCTTTGTTTATCTAAGCTATAGATATGGCCATCTGTGGCCAGTGAGAGGTTGTGCCCATTTCATTTCATTTTTTTTTTTTTTTTTTTTTTTTAATTATTATTAAATATATGTATATATATGTATATATGTATGTATATGTATGTATGTATGTATGTATGTATGTATGTATGTGTGTATATGTATGTATGTATGTGTATATATATATGTATATATATATGTATGTATGTGTATGTATGTATATGTATGTATATATATGTATATATGTGTGTATGTGTATGTGTATGTATATATATATATATATATTCTTAATTATTATTTTTTGTTGTTGTTGTTTGTTTGTTTCGTTATTTGCGTTTAATTCAATGTCTGTTGTCTTTGTTGATTGTATGTATTAAGATTGTTAATTGTGTCTTGTCTTTCTCTTCTTTTTTTGGTTGGTAATGTGTTTTAGGACCCCCTCGAAAACGAGAGGATCCCTCTCAAGGGGTTTATCCTATTAAATAAAAAAAATTTCTTTCAAAGGTAACTATTTGTACCCTTTTGAGGGCCCAAAAGGTACATATATATACCCCAGTGGTAAAAGGTACATATATGTACCTTTTCTTCTACATGCTGGGGTACAATTGTATTAGGCTCTACAAATGGCAGTAGCCTAAATATTAATATGTTTAAATACTTATTTAGTTTTTCTTCAGTAGTAGTTATACTTTTTAAATGTGAAGGTTTCACTGTTTCCTTAAGTATTCAATGAAGATTTTAACTTCCAAGCCATTTTTGAGTAGCCTTGAAATATTTTTTTTTTTTTTAGCAGATTTGCAGGTATGAAAAATTACTAATCATCCAGTCAATATTGTATGTTATGATATTCACAAACGGCCAACCATGGATGCACAGTAAAATCAGCTACCTACAGCCTGGCAGACAAAGAGCCCGTCCACACCGCAGTATACAGTATGCAAGTTTCCCAGAATGCATTTCGCGGCAACCGGCAGCGGTAGAGCTGCTAAAAGCTGTTTTAATTCTCGCTTTAGCGCTGTTAATACATCACTTTCTTAAGTTTTAATATTTTTTCATGCGAGAAAGTACCTATTTAGATCCTTGGTGATACGTGATACGCCTCTGCCAATAACTGTCACTAGGCAAGTAAACCACTATTGACTCCACCAGTCAACTTATATGTCACACTTCGACATAGAATTTAAAGATGTACAAAACTGACATGTGAAGATCTTCTGTCATGAGTGTTATTTTCATGTATGCAGTTTTAAGGTTGGTGGAGAATGGACTTGCCTGCAATGGACAATTTTACATTGTTTAAAGTTAAATGAAATTGAAATGTGAAAATAAAAAATACATTCTGGGTACAAGGGTACAAAATTGCCACCAGAGGTACAAGATTGGTCTTTATAAGGTACAAACCACAAGGGTACAAATAAGTACCCAGTGTCAAGGGTACAAAATTGTACCTTCAGAGGGTACTGCCCCAGTGACAAGCCATTGTACCCCTAAAGGTACAATTCTGTACCTTATTTTCTGAGAGTGTAATAGATTTTATTTTTATTTTCTTAATTTCTTATACTCTAATAGATTTTATTTTGGTTCACATGTATTTTGTGTAACATTTACAGTATTTCAGTTTTCAGCCACAGTTTGGAAAAAAGAATCAATGGAATCGATCAAATTTGCATCAAAGCATTTCTGATTCTGGATCCAATTCTTTGCAAGAAGGCAAATTTGACAACAAATGGCACTGGCAGAAAAACTATGTACAGTAAAAGGCTACAATGACAAGCAATGGTGCACCGATTCGCGCTGAGTGCTGTATTTTGTATTTTGTTGCCCACTGTGTAATGGTTGATTGGAAGAGCTCATACACTTGTTTGCAAGTTGTGTTGTTTGAAGGCAAAATTAGCTTTTGTTGCACATTTGAAATGTTTTGGCACGGTTAGAGCCTTTTGCAAACAAACTGTGTCATTTTGACCATCAGTGCCACTGTTTCGGCCTGCGTGTTAACTGTTTTGAAAATGTGGAGTTTGAGTCGACTGCTGCATCAAAGCAATCAAGAAAAACTGTAATACGGCCCCGACAGACCCCTCATATTCATCACTGTTCATAGACACTGTTCAAAAAGAAAACTTCTAGACTGACCAAGAGTGATAATGGTCAGTCTGAAACATAAACCTGAGCAAAGCCACAGAACACATGGGCCCTATGAAAATTGAACTCCCAGGGGCCACTGGAGGTCACAGTCCCACCATGCATTTATTAAAAAAAGATGACTGACCTCAAACAAGAGAGATCTCGTAAAAGAAGACCACTATAGTACTGGATTACTCGGTATCAGTGGTACTGTGTAAGCACATGCACACGTGAAAACTGAACTTAATAACAAACAGTATGTGTGGCTTATTTGCTCTACCGCTTGTTTGCTGACTCTGCCTTTCCTCCTGTGCGGCCCTCAGCTCACATTCCCATCCAGCCAGGACTCATCCTGTGCTGCTCAGAGACTGGCCAAATGAGCCTTGCCCTGGTCCTCTGTTCCACAGTAGTCTGAATATTTACTGATCCCCGGGCAGGAGGCAGAGATCGCAGGCTGAGAGGTTCATGCACCATACATGCTGTAAGGGGAGGATATGTTCTGGAGGTGGCTGACGGCTTCCTGTAGCCTGAGAGACAGCACTGAAGGTTTGAGAAAGGATGAAGCAGAGTTCAGCAAGAGGAGATGGCCTCTCAAAAAAAGCTCCCACATTGAAGTGTTTTCTCTAAAAACCTCTGAGACATTTGAGATAAGTTTTCACCCCGAGATGCATCACAATGTCTTCCCTGTGCTGCCCCCTCCTCAGCTCAGCGAGCAGTGGCTACAGGGAACTCCACGACCTGAGGAGATGGTGGGTGGTGGACAGTGGAGGCGCAGTAATGCGCAGGAAAAGCATCCCCAGAATCCTTTGGCCGCTGCCAAAGTTAACATACACCAGGGGATTCGGTATCAAAGTTTCCAATATTTGGCTCCACAAACACAATAGCCACTACAAAAACACAAGCCGAGGAGTTCCCTGCTGGCTATTCAAATAGAAAACATTTAATTATGAACATTTGGGAAATCAAACTGCTATGCCTGAGTACTTTGCACTAGGCTCCCTCCCGTGCTTGAAAGCATAGCTCAAAGTCTTTCACCAACATCCAAACTCCGCTCAGTTTCACCATTGTCATCCCGCTCCATAGGGCAGTGTTTCCTCATTTCAACTTCATTTATGTAGTTAAGATGAAGGAGTGCCTGTTGGAAGAGACACAGCGTATAACTTTGGGATTTACAGCCAGAAAAAAAGGAAAATCGATATGATGTTATTTGTCCACTCAGGCCATTTTTGATATTTGATCCTTTGCGTAAGATTTATGATGGCCCCCAGCTCCCTCGAATGTTTTATCCTCCTCAACATCTAAAAGGCTTCTGATTGCCATTGCCTGAGGCTGGTTCGGCTAATCAGTAAAGGCTGAATGCTAATGTGGAATATTAAGGAAACTTGCATTCAGTAGGAAAACATTATCACATACTGTGGCAAACATCCAGAGGAATATCACAGACTTTTAATGACAGTTTGTTGAAAATATCATGTCTGCAGCCATGGCCAGAGTTAATGACCAAATCAGTTGACAATTCACTCACATTCCAGCAGCCATTTTTGCAGTGGGCTTGTTGTTTAGGTTTACAATCTATCACGTCCTCTCATTTTGTGTTAGGTGCATTTTCTCACAAAACGTTCAGTCAGACATTTCTAATGAGCTCCACATCCTCAGCCAGTGTCTGTTACATATATCTGTTATTCCATCTGCACGCTTATTTCCCTCTCTGCCAGGTGCACGTTATAACTGCTTTTCCTTCCTTCTGACACTTAATGTATACACTGTATTAATCAATGATTTGGCAATGCCCACAGACACAATTAATCATAATCTTTAAGTGCTGTGAAAAAAGGGCTTGCATATTATCAGAGATTTGTGTAATGATTGATTTGAAACATGCAAATACGTATCATGGGTACATTTGGAATATTACATGGAGTAGTTCATTGAAATCATATACACAGACACACTCACACACACACACACACACACACACACACACACACATTGTGTTTTTAGGAAGTCTGTCTGTATGCATTTAAGAAACCTCTTACCATCTGAATGTACAGAAGAGGATTAGGGCCACTGTGAAAAATATGTTTGAGTTCTGACTCTATATTTTGGGGAGAAAAATCAGACCAGACCATGGCCTCTCTATTCTTGACAGTTCGTCACTATTACCTGAAACATTACAACCCCAGTGGAAGGTGTTTCTGAAGACAGAGTGGTCACTGTTTCAATACACTTCTTTTTTCTCATTTCAAGTACAAGGGTTCACTTTGGAAACAGCCATTTAGAAAACAACTCAAGGTGTTCCAGGAGTTTTGATCATATCACATGACCTTCCTCAGCCGATTGAGTTGCTCAGTATTTATGGAATTGAAGAGGTATAAACTTAGCACCAAGGACTTCATGTTCATGTTTGCTTTAAATGTTACAATCAAGGTTTTATTTAAAATTTAAATTTGAACATTTTTTTAAAAAAACAACAACTCATACATGTCTATTCAGCTTCATTGTAGTTGTCACAGTCCCATCATTTGTTTCATTGTATGTGTGTTTTGTGTGTTTTCTAGGTTTTTGAGGTGTCTTTTTTAGTCTTTAATCTGTTCATCTGTTTAATGAGCCCAGCCCTATTACCTGAGTCCCTCCACAGTCTGCCTTACCTCTACACCTGCACTGCATCTCCATCAATATCTCTTCCTTTTATCCAGTGTTTTTTCAGCTCCTTCCCTGTTTGAAGTGTTTTTCCATTTATTACACTTACCTTTGTTTGTCCGCCTCACTCCACCTGCACCTCATTCCCTCATTAGTATAGTTTGTATTTAAGTCCAATCTTTTGTTCAGTAAATGCCGAGTCCTCTGATGAGTTCCCCCGATCCTGCTGCATCTTAATAGTAGTGAGGTGTAGGCAGAAGTTTTAGAGGCAATAACTCTAAACCACACAATATGAAACCAATCTTGCATGGCTAGATAGTACAAATGGAACTTATTAATTACTTCAAATATTTTATTTAGTAATTTAGGTAAACTGGCCCTGTGAGACATTAACATTCTTGAATCAGCAATTGTCAATCATCTCTTGGTCATCCCCTGTTATCTTAAGCTCAGATACAATCCTTTCTCACATCTTCCTCTTTTCTGTTTTATTCATTTATTTAGCCTCTATATAGTGATACAAGACATATCAAGTAAGACAAGACAAAACTAGACATACATGGCCGGATAACCACATTATGGGATGGCAAACATACACTCAATACAGAGAAGAGTGACTTAAAAAAATATGGAAGACATTACTGGGATAACAGAAAGTGATGTATGTAAAAACAGTACAATAGATTAAAGTAATAATAATAATAATAATAATAATAATAATAATAATAATGCATTTTATTTAAAGGCGCCTTTCTAAGCACTCAAGGACACCGCACATAACAACAACAGTACAACAATAGTGCAACAAATCACGAGACATTTAGTGCAAATGACGATAGAGAAGTAAATAGGAAGATGCCATTACATAGTGCCAGGAGCTAGGCACAGAGTTCAAACTCCGTGGTCCTCACTATTACAGGAAGTCAACTGGGCCAGATTAGGCAGGGTAGAGCTTCCGGGGTTAGAGTTGTGCAAAAGAAAGCAATAGAGAATAGGCAAGAGTGTGGTTGTATGATTAGTCTGATACAGAGTAAGCCACTCGGAATAAGTGTGTTTTCAGGCGGGATTTAAAAGTGGTGACAGTGTCAGAGGTGCGAATGTCTGAAGGGAGAGCGCTCCAGAGGCTGGGTGCAGATCGGCTGAAAGCTCTTGACCCCACGGTGGTTAGGTTGGCAGATGAGGCAAAGAGCTGGATGGTAGAAGAGGATCGGAGAGTGCGGGAGGGTGTGTGGATATGGATAAGTTCAGCGAGATATGATGGTGCCAGGTTATGAAGGATCTTGAAAGTGAGGAGTAGTATCTTAAAGTCAATGCAGGATTTGATAGGTAGCCAATGGAGTTGCTACAGGGCCGGAGTGATGTGTTCAGCATAGGGAGTTCTGGTGATGATACGAGCAGCTGCATTCTGGACCAGTTGGAGTTTATGGAGTGATTTCTGAGGAAGACCATGGAGGAGAGAATTACAGTAGTCCAGACGGGATGTAATCAGGGTGTTTACGAGAATAGCAGTGCGGGTTGGTGTAAGTGAGGGACGGAGACGGTTGATGTTGCGTAGATGGAAGTATGCAGACCGGGTAACATTATTGATGTGAGCTTCAAAGGTTAAGGTGCCATCCAGGATGACACCCAGACTCTTGACCTGGACTGATGGTGAAATAGTGGAATTGTCAATGGACATGGAGAAGGGGTTGTGCTTTGCTAGGGTGGATCTGGTACCAACGAGGAGGACCTTGGTTTTGTTACTGTTCAGTTTAAGGAAGTTGAGTGAGAACCAAGATTTAATTTCCAGTAGGCAGTTGGATAGAGCTGTGGGTTCTCATTTCCTGAGAATGTGTCCAAGGGGCAGAAGGTAAATAGTGAACAGGAGGGGGCCAAGGACAGAGCCCTGGGGAACATCGCTGGAGACTGGAGAGGAGTCAGATCTTAGGTTCTTGAGTTGAACAAATTGTGTGCGACCAGTTAGATATGATGTAAGCCAAGCCAGAGGGATGTCAGTGATTCCAGTGGAGGCTAGCGTGTCCAGGAGGATGTCATGAGAGACAGTGTCGAAGGCTGCATTGAGGTCGAGGAGAACCAGGATGGAGAGCAGACCAGAGTCAGAAGCCATCAAGAGGTCATTTGCGATTTTCATGAGGGCTGTCTCAGTGCTATGAAGGGGACGGAAGCCAGACTGAAATTGTTCAAAGAGGTTGTAGTGAGACAGGTGGGTGTTTAGTTGGGCTGCAACAGTTCTTTCAAGTATTTTAGAGAGAAATGGCAAGTTTGAGATGGGACGGAAGTTGTTCAAGTCATTCAGATCTGCGCTGGGTTTCTTGATAGTTGGAGTAATTGCAGCAGTTTTTAGTGATGATGGAACAACACCAGAAGTCAGTGAGTAAGTAAAACAAATCATTAAATACCCACCACCACCCCTTCTCCAGTTTTATATTCAAAAAATATAAAGAAAAAAATGCATTCTCAGTTAAATAAAATTTCCCTGCTGAGTGACACAAAGAACGCACCTCATTTGTCAAACACCATATAAATCATAAATTAAACATAAAGAAAAAAGGAAGGAGGGTGTTGCCGGCGCCAGACCTAGGGGGAATCTGGGCCAGCAGCAAGGGTTGCACAGGCTAGGTAGCACTGTGTAACCAAGATATACATATACGCTAGCTCTGTGGATCAACAAGGAGAGGACGAAAGTTAGCGTGTCGCTCATGCTCATTTACTTCTCAGCTGCAAGTACACATACATACAATTCACAATCCCATTCCCTGTGAATTCAGATAACAGAAACAAACCCACAATAAAGAATAAAACATTCTGTCCAAAGAAATACAACTGCAATAAACTCAAACAACTCACCATATTTCATAACAGAAATCGGTTCAACTCATAAGGTGCATCAAAACAATACATTTTCAAAACACACATATTCGCTTTTACTCACAAAATACATATATAATCCAACTTACACTTATTCCGCGTCTACATCATACAAATCTTTCCACAACACTATCGCCATCTTTCACTCTCTCACATACACGTGTGAACAACACTGAGAAAATGGCGATACCGCGCCCTGAACGCTCACATAGTTTTAACCGAGCATTTCTCTTATTACAGCCTCGACACCGCTGGCTAACACTTTTAACAACAGCTCATCACGTTTATGTTACAGATGGTTACTATTGCTAATACACGTTCTGACAATATTACCGTAAGAGTAAGTTAATGAAAACAGAGAGGCTAGCCGACACACGTCGGGCCAACTAACTAGAAAACAAACTTACTACACATACTACCGGTCTCAAAATCATGTCATAACATTACAGAGTAATGAATAAAGCATTCACAATAGTTACTGAACTATACTCAATGCAGAAATATGAATTTTTACCGTACCCGTGGATCAACAAGGAGAGGACGAAAGTTAGCGTGTCGCTCATGCTCATGCTCATTTACTTCTGAGCTGCGCATGTGCTGAACTAGGTAGCTAATCTCCCTGGTGAGACCAGAGCAGTACAATAGCGCCATCTACTGACATAATTGTGTATTGCTTCGATGTATGTGTGAAAAGTCACGTGAAAATACATGTTAGGATAATTCAATTATTAATAAAAAATAGGGGGGTGCCTGTTTACATAAAAAAAACTACATATATAGCGTTTCGCAACCTACTACAAGGGCAATACATTTTAACGGTTGCTGAATTTGTGATTTCTGCAATGGTGGAACAATGACAGAAATGTATCAATAGTTATGCCAATAATGATGACCATAACAGCAACAAGAGCAATAATATAAATAATGATGTCCATAACAACAATGACGATGACAACGACGATAATAACAAAAATAATAACAGCAATACTAGTAGCAAATATAATAAAAATAACAACAACAGTAATTATAATCATAAATATAGCCACAAGCGGCAATGCGCGGGTTCTAACCTGTTCCGGCCCAAACCGGCCACCCCGACCCTCACCCGCCGCAGCCAACGGCATCACCCGCTCGCCCGCCGCAGCCAACACACCCATTACAAGCCCCAGGTTTCTCCAAACCGGGCAATCGGTTACACGTTTATGACGCTTATGGAGCCCCCTAAGGGCCGAGCTCAAAATTCTTTGGTGGGCTCGTTCATAGTCTCCTTAGGAAGATATGCACCGAGTTTCGTGACGATCGAAAAAAAGGTTAACGTTTTGGAGCCGATATTCGCTAAGCCCCGCCCGTTGCGAGGATATTTTGCTTGATGGCGGCCATGTTTTTCGTGCGATCATGCTCATTGATAATAGAAATGACTGGCTCGGTCCCCCGATGGCTCATACCAAGTTTGGCGTTGATACCGCAAATACTTCAAAAGTTTATTCATTTTACTGTTTTTAACATTATGCAAATTAGCAACAAATCTGTGATAGCGGCGTTCGTGGTGCAAGAGGCTTTTATGTAGAGATCTATCAGGAGGATGTGTGTGTAAAATTTCACATCAATAGCACTTGTGGTGCAGCGGAGAGAGCCTTTTGAAGTTAACGCTCCACGTTATAGCGCCCCCATTTGGCCGATTGGGTTCAAATTTTTTGAGCAGCATTTTGATGTCGCTTATAGTGGTTGTACCAAGTTTCATGTCCCTAGGTCCTTCCAGCTGGTCAAAAATCAATAATAACGAATAGGCCACGCCCACTTTCACGTATCTACATGGCACTCTAGATATTAGTTAATAGTCACCCCTAGAGCATGGATACCAAATTTGGTGAAATTACATCCAATGGTCTTTGAGATACGCATGTGTAGCATTTATAGCGCCCCCTATTGGTTGAGCTCAAAATGCTTTGGTATGCTGCTTCCCAGTTCCGTTGTGAACCTAATCACTAAGTTTGGTGATGATAGGGCAAGTGGTGTTGAAGTTATAGCCAATCATTTCTAAGCTCCACCCATTGCGTAGATTCATTGGTCAGTAGCGGCCATGTTTTTCGACCGATCTGTTTTATTTATAATAGAAATTTGTCTCATCATCCCCCGAGGCTGTGTACCAAATTTGGTGTTGATGGAGTCAATATTGTAAAAGTAGATACCACTTTACTGTTTTTCACATTATGCAAATTAGCAAAAAATCTAAGTAGGCGGAGCTTAATGGTCGGAGAGGTTTTTTTGTAGAGCACATTGAGCTGGACCTGTGTGTCAAATTTCAAGTCAATCAGACTTACGGTGTGAGGGGCGTGGCCTTCTGAAAAACGCATTTTCAAGCCTTAATTACAGCGCCACCATCTGGCCGACTGGGCTCATATTTTAATAAAAGTTGATGCACATCATTTCCAGTGTTTGGGCCAAGTTTCAAATTTCTGGCTTATTCCAGCTCACGGGAATTTCAGCTCAAGCGGCAGACAACGAAGAAAAATAATAAACCGGTACAATCTTAGAAGGGTTCTACCCCTTCGGGGTTAGAACCCTAATTACTGTTACCATCAACACCATCATGTGGTCTCAATCTTGGTTAAAACTGGTCAGTTCTTTTGTCTTTGAGGTTCTATCAGAGGGGATTGGTGGTGGAGGGGCTGCAAGATTCAAGCTCTTTCTGGAGTTGTAAAAGTGCTGATTCTGACCAATTGCATAATTTTAGGTAATGCAGGTTCATGGTTTCTGGGCAGGATACTTGTCAGTTCTGGAGATAGAGTGGGATGTCGTCATCATAGAAATGTATATTTTACATCTGAGATGATGTTTTTTTCCTTCTTTGTTTCAGTTGACTTGCTCAAAATTTCCTTGATGTGTTACTACATTCAAAATGTTCTGGTCCTTAAGGAGTGAGATACTGGTACTGAGATATAGGTCATCTGATGGATTGTGTGTGGAGTTGTTTGCTATGGGTGCATAAAGAGATGGGAGTTCAATCTCTTCTTACAATTGGACTGATTAATCTGTTATATCTTTGATTTGCTGGTGAGGAAGAAGTCGAGACAGGAGAATATGTGATGAAGTGGTGAGTATTATGAATATTTTCTTGCTGTTGGATATTTATTCACCATCTCTTGCCAAGTCTAACCTCCTCCATTTACTCTTTTGTCTTGTTTTTACACAAAGACACTTAAGAAAACAGTATACACACAAGAGACATATCTAGTGTGGTGAGCGAGGGGTCAGACAGGAGTGATGGGAGAAGTTAATTTAGTGTTCATATGGATGGGTAACAGTCACTAAGTGGCAAATGAAGTGTAGCAGGTTACGGCTAGATTCAGATACATGTCCTGTCCGGCTCCGCCAAGGCAGCGGAGCTGATAGGTTTCACTCTAGTCTATGTGTTTACTTCCACTGGCTGTGTTGCCTACCTGCTCCATCCCAGCTCCGGCAGTCCGGACCCTGGCGGAGCAGATACACAGGACTTCTATTTTTGCTGGATGCCGGAGCACAACACAGCAATTCAGCCAAATTCAGCACAGAGCAGACAGGAAGTCACGCACTGAAACTGCAACATATCATCCGGTTAATTTTCAAAATAAAAGACCAGCTAAAAAAGAGACTTCATGTTGTTGTGTTTATAACACATAACTATATCTGCAGTCACGCATGATTATGTAATTATTGCAGGAACTCCTCAGTCTTGCAACTCAAGCTGTCTGGCAGTGCTGCGCCGTGCCAGACTCAAAACGGAGTCGGTGGGAGTCGTGGGACGATGTCGCAAAACTATACTGGAGCCGTAACGCAATGGACATGCATCTCGTGGAATCTTAGAGTTAGAAGAGCCGTGGGGTGGTGTTGAAGTCACGGTAAAGCTATCCTTCAATGCATATTTTGTCCACAACCAATTGTGCTCTCATCATTTTGTCTGTGTTGTTTCATGATGGGGTAGTGGACTCCTTCATCTATCTCATGTGTAAATTGGTTTGTTAAGTCCGTAATGAGCTCCTTTGCTTTGCTTTTACTGGAGTTCCTTGTGTTTGAAATGGTCCAGTTTGACAGTGATTGGTCAGGGTAATTTGTTGGCTTGAGATCCAAGATAGTGAACACTGTGAAATGTTATGTGGTTAATGGTGTCAGGGGGGAGTTTGAGTTGAGTTTTCACACAGTCCTTTACCATTGCCTCTGAGTTTTTGGATGGATGTTCGGGGATGCTGAAGAAGATGATGTTGTGCATGTCTCTGGTTTGAATGTCCAATGTGGTTTCTTTCATTTTTCTGTGGTCTTTAATGACACTGTCCATTTTTTTTGTTAAGCGTTTTTTACAGTAGATTGAATTGTTTGACTGTTCTGGCTTTTCAATGTAGTTGTGGGCGAAGGTGAGGCAAAACTGCAGCTCTTTTTAATCAATTAAGTGTTATTAGTAAGTAAAGTTTTTTAATGATGGATTGGAGCACACTGACCTTGATCCTAGGTCTAGTGATCGTGTTATCATCCTTTAGGTGGTGATCATTGAATGTTCCAAGGTCTGCTAAATCCTTCAGTATGTAAGAGTGGTGTTCTGGTTGTGGTATATGAACTTATATTCAGTAACTGAGGTTTTTAGTTTAAAGGAAAACATTCAAAACGTTACTGCTGTTCTTCAGTGATTGGGCGCTGCCATGATTGATCTTACCTCCTTCTGTAGTGTTTCATGAGACTCTGTGTGCCAACTTGAATGGGAAGTTTCATCATTCTCTGTTCTGCTTTATGTTATGACCAGGGGTGGCCATGTCTTGTCCTGCCATCCAAACAGCTCTTGCACCGAAGCCACAGGTGGCTTCAGATGCCCTGCAGCTCCAAACCTTCCACAGCCAAGCACAACAGCAGTCAGGCCCACGTCAAGTGCTTCTTTAGTGAGTGCACCAAGGTCTGACAGATCATTTTCTTCTTTTCATCTGAAGCTCCCGGTGTCGGGAGTTTGGCTGCCAAGTCCTACACAAGCACATTCCCTTCTCCAGCAGCTGAACTGTTCACTGTCAAGTTGATATATGGATAGTACAGTGATGGTTCTCCATGAAAATCCTGGATATAACAGAAACAGTTCAGATCAAAAATACTCGGGGTGTGTTAAAGAATAACTTAAAAACCTGCTTCTAGATGATCAAAGAGGTCAAAGATCAAGTTGTTACAGACGCCTTCCATAATTACAGCCATCTTTCAAATGAATGTGGAACAACTCTAATGCCATATCTCACATGTCCACTCATGGAACAAACTATGTTTCACTTGTTCTGTTTTGGGTCTTTAAGGTTATTTTATAATTGCAGAGAGTGACTTAAGGACGTAAACAATTAGACAGATTGATGACATCATTAAGTTGTAACTTCTTTGGTTGAGTTTGGAATGTGATGCGGCTGTGACTGGATAAAATCCATGGCCTGGACCACAACGTATAAAATACCTCGACTATATACAAGTATCTTTTAAATAAGCATTACAGGTCTTTTCATTTTTTAATACACTCCAGTAACAATTGATTGGATACATCTTGCTTAAACTAATGTAGTGTATAATAATATAAGTCAAAGTTTATTTATCTCTTAGTGTTGTTGAGCGGTAGCAAATATTCCTGTTTATACAGTAGTTTACATTGTTGGCTGAGTCCAGCTGTCCTCTGGGGGATTCGGTTTGTACTGACACACAAGGGACTCAAAGGACTTTGGACTTACTGGATATGATGAAGACAACAGCGAGTGGCATGATATTTACTACTGTGAGAACCCACCGGGGTTGGGTTGGGTTGCAGAAGTGTAAACCATTTTGTTTCTTAAAGCTTGGGTTATTGGCTCAAGAGCAATAGACCAACACAATGCCCAACAGACCAAAATCACACGGTGGACATTTTCCTCTGATATCATGCGAAGGCTGGGAAGCTCAACTGTTGTACTCATGCGTTGCACATAAAAATGAATACATTCAAATAAATGTAGGTGATGATAATTATGTCAATTATGTTATTGTACCTTGAAATATGGCCAAATGTGCCTCCAGGCTTTTGCAATCCATCATCTTTTCAGTCGCTGATCAATCAGAAAACAGTGAAATGGTAACGTAGTTACGAGTTACTTTGAAGATTCAGATTATTAAGTGTTGAATGTCAGAATACCGGCCCCGGTAATCTTTCAGGCTGATAATCTGTCTGTCCTAAGCAGTAACCACAGGTGTCGCCAAAATCAACCATGACTAAAATCTTGAGGGGTTGCAACTATACATGCACTGTGGTTGTTTAATCCAAGACAACAAAAGCCTCAGTAACTGTGACTTCCAATGAGAAAAAAGGAAGGTAAGTTCACCACAGAACACTGCAGCTCAAATGACACATTTTGTGTCTGCATAGCTGCAAAGGCCTGTGTAATGTCGAATTTGTCCTCTGACAGGGTCCTCAAAAGAGGATGTGTCTGTGTAGCCAAAAGTCCCTTAAATACTTTAGAACAGATATCGACAAAGACAGTTGATATGAACACAGTTTTGTATACACTGGGTGTCTGCATAAGCAATGTGCAGAAATCAAAAGTTGTGCTCAGACTATGACTCTTCACATGTGTAGATTCTACACAGGAACTCAATGAAGGGCCAGTGCTGTCTGTTGTGGAGATTATCCAGCCCCTAAAGTTCAAGATTGCACATTGTCCTTCACCTTCTCAGGGGCCTTTTTTCTAGACTCACCATTTCTCAATACATTCAACAATCATTTTGGGGGTCATCCAAACTGGTGTGCCAACAGGAGCCTTCATAGACCACAGCACAGTGAGGGGTACCACTCCTTCTTTTTCTTGGATATTCTCACCGTCTCTCCATTACTAACATTATATATTGCAAAACACAGCTGGATGCACCAACCCAAAGAAGTTTTCTGAAGGTTGCTACAGTGTTTCTGGGAAAAGAAAGAAATCCATAACTGAAGCAGAAATAGTCTGGGCAGGTTGGGGGAATGAACATACAATAAAAAGACAAATGACCACACATCATGACGGAGTAACTCCTGGAAGGCACTGAACATTACACACTGATGAGACAGAGCGGTGTTTGAGGTCTGACAGTGGAATTTTCCATCAGTTTTATACATTTGCATGCTCCTGCAATGTATTGTATGGGGTTGACTTGTTCCACACTTGTTGACTTGTGGCCTGAGCAAACAGCTCATTTTGTGTGGCATATGAATATATCTCAATCTCAAGACTTTGATCTACAGTATACTGTATCAGCCCCCACCCTCAATCCCACCCTCACCGGGCCAAGCCTAAACTATTCACTCAGTCCACGGCTTTCTACAAATGGGAGTCGGCAAAATGTGCAGATCTCTTTTCATGTCCTACTGTAAACACAGCGCTGCGCCGCCTCAGAGCATGAAAGGAAACTGAGGTGGAGAAAAAGGATAAGAGTGACTGAGCAGCCAGATTTCTGCTGGATGACAGGATTTGTACCTGAAGTTCACTTTAAGCCTTTCTCAAATACCTCAAAACATTTGGATGTTGTGTTTTCAGCTTAAGGCTTTGGCAGGTGTGTAACATGAGTCTGACTAGCTTCATGGAATATGCCTGTATTCTTCAGACGGCCAAGTTATACACTATGTGCATGTGGAGATTTATGCATCACTCAATCCACTCTGGATTGCACTATTTGTAAATCCATGACTAAGTCTGTGTGTAAAATCCTTCCTACGTATTGTATCGACTTATGTACCTACTTTAAAGAAGTTAGGGAGTTGTAATGTTTCACTTGATTGTTTATTCTGTGACATATCTGGATTTTCATTTTTTTTTTTTTGTTTGACTTTTGTTGCAAATCCATGCACATGCATATATGCATCCATATCCCAATATCCTCTTAACTAATTTTGAGTAGTGTATTTCAGCAAAAATAATACTTTCTGTAATCATTTTTGTACTTCTTTTTGTATTTGTGTTCATCTCTGATGGCAAAATAAGTATAACTGTGTAGTCATATTTGTATAAAATCCCATAGCTGTACTCTGTGGACATGATTCGACTTCTGACTTCATCTTTACTGGTTCCAAAGACTTCAGCTTGTCAGCAAATGCACATGTAGAGCTGCTCATGAGGAAGGGTCAAGGCACAATTGGTCTTCTCGACTGTTATGACAGACTGTAAGTCAATGGCACTCCAAAACTGTAGGGTTGATAAATAATATCAATGCCTGTATAATGTGGCTTTAAGAAACTGTTCCATAGCTAACTGAAGTGACAAATCTAACTATTGACTTATAACCAGTTGAGACATGTCCAAATGCTGTTAAATGATGATTTGCAAGATTAAGAGTAAAATATTACAAAACTATCACATTACAAGATACGTAAAATTACAATATATTGTAATTTCAAATCAAAATCAAATGTAATTTGTATGTTCTAAAACATGCCATGAAGGATTTAATAACATTTGTTAGGCTAACATAAGCGATATTTGTTTGTTTATTTCCCTCTTATTCTAGAAGAAATTAATACTAACTTTGAAGCATACATACAATAAACCTTGTTTCTGATGTAAGAAATGTAGAGAGCCCGTTCACAGAATATTTCTTCTGTGCACACGATTTAGGAGGAGGAAACCCAAAAGTACAGAAAATAATGGTCTTTATTAATACAAGTGTAAAGATACAGCCAACAGCCTTGTACACAGGTACGGGACACAGCGCGAGCCGTATAGCCTACTCCTTTTGGTGCCACTCATGGGCCAGAATTACACCCCCTTAGGACACTGCAAATACTGCATGGCAACCCACACTGGAAACCCCATGGGGCACAACACACTCTACTGCACTGCAACCAACTTCACACTACACACATGTGATAAGGGCCCACATGCTGTGGCACCTATGGAATCTATCTCACTTCCCCCAGCTGCCCTTCCCACCCCGGCACTGTAGCTAAGCTGCTCTATGCTAAAAATTCATGCCCTTTAGCACAAATCACACAGAAACAAAACACTCAAAATAGATGCATCTGTTTTAAAACCATTTAACTTTCCCGGGGTCCGAGACCCTCCCTCAGGGTCTGAGCATGAGCGGGTCGACCGCCGGTCCAGTGCAGTAGGCATCTCCACGTGCAGCAGGAGAGCCTCGTTAAACAAAGGCACTCCTAAATCTCCCCGCTAACACTATCTGACCCTGCCTTACGCCAGAACCTCGCCCTAAACCCGCTGTCTATCTTCGCCGCTGGCAGCCCTAAATAGCGTGCGAACAGCCACCACCCCCCGGTGTTGAGTGCGATAATGACTGCTCGGCTGGGCTTTCACCCCGTAACGCTCACCAAGCTCTGCTCCCCAGAGACGCCCGCACCCGCTCACTCTCCTCCTTTCAATACTCCTGCTCCTCTAAAACACTCCCCTCCACAGGTGCAGCCACTCTCTTCAGTTATCCCCGTACCATCACTCACTCAATCTCCCCAGCCCACAGGTCATTCACCACAATAATTAGTGTTAATGCATACTGTAGCCGATGTAGAAAAAAACCCAGCAATGCTAACATTGCTAATGCTAACGTTGCTAATGCTAGCAAACGCTAGCTAGCCAACTAATAGTTTGTTCGACCAGTCCTGGGGAAGTGTTTTTTAAGGCTGAGATGGTGGGGATGGAGGTGGTGTCTTGGCACAGTAGCTAACAGTTATTGCATGTCTGCAGGTATTTGGTAATTGGATTAATGCAGGAGGAATGTCTTTCCTCCACAGGTTGTCAAGGCTCAAGGACCGGCATATTTGTTTCATGTGAGCGGACGAGGGAATGCAAGATGACAATTCTTATCATCCATCCATACAGCACCTCCTGTAACTCCGTGAGCGTTTGTGTTTCTTCAAATGTGACTGTAAAAAAGAAAAGCCCCTGTCCCAGTGCTGCACTCACCCTCCAGAGTAGGAGTTTATCTAAAAGCCTAAGAATAACAAGAGCAGCGTGGATGAAGGATGACGATTAAGGGCCTCCTCAAGGTTTGATCCTTCTCCAAGAGCAACTTGGGTAACCTTAGCCAAACAGACCCCCTCATGATCTTGTATGTTCCTTACTCCTTCCACCCAGAGTGTCTGGATTAAACCAGCACTTCGTGGAGCTCTAGACAAAACAATTGTCATGGTGATGTTGTAAAAGGCAGCATGGCAGTGTGTCCCATGGAAATGTTGTCTTTGTTAAGTTAAAGAGGAAAACATTGCGTCACCTGCAGCAGCAGCAGCAGAAACGTGTCTCTCTATTAAGAGAGCTGTGCGCAATTACACGCAAGCCACAGTAGTTTTAAATGTCCGGACAAGCCGACAGGATCGGTCAGAGTCTAATGTTAGCTGATGTTCTGTGTTCTTCACACACACAGTCCAGGTTCCTCCTGTGAAATAGTTTGCAGTAAATCAACCGTCTTACGACATCAAAGCTGTCTAACGATACTTCAGAAGATAAAAGTTTTGTTGTTTCCCTTGGAGAGTGTCCTCCCTCACAATCTTGTAGTAAGAGAACCCTTTGTCTTATAATAGAGTAAGGATTTACACTAAAACAACTAGTTCTGCATTACTATTAAAAATATAAAGAGATAATAATAATGAAACTTGCAGTTTTGGCAAAGGCATGTGCAGAGACAAATTCACCTCTACAGCCATTAAAGGTGACAGCCAATCCAGCTGTGATCAGCTGCAGCTGTTATCAGAAATGGGCGTCGCTTCACGTGACGCTCCAGAGGAACAGATGTTTCATTTTTTTTAAAACATATATCCTCGTTTCTTTTCTCCTCCCATAGCTCCCTCATGCCTCCTCATGATTCCTCAGTGGGAGGAGCTAAGACACAAGGAAAAGATGCAATTGAGGGAAATATAGATGCAATTTAGGTGAAATGCGATGTACCCAAGGTGTACTCGCTCATCCTTAGTGGAGTGTGGGGTGAAGAGTGTCAGGAGTGATTTGCTGACAGGTTACAGGGTTATTTTGTTTTTCATGAATCCTGAGTTACTTGGGACAACATGTTTCCTTTGTAGGATTTGATTCAAAAAATACTCCAGCAATAAAAATTACAATTGTCAACCTTCGACTCCCTGGCACCTGGCACAGCGTTAAGTCAGAATACTACACTGTTTATGTTTCACCTGGGTCATGTGCTAACAGGAGACTATTATTAACTGATTTTTATTCATTTCTTGAAGTATAACATTTATCAAACTAACATTTATGTTGGAAACAGACCATGAAGGCTTATGATGTGTCAACTTCAGTTTCAGCCTCTTGTTTTGATTAATCAAGTGTTCATTCCTCAACGGAAGCATTTTAGACATTTGAGACAAAGCAAATACACCCCATCTTTGATTGGACAGTCCGAGTAGTGCATGAGAATCACTCCCAAATACTGAAAAAAATCTGCTGTGATAACTGCAACACATTTAATCTTCTCATTTTCATGGACACTGCAAGTTTACGTGCAGGGTCCAAATATGCTTTCTTTATGCAAATGTATGTTTATTATTATTGCAACAATTCTCAACAGTGACAGATACTGTCCAGAATATTCTCCAGAATAACCTCAGAGGTGCTGCATGCTCAAAAAATATGCTGAAAGCATAACATGGCAAACTCAAACCCAACAAGCAACAACAGATGGGCATACTGACCTGAATGAAACATTCCTTAGTAATACTGACACAATGTAGTGTCCAACTTTACACTTGTAAAGGTTAACTAAACAATGTTAATCACCTGCAAGCTGTACCCACTATTAGTGAGGGGGAGGAGGGCTCTCAGCATCAGCTGTGTGCTCGGCCATCAAGTGGTATTTGATACTCAGCGTACTCCAGTGGTAACTCAGTTCACAATGATAGTAAATGCAAATAACTTTGTTCTTGTGGAGAGAACCATCTGGCTTACCATTCAAAAGACCCTTTTCTTTATCCATTTATGCTGAAGGAGGTTTGTTCCTGCTGCCATCCACAATGTTACTGCTGCATCACTTCCTGATTCCTACGGGGCAGGCCGAGGGTCTGTAGTACTAGTACTAGTTGTGATCTCATATTTGTCATTTTAGCCCTCCTAGCAGCACAGCTTATCATTAGCAATATTGTTCCTTTTATCTTCTATGTATCTGTTTTGATTACCCTTTATGTAGAACCACTTGAATACATGAGAATTCTCTAAATCTAATGAGCAAGTTGCCATAAAATTTGCCCAGCATGGTCGCACTCCCCCGAGATCTTATAATCTCAGTGCACCGCAGTTGCAGTGACATTTAACAAGCATACTCATTCTCGCAGCCAGGTGAACCAGTTTGAACCCAGAGCTTTTTCTCACAGAAAGTTCCACTACTCATTATACTCACTACTCGCATAGGAAGCTCAATACTTGGATGTGTTCAGAGGACGTTGTTGTGTTGTTGTTGTCCGTCAATGTTGGTTTTATGCAAAAAGTGCACTCTCCTACTAAGTTGTGATGGAGAATTTAAGATTACTACATGAACACCATTATCTAACTCAATTGAACCAAGAGGCCTGTTTCGTCTAAAGTATTGGCTGGTGGGTGAACCCTGCAGATGATTTAAGCAGCCAGCTATAAATATCAGCCCTTATTAGCCAAACATTCCTGAACCAACCGTCGCCCCGTCCAACATGCCAATCTATCTGGCACTGCAGGTAGTCTGAAACAACACCCTAATTATCTGGAGGGCTCGTAGTTACTGCTATAATTTATAGACAGGCACTTACACAGTTCAGATGTAATGTCTGAATGAATTAAACAATACATGGCATTCAGAGATTATACACCTAACCTCTTCAACCATGCCCGAGCCACCCGTGGGTTGCACTGCCAAACATTGCGTAAACTCACATCATGTCTAAAAGTATGTGGTTGAGGTCTGATTTCTCCAGCTCTATCGATGGACAAAAATGTAAGCACTTTTGCAAAATACAAGATTACGTATTTTTTCTTTATCATCCAATCACACCTTTACTAAAATTCTTGTTTTCTACAATATTTCTACAAGGTGACTACAGTATAGTTAAGGTAATGAAGCAATGGTTCCATTTAGTGAAAAGGCAAACATGAATTGCAGGTCTGTGACAGGATGTGATCTTTAAACATGCTAAATATCCACCCCACCACCTCGACCTCTTCACCCTTACTTTCAGCATTAATACATGAATGTCACAACACCTCCTGCATTGGTTCTGAACACTGACATTGGAAATATGTAAATTATTGAGGAATTGACATGGATCTTACTCCTTGGAATACTCACCTGCACTTGTCTGGAATCCTCTTGTAGTACCATCCACCAAATGCGGTGAATCCTTAACTTTGAAAAGCTGCTTAATCCTATATGTTAGTCTGAATTTTGGTGAAATGTATATAAAACAGCACATGTACCATTTCTAATTGACATAATAGGCAATTAAAACTTTGGTGTCTTAGGTTTGAATGTTTATATGTATAAAGCAACCGGACTATCAGGAAGTATTTTATGTTTTATGTATTATATTAAATATACTACTAATGATTCATATTTGAAATCCATAGCACACTGAATGTGTAATATAATTATAATAGTAAGGTTCATCTCTGACTGACAGCGGTGGCCATATTCCTTCCCCAACACTGATGTGGTAACTATAGACTTCATAGCAGTTTGTCATGAGTAGTGTGTTGTCTGCCAGTGCACCTGCTGTCATTCAGTACCATATTCTGAATGTTTGGCTTGTAGAAATGGGGTAGCAGCAGTAACATTGTGATAATTTGGTCCTAAAATTCTCCTGTCAGAATGCTGATGCTCATTTTCTTTGGTCTCCAAAGCTCTAACTCAACACTCGGAGGACATATCAAAAGCTACAGACATATCAAAGTGAGAACCAACAACACTGTTTAGATCAACTTTTCCTTAGTTTGCCTTTAAATATCAGAAATGATGGCAAGTATATTCTGTGTTTGATGGATTTTATTCAATGTTGTAGTGTTCAAATGGCTTTGGATAGCAACAGAGGACACTGTATGTAGCCCTTTAACAAGTTATCTGTTTTGGGATCCTCGCTGAACACAGTAATTTTGGACTTTTGCCTTGTATTAGTTTGATCGATTAGATAGAATGTCATGTTATTCCTAGTAAGAAGCCATGCTTCAGCCAAACCTCTGTGTCAGCAGTAGAGAAACAAGTAGAAGCTGTACAGATGTGTCCAGTGAACACTGCTGATAAGATTTCTGGACTAAGTCATTGAGCAGAGCTGCAGTTTTGGGAACTAATAAGGAGAGGTGCATTTGAGTGGCCTTGGATAAGCCTGAATCTGTATTTAGCTTGATTGTTGGCCATCTGTGCCTAAGCTGAAAAATATTTAAAGGAGACTTTCGAGCCAGTGAGAGAAATAATTAATTGCTTATGAAAACAGGCACTTGCCAAGGACCATATAACAAGAGCCCCCGCTAAATGAAGCATCATAATGTAGGAATTTCCATCATGAACCCTATCAGACTGAACCTCCTTCACTGTTTCAGAGGCAGCCCATCATCAGGCTAACAAACTCTGTGCAAACAAACTATTTGGTGGATTTGAAAGTACAGCTCCTCATTTTTGGCAGCTGCTCCTGTTCTGCGTTATTTGCCATGTAATCTCAAACACCAAACACTTCAAACCCAATATGCATTCTCTTCTTTTTTAAAACCTCTCTCTGCTACTCAACTCACTGACTGCGTCACTGGAGTGAAATGGTTTTCCAGACAACTTCTCATAGGTTCAGAAATTGTCATGTAAAATAGGTAGTTTTGCCTATTTTCAACTTGAAATACCTACAACAGTCAAAATATTGAAAACACCCTGAAAAAATCACGTATCGTTCTGCTGGTTTCGGGTCGATTCTCAAATATTTTCTAAGACTTTGTCATCACTCCGCCAACCCATTTTAAAGTTAGTTGTGAAAATGTTAACTTGATTAGTACAGCCTCACCTTGAGGTCAGTGTGTGTCATCATACAGTCATTGTCACAAGATTACATCCACTCCACAAGAGCATGTATATCATGGCAGTCTTCAGTTAGAAAGATTTCTACAGCTTTCACTTTTTGTGATGGAATGAGTGGAACACAAACTTCTTTGTAACAAAAACATTCATGAAGTTTGGTTCAATAATTACATTTATTAAAGGTCTTCTGGAAATGAAACCAAATCTGCTGCATCATAAATATACATACAGCAACTTGAACAATCAATTTTGGTGATTACAGGAAGTTGTGTGAATCAAATGCTCTTTGTTGCGAGGCCTCTTAATTTCCTCTGAGTGATTCTGATTGATAACAGCTGGTCACTTTTCTGGGCCCATTTTAATAGGGCTTGTTTGATACACCCACGAACCACAGACACAAACACTACAATGGGAAAGTCCAAGGAGCTCAGCATTGATCTGAAAGAGCACATTATTGATTTGGACAAGTCAGGAAAGTCACTTGGAGCCATTTCAAGGCAGTTACAGGTCCCAAGATCAACTGTACAAACAACTGTTTGTAGGTAAGTGCATGGCACAGTTGTGTCACTGCCACCATCAGGAAGAAAACACAAACTATCACCTGCTGCTGAGAGGAAACTGGTCAGGATGGTCAAGAGTCAACCAAAAACCACCAAAAAGCAAGTCTGCAATGAATTAGAAGCTGCTGGAAGACAGCTGTCAGTGTCCACAGTCGAGTGTGTTTTACATCAACATGAGCTGAGAGGCCGCTGTACAAGAAAGAAGCTCTTCCTCCAGATGAGGCACCTTAAAGCTCGACTGAAGTTAACTGCTGATCACATGGACGAAGAAAAAACTTTTTGGAGGAAAACTCTGTGGTCAGATGAATAATAAACTAAGTTGTCTGGCCACATTGAGCAGCAATATGTTTGGAGGAGAGAAGGTGAGGCCTTTCACCCCAACAACACCACACCTACTGTCCAGCATGGTGCTGGTAGTATCATGATGTGGGATTGTTCTGCTGCTCTCAAGAAAGTAAATGGAATAATGACGAAGGAGGATTATCTCCAAGTTCTTCAGGAAAACCTAAAATCATCAGCAGAAGACTGGATCTTGGGATAAGTTGGATGTTGACCCACAATGACCCCAAACACACATCAGAAGTGGTGAAGGAATAGATAAATCAGGCTTGGATGGAGGTTTTGGTATGACCTTTGCAAGTCCTGACTTGAACTCCATCAAGAACATGTGGACTGTGCTGAATAATTGTATAGTGCCTCGAAGGCGACTCCTTCAAAGGCCGCGTCAACCGTTGTTAAATGGGACGGTCTAGTCTTTGGAGTATTTCCTGGTTGCGTCGCTAAGTGTTCCCGCCCTTACCATACCCCGTCACGATTTCTGCCGCCCAGGCCCGTGAAAGTAAGAGTGGAAAGACGAGTAGAAGGTAAAAATGTTTGACCTAGAGCAATTTTTGATTTTCTTTTTAAACCTGCTGAATCTGGAAAAAGAGGAGAAGCGGCTCCGTCGGTGCTGCTGGCGGCTGGTATATCTCCGGTTAAGAGAGAACTGTGGAGAGGTAAACCTGTTATTTGAACCCAGAGTAATGTTATCATTATTATCATTATTAAATCTGCGCCACTTGATGTCGTCATTGTATTTTATTTTTTCGGGACTGAGCAGCAGCGCGCAAAGAATCTTGGGATATGGAAGGCCGCGAAGGATAGTAGCGGTGTAT
This sequence comes from Lagodon rhomboides, assembly GCA_039737535.1. NCBI lineage: Eukaryota > Metazoa > Chordata > Actinopteri > Spariformes > Sparidae > Lagodon > Lagodon rhomboides. The sequence continues at coordinate 2,597,295 of CM077801.1, forward strand.
CCTCCAAAAAGAGGGAAAAGGAGGCCGCATTTGTAGGCTGCATTTGAAGGAGCCTTCGAATTGGGACAGCCTTCGCGCGGCATTGTGACGTAATTGGCCTTCAAATGCATCCTTCGAAGGATGCAGCCCCTGAATTGGGACACAGCTTCAGTGTCCCGTCTCCCCATGGTTTTTTCTGGCTTTTGATTCCTCGTGTTTTCTTGGTTTCTACTTTGTTTTGCTTTTCTTTTCTGGATTTCTCTGGTTATGTTTTTTGCCTTTGCCTGCCTTGTGTTGTTGCCTTTTGGGATTCTGGATTTTATACACGTTCAACTTTAATTAATGAAGCTTGCTTGTTGTTCCTTACCTGCCTGCTTGTGTATCTCAAGTTTGAGTCTGATTTGTCTAACCCCGACACCATCCTGGTAGTTCTGCTGTACAACCAGAGGGAAGGAGGATTGCTAATGTTTGCTGTATTGTTTTGCAAGAACATCAACGTTGAAACAAATTATCACCAAAAAATAAATGCTACACATCATATAAAGGGACATGAGGCAGGATCAGGAAATAAGACTCAATAGTGACACGACGGCCGTTAGGGTAACTGCAGCCATCAGCCAAGCCGGCGCTGGAGCGCACATGAACTCTTCACAGCAGAGCAGCTGATGCTGTGACATTGTTATTTCTTTACTCGCTGTTGACGTGACTGTTTACTGCAAGACCTCCGCGCATGCCTCCGCGGAATGACGTTGGTAGCCTACAACTGCGAACTGAGCTGTGTGTAAGGGATAGCCTTATCCCCTACACACATGAAGCAGGCGGCTCGCTGTGTGTAGCGACACACAAGCCACGAGTCTGAAAGGCACAGGCGAAAGCAAAGACGGCATATTGGGGGACAAAAACATTGTCTCTGATACGGGACTGCTGTGTGTTAGCAGCTAATGCTACTACACAGGTACTACTACTACACGGGTCCCATATAAGGGACATATTTCTAACTATCCGGTTTCAGACTAAAGGACCGTGGAAAATGCGCAGTCTGTAACTATTCAGTGTTACACAGCGGTGGACTAAGCTACATGTTAGCAGCTAACGCTACTTTGCACGTTAGGTCACTCCGAGTCGCTGATAGAATCTTTGTTTTCTTCTTAGTATGACTTTAGTGGACTTTGTGTGGTGGTGGGTCGTTTTCTGGCCGTAGCAGAATCCATACTAGTAATAGTTTGGTAATTAGTAATTAGTAATTAGTTTGGGTCCACCGCACTTGTCTTCTTCCTGTATCCAAGCCGTCGAGGATGCGCATTCAGCATCACCTGGCGTCACGTCCGCAGGTCTGCGCGGGGAAATTCGGACCATGAATTGCAGCACATGATGCAGCACACAGGCTGTTCAAGGCAACGGAGAGATATGTGGGTGGGCTCATTCTTTTTGGTTTTGAACGCTTCATCACCCATTAGCATTAAAAAACTTAAAATGCATGTTTATTTTTTCACAAATCCTGCCTCATGTCCCTTTAAAGGACTTTTTTTAATATGTGGACTATATATCGTGGTGACATTGTCCTGTGATTTTTTTGGTATCATTACATCCCTGGTGACAGCACATAATCTTGTCAAAAATCTTGTAACGTTACTGCTTAAAAGTCTTATCAGTTGTGACGTTCTGTTTCACTTTGGCCTTCGGTCAGTAGCTGGAACCTAGGCCTCACGCTAGCTTGCAAGAGAAAAATGAGTAGCTAACATTAGCTTTCACAAGCTTCTTCAAATGTAGCTAGCTAGCTACAGCACCAAATCACATACACACACATGCAGGCACACAAGAAATTTAATTTAATTTAATAATATTCAGATTCACTACACTTCAGATTACAATATCAGTCAAAATCTCATACGCAAATACTTTAATAAGATAATATTATGCACAGTGCTACCAGCTGATGGGAGTTTGTCTCTCAACTTCTCTCTAGTGCCCTCCTAGAAAATGTATATCAAATGTGTCATTATAATACACTATACTAGTCCTTTACAGTGTTCGCTCTGAAAAGATCATTTTGATGGTGCCCTATCATCGTCCCTATCAGTCTCAGAGACTACAGGAGCTTCTTCTTGGTCATAGCAAAGTGGAAAAACAAAAGGAGAAGATGCAGGGTAAAGTATTGTGGATTATTTAGTAAAATGTTTTGGGGAAGTTTCATACAGCGCAGTTTTGACACCAGCTGACATTTTATCACACTTCTAGGCTGGCAGTAGATGAATATGCAAATGTAAGTTTAAACCGGCCTGAGCTGGGCCCTCTGCCACCGTATGATGCTACTTATAGTCAACAATCATCATAAACTCAGAATTGAGATTCAGGAGGAAAGTGAAAGTCAGACAGTGGTGTTTGTCTCAGTCGAAACAGCAGCACTGACGCTCGTTCAAACAGAAAGGACACGTTTTTCTGTTTCTCTATCACTGACTGAGTGTCATGCCATCACAATTTATTGGTTTAATAAGGAAAGGTGCTGCAAGTCAGGTGTTGGGTGTTGGTGACAATAAGAAGGAATGTTTTGAATGGAGGATTCCTTCCAGCTGCCAATTTTCAAACAATGCTTATTTGTGAAAGAGATGCTTTTGGAAAACACCTTTTGCATTTTGGGATCACTTTCAGTTGCCAGAGTTGGACAATATAGCTTTTGTCTGACTTTCTGTTTCTTCATCGCTCAGATAGAGACATGAGATAAGACTCAGCCAGAGGACAGGCACAGACTGAGGTAGGTGCATGAATGCTGGAATGATAAGAGTTATGAACTACAGTTATACATGAGCTCGAATTCCAGCAGAGGCAGCTGTCAATCACTCACTGGAGAAATTATTAAATCATTTGTGGTGAAACATTTGGGTAGCACTTCTTTACTGGAACGTCACAAACACCTTTAAACATTGATAATGATTAAACACTTGATTATGCTACTCTGTAATTATGGAAATTGAAACATACCGCACTAAGTCATCTGTAGATTAAAAGAGCTCTGACACATCCATGGTCCAATAGATCTGTGCCCGAAGGACACACGTCAACCTTATCATACATTGCACACGCACTATAAAACAAGAAGACACAGGCAGATGCGCAGCAATATCAAGTGAGCGTTTTCCAGTAAAAGATCTGAAAAGGGATCAGAGATGGTGAAAAGTAATGAGGAAGTCATACAGTTGTGTTACAGTAGAACAGTAGATACTTTCTGTCACGTTTAAGGAAATGCAGGTTGAAATGTCAGTGTAAGAAGATACAGACACTTCCCTCTGTACCAGAAAAAGAGGCATCTTACAACAAACAAGGCTCTCTTATACAGTATCATTACATTTTGAAGCACTAATTCCACTGTTAATCCAGGCCCAATTACTGTTACTACTATCATTACTATGTGATCTCTTGGCTACATTACACTACTTTCAAGGTTGTCAAATTGCTGTAATGTTCACACTGCACAACTCAAGATGCTAAGTTATGAGACTGAACCTTGTAATTTTTTTTTACCTAAACTTAAACAAACTACAATTGTTTGACAATGTTAATAACAGTCATAAAGTCATAATAAAGCTGGATATGTAAAAAAAACAAAAAAAAAAACACTATTGAGTAGATTCACAACAGGTCAGTTTGTGCGTTCAAATGTCAAAAGAATGCAGTAATTTCATGATCTTAGCAGCCAACATGGTAATATAGACTATGACTACAAAATGAAAAATGAATGTATTGTATTAAGAACAATGTGAGTCTGCTAAGAATTATATTTATCCGCAACTAATCAATAGAAGGAGTGCAAGAATTTGCAAATGACGCATCTGGTCTCATGCTGGCAATCAGCACGGTTTTCATTGTTTATCCAAGTTAGTCTGAAACAGTATCAGTATCCAGATCACATCATAAAGATATTGAGGGGAACATTCAGTTTTTTTATGAATGCATTGAAATATAAACAACACAATGATGCATTAAAATAAAAACTATATGAGGATGAAGTAATGCAACACTTCTTATATGTTCATCCATGCTGACTGTGTGTGCAGAGATCCAGACTGGGCCTCTGGCCTGTACAGCAGCGCTCCGGGTTGTACCTGGGAGGACCCGACGTGTTCAGTCGTGCATATAAATCCGTCAGAATAAGAAGCTGGATGAAAAACAGGTTTGTAACAGTGCAGCGTTCTGTGAGGGAACGCATACAGGTGTTTGTTATTTCAAGAATTACCATTGTCAGACAACTCCCCAAATCCCTGCCTTAAACTCTCTCACTGTATACGTGTGTGTGCGCACACGTGTCTGTGTGTTTGCGTGTGTGTACGTGTGTGTGTGAGCACGTGTGTGTGTGTGTGTGTGTGTCCAGCTAGACATTTGCACATTATAGGCTACACATTTTCTCTCACTGACTCGGTCTCTCTCCTCCCTGCCAGCTCTGCGTGGCTCTGCTGTGGGAGCTGAGGGCTACCTGATGATTTTTGTCACTTTCAGCGGCTCCACCCTGTCGCAGAGTGCCATTGGTCGTTCACAGATCTGACGCTACTGATCAGTGCAGGCCGGGGCTATGGTTCATTTGCGAAATACTTTATACTGACACCTTAAATAATGCACGTTGGTCAACTCAGCTGTTTTATGATGATGGCTCACAGTGGATCTGTGGTGACAGAGATGGAAGAAACTTTCACTGAAGTGAAAGTAATAAAACTAAAAGCCCTGTATTAGAAACCAAACAAAAGGTTCTGCTTTCTACATTTTATCTATGTGAACCCATATTAAAGATTAAGACGTTATTTATCACTGAACGTGAGTCTCATTGTGAGGAACAGTGTTTCGTGTATAGGGTATTTCTTGCATTCAGATCACCTGAGGAAGCAAATGAAAAACAGCGATTAAAATAAGGAGACATAATGGCTGTAGGAAAGGAAGAATGGAAATAATAACATAAGGGGAAAGGAAAGTTAAAGAAAGAAAAAAACATATATAAAAGTGATTAGTAACACATAAAATGTTCAGTGAGATCTTAATTTGTAAAGTTATTGCTATCAGGTAGTAAAATAAAAAAAAAATAATAGCCTCTAATATAATATTAAAAAGCATTTCAAAGAGGAAGTAAATTGTTAAAAGTATACTTCTAGTATTTAATGTACAGACAGAGCTGAACACTCCAAAAAACAAAAATGATTTGTATAAGCCCAGTCTTTGTGGAGTCAGGTCAATATTGGACCACTACACACCTGTATGTCTGGTCCAATGCAGGAGGTAGTTGGTTCCATGCTTATTTTTATCACCACTGTCTCAGAACCATCCCCCAAACAATTTTGACCATCCAGAAGTCAATGCAATTTTTTTTTTCTTTATTTTGTTATTATCCACAATAGTTCAAAGTATTATCATTTAAAGTACTTTATCCTGAATGCTGACTGCAAGATAAGACCTGGTCGGCTTTAAAAGAAAGAAGCCAAAAATATTTATAGTACAGGTTGAATCAGACACTGTGTTTCTGTCAGGAGTAATGCTGTCAGCCCAGGAGAACTGTCAGTGTTCTACCATCGTTCAGTTATAAACCACAAACTAATGCAGGTTTTGATTCCTCTGTCATCCTCTTCAGCAGACCAAGCTTTCCCATCACCAGCCTGTCACCTGTGCACATGCAGTCAGGGATCAGAATGAGAACAGAATGACGAGTTATTAATGGAGAAATTCACCATGTTTATGATGATATCACACACTCTGAACATGTAGTTAATTGAGGCAATAAAGTCCTCAGTGTGTGGTGTCGTGATGGAGAAAGCTGTGTTATATTACATAAATGTTGGTTTTAATTAAGCTAATGTTTTATAATATACGTAGTTTACTAAGAACCCTTTAGATCTTAGTCTAGTGAGAAACATTTTAATATATAACAGTATTTCACAATAAAAACTGTGAAGACATGTTTCAGTGAATACAACAGAATTAACAATATAAAAGTTGGCTGAGTGGAACGATGAACAACGATGTTAACTGATCACCCGTAGTAATCACAGATGGCCTTTCAATTTCAACAGCGCTAAATGCAGCAAGGAGGAATATGTATAAATCTGTTTTTCCCTCCTGACTGCTTTAGGGTATTATTTTTCTGGTATTAATAATGATTAAAACCAATATTATATGCCAAGTGATATAATTGCCTGTGATCCATCTGCTGAGAAGCGGAGCCTCATAGAAACGATTTCCAAAACTCCGTCATAGTATAAACAAACAAAACCCATGAAGAAAGTCAGTTGGCATTGCAAGTCAATGACGCTGAGGCGGGTTCTTCTGTTAGTGCTCAGAGGCTGCTGTTGTGAGGCTGCTGTAGTGAGGCTGTTGTTGTGAGGCTGTGAGCTGTCCGTAGTTTTCATCAGCTCAGTTCCTCTCCTTCCACCAGGGGCTGGTTGGGAGGTCAGGGAGATGGCGTGCTGCAGGACTCACCGTCACCTGTTGGAGCTGCAGCAGTGTGCAGTCTCAGAGATCTGTTTGACTTTGTGCGGCTCTTTAGACGTCTCCACCTACTAAAGATACACTCCCTCGTTCATCTGCACTCATCCTGATGGTTGGCTGACAGATGTTCAACAAACCTTTCACGGTCCTTATCAGGGTTATTAATTACAAGAAGTTTTTGTGTGTATTTTCCACAGACTTGTTGATGAAGGTTTCTCAGTCATCCAGGTCTTGGTAACTCTAAGTGCTGGATGGAAAACAACTGGCCATGTTTCATTTTCTTGAAGACGGTTACGGAGAGGTTGTTTTGTCTCCAGTGTACACATCTGTGCAGTCCTGGCTGCATTGAACAGCATAATCTACATTACTCTGTTTATGTCTGGGTGTTTTGTCCTTAGAATGGACAAGTTTCTGCCTCAGTGTGTTGGTAGGTTTGAAGTGAACCGGGATATGATGTTAATTGAAGATCAGTTTCTCAGATGTTCCCGTGACATAAGGAATGACGATGCTGTTTTGTTTTCCTGTCTCCTCCTCTCTGTCTGCTCTGGATCTTTTAGAGGTTTTGACAAAGGTCCAGTTTGGGTAGCCACAGGTTTTAAATGTTCCCCTGATGTGCTTCTGTTCCTTCTCCTTCCCCTCTGTCTTTGTGGGCACGGTCTCAGTCTGATGGTTCAGGGTTCTGATGATCGCCAGCTTGTGCTCCAGTGGGTGATGAGAGTCAAACAGCAAGTATCGATCTCTGTGTGTGTGTGCGTGTGTGTGTGTGTGTGTGTGTGTGTGTGTGTGTGTTACGACCCCCTACAGGAGTTACACCGAAAGGGGTCAAGCAAGTTGCAGTTAAAAGATAGATTTAATAACCGAACAACAACCAAAAAGAGGGAAAAACCCCTGAACAATTAATCAAACAAACTGATGGACCAAAAGAACAAAAGAAGGACAAAAGAAGGGCAGCCTCTCACACCAACCCACCAGGGCCGTCAGAGCTGGGGACTAACCGTCTACCCTAACACAAAGAAACAACTAAACCTAACTGAAACAAAGCCATGAAAACTAGACTAACACACCCATCAGATAAACATAAAACAAAACGTAATACCACAGCCACCTCCAGGCTGACAGACTACGTATCCTCTCAGGTGGAATGGAGAGAAAGACAGAGAGCCTAGTGCCCTACCCTGTGGTTATTCGTAATCAGCCTAACCGCTATCACCATCAGCCACGGTGACTTGTCCTGGCCAGCAGAGGGGGAGCATGTAACACCCCCACACTGAGATACATGAACACAAATATAAAGTCATCTCAGGATACGTTGTTCAGTTAAGAGGCAGGCTACAGGCCCGACAGCACGTCAGCAAGAACATTATCCGTCTCACGGACATGTCTGACAACTACACTGAAAGCCTGCAGACGCGAACTCCAACTCTTCAAGCGTTTATTTTAGTTACGCATTCTCTGCAGAAAAACGAGGGGGTTATCATCTGAACAAACGATCACTTTACTAGAGGAGCTGATATAAACTTCGAAATGCTCCCTTTTCAATGGTTGAACACCATTTCTAGTGACAGTTTAGCTTCTTCGAAAAGCAAGAAATCAGGTGCTCAACCCCACCAGAACACCCACACCGGTGTAACTTGCAACAGCAGGTCTTGATTAAAGAACCCACCATTATTCAGTTAGGACGAGCTCCCAATTCATGTTACGACCCCCTACAGGAGGTACACCGAAAGATGTCTAACATAGAACAATCTAACAAGTGTGAAAGTGAAGTGAAGCGAAAACTAAACTGCCGCACCCATCAGAAAAAAATAATACAAAACACAATACCACAGCCAGCCAGAGACAGAGAGACACAGAGCCCAGTGCCCTACCCTCTCTTAGTATTATTATTATTATTATTATTATTATTATTATTATTATTATTATTATTATTATTATTACTACTATTATTATTATTCATAATCAGCCACAGTGTTCTTTCTCTCACCTTGTTGGCGAAATTCCTGTCAGTTTTTGATGTGTTGTTGAGTGTTACCGACCAAAGGAGCGAGGATACTGGCTAAGTGTTTAGATATGTTATAGGTGAGGGAGCTGATGCTGCTGCTGATGGGTCTGAGTGGTGATCCTTCCTTATGTATCTTGGAGAGTCCATGGATATGCGGGATGGCTTCCTCGGGGTACAGTCTGTAATATAATGGCCTGTCAATGGCTTTGTCCTTTTCCAGTTTTTGCAGATAATCTATAACCTTCTCTTTCTAGCTACTGGTAGGATCTCACCTCAGAGTCTCATAGGTGTTAATATCACAAAGCAGGTCAGTGACGTTGGTGTGGTAGTCCACTGTGTGCATCTCCCTTTGTCTGCCGGCAAGATGGTGATGTTCATCAGGCACACACAGCTTTATGGTGCTGTTACATATGATTGTTTAATATGTTTTTATTTTTAAATATATTTCAATATGTTGTCAATTACAAATTTGTTTTTTTTACGTTTTCCCGTTTTTTTTTTTTATGATTGTAATCATATCGCCCCAAACATGGAGCAGCAGGGCGGTGCAGTAGTGAGCGCTGTTGTTCACAGAAAGACGGTCCCGGGTCCCACAGTTAAAAGACATGCAAGTGAGGTCAATCAGTCACTCGAAATTGCCTGGAGCTGTGAATGTGAGCGTGAATGGTTTATGTCAGCTCTATGACGATGTCTTGTCCAGGATGTACCCCGCCGCTTGCCCAATGTCAGCTGGCATCAACTCGATAATGAATGACCCCAAACGTGTTGAAAAAAAACAGCTCACGGTTGCTGCGTGTAGCCAAGCTACTACTTTACTGCCCAAAACATAGCATTAGACAACACAGTTCTCACTAAGGGGTCAGAAAAGGGGCAAGAAAAAACAGTAGAAGGTCAGACATGACACATGATGATATTCTTTCAACATAAAACAGGAAATTGTAAAACTAAGACCCAAACCATGGCTCTACCACAGAACAACAGGTGGCAGTAAGTACCACGGGGCATAGAGTGCAAGAAAACGCAGGGAAGAAGAGGGGATGAAGAATGTGCTTTGCAAATTGCTTTGCTTTTCTTCATAAAAACACACACACACACACACACACACACACACACTTCATAATGAAATGCCATCTACATTTTTGTCAGGTCTCAAGAACAGACACAATTCATTTGGATGAGAAACACAGGTCTACACATCAGTGTGTTTTTTTAAAAGAATTCACGGGGAACCTTTGACCACAGCAGTAGCGGGTGAGGATGAGGGGGATATATGTCAAGTTGAAGTAGGGATTATAATTTAGGAAAGCACTGAAAAATACTGTGATCCTGCTAAGAGGAGATGTGAGGATGACGAGTTAGTGTGAATATTGGTGGAAAAGTTCTGGGAGGAAATAAAGAGAAAATGAATACATGTCCTCGTTCTCCTGTTTGTGAGCGCCGTTATGACGTCTTAGCATCACGAGCAAGTGCATTCAAGTCTGCACTTAACTGTCCTGACACTCCCATTAAATGAGATTTAGGTGTTGGCAGTTACCTCCGTGAGCTGTGACCTTCACAAATGTGTATAAATGTGGGTTGAGCGGGCAAATTCACATTTTCTTTTCTTTTTGCTAATACTAATGCTAAAACGCTTTTTTTAAAATATTTGCATTCATGTCATTGAATATTTTATACATATTTTGACATTGGCATCATGCTACAACAGACTTACTCATGCGAGCCAGTTTTCATATCTGCAGCGATTGTGTGTATGCTTGTATAAACAATAACAGTGCGTCAGCCGTGTGGAGTATTTGCCTGTGGCGGTTCAGCCTCCCTGACAGACAGACAGCACAAACCTCCTTTGTTTCATCTCAAGAACAGAAGTTGTATTGTGGTTAAGCTGTTTCGCTGCGATGGAATGTACTGTTGAGAGAAGCCAATTGAAAACACACCCCCACCTGTTTTCGTGGCAGATAGGATCGCTGGTGTCACAATGACGACTGCTAATTTTGTTGGAAGCATTTTTAATTTAAAAAAACGTTCTCACTGATGTGCAGAAGAGATAGAAGTAGTCTGTTCAATATGCAAATCAAGCTTCTTGTGAAAGTCGACAGCATAGTTAATTTGCAGTCGCCACCACCTGTAGAGGCTTCCAAAGGAAGACAAAGGAAGGACGTTTTTCTGTGATCCCATCACTCAAACAACGTATCGATTGCAGTGTAAATGTAATGTGTCCTGATGCGTCCTGACAAAGACATTATCAGGACGTGGTGGCTATTATTGTGACCTGATGCCAACAGGAGTCCTCAGTTTCCATCGACTCACCACGTATTCAACTGACATCCTGTGCGAAACAAAAAGATGCCTCAATAACAGACAGAAGGAATTACACACCGCCTTCTCTGTATGTTGGGCCTCATGTTGGCAGCAGATGTTTGTGAACACACTGTGTTCATCTAACCATTGAACAAGTAGCAATATCCCCAGACCCCATTAACAAATTGCACAATTTCAAGAACTGTTGAGATTTACTTTAGATGATGTTGGTGTGTTTAAATGAAAACCAGGTAGAACAAATTCATGAGCTTTGTCTGCAGACACCGTGACCTCCTTTCTACATCCTCTTCTGAAAAATACTGCTTTTAAACATAATGCAGATAGCAGTTACTTCCAAAACCTATTTGGCTAACAGCTTTGTGAAGGCAGATATTCATGGTTCACAGAGGATAAATCCTAATCTTTTTGGTGAAATCCTGACCTTTTCTCTAGCAACACCACCACCACCAGGCCGAGATCTCCACTTGGAAACAAGGAATACTCAGTGTAGTGTCCAGATGAAATTTACACAGCACAGAAATCCCTTTGATTTAATTACCTCACAGACTTTTCTCCCAGCAGTTTTGTTCCATCCAGTGTTTTCATGTTGTGGTGTGAAATGAACAAATCAGCTTCCATAGACATTTAGTTGGGCTTATGTAGTTTTTTGTGTAATTCACTGTGTTCACACTAAAGTGATTGTCCACACACTCACTGTCATTTTCCCTCTCACTGATCACTGGTCAACTGTTAGTTATGCATGCCTGCTGCTTAGTGATCCTGTTAATGCTGAAGGTTAACACAGGTATTTGAGCTTGTCTGTGGTCGTAACTGTGATGAAGATGAATATCGATCCTGTCATATCCTGAACATTTTCCAATGATTTAGCCAGCCACTGTACATCACCATGATGTTACCAAAAAACATCAGGCATATAAAGGGTAAAGTACTGATTTTACTTGAGAATAATCTGCAGTTGTGTCTGCGTCTGCTCATCCTGGGGAAACAGCTGGTATTTTGAATATAGTGGAGCATTTTTTTAGGGTAGACATGTCTGATCAATGAGAACTGGATGAATAACACAACTCTGTTGTATATTAGGGCACTCATTAAAGCATAATGAACCTTTTGATTCTTCTAAAACCACATGGAACTTCTGATTCATCTTTAACAATGATGTTATATGTGACTAAAAGGTTTTCCGATGAGGATACGTAGACATAAACATATGACACATCAGATCCAAAGGTCATAGTAACAAATAAAGCCACTCTTGCTGCATAAGGTTCAATGGGGAACTTAATCCAAAAAGGGGTTCTTTGGGGTTGGGTTTAACATGCAGGCCAGGGGAATTGAACCAGCAACCTTCAGATAACAAGACACTGGCTCTACCCTGGGCCACAGCCACCCTTGATGAGTGAGTGGCACTGCTTCCACCTGCTTCACTGTTTTGTTGGATGAACTGCGTGACAGGCCCAGCACCAGGCCTATAGGTGTTTTAATTTATTTACATTTATTTACATCACCCATCATCTGAAAATAGATAGATAGATAGATAGATAGATAGATAGATAGATAGATAGATAGATAGATAGATAGATAGATAGATGTGTCCTAGGAAACCATGGTTCCTGGCAGTCATGTGGATGCCACTTGACATGCACCACCCACCCAAACACTAATGTAGACCACATAACAACAATCTTCTAGCAACGGCGCCCCCTAATGGAAGTGACCCCCATGTAGAAAAATGTGCCCTGCCACACCACAAAAACTGGTCAGATGCTCAGGAATGACCCAAATACAAAAGCCATCATTTGGTTATGGCGAAAAAGTAAAATGGCTGCCATTAGCCACCTTGAGGCATTTTTGCATTGGCTTCATGTTAGAAAATGTTCAGGGCCCCACGCTATACAGGTGCACAAGTATAACGCCTTTATGAAACATTTCACCTCAAGTCACCTGGAGCTCCCATGTAATGTAATGTATGACTGACATGAATTCAACCATACTTGCTTCTGTCCATGAAGGACATAAAAATTTTTAATAGTCTCCTTTCAACTCTACTGCAAGAACAGTTTTACATTAAGAAGAAACATACTGTATGTATTGGGGGGATTCTTTATAGCCAGTCGATCTGTCATGCAACTATTGTAAAGTTTTGCAAACCTTCCAACTGCTCTTGTATTCTTCCAAGCAGTTTTAAACTTTACATTTAAAGGTTTTTTGTATAGAGAGAGTGAGGAGTGATATTGTGATGTAAACTATATACTGTACAGTACAGTAATGTGGTCCCTGCCTGGGCTGCACTCTCACCATAATGTATTTGGTCCTGGGACCCATGTTGCATACCTCAGGCCGTTGTCTAAACAGGAAAAGAAGTTTGAATCAGTAGTCCTTTGTAGTGGATAGCTTTGGCGGGCAGTCGGCCAACTATTCTTGGTGTAACAGCTCCACAGTGAGCAGGGAGGCGGAGGAGGGGCTGCTTAGATTCAACTTGTGGATCCTGATCTAATGACAGGCTGCTTTACTGGCTCTGTTTACATATGTGGAGGATTCTGCTCTCAACCTGTTTTGTCATGTAACCTGGTTCTGGCTTGACTCATGGAATCAGAGTCAGGTAAGCATTAAAACCACACGGATTCACTACAGGCTCCTTTATAACAAACACTGTTTGGACAAGCATTGTTCAGAATTTATTCAGAATTGCAGTGAAGCATTTTGAGTGTTTATTTTTTCTTTTACTGAGTGCTAACATGTAGATTTTATGAAGTATAGGAGCAGTAACACATTATGTGGACACGTCGAGACTGAAGAGGTCCGCTTTTCATCTCAGTATCGTGCAGAATTTTTAAGGAGAGATGCTGTTTTTTGTCAAATTTGAAATGACCCTACTACTCTGAAACATACAGTAGAAACCACTGCCTATTAACCAGCAGCTGCCCAACTATGCAGATTCATTGAGAAGAGTGTTGAGGATGTGTGTGAGAGCTGGGGAAAAAATGTTTTTCTAACTTTGAAGCTGCAGGAAAGTTAAGGGTAAATGAGGAATCAGAAAGTCTAAGGTTATCTGGCCCAGTAACACTTGTCATTTCGTGTCTCACATGTGGATAAAATCCAGATAAGATTCGGACACTTTTGTTGGATTTATTACGTTTCTGTTGGCCAGATCACAAATCTAATTGCAATCTATCTTGGTTTTTGCGAGCTACATGCAAATCATAGCAGGCCCTGCTCAAAGCCAGAGGGTGCTGGTTATACACCAGTTTGTTTGTTTGTTTTTTTTAGTCATGGCCAAAATCCACCATAAAACAGGAATAGAGTGAGAACTGCAGAGCTTTTGTTTCAACAACAACAACAGTAACGACTGAGATAGGCTGCTGATAATGCATGACGGCGAATAAACTAAAGACACTCAAACACGAGTTACACAACGTCTTCATGCAGTTTCTCACTCTGTATTTCCTCACCCATACAGAAGAGTGCCTCCTCAACAAAACAATCATTTAATAGTTGGACTGATCAGGGATCAGATAAACTCTACAACAGCAGGTCACATCGTCTGTAAGGCCAGCCCGTCCTCATCAGGAAAACGACCATATAGTTTGACTGTAAAAGCAGTTAATCAAGACCCATGTTTACGTTTCTTGCTTGGCGGCAACCTCCAGCGGCTGTAGTCATTTATCCAGCAGCAAAGGAGGAAGTGGTGAAGAGTCAACACATCTTCATACCACAATGACTGAAAAGTTCGATTGTCAGCGTATCCTGAAACAATATGAATGCTGTAGCGTAACTGTGATACACGTACTGGACCTCTGTTGGTCACAGTTTGGTTAGGTTGAAGAAAACAGTGTTTTTTCCATTAAAATTACTACTTTACCTCTGTAACATCCAAGGCTGTCAAAGTTAACGTGATACTAACGTGTTAACGCAAATTCCACTTAACGCCATTCATTTATTTGACATGCGATGTACATGTTATGACCCTCGGGATGGGCTGTAGTTTGGGAAATCAGGAAGTAATGCAGCAGTAACATTGTGGATGGCAGCAGGAACAAACCTCCTTCAGCAGAAATGGATAAAGAAGGGTCTTTTGAATGGTAAGCTCAGCTTCAAAGCCCTGCCAGATGGTTCTCTCCACAAGAACAAAGTCATTTGCATTTACTATCATTGTGAACTGAGTTACCACTGGAGTACGCTGAGTATCAAATACCACTTGATGGCCGAGCACACAGCTGATTCAGAGAGCCCTCCTCCCCCTGCTAAAGGAAGACCATGCTGGATACTTTGCAACAGAGACACCTGAACAACTCTACATGACACAAACTTTCAACAGATAGCTAAATGGGTGGCTGCAGCTTGCAGGTGATTAACATTGTTTAGTTAACCTTTACAAGTGTAAAGCTGGACACTACATTGTGTCAGTATTACTAAGGAACGTTACATTCAGGTCAGTATGCCCATCTGTTGTTGCTTGTTGGGTTTGAGTTTGCCATGTTATGCTTTCAGCATATTTTTTGAGCATGCAGCACCTCTGAGGTTATTCTGGAGAATATTCTGGACAGTATCTGTCACTGTTGTGAATTGTTGCAATAATAATAAACACACATTTGCATAAAGCAAGCATATGTGTCCACTTCCATGTTGATAAGAGTATTACAAACTAAATTAATTTGCGATTAATCGTTAGTTAACTATGGACAATTATACGATTAATAACGATTAAATATCATCGATTGACAGCCCTAGTAACATATTTTACAATATTACCTACATTACGTAGGCAGTGTGCATTACCTTATGTATATGACCTTACTTCACTAAGTTAGTAAGCTAAAAGAACTCAACCTTGACTTCTGGCTTCACAGTGGACACTAACAGCAGCACCCTGAACAACAGTCCTGTGCTTATTTAGCCCGAATGTCCATCCCAGTTTGTAAGTGTGATAAAGGTCCGGTAAACTTGACGCTGGTGAACAGTGATATACTGTATGTTGTCAACCTATTCAGGGTTTATGTATTAGGGTGTGTTGGTAAGACCATTTGCGTTAAAGTGCTGCTTTCTCCTTGTTACTTCATAGAATGATGTCTTGAAGAGAGGGATGCACCTCCAGAAGAGGTTCAAGTAAACAGATTTAAATCCATCCCTAATGCGTGTTGGTTGTATTTACACTTGTTTTATTTTTTCTCATATCAGATCTTTATCTGATCAAACCAAGATACACGACGTGTCTGCAGTAGATGTAAGTGCCTATCTGAAGTGGGTTCAGCTAGAAAGGATTACATATTATGCATACAAGGCCATAGAAATCAATGTATGCTGACAACCATGGCATCTGCACAGTTCCTGTAGCCCTCATTCTATTCAGCTGGATGGAGACTATGAGTCCTGTTAGGTAGTTGTTTCAGAGTACTCCTGTTGAGTAATCTGTTGAGATGGGGTAGGGTGAGAACCTTTTCTACTGTTTAAGGCAGAATTTAGGCAACATAGAGCCTCAATCACAGGATATCAGCGACACATAGAAACATTATAGGTTGAGTGTTCAAGCGGAGTATATACTGTAGAGAATTATTCCTTTGGTTATGTAAACTTAGTCACTGTCGAGACAGGCCAGTTTAGATCTGACACACATAGCTTCTGGCAAAGGAAGACACTCGGGGAACATCCGGCAGTTTCCTTCTCCAAAACCCTTGTGTTTTGACAAGAAATTCTTTCTGTGAGCCACTGTTTGAAATGTGGGACTGTGTACACAATGTGAGTCTGACCGCCTGCACTCCTCTGTTGCTGACACACGGGCTCAAGAGGCTGCGTTCGCCGTATGGAGGATGGTGTGTCTCGCAGTTGTCAGGTGGTTACTGTTTGCACTGACCCTACAAGTAAATTTAATTCTGTATGGACATGATTGTGCGAGAAGCACATGAACATAAAGCGATGTTAACATATCTGCTGAGTACACTGGCTTATCAAAGCTGCAGTGCCTTGTAATGAACACTTAATAAAATACACCAGTGAGCAGGCAAAAACATTGTGAATTCTTCGGTTATCAGTCAGATTTTGATTAAAGACACAAAGGCAAATAATGTACTTCAGCCAGTATGTAATTCAAAACAAAACTCCTCCTCAGACCTCAGAGACTATAACACAAATCTTTCTAATTAGAAACAGTTAGGACATGTGAATCCAAAAAAGAGCAAGAGAAAAAAAACAAAAAAAAAAACAGATATGTGAGCTCACATTTTTGTTGGACACGGTTGAGTAATACACTGTATGGTGTTCTTATTTTTATATCACACCTCATAAATCCACGGCAAACTATGTGAATTACACGGACAGCTGTGCCCAGAGCCCACTGCAGCTCGACAAGCCCGCTGACCACACCAGACGCCTCGCTGTGGAGGTGACTCCGTCAGCTTTGCCCTGAGTGGGCTGCTAGGGGCTATTTATGGTTCACAATAGAAGAGAATAAAATGATCCACAGAACAATTATTAACATCAGAGAGGGAAGGACTGGTATTAATGATCATCAGCATTTCTAACACAGGTGGACATGCTGTACATACAGTGCCTCTGCAGCAGGCTATCACATGCTGACGTCATATTACTTAATCATTCAAAACATCACTTTTTTCATCTCAAATGGTCCAAAAACCTTGGGAAAAATGAAACCCAAAACCTCCAGTATGTGTTTGTTTTAAACCACACTAATTAACATAACTCATATTTCCCTGTCAATTAAACATGAGTCTGAGTCCATGTTCATGTCCAAGTTCAACACATAGAGTTAAGAATTTTTGCTAATGAACTTGAGAGCCAACAGTTTTAGAGTCGGGTCAGGCTTTGATTGATTGTGTAAATGTCAATAAGATAAACTCTCCAGTTCTGATATAACTCATGCTACAGCAGCATCTTCACTAACCTCTAAATGTGCTGCCATTGTTGTTTTTGAACAAACAAGTCACTTCTCACTGTCTCCATGTCCATGGCCATCACACCAGAACCATGGTCATAGCTGCTAGTTCTCATAGGACACTGATTGTTCTGAACCGGGAGCTGGTTAGACTTTCTCATTGTCTTTCATCTTGACAGACAGGATAAAAAAAAATTGATGCAGATTAAAGATTGCTCTTTTACTGCAGTGACAGTGGAGGGCACTAAAATATGGCAGCCAGGCTGCAGGTCCAAATGTACATGTCCAAATACAAACTATTTCAGTTTGGTTTCAGAGCAAATCACAGCACAGAGACTGCCATTACTAAGGTTATCAATGACCTGCTTTAAGCTGCTGACTCTGGTTATCCCAAACACACTTATCCTCCTCAATCCCACTGCTGCTTTTGACCCAGTCTGTCGTACAGGTCTGCTGATCCGTCTTGAATCATAACTTGATTTCACTGGTACCCCCATATCCTGGTTTAAAGCCAACCTCACAGATAGACAACAGTTTGTCTCTATCAGCCACCTCAGTGCTCCTACATCCTGTTTTCCCATGGTGTCCCCCAAGGCTCAGTTCTTGGGCCCCTACTCTTCATAATTTATATTCTCCCACGTGGTCACATTTGTCGGTATGACCTAGGCTGGAAAACATAGGAGGTGACTCTGGGCATAGGAAATCAAAGGTAGATTCACATTGAAGGCAACACAGTAATATGGCTGGAAGCAGAAACTATTGTTTGCTGAACAGCATACTGCTCAGTATTCATAAACATAAAGTGAAAATATCTACGGATACAAAGCATGAACTACATGAACCTGACAAAATAACATCCTGAAGTTAAGGAAAGTCTGTTCTTATTTGCTTACACTGATAAAGCTATCAGCCAAAGCAGTTTGTGGTGTGAACCTCCAGCTGCATAACATGCTGCCAGTGAAGCTTCTCACTGGAAGAAGCTGCTAGTGACTCCTTTATGACACATACAGTGAAACAAAGTGGTGACTAAGATTGCAGTGCAAGGGAAAATATCAATCACCATCAGATATCAGCCAAAGAAAAAAAATGGAACACAGAAAAAAAAGAAGAAATTCAGCGGTGCTGAACCAGTGAGTCTGTTTCTGTCACTATGGTGCAGTTTCACTGCTTTCCATTGCATTAAAGTTAAATACATGTCTCATAACATTGTAAATCCCCCTAGGTTACTCCTAAAAATTACATCCTTCGTAACCATGGATTGCTTCTCTGTGGGCAAAGACAAATAGTAATCGGCCCTATGGCCACCTCAGTGACCACTAAAACAAGGTCATGTAAAGGGCTTCCCATGAAACACTAGAAAGTGGCTGCGCTTAGTTAAAGTTTTGTGGGTGCCACCGGCCTTGTTTGTTGACACAATTTAATTTCCAACCTCCTGACATCAGGAATTTCCATTACTTCAGCCTCTGTGACCATACCAGTTAGTGAAATGAGTGATTTCTTCTTCAGTGTTCCGCCATGACAGATGAGGTGATATTGCTGTGGGCAGTGTCCTTTGACTCTGTTTGCGGTACTGTCATGTCTGCTCAGAAGAAAGGCAGCACCACAGAACTCGACCCTGGCAGAGTGAATGAGTCCCAGTGCATCTGACGGCCCATTCTACCCACTGTCAGTGTCAGTGATGTATGGCTTCTGAAGAGCCCAGCACACACAGCCTGGCTCCTTGATTTGTTGGCCTCTTTAACCCTGCTTGAGAAATCCTTTTTTCGGTGTCACTCTTTGAGGGACTTATTCTCAGTTGAGTCACTTGTGGTCATAATGGGAAGGCTTCAGCCGGGCGTGGACAGGCAAGCAGCGTTCACACTTTACTCGCTTGATGTTTGAGTTTCAGTGGCAGAAAGTCAACATCTCTGAATAGAAGTTTACTGACCCCGCACAGACACTAAATGCCTGCTTTGATCTGACTTCAAAAGCATCAGTTTGGAATAAATCAACATTTGGTGAGTGACACAACCGCACATAATAAGCTGAAATACATTTTCATAGCACGACCTCACTGCCACTACTTAACTACACATTCATTGCTGCTTTAAAGTGTAGCACTGAAGTAACATCTTAACTGCACTTTTTAATAGCTTTTGAAAATAAATATCATGGGGATCCTGTAGAACATGTTGAAATATGGTCATTTCTTGAAACAATGGTTATACTTAAGCCATAAAGATGTTTATTTCAATTTCAACCGGTGCTCAGCTTTGAAGGTCCACTGTAGGATTTTGGAGGATCTATTGGCAGAAATGGAATATAATATTCAGAATTATGAGTTTAATAAGAGCCATTGTGTTGTTGTGACCTGAGAATGAGCTTTTCATATCTACAGAGGGAGCAATCCTCTAACACGGAGTCCACCATGTTTCTATGGCCATGGCTCTACAGGATGCTTTGCATTTGAAGCAGCCAGCGTATAGGTGGGTCAGACATGTGTTCTTCATTTGCTGCAGTCATCAACATGATGGCTCGATGCCTAATCCTACACAATGCACCTTCAAAGGAGAAGGCTACTGCAGAGTATTGCTGACACTATGACTTTTTTCATTTTTTAACAAAATCATTTTGAAGTTATAGCAGGACATTTTTTCATGTTTTGACAAAAATCATGAAACTGTGATTCAACAAAACGACCAGCTCTATGATGAAAACAGTTCAGGTTATAACATGCAAAAGTTTGCTGACAAACAGCTCACATATTTTGTTATTAACGTTATAAAAACATTGGAGTTTGGTTTGGTTTAGGCACAAAGACTACTTGGTTAGATTTATGTTTTATATTAAGATCATGGTTTGGGTTCAAAATAACTAAGTTCAGTCAAAACATTCAAAATGAATTTGCACAAACGGTTCGTACATTGCCGGGGGGCCGTTTCGTTTTCTTCTGGGTTTTGGACACCCAGCTGCTAATAATCTGAGGGAAGTTGCCTCAATACTGTTTTTTTCTTCATTCAGTTCAATTCAGCAGATTCTCAGGTAGACCTCGAAATGTTTCAGTCCAGTGTTTTGTTTGGGGTGCTGTGGTATTTGCTGTATTTTCACTAATCATGAACAAACATCCAGAAGAGAGCCGTCTCATTCTCATGAGGCTGTCATGTACTGTATAACACGTCACTGCTAATATAATAAATAATCTGGCTATATGGTGCTTATTAGAAGTCCTTTGACTTGAAACGGAAGTGGAGTCAGTGAAATGAAGCTCAGCGTAAGTTCAATCATCTGACATGGGCGTGTCTTCATGCACCCTCTCTCCATTTAACCAACCAGATTTTGCCACAAACACTATCAGCCAATCATGTCTCTGCTGTCAAACTTCAAACCGCTCTCCTCTCTGCTGTCAGCTGTCATTTCAGGCATTCGTGCGACCCTCCTCCAGCTCTTCATCCAGTGGCTCGGTTCTACTCACCAGAATCAACTCTCCCCATTGTCAGATCTCCAGGATCCTTCTTCCTCCATCACCACCACCAGTGTTTAGACTCCATCAGGGGGTTTCCTATTCTTTACACACCTTTATCACCTCCCTAAATATGACTTCATCATGATGGGTCATCATGAGTCTAACCACCAAAGACTTTCTCACTCTCTTTTGTACACGTGGCAATAATTCTTCATGTTCACTCAAAAAATTATGAGTCTCTCCTGATTGAACTGAAAATAACTGAAAATAGAGTAATGTGAAGTGAGAATTGAGATGGATTTTAGTGAAGTTAAAAAGGTGAAGGAGTCCTCCAAAAGAGCCTCAGCCACAGTCAGCGTTTACATGGTCTTCAATGATCAGTTACAGTCGTTGCGCTGCAGCAAGGTGATCTGGATTGTTTGTGTGAGGTTCTTATCCATAGTCCTTGTATTACCTACTGTAGAGGGTTGTCGCTACACCTCCAGTTGGTAGAAGCAGTTATCAGAATATCAGTTTAGGTGTATGCTATATTTTCACCAAAACATTTTCCATTCCGGCAGCCCTTTTCTTCTTAGTACTACATTTTCTCAGCCCCAAAGAACACTGCAACTTTGAGACAACACCCATCTCTCTCCAAAAGTGTTTCTTCTGTGTGCTGGATCATAACGGTCTCCTATTGGCTCCATAGTGACTGGCATTTCTTTGCTGCTGTCATTATCACTCATTTTTATTTTCTTGTATTTGTTGTCCATAAACCACTGAGACTTGAGCCCAAACAGCATAATACAGTGTGTGTGGCATGAATAGGAAGTTTACATATATGACACTTTTCCAACCAGTCTTAAGGCAGAGTGTCATGGATCTTTCTCTCAACCAGACTGTCTTAGCAGATACCAGTAAAAAGTCTTGTAATGCTGCTTTGCTGAAGAGTTAAACGGTAATAAAGAGCCATTTTCAGATTTTTAACATTCTCACACCTTGTCAGAGCACATGCACAAGTCCTCCTCAAACACAGAGCCTATTTTAAAATATGCAATCAGTTTGGTTTGGCTTCTTGCCAGCAGGCAACTTTTCAGGCTGAATTTTTCCATTGCATTCCCATCCATGTGTTTACAGGTCTGTCCACTGGCTAGTGCTGTTGCTACCCTCTCGCAGAGCTGCCTTTACTTGTAGTTACTGTGTGCCATCCGCAGCAGCACACTTTCATCTGACAGATGTTCGCTCCATAAGAGAAGCAACATTTCTTTCACACACTTTCTTGTAAATACTCAAACATTTCACATCATACAACCTTCCTACGGATTCCTTCAAATTAATCAGTTTGAAAAAAGAGAATAATCCTCTCTCACAACTCACAGTGTGTAAGGCCATAACCTCTGATGACACATTGCTATATTCTAACTGCTATGACTGTGGGAGACAACAGATCACAAAGGTGATGCATTTAACCAAACTGAGTGATTTCTGGAACCCCTCTGGGATCCTTGGATTCAATTAAATTCAAGGACCCCTTGAGGAATATAGTGAAAATATTTTTTTTCAATTCAAGTTGGCTGAGATATGGCAATATGGAGCCACATGTCCACCGAGGCACCAAACGTGAATGGCCAATAAAGACATGAAACATATCATTTAGTTTCATATCAAACCAATTTGAAAAACCAACAAAGAATGTTAGAAAAAAGCAACCTTACCCTGAGCTCCATTTACTGACAGTTCTGGAGCTTTCGATGATATCCCGTGAACTTCATTAGTAGGTGGAGTTTGCTGGGTTGTCAGATGTTCATCTCGTCTGAGTGCTTTAAAGACATGGCAGGTTTTGGCAAGATTTTTTATTTTATTGTCCCTGAGACACAAACATACAGAACCACACCTGGCAACATGCAGAGATAAACAACACAGGAAGTCATCACATTCATCCGTGACCAGCTCACAACAGTGAGGCAGTTTGTTCAGGACTCATCAAGCCAACAGGTCCTAACATCAAATTTACCCTATTATAGGTTTATATAGACTTTATTTTGAAGAATGAATCATGTTCAAAATCTAAATTAAATGTCTCGCTTATAAACATTTTGTTTAGCCTCACACAAAACGGCTGAATACATGTGATGATTATGTGAAATGCATGTTAAATAAAACAGCCAAGGCCACGTCCTGCTTTATCATGTACAGCCTACATGTTCTCATGCACCAAAGATCTAAAGAAGAAAAATGGTAATACGTGTTCAAAAAGACTTTCTTTTATGTTTCTGTTCAAATCAATGATATATCAACAAAGAGCAAAAACACAAGCCACATGCCTCAGAGTCAGAGCCCAGTTCTGATAGAAATTAGCTGGAGTGCTGGCAAGACCCACCGAAGTCTGTTCAGTGTGTGATCCCAGTGAGCACAAAGATTCAATCCAGTGTTATTAAAGCCACTCGTTGCCATGCACATCTGTCTGTTTAGCTCTAAAAGCATTTCAAATGAAGACTAAGTGATTTTATAATACACTGTATGTTTTCATTTGAGCTGTAGACAAGCTGTCATAATTAGACGGCTACAACGGGAAGCAGGCGGTTCTTCAGGCGCTCCATTCAATAAAAGAAGTTCTCCATCTTCTTGTGAGAGGTTTCTTCTCCTGGGAAGGTTCGGAGGCCCGGCTCTTGTCATTTCACCAGCTCTTTGGTGATAAATGAGAGAGATAATGTGTATTAAGCATGTCCAGTTCCTCGGAAAAGCTCTCTATAAGTAGCCTTACTGGATAAAGGGTGTTCCTGCTCTTTATCAAAGATATTCCCTCTGCACTGAGCCCCATCATAGAGGCCATAAACTGCTGTCTCTTACCTTCTCCTCCTTCTCTTAAGCTCACTGTTCTTTAACAGGTCAGTAACCACACACACTTTTTTTATGCAGTAAAATGACATGATGGAGGGAAACCTTCTAATTCCATTATTTGCTCCATTAAACGATGGGAAAGAGCAGCGGCCAGGGCGAGCCTTTCCAGGGCCGTAAACAATAGGTAGCTCGCTTATTATTTCTTTTCATTCAGTTTCAAATTAAACTTAATGTGAAAATCATGAAATATCTAATATCTAGTCATAGCACATGACATGTTTTTATACTTCTATGTAAGCCTGGTTCACTTGGTTCTGAGTTCTCATTGGACGCTGAGCAAGTTGTTAGAACTTCTGTGTAGATGGTCAAACATTTCCACAATTGCACAACTGATCAGAGTCCAGAACAAAACACTGCTACATGCTAATCAGGAGGTCACTGCTCCACCAAATGGCAGCAGGATGGAAGCCTCGTCTGACAATCATTATTCTGTTTACATGAAATTTAGGGGCGTGTCCAACAGTCAACGTCTGTGAACAATCTGAACAAAGAAGAACTGTAAATGAACTATTGAATCATGTATGAATTCACACCTTAATCAACATACTTTGTCTTGCTAAAAGTATTGAATAATTACATCTGAAACTATTGATAATGTTTTGTATTGGGAGAAACCGCATCCTGTTTTCTGCAAATGTTTCCGCTCTGCTGTAATCAAACATGCTGCAGACAGAGTCTGACTTGTAGATGAAGAAGCAGGAATTCTAACAAATGAAAGGAAGAGCGTATGAACAATAAAGACCACCTGTCCTGTAGTGTGGGCAGTTAAAGATGGCGCACAGCTTTTCATGGACAGAGGAGGTGCCAGATTTCCCAGATGTCTACGATTGCTGCACAGATTTATTGGATGAGCTGAGTGTGAGGAACATGTGTGAAACATGCTGTTCGCCAGAGGGCCTCTGGAAGCAGATCCAACACAGGGCCACTTCTTCAACATGGATGATTCCACTGTTATTCTTATGTTACGGCGGGTTTTCTGAGATAAGGAGGACATCTTAAAGAGCAAATTTTGTGATGTTTTGAATCATCCTACAGTTCTTCATGGTGAATGTGTCGAGGTGCTAACACATGTCAAATGGAGCATGAATACACACCTGCAGGCTATAGTTATCTCATCAACTTTGTATCCAGAAAACTATTTCTGAAATCAAGTCTTTGTTTTGAATTTGTGGATGGCTCCGTTAACACAGCCAGCCTGGGATGTTCTGGAGCGACGGCCTCAGCAACACAGAGAGAACTGAATGTTCCACCATGTATTCATCACGACTCCCTAACCTACTAATTACATAGGAACATCTTCATCATCTTTGAACTGAGCAGTGTTTCAGTGCTAAATGCACTAAAGTACTCCCTGCTGTGTGTTTGTGTGTGTGTGTACACACTCCTGGTTACTTCGGTGTGGTTGAGCAGCAAAATAGAAGTATGCTTGAGAAGTATGTGCTGGACTGTTCCCAACACACCTGTTTTTTCATTGTGCTTGGATTCTCTCCCCAAGGGCCTGTGAGATCATTAGTGCAGACACAACTGCATCATAAATAAATACACTGACATACTTTTTTAATTAAACAGACTTAACATCAGCACATGTTATGAAATCATATACATGTCCACAGTCCTAAACATAGTTAGCTAGTTTGAGGTCGACGTGTCCACATTTAGATGAGTGTGTTTTGGTTCTGACTGAGAACAAGAGGATACGCTGTGGTAGCGACTTGTCAATCAAAAGGTATCTACGCACTAAAGCATATCCGACTTTATCATCTATTTTACTCTAAATATGACCATAATTTACCAAATGAACATTATGCTGTACTGAAGAAAACAGATAATTGAGTCCATACAGTCATTAGAAAACCTTTACTGAGGTGATAAATCAAGTGAGGAGCAGGGTCATTTTCTCCTAAGCTCATATACAATCAGGCTTTGAGTAATCAGCCATGTGGTTACGCATCTATACTGAGTAAAATCTTTTAAAGCAAGACTGAAGACCTTTCTGTTTGCCGCTGTTTTTCACTGAAGCAATTTTATATCTTTGAACTGCACTGTGATTTTTATTTTCTAGTCTTGTATCTTTTAAACCTTTTCTATTTTAGCCTACTTCCCTTTCTCTTAACTTGTTTTAATGTTTTGTTTCTTGACGTATTCTTACTTGTTTTTAAATGTATTTTTTTATATGCAATTTTCAATGTCTTCGTATGATCCTGTAAAGCACTTTGAGTTGCCTTGTGTATGAATTGTGCTATACAAATAAACTTGCCTTGCCTAAAATGACAATGTTTTTATCAGAGGTTGGTGCAGGAAAGCGCTCACAGGCCTGATCAGCTGATTGGCCCAGAGTGCTAACAAACTCTTAATATTTTTATCGGCCCTCTTCTAGTGTGCTCCCTGTGTTTTCTGATCTATGAGCAAAGTGTGCCTTTGTTGAAATAATGGTCAGGAAATTAAATGTCTTCCTTCCAAACACTGTCTAATATGTTTGTAACCTAAGGTTTCCACACACCTGTTCAGGTGGTGACTCTGAAGCACACTGGAAGCCAAAGCTATCAGAACGTGAAGGAGACAGAATGTAAAGTGTAAGAAGAACAAGCTTCCAGTGATTAGCTGGGACGTTTCCTGGAGTGTCACAGTCACAGTGAGTTACATGTTTTTACAGGCTGATTTGATTATCAGAATCCAGAACTCACATTTCCATCATCTGAGTGTCGCCTCTGTTCACAAACCAGGCTGTGCCTGAACTGATGAAATGTCCTCATGAGACCTCCGGCCAGTTAAATGAAGGGAAATGAACGGGGTTCCCACATTCTTGCAATCACCTTTCAAAACAGTGAAGAGTGTTTAATACAATCCTACAGAAGACAAACTTCATGGCACAATGACTTTGGCTCATTGCTGATATCCCATGTGCCCTCGCTGCTCTGAGTCTTCTGTGATGAACACAGAGTATACAGACACAAGGGTGACACAAACTTTACATTTCTGATGAATATTTTTAATACTGAATTCCAGTTAGAAATGCATTATATTACTGTTGTGCTGCTTAACGCAATATATCACTGCAACAGATTACTTTATAGTCCAACACTGTAAATAAGGGTTTAAAATTAGAAACTAGTGACTTCATCAGTTATAAGTCAGGTCATTATATAAACATGTGTGTGTACTGTGAAAAACTACTATTAATGACTTCCTTAACAATTTTTTAACTTGAATTTATCCACAGGAGTTCTGCTTCGAGCCACCAACAGCCCATCTCATCCTCACACTGTCCCACACACTCTCTCCTGTCCTGTACGACCACAGCCTCAGCTGATCCGCTCATATCCAGACCTGAGTGGAGGCCTGTGTGACATCAGACACACCGAGGTCAACACTGGTCAGTGCGCTGTACTTTTCCACACCTGTCAACCCGAGCCTGCCGACTGCCACGCGTGCACAGTGTGTCGCTCCACATTGTTGTCCGCCTTCAAAGGGAACACGTTTGCTCAGCATGAATGAAAACTGTATGTTTGACATGTAAACAAGATAAAAAAGACATCATTAATTCTCTGTGCTTAGGAAAGGTCCCGCAGCATTTTTCACACGTTAATCAGTAATGAGATTTGTGAAATATAGCAACTCATGTCAACAGTGAGCTTTCCAACAGGAACAATCTGGATAAATGTTGTTGCTCCACCAGGTAAACACTGTTTTCTCTGCGTCACTGTTGGCCAACATATGCTGATCTGGTGCTTCCCTCTGCAGGAGGGACATTTTTACAGATGACTCCTGAAGAGTTTGGTATTAACAAAAGTTCCTTTTGATCTTTCAAAGTGCTTTTAAGGGACGATGAAGAAATTCATTCCAGCTAAATAATATTTCTCTGGGATTAGTCTGCGGTGTCACTGCTGGAGCAGACTGATACAGGTGATCACCAGCAGTAGTTTGAAGTTGAATGAGATATTCATTTCAGTTAGTGTATGACAACCTGTCAAAACACTGCTGATTAAACCACAGAGGGACATTCAAATCAGATCCTGGTCATGTTTATGTTCCGTCCTTCATATGCTGCCAGAGAGGAGAGCGTGAGTTAGCCGAGCTAGAACCGGATCAGGACTAAATTACCAACTGTGTCGTAGGACTCACACCAGACTGTAAACAGGACAAACTTTCATTTTTTCCATAAGCCAGGAGGACACACATGGTGACAGACTGATTCAGTTTTGTTTAAGATATGAAAGAAAAACAATCCATCATCGAGCAGCTTCTATTTGTGTAACCGTTATTGGATTTATTTGCATTGCATTTGCATTCTAACGGAGTTTAGTCAAATTTAATAAAAAGAAAAAAGAAAAATTCATAATTCTCTTCAAGGGGCTTTACAATCTACATAGCAAACAAAACCCTCTGACCTTAGACCCTCAATCTGAGTAATGAAGGTCAAAATGTTGTCTTATAACACAATACCTGCCTGACTGATGACCCTCCCATCAGACACATCTACTATAATGAAGAGTCAAAGTTAGCTCTCCTCTTTTTCTTCGTATCATAATTGTATGAACACACTGTAAGAGGGCAGAGTTCCTTCTGAACAAACCACAGTCGTGTGAGCGTAAGAATTTGGCTAAACAAGAAAAAAAAATAATAAAAGAAAGAATGCTGCTTCATGTACATTCTTCAGCGCTCATGTAATGTGCTCTCAGCTCGAGAGAGTCCCAGGTCTCCGATGTAAACAGGAACAACACATCGAGGTGAAGCGCTCGAGTGCAGAGCAGTTATGTATGGTTAATATCTAATGCTCGCATGGTGTTTTTTAAACTCAGACGGGATTATTAACCTCATTATCACTCAGGAACCTTGACAAGCAAACACTCCCTGCAGGTTATTAAGGGTTAATAATTCCATAGGTAAACACAGAATAAACTCATTTCTGCTGCCGTAGCTTACACAGCTTGTGTCTGTCTGTGAGGCTGAGGCCTTATCTCTGCGCTGCGCTGTCACCTTAACCCACAGACCCGCCTGGAGGTTTCAACATGTGCTCCATCACTGTCACTGCACCGCCGCCATGTTTGCTTTCCTGGGAGGAGCTGTGGGCTGCAGACGATGACATGTGTTACTGTGCATCCATTGTTGATATGTCAAGCTGGCTGAAAGTCTGTCGGGGCGAATCATCATGTTTTTTCTGGTTTTGTCTTGTCTCAACATATTTTCATTCTGCAATCAAACTTACCAGGCTAATTCTTTGTTTTCTGATGTTTTTTTTATAAAAAAACAAGTCGTTTCGTGGCCAAAACACATTACACAGGTGATCTGAGCACATGAAGTGCATTCCTGACAAGCTATGAAGATCAGTCTAAAGCTCTAAAGGAGCTGCATCTCACGTCTTCATCAGTAGATGGAACTTGCTCAGGTGGCACATTGTGACGCATGTCAGTCATATAAAGTGTTTGTTAATGGGGGCAGGTGGTGACCACTGTCTTTGTTCACAGGCCCCATTTACACTTGTATTTTAAGTGTATTTTTTCCAGATGAGATTTATGAAAAATGTTCCCTTACACTTAGCCACATATGCATCTCTGCTGGCAGTATTTCAAAGCTGTTTTCCTACATGCTGGGCTGCCCTCCTGTCCAGAAGAAGTTGGTGATGCACCTGAAGCTGTTCTGAAGATCAACTTGGCACTGCTTAGATTGAGCCCCCAGGACAAATGCCTGGCTTTAAAGCAAATTTGACATAGTGGCCAAACCGTGTAATTACAACGTCTTGTGACGCACAGGGGCCTTACAAAACCTTTTCCCACAAGCTTACATTATAAAGGAAGCAGCTGTAACAAGGTGAATAGATTTTTTCGAGCATCACAGTGACTCATTTCACCATCAGAATTTAATCCATTCGCTGTGATAACATTTGCATACTAACATTTTTCATTTAATTATGACACTATTGATACATTTATAACAATGAAATACTTAAGATCTTATAAACAATGTTTATAACTTATTTACTGTTTTAACTGAGACATTTAAAATCACCTACACCTGCAGAGCATGGAAGCATTGAGCAACTGTTTTTCACAGCTGTGTCGTTCATAAGACAAGAGAAGTGGACTTCATCTGGTGGAGGATCCACTTCAGTTAAGATTCACACACGGTGTTAAATGAACCCCTTTAAGTTTACATGTTTGGTGACATACAACTAAGATTAACACATATTTAATCTGGGTTCTAGATTACCGATAGGAGATGGTGGTGCTGGATTTAGGTTTCCCAATATTTATGTATTTATTTATTTGAACATAAGGAAATGTCTAAACACGAGACTCATGGCACACCTGAAAATAACCTCCATTAATCCAGAGCCTGGAAGAAGCAGTTGTTGTGTTTGCTCACTGGGAGCCTCTGGAGGGATTTAATGGTCTTTTGATGACCTCAGGCCGGGGCAGCTAAGGGCTGCAAAGCTTTGGGTTTAGACAAACATTGGACTCAGGGGAGCATTACAGCTCTGAGGGGCGCTGACAAGCAAGATTGGCTACATGTGGGATATTTATTTAAAGTTTCACATATTGTTAATTCAGGTCTCCGATGTAACAGCCAAGAAATGTTAACCATTTGAAAAGCAACATTCTTAAGGCTCGGCTTTGGCAGAGACCATCAAGACGGCGAAATTATCCTACCCTAAACATTACTCTGTTTAGTTGCACATGTGAAGTCGCACTCGCCAAATGACTGTTTTCTTAATAATTTCTTCACTTAGCAATGTCTCAGGCTCTGCTGCGCCCTCTCTTAACACACACACACACACACACACACACACACACACACACACACACACACACACAGATGGAGAAAGAGAGGCTACTCAATCACTCATCAATCATTTTGCTTGCCAGAAAACAATTATGAGTAAGCGCTGACGGTTCAAACATGAATCAAAAGTCAGAGAAACATATGGACTGACTGCTCACTCTCTGCATATCATCATACTCCAGTAGAGCTTGTGATATAATGAACAGCATGATGATCCAGCAAGAACATTTAAAAAAGAGATGCTTCCTACATCAAGAGAGAAATGAATACAGACAGGATTGTTGAGTTTAGAGTGGTAAAAACTTAAGCTCAAGGCATATTCTCCAAAAAAACACCTTTTGTCAATCCACCCAGTGGCTGTTGAGCACTGAATATATCATATGTAGGATTTCTGTATTAAAATGTCTACAAACAAGTGTTTTTGTATATTATTGTGGCTGAGGCTCAGGAGGCAGAGCCGGACGTCCAGTAATCTGAAGATCACTGGTTCAACTCCCCGACCTTAGTGAGAGACTGAACCCCACACCTGCTCCTGGCGAGCAGGTCGCCACCTGATGGCAGCCTCTGTCATCAGTGTGTGAATGGGCGGAATATGAAAAGCCTTGTAAAGTGCTTTGAGCGATCACTAACCTGGAAAAGTGCTGTAAAAATGCAAGTCCATTTACCATATTTATACATTTTTCCAAATGCTTCCAACAGTGTTCTCAAGGAAACGCTGCTTCTCATTTGTCTTCTTCTGGGAGAAGTCAGAGAACGTAACGTGAATAAAATGTACTTTCTTCGTCCAGGAACATTCGTGCCTGAGTCACGTCAGATAGATTTTCATCAGCAGTGCTGGTTGTTTAATGGCATGTTCACCACCAGCGAAGCAATCATTCCGCTTTGCATTACTCACACCAGTTTGTTCTCGGCATCGTTTGTTTATTGTCATTACTCGTGCAAGTGTTTCTTCACCCCAAACAGCCAGATGGATTTACTGTGCATTCGCCCCGAGCTACTGAGCAACAGCATGCAGCAGGGGTGACTGTTTCTGTGTGTTTGAATTCATGTCACCCTCTCAGCGCACTAACCAGAGCCTCTGGTTCTCTCCAGCTTCCCCCCTCTCCTCTCTGTTTTGTATATGAAGTGAAGTACATTTCCGCTCCAGCTCCAGTGGCCGTCAACATTACAGGACAGGAACACGCGACAGCGGGGGTCCTGCTGCTGCATGCAGGCTGATGAACAGGAGTGAAGATAAAAAAAAGTTAAAAGTCATCTCTGAGCTCTGCTCCTGTCAGTAAACAGCTCTGGATCAGAGATGAATCTGATGTGAAAGTGACATTCTGGGTATAAAACGCCTGTAACATTTTTTTATGGACCGGATACAGTCTCATCATCTCCATCATTATGCACACCACTCGTCTTTCTACCAGATTAGGAATATTCCTGGCACCACATGACCATTTACGACAACCATCCAGATGTAAATAAAACACCTATAAACCAGCCTTTTGCTTAAAGTTACACATTGTAACAAACCATTGATGACAGTATGCCTGCACCTTGTTCCTGATGTTGAATTATTTGAGTTATTGTACATCACAATAAAAAAAACAATGACTGCATTACTACTATATGGTTATTACTGTGCCTTTATATTATTATGACTTTGTTAGGAGATGACTAAATATATGAATCTCCACTCTGTTATCATACATATCCCAGATATAAGAATGTGAGTCTGAACTCTCCCAGCAGGAGAAAAAGCTGTTTTCTTTGCCAACAGCACGTCTTGAAGTCCTCAGCTCCGAGTCGGTGTTTGACAGTTTGTACAACTATACATGCTGGAGCTGCACATATGAAAGGAAAATGATGTTGCCTGCCTTTCATTAACTATCCATTCCAAGAGCAGAAGCAAACGTTTCTGCTTGAAAGAAAACCTTCTAAATTACGAGCATCAGTCAAAGTGTCATTTACCCTGTTAATGTCGGGTAATGACGGAAGCCGTGAACTAAGAAAAGTCCATACAGCTCAAACTGTGCTGAGTAATGGCATGTTTAGTAAAGAGAACCCGGCCTCGCCACGGTGCGCTCACTGTGAGCTCAACTGCAAATAAAATGCCTGACAATTAGGGGAGTTGATTGCAGTCAGTGAGGCTGCCAAGCAACAATTTCCATTGTTAATAACCAAAAGAAAACATTTATGTCTGATGTTGAAAATTGTTTTGCTTTTAGTGGCAGTGGCCCTCAGCCATTTGTGGTATTTCATTATAATTAGCCAGAAAAACATCTTATGTTTGGAGCAGAGGTACAGAGAAATGTGTCATGTTTTTTCAATTAGGTTCCATTTTGTAACCCTCTAGAAATATAAATACATGTGTGTAATCACAACAGACACACACCATGTCAGCAGATATACCTACAACAACATTTATGAGAATTAAAGTTCCAGCCAAGGAGTCAGTCAATCAGTTGATTAAAAAGGTACAGCTCATCACCAGACACTCATGTAACACTGATGAAAGTGGTCCAGCAGCTTGATGACAAGTGAGAACTTTCTGCACAAAAAACAATGGAAAGTGTGGAAACCACCACCGACCCCACCTGCCACCCCCGGCCCACTAAAGAGAGAGTGATACGTAATGTTTACTACAGTCATTTTGCTGTAGTTTGATTTTTTCTACACCATTTAAAAAATGGTTTTGTATATCAATAGTTCTGTGATGTTAGAAACTGCAGCAGTGTGAGTGTCTAGTAGAACAGCCAGAGCCACAAAAATATTTCGCCATGGCTGGATTTCTAGACTTCAGGGCCAATTAATTTTACTCTCTTTCCGTGCATTGTGTTTGTGGTAATTTGATTGAGCACAATTTTATTTCGCAAAATGTAACATCCAATCACAATTCATACTGCTTACTGACAGATCGGGAGGCACACAGATACACACAGCAGTTTCCAGTTAGTTTAATCACAAAAAAGTAATTACTTCACGGTGAACCTCAACACTTTTGGATCATGAGGTTCTGGCCTCGTTACTTTAGAATACTTACCATCTGTAGACTTTGAAAGGGGCTCTCGAAAATTAGTATCTAGCTCCTTCTTGGAGGAGGGCGGCTGTAGTCAGGATTCACAGGGAAGTCCAGTGGTGACCCAGCAAAACAGTATGTACAAAATATATAGAGAGGACATTCTTTACAATCTGCTTTACTATCAGTCACCAATTTCTTTAGATTCAACAAACTGCCACTTATCTTCCGGTTAATGCCTGCAGTGCTTGTTCTTATCACTTTGGGGAGGCGCGATCCCATCCTGTCCCCATGCACCTGGAGATATTACCACTTCTAGAGGAGAGTATGAGTGGCCTAATGCCCTGACTCAGTTTTCATTGATGCACCCCACTTTCTACAGACATCTGTTTTTCCTCCGTTCAACAGCACGGCAGAAGAAGTTGAGTGCTCACGCCTCTCCAACATCAATACTGAGGCAGTATCTGCTGTCATGATGTACGAGCGACTGAAAGAGAAGAGCTGGAGCTTAACTAGCACTTAAGTGAGTTCTCTTCTCTCTGTCCTCCTGCTGGACTGGCTTTTATCACGCCGGCACACTGAGAGCTTTTAAGCAAGCTGTAAAAATAATAAACATGCCCAAAACAACAGCTGCAGGCTCCAGAACGGGGCAATATTGATTTCAAAACAAATAGTTCAACGTCAAAGGCATTATTGGTAATTGCTTCATCAGCTGGTGGCAACGCAGAGGCTGATGGTCCGTCCAAGTCGGGCTGGACGTTCTGTAACAGTAGACTGGTCAGTGCGGCGCTGCCAGTCATAGCAGTAGTACAGTTAGAAATCAAAGTCCATCTCGATGCCAGCTGTCTTGTCGAGCACTCGCGTAACATAATACAGTTTGCTTCAAAATCTCACGAACTGCACAAACTGCTTCCACGGCGCAGCCTTACAAATGCAGGAAAAATTTAAGCTGTTCCTTTCACAGAGATGAAAGCAAAGTGTTTCCTTTTTCCAGAAACAGATGGGATAGTTGGAATTGCTTTAAAAAATACTCAATCAAAACAAGATTTTATGTTGGAGCTGCAGAGGGCAGAAATAGCAGCGATGTGTTCACTCCTCTCCAAGTTCACCAATCAACTCACATCTCAGATATGATTTTTAAACGTGTTTTTTCTCTCTCCCCGGACAAGATTTATTGCACTGCATTGCGCAAATTTTGGTGTTAGAGGTTAAACATGGAGTTGACAGACGAATTACACAGGCCTAATCTGTTCTCTCTTTGACCTTTTGTCCCATAGTAACAGGCTCAGGATGTCAGGCTGCTCTGAGGCCCCCCACCTGTATGCAAGCAGGGGATATCCTCCAGCTCAGCCATTAGCACCGAGAGCAATCAACACATCAGCAGCTCAACAAATAATAACAGCCACAGTTGTAATGATGATATAGACAGATGGGTTGTGAGAAAAAGCAAACATTGGTTGAATGCTGCATATGGACTCCAAGAGGTGACAAGTGTCAACAAGTGTTATCAACAGATTAATAATTCTGATGAGTCAAAAGTTTCATCATTATATAAACTAGAATGGCACAAGAGTGCATACCTCCACCAAGGCCAACAGGCCCCTTTAAATCATCCTGCCTGATGAATTCATCCATTCAGCCTGTCTACTCAAGGTAACGGTGCGTTTCTTTGGATCGCTGTTGCTAATTCTGTTGACATTTGGGCCTGAGTCACGCCAGATAGATTTTCATCAGCAATGGTTGTCATTTAATGGTGTATTAACCAGCAGTTACGGTTAGGAGAACATTGTGGTTTGGCTGAAAATACCGTGAATGCAGCTGGAGATGGCCTGACTTCCTGTGACAAATATCCTTTTTTTGTTGCCATATAAACTGCTGGAAATAAACCAGAGGTAGAAAAATCCAGTGGTGTCACACTTACAAGTGCTGAATTGGAGACTCAAACTGCGTTCACCTACCGTCCCCACCACCTCCTGATACGACAGGTCACATATAAACACGTAATGTGAATATGATATGACACAAATGTCAGTACGGTACGACACAAGCGTATGGATGTATCTGCAGTTTTCCAGAAATGTGAAATGCTAACCTATAATCCTGACGACTGGGCTAATCGATCAGTGCTGTTGGACAAAGAGCAGCAAACTTGTATTTTGTCCAAGTTAGGTGAGTCATTTTCTGAGTAAGAAAAAAGAAAAAGAATGAAAATGAAGGTGCTACATTGAATACATGGGGGTAAATGGGAAACAGGTAAATTAGTAAACGTGCTGGAAAAACAAAGGAAGAGATAAAAAAGGTACAAGTGGATAAGAACAACAGTAAAAACAATGGGAAAGTGAAATCCATGTATTGTTTCTTCATGCTTGTCATGCAGTGTTATGACATAAATTCTCTTTCTGTTGCAAACTTAATTGAAGTCCTCTCAAGGTCCACCTACCCCACCCTCTCCATCCCCTCAGCCAACAGAAGAAAAAAAATGGTGATGAAGTAGATGAGGGAACCAAAGCCTCCCAGCCCCATGCTCTGCTGCTTTTAATGTTATGTTGTGTTTTCTGTTCTGTTTTTGAGGCACTGGGGACATTCCTGGCACTCAGCTCTTTGGTCTCAATTGCAAGCAGCTGCCCACTCCCAATTCCAGAGAGCAGACTCTATCTCCCACGGGATCTGAAGCATTTTTATTTCTATGAAATCATTCCAACAGGGTAGCTTTTAAAAGATGTCATTTCACATTTTCTTTGCTGTCCACGGGGAAATCGCATAAGCCTACAAAATATGAACAAGTGGGAGGGAAAGTCAATGTGCTGCCCCCTGCGGTGCACATGCTTAAAGGGAATGTAGTTGTTTAGCATGCTAACATGACATTGGTAACATGCTAATGTTTAGCAGGTAATATTTAGAATTTTAAGTACAACTGATGTTACTGAACAAACTGAACAAACTGAAATTTTGATCTGATGATGATGCGGCATTAAACGTAAAGGGATCACCAAAGTTATTACTATTCTTTCTGTGGGGACCCTGAATGTTTTTAGAAACATGCATCCAGTAGTTGTTGATATTATTATCTTAAGCAAAGTAGTGGACTGACTGACTGACTGACTGACTGACAGTCCATCCAAATTCTGGGTTTTGACCTAGTGTCATTATAGAATTATTAAACTAAAACAAACATAAGGTTGCTTATTATTTGTGAGGGATAAAACTACAAACCTTCTGCCCTTCTGCCATTTAAAAACAATCAAATTTAAAGGCCTCAGTGCCATAAATATTACTAGGTACACCCATATATCCAGAGAGTTGAGAAAAAAACAGCCAACACTTGCTGTACCTGACACCATATTACTCCTTAACAGTCAGGCACCCTAAAGTCAGTGAGAGAAATGACATCACATGTGACAGCTGTTTGTAACCCTATATCAGTGAAACAACAAGGGACCTGAACAAGAGACTGAATGAACATCAGAAACAGACATCAGCTGCCTGTGCACACCAAACCAGAGCCAATCACAGCATCCACTGTGAAGAGGTCAACAGCCATCGACCATGAGTCAGCGGACGACTGGAGAAACATCAAGGAGGACATCATCATCTGACCAGCTTTGAAAAGTGACGAGTTAGACTGAACTCCGGCAAAGACAGATAGCAGAGGAGAGACGCGTAGATCAATCTATAGACATGAACAACACCAAAACATGGCAGAGACGCGCAGCAGAAATGTTGCAGGTTATGTTTCAGACTCTCAGAAGTACATTTACACTAGCTGAAGGCGTAGAGCATGTGTGCCAGGTGTAGCGTGCATGAATCCGGCAGAAGCAGCACATGAAGGCCTATTGTGGTCTTATAACACCAGGTGGGGTTGGGTCGGACTGACTTGCAGTTCATTCTGGATGTGGACCGGAGTCTTTGAGAAGTCCTGGTCCAAAGGATGCTCTGGTCCTGGTGGGTTTTTTGGTTTTGTTCTTTCCCTCCTGATGGTTTCACCTTGTTATCTGCTCATACTGAACAGGGTGTAATATTTAACATCATTACATTTCATTTTTCTGCTCATAACACAGCTGCACATTACAAACCTAGCTGCAGGAAACCTGCATGACTATGAAATGAGTAAAGTGACTAGTGATGGGTTTCTGTAACATTTGATGCTGTGGTATTTTGTATATCTATGGAAAGCGGTGCTGATCAGCTGTGGCAGACCTGCTATGTGATGGATTCATACAGCCTCACTTCATCTGCATGAACAAGCAACTGATGTGATGTCCAGTCAAGATTACTGTTAGACTTTGTGGTATCAGTGCAGTGCACAGAAGTACCTAATGGTTAAGTCAACTAATAATAATACAAATATTTTGGCGCATCTGATCATTGTCACATCACCAGACAGCTTCAGCCTGAAAACTGTTGCTGTATTGATTCCAGCTGAACAGGAAGGATTTTCCTCTCCTCTCCACCCACGTGCACCCAGCAGATTTCTTCTCTTCTTCAAGATTTACATGCTGGCAAATGTCACCATGGGGCGGTCTCCAGTTGCTGTCTACATTCTGGAGCGGAGGGAAACGGGAGTTCTCATCCTCAATTGAGCATCAATCTTGTGTATAAATGGAGCAAGTGAAATGGATAGTTAGTGAGAGAGATCCCCCTTTGGACCGCTCTCAACAATAACAAATAAAGTAGAGTACTGCTGGCAGCTCGGACGTGGAGGAGAAGGGAAAGTTGGGGGTGTGTTGCTCGCTGCAGATGCTGATGCTTCGTTCTGTACAACACAACCTGCACAATTTGTGTGACAGTCATTTCCTGACATTGTGTATCTGACAAAGAGTTATGGTCTCACTCGTGGTAGACAACCAGAAACAGATCTGTCCTGCAGCAGCTACAGCACTGTGATATACTTGCTGTATGTTTCCATCTGTGTCAGTGTTCTGACTCCGGCAGGCTGACGGCCTTCAAACTGTGGGAAAGGCTGCCCTCAGCTGTTGAAATGTAACCGCCTCACACAGCTGATAATAAAAACGACTTCCAGACAGCAGCACTTATGTAGACAGAAATAGTAATGAAAAGAGTTTGACTTGTCATACGTGTTACATTATAACCTTTTTGTGTTTTTCTTTTTTTTTTTTTAAGAGTAAATGACAGCTGAGGCCGGGATGGCAACACAGAACACCACGCAGCTTCATGAATGCTGCAGCAGCATCTGACTGTGGTGGTACGCACACAGTGAGATGACAGTCAGAGTGAATGGATGGCATGAGATTGACAGATCATCAAAGCAAGCATGTATCACATCTCCTCAGGCCGAGATCATCAATACTGATCTCTAAGGACTGGACGCCCACAAGTGTATGTCTGACCAACACGTGAGTCGAATCAAACATTAGACATAAACATCTTTTTTGTTGAAATGCTGCTGTAACATCATTTCCCCAGGCAGTCATTAAAGTCTGTCTGTCCGTCTGTCTGTTTATAGATTTTTCTATCTGCACCACTGCTTCTGAGACAGTTCAGTACGAAATACTCAACTTGACTCAGTCTGACTCAGTTGCTGCTGATGTCTCTGAGGTGATGTAGCATCATAATCTTCATTCATGTTTGTTCGGCACTGCCTTGTTTTGACAGTTGGATCTGGGTTTCTGAGCTTTCTCACTCGTTCGATACTTTCTGTCTGTGACGGTGAGCAGACAATAGAATGCAGAAGTACAATCCGCAGTCAGAACAACAGCCATCAGAAGTCTGCCGAATGACGTGTCACCTGGCTGACTTTGGACTTTCCCCAGGAAGCTTTTGGTGCTGGCAAAATGTTGTTCAACAAGTTATACTACCCACACTGTAACGTTTCCCCTTAATGCTACAGCTAGTGACAATAATGAGAAACTATGGAAGCAGTTTCACTCTTTAATAGACTAAGTGAATCAACCACATAGCTGTATGCTGTTTTTGTTCTGTGTGTGTGTGTGTGTGTGTGTGTGTGTGTGTGTGTGTGTGTGTCCATGATGGAGCACAGTCGTCGTAGAGGACTGGTTGGTTATTGAAGCCTCTCCATGTGGCCCTCAGGAACAAACACAGTGAAAACACAGCTGTGGCTGTCCAGTCCTCTGACAGGCCAGACCTCTACCGCGGAGGCCAGAGCATCCGTCTGCCTGAGGGGTCTGAACCCCACGCTGCATCCCCACCTCATGCTGTTTACTTTATTTACTCTCTGGTCACATGGTCCCTGCTTGGTCGCAGCAGCTCTGGCAGAAGCAGTTAGCTTCCCCATGCCTCCCCTCTCTCTTTCTGCAGATGTTACAAAGGTTTATTTGTATTTAGAGGGCCTTTGTTTTCGTCAGTTGCATCAGTAAGCTGTTCCTCCACCGGTCGGTTCACATGCCTTTGTGTCAGACTGTTTCTAGCAGTTGGACAGCTGAATCTTCTGGGGCCGGAGTGCTCATGTGCTCCAGCCGAACCCTCAAAGGGGTCCTACTGCCTGTGATGCTCCGATTCAAGATCTGATGGTGAACTTGGAGTTGTACACAAACGTCTCTGCACCTGGGGAATGTTTTTTTTAAGTCTACACTTTGAATGGAGGCAAAGTGGTGAAATATATTCGTACAGACGTGATTCTTGAGAGACAGAGAAAATTCTTGTGATTTCTTATAAATGAAAGGAAAGTCAAACAATTGCCCCTTCCCCTGGGATCCATTAAACCGCCATAGGCCTGACCAAGATGAGCTTTAAGACATATCACAACATAGGACATGTTGAACACACTGAGGCCGACACACTAGCAATAAAATAATGCACGAGTAAAGGCTGAGAAGCCCTATATAGAGAGATTATATGGCCCTTGACATTTACCCCCATTTTAAAGGGGCAAAATGTAAGATAAGGCCAGAATAAAGAAAAACTGCCTTTAGAACTGCCTTTATCAACAAAGCAAGAAGCAACAGTGCTGAGGTGATCGTCTGATAGCCTCACAGTTTCAGCTGGGAGATGTATATGAGCAGCGAGTTCGTTAATTAGTCTAATAGATAAACGAAATAAACTAATGGTACATTTTCTTCTTCATCCATCTAACTAACTAGCTAACAGAAAAATACTGTTTCTCTCTGTTACTGAACACAGACAAGCTTAATTGCCTCCTTGACTCATCTTCAAAAAAAAAAAACTCGACATAAATGAAACAAAACTCACCAAAACAGTCTTGGTTTGTGTTTCCACAATCAACTCTGGTTTGGATTAATTGACTGAGTACTATGTGAAAATATTGCAGCTTTACAGTGTTTCACCGCTGATGCTCGACTCTCTCTCTCCTCTGCTGCTTCACCTCGTTCCTGTCCCTGCCTGTCACGTCTTCTCGCCCCCATAGTGACAGTAAATCACCTGTGTAGAGTTTCCCCTGACTTCAGTCTCAGAGGCTGTGGTTAGTTCCAGTCTGGGGTCCAGCCATGTTCACTAGGAGGCTGCTGAGCCTAGTTGAGCTGATCCACATTGCCTACAGTGACTTCCCCCAATCATCCAAGCTTGAGGTCCAGGTAAACTCCAGTCATCTGATAAGGCCACTAGCTCTAAAGTTGACTGCTGAATAGCTAACGGCAGCTAGCTATTACCCTATATTTTTGGAGCTACTTTTGAATTCTGGCCATTTCTTACACATTAAACCATGATTGTCCCAACATGATGACCCCTCCATTCAGAAAGTTGAAAAAAAGCAGAGATATCTAGCAATGATATAAGCAATGAAGGGAACTGGCTTCTTACTGCACCGGCTGTACCGTAAAGTTGATCATATTTGTGCTTCATCAAAGCCAGAGCGAACAGTGATAGTTGATCGTCTCCTAAACCTCTCCCCCAGTTCCTCTGTGGGGCATCATGTCACTTCCTCCTCAGAGCTGAATGTCACAGAATCTTCCTAAGTTTTTCCACCTGCTCCTCTGCCTCTGGTGTGAGGCCCGCCGGAGAAAACTGACAGGAGTTAAAGCCTCCGTGTTGATTCAGCTTCCTCTCATCCAAAGCAATCCCTGAGGAACAGATCTTGTGTGTGGGACAGGGGGCGGGCAGGGGGTGGATGTGGCCTGGAGCGATCCAGATGACATGTTCAAGTTCATAAAGAACTGATTAAAGTAATGCTGTTTAAGTTTGTTAATTCAAAGTGGCGAGGGTGGTGAAACCTTGCCATCTGGAGTCAGACAGAAAGCTGTATCACGTCAGCTGCTGTGCTCTCTGCACCAGGCCGAGGCAGCAGACTGTAGCGGGGCATTCCCACTCTGCTCCCAGAGGACCTTTCCAGCCGCCGCAGAGGGAAAGGGTTAACAAAACACACACGCGCTTACTTTGATGTCCACAGTTCACTCACCTATGTATAGCCACCAGAACACAGAGGAAAATATTGATGAATCCAAAAAAAGACCACGTAGGTCTTAGCTGGGTGGAAGTCACATGACATGAAAAGCTTTTTGGTCAATCCTTGCATCTGGCAACCAAGACTTAGTGTATACAACTGTACTTATAAAGGACGCTTTCATTAGCAAATAAGTAAGGGGTAATGTCCGACGAGGTGTCCATAATCAGGACGACGCGTCAGACAGTTGCCTCCGCGTCATCCATTAATTAAAGAAATTAAGACCATTAATTTATATTTTCATGCGTTTTACAATCACAATATAAAGTTTTTCACAGGCAATAATTGGTTTCCCTGGTAACGCCTGAGGGTTTGACTAATACCTGGAACAATCATTACCCTCCCGTAAGGTTCTTATGCAACGGAAACGTTGTTCACCTCTCCAGTAAATAGGACAGACCTTAGATTCGACTTGGCAACGGGAGATATTCTAGTCCG
The DNA here is from genome assembly GCA_039737535.1 of Lagodon rhomboides. NCBI lineage: Eukaryota > Metazoa > Chordata > Actinopteri > Spariformes > Sparidae > Lagodon > Lagodon rhomboides. Next base: position 2,639,861 of record CM077801.1, read on the forward strand.
CTCAGCGGTGAGCCAGAAAGCTAACGCTATGCTAGCGAGATTCAAAGTCGATAACATTGTGTACGGTTGATGAACAGTAAATATAATTTGACAGTGTGTTTAACAACAAGACTAGCTAGCTTACCAGTCATGTCACTGTCCCCAAATCAACATCAAGATTTTCACGAACAAATGATCGGCCGTGTGTAATGTTACTGAGGGGAAGTGTACTTTCTGCAGCTTGTGTGTTCCAGTCGCCATCCTGTGGTGTTCAGAGGATAAGGCACTGAAGGACTGACGGACTGCACTCAGTGTTGGAAATAAATTGTAAACAGAGGCTTTGACTGTGTTCCCGTTGCTATGGTTACGCCAGCTAGCGCATTAATTTAGACGGTGAACAGACAATTTGACTGGAACTACTTAGTAGGTGTCCATATACCAGGGATTAATGGACACCCTGCATCAGAACCGAGTATTCCCCCAGACCATGGTATAAATGTATTTGAATACAACCATCCAGGCCTTCCAATAAATCGTGCCTGGCTTCAGCGTTCAGGCTCTTTTGGTTCTACTCTTGTCTGTCCCTCCCCGAGCGTTGCAGCATTGTCTGTTGTCAGGGGTCATATGTGCTACACTAGACTCTGCACTGACAGTACTGCTGGCTGTACAAAACCATTACAACTCTCAATGACTCCTACAGGTATAAATTCAAATAAGGATTTCTAGTTCTTCTGTGAAGGGTTTGATTTGTGAAGAAAATCTTTTGGTCCCATGTTTGTATTGTATTTGTGCCTGTTGTCCACAGAGTCTGAGCACTGTTAAACCTCGGAAGGGAATTGGAGAATTTCCACCCTCCACCTTGTCATTGATGAATTCATGGTTTGGACAATACATGCCATCTTTATTGAAGACACTGCTCTGGTGATTACCACTTGTACATTTTCCAAGATGCATTAAAGTAAACTTCGTCATTCCAACTGGTTAATTTACAAACAGCTGCTTTTTTCATCTCATCCGTCCATGGGAGCTGCTTCTCATTCTTTAGGAGTTTTTTTGGTGGGGAATCCATCAAGTGCAACCTTTTCTGCAGACGTCCGTGGCATTTTTGCTTCTCAGAGGCCAAATCATTTCATTTTTGTGTGTAATGGGAATAACTTGTGACCTGAAACACAGCTGAGGGGGTGTAGTCAGCTCCATCCTCAAGATAACATGAGTGTTTTTATGATCAGGACTGCTGTTTCTTGACAACATAATGATTAAGTAGAGAAACAATACACCCAGCTCACATCTGTGGTTGGGGAGGTGGGCCCTGTCACGAGGCTAATCATGGAAAATACTGGGTTTTAGATAATATTTTTATTTTTATGACCCTCTTTATTATTTTAATGTCCTCTGTGATTTTAAATTATTGATCCCTCAATATTTATGAACACTCTGAATTGCTAGAATACAGTTTTTCATTGTTAGCCGCACCAGCAGCATGGACCTAGAGACAGCCGTGCTGATCAGTTAGTCAGTTGGTCCATTACTTACGTCCAGACTTCAATATATCAGCGACTAACATATTTGGTGGAGATATCCAGGGACCTCTGGTGATGAATCAGATTTACTTATTATATAAATATACATTTTTACAAAAAAACGATAAACAAAACAATAATTAAAAACAATAAACAACAGCAGCAGACTCTTTGACCAAGGTCATGTTAGCCTAAAACAGGCAGGCAGGTAATGCTAACTGTTCACTAATTTCTTTTTAGGAACAATGTATTCATATATACAACTTTTATATTTGTGTGACCTAGTTCTATGAAAAATACTTAACACTTCAGGCTTAATCAGAAGTGTACTCTGACAGTGCATTTCACTTTTACAAGCAAACGGCTTTAAGGATGAGAAGGAAACTGGTTGATTTGGCAAATAAACATCTGGTTAACATTCCAACCTTTAATAAAAAGCAGCACACAGCTGCTTTCCCAAGACTTTCTATGGGAAGCATGTCTCCCATGAAGTGGATGAGGCAGTTCCAAGCAGCCAGATTTGACCAGTTGAGGTGGAAAGGAGCTGTCTTGGTGCTGCTTTCATTTGAAATACAACCCAACCCAGCATGTGGTACCTCTCAGATATTAGCCACTCTCTCATCTCAGTGAGCCGTCTGATGTTGACACAATGCCGCTGAGCTGCCTTGTTTGGAGAGTCACCTACTGATCACATGGACGCTATGAGGGGAAACCAGTCACTGAGCTGCCTGCATGGACTTCACTTCAGACAATGAGCCCCCCCTCTCTCTCTCTCTCTCCACTCATCCAAATGGTTTCAATAATCCATGATGGTTATAAAGGGGCCTTTTAAAAACCCTAACTCTGAATATCTAATGACATCCATCTCATGGAGCCACTCAGTTAACTGTTACACTTCAGCTCTGAGAGCTCACACCAGAGAATCAAACTCAGCTGCACTTTTTTTCTCTGGATTCTTGGATTGCTCCGCTGCAGTGTTGCAAGCAATCCCCCTGAGATGAGATGATTGTGTTCCATTGATGATGATGATGATGTCAGCTTGTTTTATCGCATCCTCCCAGCTCTCCGCAGAGTGCCAATTTGGGATGCTCTTCCAGCATGAGAACAGAGACAGAAAATCAGCCTGAAATGCTTGCCTGTCAGTGCTCTTCCATGTGCTCTAACTCTGAAGATGTTTAACCAAATGAGAAACAGCCTGAGATGTATCACTGGATGTCAGACAGATCCATTTGGCAAAAGGTAGCCTTTTGAAATGAGAAAGACATCCAGAATGGAAGCCTTTTAAATGGAAATGGACCTTTTCTGCCCCCAGTGGCAGATATTAAAGTCACAAACACTGTCTTTTATTACCATACACTCCTTTGCTGTCCCGTATGAAAGCATTTTCCTTTCACCTTCTGGCAAGAGGCCGAGGACCGTGACCCCAAGACCAAGACAGAGATACTGTAGCGGAATCACAATGTCCAAAAGATTGAAACCATCCAGGGAGTGTACTAATGTATTTGGCTTTGGTTGGTTCAACCACAGGAAAGGAAAAGAAGGAAATATGAGGAAGAAAAACGTGAAGAAGATAGAGTTACAGTGACGTCAATGTGATGAAGTGAGTGAAATTAATAGTTTAATGTGTCGTAAAGAGCAAAGTGTTAGCTTGCTAGCTTACTGCGGACGATAGTAGCATTGTTTAGGAAATAGGAAATAGCTCGAGTCGACATAAGTTAATGTTACTCCCACCTTAAATTCATCAGGGACATTTGGAAAGTTAACATCAGGTCTGTTCAGGTGTGATTTTAACCTGTTGGCTGTGTTCTCCTGCTTGTATGTCAGTTAAAATGTTATTAGTTTTCCATCCCCTTTATAAGTAATAGAGTAGTTGTAAGCCTTTGGTTTATTGTGTCACAGTATATATATATATATATATATGAATTCTTATGTATAGCACAAACCAAGCATCTGTTTTTTTCTTCAGATGTAACATCCAGTGGTCACATACACTTCTCTCTTCAGATGCACTTTTAGAATATTTCACCACCAGCCCAGTGACACAGCATGTTAATATTATGTATGTAAATAGAATATAATTTAATATGTTTGTGCAATGCCTTATTCATATTGTATTTCTAATTTGTCACTTGTTTCTTTCTTCAGTTTTTATTTGGTGTGATATTTTTGAGTTAAAAGTAATACAATCTTGAATACATACATGCAGTTCCTGTGTGAGTGTGTGAAAATTGATTGTGAAATTGAATGAGATGAAAGAGGGCGCCAGCTAAAATCTTGCCTCGGGCACCAAACTGGTCAGAGCCGTCACTGCGCGAGTAGCTACACCATTATCTTAATCTGTTCACTAATTTAACAATCTGTATCCAAATCGGAACTTGTTAATTGAAGCCTGAAATTGATATGGGTTCATCAAAAGTTGCTATATTTGTTTTTATTGATTGGAAGTCCAACATCAGGATTGAGATTCAGATCAAGATTTTTATGAACTTGAGTGAATAAACTTCAGTCAGCTACCCAGTGAGGATTTTCCTTCATCACGAGTACAAATATTGACCCATTTTACTTGGATGACACTAATGGATGCTCGATTCAGCTGAGCATTAGCTCAACCCTAGTTGATATATTTATTTAGACGTGTACCCAAAAAAACATTTTCTCTGAAACGTTTTCAGATGGACGTCACCATCGACCTTAAACTGGGTCCTGCTTTATTATCAAATCATAAAGCCCTGTACTGAAATATTCTGTGTGAAGTTCTTTTTTAAATCAGAATCAGAATCAGAATTGCTTTTATTGCCAAGTAATTTCACACATACGAGGAATTTGCTGTGGTCTGTAGGTGTAAAACAACAAACAACACTAAAAATACTTAAAACTATAAATAGAGTGTGAATATAAATATAAATAGAGCATGACCAATTTTAAAGTAGGTGAAGAAGGTCAGATTTATCAAGTAGTGCAACAAGTTTGACCTGGATTGTGGCAGAAGGTCGCAGTAGATACAGATATTGTAATATGCAAAATAAGTAACTAAAACTAACATCGATGTCATGTAAGTGAAGGGGGAGGGAGGGAGGGAGGTCAGTGTTCAAGGGTCACGTGCCTTGTTAATGAGGCAAGTTGTAGATTGGAAGACACTGTTCTTATGGCAAACAGTCTGACGTTGTTGGCAGAGATTCAATATTTCAAGTTGTGCTTTTATCGTGCATTTTTTACATTTATGATTTGAATCAATTATTACTTGCCAATATCCATTGATAAACTACATATATTTAGGATATGGCTTAATGATTTAATTAAACATTTTTATGTTGTGTTAGCACACAGGTGGTGCTGGGAAAGGTTTCCACCTGCCGTCATAAAACCAAACGGTCATTTCCAGGTAGGACAGATTGGTATCAGTGTTGCTTTGTTTGTGAGTGGAAAGCTGCTGGTGGTTCGAAGCCTTGTTGCAGCACAAGTAACTCTCACTGGTTGGTCTGGGTACATGCATGATGGAATTTTGATACTTGGGTGGTTGGAACAATGGTAGATCGTGTGTGAACTTCCCATGCATTCAACCCTCTTAGTTAAGCTCATTGCTCCAAATTAGGGGAGAAAGGGGATAAGACTTACAACACCGACATGTATGAAAAAGAACTGCACAACAACAGAAATGTACTTCATGAGAATAGTCTGATGCTTTGTTGGACATTATAGTTGTATCGATGTTGCTGCAGTCCGTACTGGCTACATGATTACTTAACAACTCCTTAAAAATGACAGTTTTCTCACTAATGTATTTGGCTTTGGCTGGTTCAACCACAATTTCCCTACATGCGTACTGTATGTATAGTTGAGCTCATTCTGTTCTCTCACTGTTAACTCCTCCTCCTTCACATCTACACAATTTAACAAAACAGGAGAACTGCCAAGGCCAACAACCTGACAATCCAAAGGTGTGTTTTGCTCAGTTTCTGCTTGGTATTAACAAAGAGAGCCCGGCAGGCAAACGTTTAGCATGACTTCCCATGAAAGTTATTTAAGGTGCAAGGTAGAAGCAGTTTGGAACTATAACTTTTTTTGTTTCAGGTAATTTAAGTTTTCTGCATAAATCACTGCCTGTATTTTGTGGGGTCTCCACACTCCATATCACTCTGCCATTTTGTCACCCTCTACTTGTTATTACATCAGATATGTAAGTGCAAATGCCTGGCATGGTAACATGGGAAACAAGAGTGAGGAAATGATGCATTCCAGCTCTATTAGACTTAGACCTCCGTCTTAGAATCAGATAGGTCTTATCTGTCAGAAATTACTTAAGTGGTTTCTTATAAGCGCATTTTTCTATATGAATGCTTGTTTGCAAAAGGGACAAGACCTCTGAAGGTATTTGGCAAATTAATTTAAGATGTCATATTTCAGATTGACAAATTGAAAATGATCCGTGTTGTTGAAAGTGTCCTTTTCAGCCTGTAGCTGATCTCTCTCTTTTTTTTTTTTAAATAAGATGATGTGTTTTACGACAGCAAGTTGAAAGAAATAAAGCATCAGCTGAATTAAATCACCTGATATCTCAACCTACAAGTACATCATCCTGACTTAGATAATAAACGTGTCTGTTGGCCTGACACAGCTTGTGCAAGATTCTTGGTGTGTTCCAGTAACTGGGATATACTATAGAGCTTTATTTTATTACATTATTTTAATGATCTGGGGGATTCTTTTTGAAGTCCCAAGATTGAAAGTCTGTGTTTAAAAGTGGGACAGAGGACTGCACTTTAATATGTCATGAGGGTTTTTCAGAGGTTTTTATTGTAGTGTCTCAGTTAAGCCAGATCCAGAATAATACCACTTTTACACCAACATTAGCCCGTATATGCAGCTTTTTAAAATGCAGGTAAACCCACGAAAAATAGACTTGACTTTCCCTTTGCCAGGAGAGTTTGCCTTTCTGTTTTGTTTTCTGCTTTACATGACATAAAGTATGTGGTCCAGAAGAAATTTGATTCAAACATTATAAGACAAGAAAATCCAAATTAGAGAAATAAAGATTCATCTTGTCAGATTTTGCAACATGTCATTTAGGCTCATCCACTATTGGAATACAGTCTCACTAAAAAAACATGTCTGATTCCTTGTGTTTCTTGACTTGTGTCACAATATCAGCCACTTCTCCCGGCCTTCTCATTCACCTGCATGCTAAGTCTACTGACAATGCAGAACATGCAGCAACCCCATCATCTGCAGAAACCTCTTTGAGTCGTTCCTCATCACCTGACTGCCGCATTCGACTCCCACTTCCCTCATCACTTATCCAGTTTCTGGCCCATTTCCACTTGTTTCCTGAGAAATTGTTCTTTTCTGAGCGGTCCAGCTGCTTCCTCTGCCTGCCTGGTTATGGGTTATACAACAAGTTAAGTCAGATATGGAGACTTTATATTAGTGTAAGGTGTTGGCAGGCTGAGAGTGAGGTACCTGCCAGCTTGATCTTCTGTCTGTAGCTTCAACTACAGTTTTTGCCTGCTTCTTGCCTGGTTAAGAGAAGAAGAGAACAGAAGAACTGTGGTATGTGGAGTATTTGATTGTTGTCTTTACAACAGATTCAGTCCTTGATACTCTGCTTCTCCTCTGATTCTGAGTGATTCTAAGACATTAGATTTTTTTCAAAGGAGTCAAATCTCACATTATCGCATGTTTTCATGTTCAAATGTATTCTTTCTATGTCCTGTCCATGTTCATTTGAAACCAATCTGATAGTGGAGGAAAACTGGAGTATTTACTTCAATGTAAAGTGAACCGGCCTGCTCCACTGGTACATCATCCATCAAATTAAGTCAAGCTGCAAAAACATGAGATGTTGAACTTGGAATGAAAGGCAACAGTAAAATTACAGGTGTAGCTTAATGTGATGGTGACGTATTCAAAACTGCAAAGTACGATATGTGAAAGTGTTATTTTAACAGTAAGCTCATATAATGTGCACATTCTGCTAAATTACCTCTGTATTGTCACATCAATGTGGCAAACTATTGGCTGTTGATTCGTTTCCCACAGCTAGTGTTTGGGTTTGTTGTTACGGTACTACTTATTCTTCTAAAAATACAGTTTGTGAGGTTTTTATTGGCCCACAGCTCTGAATGAGCATCATATATTTGACAGCGTTGATAGGGTTGTTAATCAATAGCAATGACTCATTGATTTCTTGGCCAGGCAGTGAAACTCCCCACCCACAGGAATTTCAACAGACTCCCAATTCCCTTCAACCTCCTGGTATTTTCAGTCTGCTCAGCCATGGAGGACATTGCAATGAGTGAGGGAGCTGAGTTGCAACACTGTTCAGGCTAAAAAGTCTTCTCTGGCCCTAACCCATCTGGAGAACAGGATAAGGATACATGTGAGAATGATGTTTACTGATTAAAGTCCCTCATTCAATACCAAAGTTCTCACCAATCTCGTCACGCTCATACAACTAAGACTTCACACTACTTAATAAAGATAGAAGTGGACCTTTTGACAGGCAAACCACTACTTCTGACTGCAACACCCTAGTAATGTTTACTGACAACAAAGACGTGGTAGATCTGATCAGGATCAGAGGACGAATTAAGAAATTGTGGAAAACCTGACCATGTGGTGTTAGGACACCGAATTTATGCAAAGCTAAGAGGCTGATTTGCGACTTTCGGGAGAAGCAGGGTGGTTTTGTCTGTTTTGTTGTGGTTCTGATACGTTAGTTTCCCCATTAGACATACCAACGAACTTCAGCCTCCTTCCTAGTCTTCTGATGCTCCTCTCAGGGTGACTCATCCTCTGGAGTCGCCCTGGGCTGGTCTGTGCTGCTGACACCTGGCTTGTCCACTCTGCCTTACTAGCCAACAGCACTGTGGCTGCCACAGTGCGATTGCCAGGGAAACTACAGCTCAAAATCGGCTATACCAGCTCCACTGTATCAATCTGCTGGCTGTTTGTTTTACAAACCAGCTGCAAGAAAAATGCAGATACAACCAATTAATACTGGACAATCACTGAACATACAGTCAGGAACTAGCATGCTAGCAATTTTTTGTCACATTTGTGGTGGGATGAAACAGTAAAATTGTCATGATCGGGGTCAGTGGGTGTCCAGCAGATAACCAGGGCCTCAGACTTTTATGTTTCCTCGATGAGAAGAAGGCATTATCAGTTAAACTCCATGGAGCATGGAGTACATACCAGCACCATAATGCCATGGAGGCTTTCTTCTAACTAAAGCAATACACCCAAGCCAATCAGCCACTCATGCAAGAAAAACAGTGGGAACCATAATAAGATGGGAGATACACCTCTCTCAAGATTGATGGGACTTCAGCAGAGAAGTTGAACCACTTTGTAGACCTCAGGGTCATTTACATTCTCCCTCTTGGTCACATTATCCGCAGGCATGGCTTTAAAGGGATATTCCGGTGTAAGTTTAATCCATGGTCTAACACATCTTGACACCGAGTAAGACTCCCCCTCGAGAGGTCAAGTTTGCTGACCGCTAGCTTAGCTAGTTTTAGCAACTTCAGAAAAGACCGCACGAAAACAATACACTGCCGCTTATGCCTCCATTTAGAAACCGCCATCAAAAAGCCACAAATAATGGTCAGAACAGCACCAAACTTCAGCAACAGTACATGTACAGTCCCAGCACACAGTACGAAGCATCAAACATCTGCTAGCTTAGCCGGATTTGTATTAAAAACACAGCTCATCTCTCCGTGCTCCTCCAGCAGCCTACCTGTCTTTGGAAGCCCCGACGAGTCGATTACCGAGTGCAGTAGATTTCCGCAGCTCAAGGGTGAAAATGTATGATTATTACTCCATTACTTCCCTTATTTTCCCTGTCAGCTCTCGATAATAAGAACTGAGCATGCCATGGAGTAATAATCATACATTTTCACCCTTGAGCTGCGGAAATCTACTGCACTCGGTAATCGACTCGTCGGAGCTTCCAAAGACAGGCAGGCTGCTGGAGGAGCACGGAGAGTTGAGCTGTGTTTTTAATACAAATCCGGCTAAGCTAGCAGATGTTTGATGCTTCGTACTGTGTGCTGGGACTGTACATGTACTGTTGCTGAAGTTTGGTGCTGTTCTCACCATTATTTGTGGCTTTTTGATGGCGGTTTCTAAATGGAGGCATAAGCGGCAGTGTATTGTTTTCGTGCGGTCTTTTCTGAGGTTGCTAAAACTAGCTAAGCTAGCGGTCAGCAAACTTGACCTCTCGAGGGGGAGTCTTACACGGTGTCAAGATGTGTTAGACCGTGGATTAAACTTACACCGGAATATCCCTTTAACTTTCACTGCTATGCTGATGACACACAACTATACATTCACACGAAACCATCAGACACTCTTCCTCCATCCAACCTGACTGACTGCCTTCATGATATCAATAACTGGATGAACTACAGCTACAAACTTAACCAGGACAAATCTGAGGACATCCTCATTGCTTCACCAGCCTTTCCTCAGCAAAATCTCCCATCTGAGCTTCTCCATCCCTGGTTTCATCATATCCTCTGTTGCTGAAGTTGGAAATTTAGGTATCACCTTAGACTCCACCCTCTGCTTTGTCTCACATATCAAAAACATCACAAAAACAGCTTTCTTCCATCTTAAGAACATCTCCAGACTCCGCCCCTCTCTATCTCACTCTGTCACAGAAACACTCATTCATGCCTTTGTTACATCTAGGTTTGGACTACTGTAATAGCCTTCTCCTCGGTTTACCCATCCACATATTAAAAAAAACTTCAGTATGTCCAAAACTCAGCTGCCAGAGTCCTCACTCACACCCGGTCCTGGGAACACATCACCCCCACCCTTCAGCACCTGCACTGGCTCCCAGTCCAATATCGGATCACTTTTAAAGCACTTCTCCTGGTTTTTAAATGTCCTCATGGCCTGGTGCCTCCCTACCTATCCTGTCTTCTTCACCCCGACATGCCACCCTGTTCACTACATTCCTCTGATGCACATCTCTTCTCCCTTCCCCCCTCCAGACTCCGCACAATGAGTGACAGGGCCTTCAGTGTGGCTGGCCCCACATTAGTATGCTCATTAGTATAATGAGCGTACATTTTTTTAGAATCCGACCTTTTACCCTGTTTACACTGTTGCTGTGCCATGTTTTTATATGTAATACAATGATGTTGACAACGATCCATAAAATTACTCTTCAGAGAGAAATAGATCAGTTCCACTGAACTCTGTTTGGATTCAGTTGCTCTCCAAATTTAATAGGTGCTGCTGATAAAATACTCAAACTCTACTAAAACTATTTGACTCTAATTTGGAAGTTTCTCAAAGGTCAGTTGTTTGGAAAACCTCTACAGATTCTGAGGAAGGCTGCTTTTTAATCCAACGTAGATCCAACGTCGTCCTTATTCATCATTTTAGTTCCAGATGTTTACAGTTTGTAGCTGGTGTTAACACATAGTATCATGAGACTGAAATTCATTTTAAACCTTTTCAGTTTCAGCTTTGTAGACTGCTGTTTCTAAGATCAACAATACATGTTCAATCATTATATTGTAAGAGTGGTTACAAATTTGGATATCTACAATTCCATGGCAGCTGAGCTAAAATCTGAATAGACTGAACAGACTGACTAAGCTAATGCTAACTTTGTCATTTATATCAATATTTCAATCAATATTCAATATCTTTACACAATGTATTCAGCTTATAAATAAAATGTACAGAAATGCTTGACTTAGTAGACATAGCATGTCGTTGGTTCATTGTGATTGTACCTCAGGAGGGCCGATCCTGATGTCCACTTAACGTTAGGTCCATAGTTTGATCCTCCTGCTGCATCTGGAAGTGTCCTTTGGCAAAATACCAAACCCCAAATTGCTCCTGTGGGCTGTTCCATCGGTGTGTGAGTAGCTGAGCATAGAAATACCTTGTTTTCCTAAGGAAGTGCTGTATCATTCCTGATCTAGCCTCTTCTCTTTAGCTGTCATACATTTGTTTGAGCGGCTATAGCACAGGCGGTAGAGCAAGTTGTCCAGTAATCGGAAAGGTCACTGGTTCGAATACCTGGCACCTTCGGCTGCGTGTTGAATTATCCTTGAGGAAGATACTGAACCCCAAATTGCTCCTGATAAGGACCTGGCACCTGGCCTGGCAGCCTGTGCCATTGGTGGAAGAATGTGTGGGTGAATGTGACAAGTGTTATAAAGTGCTTTGAGGGGTCAGTAGACTGGAATAGTTATATAGAAATGCAAGTCCTTTTGTACTACTGTATTTGTTTGTCTTTATGTTCAATGTTTCTCATTAGGAGGGCCACTTGACCCCAAACCCTAGTATCCAGTAGGTGGCGCCTTGTTGCCACAGTCACCTCCAGGTTTGAAAACTCCCTTCTCCCATTGTCTGAGAGCGCACCTGAATGCATTGTCAGATCCGTACCACAGCCAGCACGCCCCGACTCAAGCAGGCCCATCGGATCATTTTGCTTTCATCTTCACAGCTGTTCCTGAAAGGGAGCAAACAACATTTGGATTTTACCTTGGCCTAGGCCGCTGTCTTTTATCTTGCTGGACGAGCCAAAGACTGTCCCGTGTTTACCAAACACGTCCAGGACTTTTCTGTTGTGTGTCCCTCTCATCCCTGCAGAAGGAGGACTTCCCCCCAGAAAATGTCCTCTTTGCCCCGTTTTCTTCACCAACATTGACTCTGCTGAGCATACAATAAGCCACGTTTCTATCAAGTATCAGCCGAGGGTGATTCAAGCCTGAGTTCGGTCACCGGCCACTGAGTGCTAGAAAAAGGCATAGTCTCATGAGTGGTTTGATGAAAACTAATCGTTAGCAATCTCTCTATAACATCAGACTCGTCTGTTGTGTTTGCACCAAGTAGGAACATCAGAGTGTAGCTCTGTCCAAACCACACAGTGATTCAAGGCACATGTTGGGTAGACAGTCACTGTTCCGCCAATTTTTTTCAAGCGTCGCACAGTCACCTCCATTGACCAGCCTTTGACGTGATGTGGCCACGTCCGCCATCTTGGACACTTTGTGACGTCATCTTCCAAGAGATTGCGTCGGCCATCTTGACTCTCTCTCCGTCATCTTGGCTCGCTCTCTCTACGTCTGCCATATGGCATTCTTTGTCTCCCTGAAACACACACACACACAAATGTGCATGTGCTTTTTTGGTAACTGCTGGTTTGTGATTTCATTTCCAAGATCTGCACAATGCTGAGTTCTGTCTCTGTCTTTGAGGGAGCTTTTCGAGGGTCTGCCAGCCCGGGAGATGCCGTTGATCCCTGAGACTTCCTCACACAGCAGCTGCTCAACACTTCATCAACATTGCACTCTTATTCCACCTCAAATAACTATCATGTACATCACTTTGATGGTGTTGTCCTTGCTGGTGAACTCGAAACTGTGCGCTAAATACATTTGTACCTTTCAAATTCAGAGCACACAGTAATATGAACTCTGACACCATCACAAAGACTCCTTATAAAGTTGTAATATGTCCGGTATGCATCTAAGTTCCTAAACATTAATTAGCACAGATCCTTACATATATAAATACTGTGTATATATATATATCTATATACACACACACACACACACACACACACACACACACACATATACATACATCATACATACATACATACATACATAGGTAATATATGACCATGGTGAGTTTACTGCTCTCTATTCTGCCTTTGAGTCACTGTGTGTGTGTGTGTGTGTGTGTGTGTGTGTGTGTGTTAAAAAGAATGCTGTCGTGGCTAAACTGGTGGGTGTCAATCTAACTCACAATAGTTAAGCCGACTGTCCTCCAGATGGGTCAAGGTGACAGGTATTGGTCTTCAGTCCTGTTTGGGGTAAAACCTGACCGTTACTGCTACTGTTGCGCCAGATGGGGAACGTTAAAATGTAATGGCTACACGGTGCACTGATTCTAAAACAGGGTTTAAAATGGAGTGAGTGAGCTCCAGAGAGAAAATGTAGGAAATTATAATTCATTGCTTATAAGCCAATGACTGTGCCAAAACAACCAAGCTTTGAGGGGCTATAAACAGAGCAGCACCGAGGGAGTCGACACAGAGTTCAGGAAGTCAGCCAGCATCCCAATATTTTACCCGTTTCATCCAAACTCAGAGTTGTGAATCATGATGAAATCTTCTCGCTAAGTGATTTCTAGGCCTTCATGAACTACCACAGAGTCTACACTCCTGGAGTCCCACACCCAAAAGCTCTGTTCTCTCTCCCCCATTTCTCTCATTGGCCTGTAAACCTGATTAACATCAGAACCAACAGTGAGCGCAGGGGTCAGAGTGTTAATGCGGAAAATGACTACCACACTTTTCTCTGGGTCGCACTTCCCTTGCATTGAGCTGAACAAGAGGGAAGGAGGGTGGGAGATCACAGGGTCTACCACAGGGGAGGGGGGGTTCAAGCGGACCATGGCCCTGTGCATTGCATGAAAGCCAGTCAAGCATAATCAGTCATCCACACAGTACAGGAACATGCCTGCTGTTAAGTTGTTTACATATCCCCAAAATGACTCTGGAGTGGGTAATAAGTGCAAATCAATGAGCAGAGAGGGAGAGATTTAGGCAAATGTTGCAGACCCTGATGTAGCCCAGGCTGACAGTACATAGCCATATGATGGATTAGTGCAGCTGGCAAATTACATCTCTCTAATTGTGCTTTGCAAAGTGCGTTACAATGTATCACTCATGCTTTAATCTCAGCTAAACACAGGGCTGATGTTTGATGGATGTTTGATGATTATTTTTGGTGCGTTGGAGTTTTGTTCTGTGTAAAGTAGGATGAAACATGCATACGGATAATTCCACTTTATCAGAGTGGATCTTATTTGAGGCCTTGGATCTATTTTCCTAACATTCATTACAGTTTAGGGCCCCGCTTCCTGCTTCAACTTTGGGCCACTCTACTTTAAGGTTTCTGCAAAATGTCATTCAAACACATCTCAAGGCAAAAGTCTGTACACACAAATCTTGTTGCCATTACTGTGGGTGCGTTTCCAGACAATATTTGCTTGTTTGAATGCAAGTTGTCCTTAGAACTGAATGGTTTTCTACTTGTACCTTTGTTTTCCAGGAAAACATAACTTTTGAAAATTATGTCTTGGAAATTGGGAAGAACCTGTGAAGTTCTCAGCTGCTCCAACAGCCATGACAAACATTACACTGAGATAGTAATGACATAGATTCACTGGGTGTGCAGGGGACCAAGATCGTCACCAGAAGCATATTTGTTATAATAATAGCAATAATGATAAACAGAAGCTCACTGTCTTGTTGTGCTTGTGACTCACACAACTCTACACCGTATATTCACTGGCAGTGTTAGAGTTCAATGTAATATAAGATGAGAAAGGTTAAGATAAGACTTCATTGATCCCTCACTGGAGAAATTTTCACTTGCGCAATTCACTTGTTATTGCAGCTTACAGGTTGAGTGGAAGATAAGGGACTTGAAACAAGATAGAATCCAAAACATTAAATACTTCTGTTAATAAAGATAAAGCCTATAGACACTTTCCACATACAGATATGACCAAGGAGGGCAGTTTCACAAGATAATTGCACTCAAAATTGTAACAGCACATTGTGTGTTCTATTTTACTAAAAAAGTATATACGATTAATAAAAATAATGCAGGTAGAAAAAGTAAGATTGCAAAGGAAGCGAACAAGAATTGCGTGGGAACGTTGCACAGGTCAGATGTGAGGGATGTACTGTATGTGTTTATGTACTTTACGACATGAATAAATAGAAGGTGTCTCTGAGATACAGTATGTCGTGCTGTGGTGTTATGATGAGGGAGATAATAGCATTGTTACATTTATGAGATCTTTGTGTTAACAGCTGACAGCTGTTGGAATAATTGACCTGTGGTAGCTTCTAACAGAACGCTGCTGAAGGAGATGCCTATCACCTCCTGTCTGTGGTGCCTGAGAACGCCCACTAATTATGCTTTACGTTCGGGCGTATCGAGTGGAGACCACACAATGAAAAAACATATCCTGCTGCACATCAGCTCACGTTGTGTGTTCAGTGTAGCCAGAGCGTAAAAGGGCAACAAACACAGGTAGTAGATGTACTAATGTTACTATTAACAGCTGTAATACTACGAATAATCATACAGATTGCAAACAAAACAGTTCCACTGTTAATCTAGACCAATATATTTAAATTTATCATCAAAAGTGAGTGCAAACACTCTCCTACATCTCAGCAGTTATTTTAGTTGTATAATATTATTGTAATTAATAGAGATGACAGTCTAACGTAAACTGAGGTTACAATAAACTAGAATGTTCTATTAACCCTCCTTGGGGTCAATTTGACCCAGTTCAATGTTTAACATCTCTAAATAAATGGTTGACATATTTTTTTTGCTTCATATTTAATGACTTTTCCTTATCTGATGGGGACAACCAGGAAAACCTAAAATTGACATGATGATATTTTTTCTTTGTCCTGTACACATATTTGTCACATCGGTGTTCCTTGGGGTCATTTTGACCCCAGACTGTTTAAACTGTATAAAACACATAACAAGTTTAAATATTTTACACACGTGTGTTTTGGTTGTTTAGGACGACATTAAGGTCACTATAATATTTTAAAAGTTTGTCTCTGAAATATGTAGTTAACCACACACACACACACATAAAACACACACACATACACAAACACACACAAACCAGGCAACCCCCACAGGAACCACACCTGTTGGCATGTCTCACAAACAATCGCAACATTGTTTCAATAGTATAGACACCTGCCTGACTGCACCTGTAGTAGTGCGAGAACCACCGATATTTCCCATGACATGGGGGCGGGGACAATTGATTCCTGCGGGGACAGTGATAGTTCAAGGGAGGAGCAAATGTATATTGTTTATGCTGTTCATATTCTGTCAAAGTCAGTGGGGTGACTATGTGTCTTTGTGTACTGTATCAAACATACATATTTGCATATATAGCACTTATATTAGCATAGGACAATCTTTGACAATGTTCAAATTGTATGTTTTTGTAAAAAAAACATACAAGAACTGATGGTGATGATGAAGATGTCCTATTTTACAATTAAAATATTTAGAAATGTTTGAAATTGTGTTTATTTGTCCTGAGGACAAATTGACCTCGTACATAATACATGCTACTGTTTTTGATAATGGAAATTACTTTAATTCCAAATATTATAAATAACACAAAATAGTACTTACAAATAATATACTTACTTTAAAACACACAAAAAATATCCCTCAATCCAATTTTAGGTAAATCGGTAAGATATTTTGTATCTTTCCCAAGTCTCGTTATAGGTATTCTGGATGTATAAGAAGGTGTTTGGGGTGCTGTGTTTAATTTAAAATGCTATTTAGGTAGTCAACAAATACACAAAGAGTACCTGACATATAAGGTTTGATTATGATCATTTTCTGGATGTTTTAAATTGCTGGGGTCAAATTGACCCCAAAGATAAACGGTGTTAGTAAAGTTTGAGGGTAACAGGAGGGTTAAAGTATGAAACTGCTGCTAAACAGTTACTGTAACAAAACAGTACATACAGCAGTGTGACATTAGCACAAATATAAATAAATAGTGAAGTGACTTACTATTGTCAGTTATGCAGCAATTTCTAATTTAAGTTTGTTAATATTAGCATTAGCTACCATAACCCTCACACCAGACTGAATTAAAGCTGTGGCAGGAAAACTGCATGTATTGAACTTTCTTTAAAGCATTAGAGTTCCACTTTAATATATCATTCATTCCTTACAAGTTGCATGGTCTCCTGAGGAAATGAAGGCGGTCTGAAATGTAAGCAAAGCAGAGGACAATGCAGTTTCAAATGTATCTTGTTTCATAAGAATCAACACTGAGTTTCACTTTTGACAATCCACCTACAATCTGACGCCTCCAAAAACAATCAGACTCATCTCTTTCTCTGTAAATCCACATTATCCACTGTGATCTCATGTTTCCATGCAGGGCCTCCTACTACTGGATGGTAATCACAGGCAGGGTTAGTCGAGGTCAGGCCTGTCAGTTTAGCTCCCAGGAGAAGCTCTAAAGGCCAAGAATCCAAGCTATTTTTGAATTCTACTGGGGGCTGAGGCTGAGACCAATTTGAGAAGGACTGTAACACAGGAAACTAATCAGTTAAATGCATGTGGGTGGAGTTTCTCAGAGTTTGGTTAAAGTGCTTCACATCAAGAGGTTTAAAGAACAGCATACCTCGCTGGTGTCTGATGTTAACAAGTGAACACAAAAAGGTTTTTGATGGGTTGTACTGCCTGTAGATGGACTGTGTTTGGAAACAACTACTGTGTGTAGGGGGAGAAAAACTGTTGGACCTCGAGAAAGATCATGGGGTGGGAAGTTATTTTTTAGGGCGACACTGATGTTGATGTCTTCACCTCACAATCCCTGAGCCTCTTACCAGGGCTGACACCAGGGTTGGGCTGCCGAATTGGCATATGACGATGTCTACAGCGAAACATCGTGATGAACGATGACATTGTTGTTTATGAATTTGAGGCAGCGTGTCCCCTCAGTGTGGTTGTAAGGCAGCAGTTGCTTAGTAGCCCACCGCTGCTCTGACATGAATCTCCAACTGTCTCATCCTGCAGAGGCAATCATCTCCTGTTACCACCGACAGACATCCCTGTGCCAGGTTTAAAAGCATCCTCGTCTCCGTACCATAGGCCAGTAACTTAGCTTTGTTCAGCCTCATATGCATAAAACAACATTGTTCAACTTAGCTAAGAAAACTGTGCATTAAAACAGCACGACTGGCAGAAACAGTGGCCCACGGGAAAAGAAACACTGCTACCACAAATTACAGTAAAGTTACACTCAGTCCTGTCTGACTTGGCTGACCCTGTGGTTAGTGACACGTATGAAAAGAGTACAGTAATCTTTTACTCAAGTAAACCCCACCATGTAACACACATCCAAGGCAACATAGTGGACAGTCTCCTCTGGAGAAAGAACTACTCAGAGGGATTGTTGTCGTACTCACATCTCTGAACAACATTCTGAGTCTTGTACACTGCAAAGTCCTCCTTAATCTTAATTTCTCATCCATTCTGAATGCATATCATAACCTGTCCACTCAATCTTGTCCCATTGCGCTACTCAAAGTTTTTTTAAATAGAACAAGTACTCAGCTGTCACAACTTTGACAGCAGCCTCACACACTTTAGTGAAGGTAAAATGTCCTTATAAGTGAATGAAGAGGTCGGAGCTGGACATTGTGGGTGTGTTTGATTCTGTGTCACTTAGCATCCTCATCGGGTGGTGCATTAAATCAGTTCAGACAACTCACATTTAAAATGGTTTACTACAGCAGGAAAACATGGTTAGATATATTTACATAGAATTATTGGGTATTATAGAGAAAACATCTTAACCCCTACTAGGAGCCTGCATGAATGAACTGGCACCAACAGGGCAGAGGGAGCGATGGGGATTTGGAGCGTGTTGGTTGATGGTTGTGGAGAGTGAGGCATGTCACATACAGCGGTGCTACTGGAGCTGACTGCCTGAACTAGCTCACTGGTGCCTTACAGACAGCTTTTTTTTGTTGCCAAGGTAAAAAAAAAAAAAATGATAACGTAAAGCTTAACCAATAATAAAGTCATCCTTGATTTACTGTTATGTTGTGTATTCTTTGCACTATACACAGACTGCAAGGCATGACACCCATTGCACCCCCTGAACATGTATCTGTAACAGAGTGACACATCTCTGGAAGATAAGTAATAGTGAATATTTTCATTCAAAATAAAATGTGGTTCTTGTTTATATTAAGATTAATCTTAATTTTTGCTGGCCTTCATGAAAACATTCTCCCTTTTTCCTTTCCATTATAGGCGGCCCTGTCTCTACAGTTTATTCAGATTTTTCATGTGACTTTTGTTTTCACTTTGAAAAATATGCAACTAGAAATGTAGTACAACACTTGATATAGTGTTCTCTCGAAGTCTATAGTGATAGCAGCACATGCAGATGCAGCGTCAGGTAGATCTGTCAAATTTTTTTCTACATTTTTTCAACAGTATCTATTTGACTTTGTTTCTGAAACACATAGACATAAATACAATCATGAGGAAAGGAAAGTGCAGGTTTTGGATAACAAGAAGTGGAATTTGAGACCATCACTGTCCATGGCATATTTTTACCATCCAACCTGACCAGCCGGACAGCCCCAGGGATGATTGGGAAAAGATGCAGGATGGGAGTCATGCAAATCCAGCTTTGGCTGCTCCTGGCTGATATCTAGTCACAGGGAAAATTGAATGGACAAGTGAAACTCAGGCTTGGACAAAAGGAAATCAGAGACTGTTGGGCCCACATCTTTACAGAGACCTGTATCCACCACAACATCCTAGATCGAGCTGTTGCACTCAACGGGTGGACCCTGTTCCAAGGTAACTCACATCTCAAACCCTAGAACGGTGCAAGCAAAGTTATGTGTTACATTAACAACAGTAAATGTTATTTGTTAATGTCACCCTTGGTTACTGATTGCAATGGCTAATGCACTTTAGCTTCCAGTGTTCACTTGAAATCACATAAGTATCGACAACTGGGAAAGCTAACAGGCCTTCAGTAGTGTAGTTTAATGGGTAGAGTAGTGTGCCTAACAACACACACCCACGGTACTATTAGCTTTACTTAATTTCAAAGAGGAGTAAAGGAATCCATCTATGTCAAACTGGAATGACCGTCTTTGAACAGAGGAGGTGGTCTAAGACATTACTGATCACCCACCTACAATGCTGTACTGAGTTCTCTCCCCGGACAGTTTAACAACCATTCACACCTGGGCCCACCTAGCCCTAGCAACCCACATGAAGGCCGGTGAGGTCAACGACCGACAAGTGGTCCTAATGACTCTGAAACCCAGAGCTCACACGTGTCCTTAACAACTCTGTAAGGACACTCCCACACAGAGTTTAAAAGCCTGCAACTCTCTGAATGAGAGATGAAACGTCTTCAAGAAACTGAAACAAGTACATTTTTGGTAATGTTACTCTGCAGTTCTGTACTAGCCAAGAAAAGACAGAGAAATGTTTCCCCCTGGTATTGAAAATGGTATCAAAGTATCAATATTTTCCAAGGTTTTGTATTGAAGTTGAAAATTCCAGCATTTAAATGTAGTGAAAGTGGGAGTCACGTGTCAGATGGTACCATGGTGCCATGCAACCTGCAAATCAGTGAAAAGCTCAAAAATCACCATGCAATTAAAATACAATATATCTTACTGCTTTCTCCACGTTTAAATAGGAAATATTCAGACATTTAAGCTGTTAAACTGCAGAATACTCCGTTGTAGCTGTTGATGGCTGAGGGTTAAGGTGAGAGCTGCCTGTCATTTAAACATCATGCGACATGTAGCCAGGGCCAGAGGCAGTCACCTGGAGGGCCTGCCAGGTCATACTGGTCAGGTCTGCGTGCAGACAGACATGTGTCCTGGGAGCGCTCTGCACTGAGTGTTGAGCATCATAGCTGAGACAGACCTATCCCCATTTCTTCACCTTCACAACAAACACGGGCCTCCATTTATCAAAGCCAAGTCTTGGCCCGGGCTAGTGACACACTGGGGCTGCACTTGTCATCTAGGCCATACATTATGTCAGTTAAAGCTGTTTTTTATTAGCTGGATGACAGATAGTTCTTTAATTGTTTTGTTATTTTTTTGTCTTCATGTGAGAAAACACGGGCTCGAACGTGGGAATGTGTGGATTCTGCTGTTGCTATGTTTGGATAGAAAAATGGGAAAGCCTTAAAGAACATGTGTGATAGGTTTTCCAAAGTGGTGATATACAGAGAGCTGATAGCACACTGAGGTGTATCCAGTTCTTGGGACATGTTTTAGTTAAACATGAACATGGACGGCCTCATGATAAATCATAAACTTATAGAGCTGACTCTCTCACTGTGGTAGGGAGGTTATGTTGCTTTAAACTTTGACACAAGTCTGAAGGTGAGAGGTGAAAGTGCCACCTCTCATTTTAGGAAACAAGACCTTAGTTTATCATCAGCATATTTCAAATATTTCACTTTCGTCCAATGCAGTAGTGTCTTATTTTGCTCTATTGTGACAAAGTTTAATTGATTAATGTCTTATTCTAACCTGACATCTTCAGTTGCACATGTCTGGGTTATGAACTGATTAACCAAAGAGTACATCTACAAGTACATGATGAATTGAATTTTACATTGTCAGAAAGCTAATTGATGGAGTGTGTGAGTTCTGGACTTTCTTAGGGGCATATTTGGGAGCACGATGGCTCAGTCGTTAACACTGTTGCCCCACAGTGTGAGGATCCTGTGCCCTGTCACAGGGCAAAAAGAAAATGTTCAGCTCCTGAGGTTGCTGCTTGGGTGGAAGGTGATCCATGATCTGAGTTTGGGTATGATATAGGCAACCAAACCAGCTCTAAAGGGTTGGATCAGAGGAGGACATACTAGAAGATTCTGACCAGCTTGAAATGTCTAATGCTCATCTTGTATGATGCAATACCTTGCCTTCATTTAGATTTTTTCTCTACTGTCTCGTTTCTGTCCATTTATATTATTTGTGCACTACATGTTATCGAGCACGAGACCCTATATTATTCAAACTAATACACTTCAAGAAATAACAGTGTTGCCAGATTGGTGACAGTTTCCCCTTTTTTAATACTATACCATGTATTTATGTTTAGCAATTTAGTTAAAGTCCATATATACATATACTGTATATATACATGTATAATCACCTCAAATTATCCTACACCAGCCCACTATTTATTTAACCATCCAGAAACACTTCACTTCACCATTGTGGTATTTCAAAGGGCTGCCAAAACTGGTAACACAGCAGTGATTTAGGGAAGGTAACATATTTGTAGACTAGACTGTCATTATGTGTGAAAAGTCTGATAGGAATTATGGATTTTGTCTGTATTATCATATAAGTATTTGCTGCCATGTGAGCCAGTGATTAAAGCCTGGTGAGCCGCCTGAGGTTTATGTAGACCAACACCATGATTTTGGTGAACACGAAGACCTTTACTGTCAGATCACAATCAATGCAGTTTTACCAACAGGCACAGTGTAGGCTTACAAAGGTATTACTAAAGAATAATTCCAGTTAAACAGAACTTGGGTCTCACTTTTGTAGTTAGGTGCATTGTTTCGTAATAATAACACTATAATTGTATTAAATCACAAGATCTGGCAATACAGGGGCCTCAACACAGCTAAATCAGATGGGTCCAGAAACATGAGCTCATGTTGAGTGATGTCCATACATGATCCCAGATCTCATCTATAAACTCTGTGAGTATAGATATATTATTACTAACATAAATGATAGGAAAAGGACAATATAAGACCCAAATTGGAATTGTCATTTAAAGCCTTTACAGTATACGTGAATACTGCATACAGTACAGTGCTATAATGACAACAAGTCATTCACTGCAGTAACAATAGTAATGTAAGTATTTAAACATTCTCATTCAAGGAAAACCTGTTACTGTAATTTATTTACATTTGTCTTTGTGCTAAACTGTCTGACCATCTGTGGATTTGACGCAATTCTGTATTTTCATATAGTTGGACTGCTCCTTCAAGGAGCTGCTTTGCACAGCTTTTATTGTTTCCTTTGCTGTTCACTGTGCAGCCATAAATGTGTTCATATTCCCGTCAAAGTTTGTATAAGGGTTTAACAGTTTTTATTTTTCTCTATAGGCAGCTCAGCAGCAGCTACCGATGGGACGCTGCAGAAGCTTCACTCTCTGAAGCAGAGCAGCGGGCTGGACCCACGATTATTTGTCTGTTATAAGCTCGGCTTTAACTCAGATGTATTCCAGATGTTACAGATGTTATGAACACATTATTGCGGCTGGTAGAGCCCCAACTGTGAAACCAACCATAACAGGCTGAGCCTCAGTACCACTGGTGGAAGTTGAAGAGTTTGACTTGCTGTTGTTTCTTTTGGTTACAGGCCTCCAGGGCCTCTGAAGGCTTTCACTGATTTATTCAGGAGATCTGAGACTGGGGCAGAGAGATAATGAGGATTTTCAGTAGCATATTGACGGTGTAGAGACTCTGATACTTGGTGTATATACTATATCCACAGTGCAGCATTAATGTCCTCATTATAATGGTATATGTAATATGTTGGTGTCAACAAATCACCCGAGCTGGATCTTGCTGAATCAACCTAAACTACACAGTTGTTGTGTGTACATGCATTGTTTGAAGTGGCAAAAAATATATATATATATATGTTAGCACTCCCCGTATACACATGTTGCTGTGTGTATTGGCTGGTAACAACAAATCCTTAAGAATTACATTTTCAAATCCAATTTAAGTCAAGTAGAGCTTTATTGTCATCACAACCAGAACATGATACAGAATGATGCTCTCTTTGGACAATATAGTGCAACATAGGCAGGTAAAAAGACAAGATTTGAAGACACTATACTGAAAAGGACTAAGTGGGGGGACATACATGCATGCCATACTACATCATCATGCCATACATAAGGTTCAGTGTATTTTTCGGTCTAAGAAATTTTTAATTCCTACATTGAACAGAAGATGCTAAGAGATACTGAAAATGTTTAAATGTTTAAAACATGAATCTATTTAACCAAGAAGTGAACCATTTTAATTGTTACTGTAAAAGAAACTGACTGTATACACTAGCTTAAGTGTGTGGTGCAGTGAAGTCATCAGGCCAACATGCCCTTAGTTAGTATTTGACTGTTGAATATCTGTTGTGTTATTGTCTGACTTTGTTCACTCGAGCCTCGTCACCTGAAACAATATCATGGCAATGCAATGCAGACTACCGTGGATTAATAACAGAACAAAATAAATACTGACACCCTCATGGACACATGGAGAGGAGTAAACCAGGGTGGAAACTGCCACAGTCAATGACACAGTGTCCACAATAATGCAGCAATGTGATGAGTCTTTTCCCTTGTCTTGTATCTCGATAACTTTTTCTTCACTCCATGGAATGCTCAGTTCTTATTATTGAGAGCTGACAGGGAAAAGAACGGAAGTAATGGAGTAATAATCATACATTTTCATCCTTGAGCTGCGGAAATCTACTGCACTCGGTAATCGACTCGTCAGGGCTTCCCCACACAGGCAGGCTGCTGGAGGAGAGGGTGAGTTGTGCTGTGTTTTTAATACAAATCCAGCAAAGCTAGCAGATGTTTGATGCTTCGTACTGTGTGCTGGGACTGTACATGTACTGTTGCTGAAGTTTAGTGCTGTTCTCACCATTAATTGTGGCTTTTTGATGGCGGTTTCTAGTTGGAGACACAAGTGGCAGTGTATTGTTTTTGTATGGTCTTTTCTGAGGTTGCTAAAACTAGCTAAGCTAACTTGACCTCTCGAGGGGGAGTCTTACTCGGTGTCAAGGTGTGTTAGACCATGGATTAAACTTACACCGGAATATCCCTTTAATTTCAATCATGACAACAATGATCACACATTTGATTGTTAATACAATATGCTAATAACAGAGCTGATTATATTTCTTAATCACTATAGGTATAATGTCCTTTTACTTGTCGATGGCACATGGCAGGTGAGGGATCTCAACTCTTTTGACACATGACACTTCCCAGCACTCCATTCTATGACAGTCACTGAAGAAGCCTCTTGGATGATGAGAGGTGAAAGTCTTCAAGAAACTGTCCAGTTGCCTAAGATACAGCCCTGAATATGTTGAAATTTGTTTTTGAGAATGTTCTGTGAAACAGGGGTGTCTTCAGAAAACACTTACTAATATAATCTGATACTGAAACTTTAGAACATTTGTTTTTCTTGTGTTGCTTGTACTCAAGATCTTACTGGAAATAGTTTCAAAACTGGATGTCTGAAAAACACAAACACCTTTGACTGCCAAATTTATAATATTATGATGTTACATTTGGTGTTAAAATGGCGGATGAAAGGGGGGAATTATATGATGAAACGACATGCAAAATGTCAGGTTGAGTGGTTGAGTAAGCCACTTTTACGAGTTTACGCAAAGGCAACTGTCACCCGCTGTGAATTCTGGGTAATGTAGTATTTCTATGTTGTTAAGTCATGAAGCTAACTCTTTCGATGTTAGCTGTGAGCGGCAGCTCCGAGTGAAGCAGGATGATGAGAGGAAAGACGGTGATAGTGACCGGCGCTAACAGCGGCATAGGCAGAGCCACAGCAGCGGGCATTGTGAAGCTCCAGGGCCGCGTGATAATGGCCTGTCGGGACGTGAGCAGGGCGGAGGAGGCAGCTCAGCACATCCGACAGGAGACCGGAGCAGACAGCGCACAGCTAGTCGTCAGACAGCTGGACCTCGCCTCTCTCACATCTGTACACACTTTCTGTCAGGACATAATAAAGGTAGCTGCTGTGGAGAGTGCTGTTACAAAGCGACGCTCGCTTTCGAGGCTGTACAACTAACGTGCCTGCGTGAAAACAACGTCAAGCCAAACGCCATTCAAAATTATGCATTTTTTAGAGAAGTGACCGCGACTGTCTCAAAGAAGTATTATGCACCCCACGAAAGTCGGCGATATATTTTCGAATCTACTAGAAAACACATTCGGCATGCATTTGATTTAACAAATATCACGTGTTTTAAGTACACTTTCAATTTTATTGGCTTGTCTTTCCCAGTGACTGCTGCCAGCAAACATGAGACTAACATGTCATGCAGGACGTTTTAGTCAATCAGGTGCTGCTCAGTGGATTTAATGAAAGTCAACTTTAAGAAAACCCCACAGAGACTCACAGGAGTGCGTTTGAAACACGTAACATCATGGGCCGGTTAAGAGAGGCAGAGTTCACACAGCCCAGGAGTTACTGCATGTGTGGAAGCAGTCAGTGTGTTCTGTAGCCTAGTTCACATTTAAAATCACCGAATGCTTGAAGTTAAATGACAGTAATATTTCTGAATGGTGAAAAATAAGATAAAGTTACAGATTATTCCATTATATATTATAATAAACAACAGAGTATCACACACTTAAATATTTGGTGTCTCGGCCAAAAAGTGTTACTACGTAGTTTGACTTCAAGTTGCAGGTTATCAAATGTCTGCCTGCCTTCTATCATTCTATTTAAAAACAAACTTGGCATTAATATTTTGCAGACTAACTGCCAGTAGAGTATCCTGTGCAGCTTCTGTATACATCTAGAACTGAGATGCCAGTTTTTATGTTTTGATTCACTGTCTTGACCATTAAAACAGACAATTCAAGAAAGTCTGGCAGTCAGAATGTATTTTATAGCTTACAGTTATAGTCAGGATTGTCTTTAGGTGTGTCTCATAATCCTCTGTCCTCTGTGCTGCTGAACAGGAGGAACCTCGCTTAGACGTGCTGATCAACAACGCAGGTATCTACCAGTGTCCTTACACCAAAACAGAGGATGGCTTTGAGATGCAATTTGGGGTGAACCACCTGGGACATTTCCTGCTCACCCACCTGCTGCTGGACCTGCTGAAACGATCAGCCCCCAGTCGCATCGTGGTCGTCTCCTCCAAACTCTACAAGAACGGTCACATTAACTTTGAGGACTTGAACAGTGAGCAGAGCTACGACAAGGCCTCTGCATACAGCCGCAGCAAACTAGCCAACCTGCTGTTCACCTGTGAGCTGGCCCGTCGACTGGAGGGCAGCGGAGTCACGGTGAACGCTCTGACTCCAGGCATAGTGAGGACTAATCTGGGGAGGCATGTTCATGTCCCAGTGTTAGCGAAGCCGCTGTTTAACCTGCTCTCCTGGGGCTTGTTTAAGAGCCCAGAGGAAGGGGCTCAGACTTCAGTGTATTTGGCCTGCAGCCCAGATGTAGACAGTGTGCAGGGCAAGTGCTTCGCAGATTGTCAGCCTCAGACTCTGCTGGACAAGGCCACTGACCAGGAAGTGGCCAGTAAACTGTGGGACATTAGCGAAGTCATGGTGGGCATAACCACATAAGATCTGAATTCAATTCAAGCATGCTCACCCAGTAAACTCAACCTGACAGAGACACGTGACTTGCCTTAATTCCTGCACAATTCTACATATTCAGCTCCTTATGTCAAACATGTCTACGTACCGTGTCGCAGAGATTTCTACTGACGTTGTATGTTGCATGTTCGCCAGCCAGCACCGGCGCGCCCTCTCTCATAACACCAGTGTGTACCAGTGAGTTGTATAGCCCCCACAGTTTCACCTGGGAGATACAAGTGTTGAGTCTGCAACATTTCATAAGCCCACTTAGCTTTAAGTGTAATCAAATGAACAAAATAAACTCATATGTGTCAAGAAAGGAAACATTCTTTTATCTGTTATCTATTCAAACTGACCTCAGCTGGTCCTGGAGGCTGTGTTCAGACCCAGTTCAGTGTCCAGTCACGTTCACTCTCAGGCTGCTAAATCCAGGTAAACTCTAGGGCCACTGGCGCCCTGTGTTTTTGTAGCAACTTTGAATTCTGGCTATATTTTACAAATGACACCTTTAATTCACTGGTTACTGGTGTGGTTACCATGGTGATAGCTACAGTATGGCTGCAGGTAACAGCAGGGAGGTGACAGAACAGAACTTGTGTGTGATCAACAGTTTCACATCTGCTCTCAGTCATCTTTATATTTTCAAATTGTAAGGCTGACTCACAGATGGCTGGCACTGTATCCTTCTTTTTTTATTGCTTTGATTCTAGGAATATCCATGTTGTCCTGGAAAACCATGTTTTCATTTAAAGGGCTATTTAAATAATACATATTTTTCAAATGAGTTTCTTCCTGTAAGTCATAGAGTCGAACATGAGCGCACTACTTCCTGCCAAAGCTGAAACACATTAGAGATTTCCCTATTTCTTGTTTTCATTGTGCTCTTCACTGGCTTATTTGTAAAATGTGATGTTGTGTTTTTCATTCATGCATCAGTCATTATTTAGTTGCATTTGAATCAAAATGTCATGATAGTGGATTTGATTTCTGTCTCAAATGTAAAAACTTTTGAATCTTGAACTGGCTAACCACTGAATAATTAAACAAGATAATAAATCTGACCAGACGTTTGATTTCAACCTGCAGTCACTGAGAGCGTCATTGTTCTGAGGACACATTTCAGTCCTTACTGAAATGATCCACTCGTAGCTCCACATCAAACCACAGCATTGTATATCATCAGTGCACTTCACATTGGATATTTACATCTGTTCTGACTTAGTAGCAGACCCTCTCTAGAGCCAGTGTTTGGTTTGTCCGCTCTGGGCTACTGTAGAAACATGGCAGTAACACATGGCAGACTCTGTGGAAGAGGGCCGGCTCCCTCTGTAGATATAAAAGACTCTAAGGTAACAAACTACAACACTTCTTAGTCCCAAGCGATTGGTGACACTAATGGACCTTTAAGTAGAACACTGCTGAGTTAAAAAGAAAAGTAATTTTCAATGTCATGGTATATAGAGAGACAATTATTCCATATATTCATATATTTTATATATATAACAAAATAATTTCCCAGTCTGGGATCAATAAAGTAATTCTATTCTATTCTATTCTATTCTATTCATATATTTGATTTATTTTTATTTGAATATTTAAATATACTCATCCAGACAACTTGAAACTAGCAGATTTATATTAGAAACAGTTTGAAAAATTCTCACTTCAGGTTTTTTCAATGTTTTCACAGGACAAACAATCAAACACAATTGTATATATAAGTATATTAGTGACTCATCGGGATAAAGATTTTAGCTTTTTTTTTTCTAATGTTGAACCGTGTTGTGTAACCAGTGTCTCGGTCAGCAGCTTTAACTGAGAAGAATGACCAATAAATGATTGTCTCTCATGTTCCCTTAAATAACCTCGCTCTGTGAAGGACCCGTGCAGCAGCACTCAGAGGTAGGTCTGTTATCTTATTGTGCTTTTAGCCTCTATAATCAGGTGTCTGTAATAGAATAATGCCCAGCGACTTGCTTCATTTACAGACTGCCTCATTTACACACAGACTCCAGGGGAGGAGGAGGAGGAGGAGGAGGAAGAGGGGGGTGAGAAATCCAACTTTTTCAGGGGTTATTTAGGCTTCAGTCAGCCATGCTGGTTGCTCTGACTGTGGTTATTAGCTGGGAATGTTTGCTCTCCAGGTCACCCATAGATAGAGCACTTCTCTCTACATGAAGTGGGAGACCCCGAGGATACATAATGACTTTCCCACCTGTATTGTTCATTAGGACATTTTCTGGATCATTTACAGAGAGCTGGAACACAAGGTAGAAACACAGAGGCATATAGCAAATGCTATAACTCCATCTCACACAGAATGCTCCTGGGCCTTTGTAATGGCAGCTCCATTCTATTTACTTTACAAATAACTCCAATTAGTGCAATTACAGAGTTTAATGTCCTTAATCGGCACAGTAATATTGATAGGTACCGCAATGCTGATACAGATGTGAGGGCTGCGCTCAGGCTGCTTATGCCCCAAGGTCCAACACATAATGGTTCAGTTAAAGGCGCATTAAATCTGTCTTTTCCTCAGCTTCTGTTGGACTGCTCACTGTGCTCAGGTCTCCAGCATAATCAACCTATAAACTGAAACAAAAGCAAAATGTTAAGTACCACTACACCTATTTTATAAATCAAACTGTTCCCTCATTTACATTTTGACATACGTGACTGTAATTCTGGCTGTTGCAATGTGGTTCATGGCCACACTACTGTTACAGCCTGATGGATGACAAGCGTAGTCAGTCATCCACCACTATAGTCCAGACTGAAATATATCAACCACTATTGGATGGAAATAACATTTTCAAGAGCTTTACACCATAAAAAAAAGTAAAAAGTATCTATCATAAAGGTGTAGTTTGAAAGAAATGGCTACAACTTTATTAGTTACATGTAAGTTATTGAGACTTTAGAAAGTCTGATGACTGTGCATTTATATATTTCAACATTTTAACCCAAACAATTACATTTACTTCATTATGCATATATATGTACATTACATAGTTTTTAAAAATCAGTCTGAATACACATAATTTCTAGGTAATATACAAGACTTAAAAGTATACTTTGAATAATGTTTCATAGTGCTCATTATGTCATTTTTGCATTAAACAGTTCTGGGATGTTTTTTTCAAATCAGTGAGTAGCTGCTCTGTCACCATGAAATGACCAAATGCTAAATGTGCTAAATGCTCATTCCTAATCTCTCGACTTGATGGAAAAACACTCAAACACCTGCACAGTTGTTATCTGGCCTGTTAGGTTTCCGAACACAGACTGAGAGGTGAGTAGAACACACAGTGTGACAGCCTCTGCTTAACTGTCAAGCTGACAAGTTCGGTTTTGGCAATTGTCACTGGACTGCTGGTGAAAGTGAATACTACTGCTGGCAGTTGGATGATGTTTCTGTCATTAACAGTTCTGACAATACACCCAGAGTAACGCTGACGTGGAGGAGATTTGCTGCTTTTGAGACTGATACTAAATAAATCCACTACCAGCTTTAATAGATTACAATAAGGTTAGGATTGGTTTATTTATTATGTCTTTATATGCGGTCTTAAAGGTTAGGAGAAAGTGTGTCTTAATCCTCTAACACATACTTTGGTAAGCCCACATGAAGCCAAACAGAAACCTCTGGACATCATATTACCACTCAAGACAAACAACATCTGGTAAAAAATAGTCAAAGAACAAAAACTACTGTGTGTGTGTGTGTGTGTGTGTGTGTGTGTGTGTGTGTGTGTGTGTGTGTGTGTGTGTGTGTGTCATCATGGGGCAAAGTGTGGCTTCAAGAGTTTGAAGGTGGGTCTGGTCCGACCAATGAGTACTGAGTACTGATGTAACTAGAGATGGGATCACACAAGCTGTGACGCCTCTAACGTGTTACATGAGTACGCAGAAGTCATTACTACATTATTACATTAGTACTCAGTACTCATGGACAGAACCGAAGCCATCTTCTAACTAGACCTTCATTTTGATCTCAGCTACACACCTGTAATGCCCCCCCCCCTCTGCTTTTACTTGAGTACAGTTTTTAGCTACTCTACCCACCTCTGGTTATTTGTCATATGGGGTACACTGGTTACTGATGGGTTGCACTGCGCCGAGCGGGGATCCCCATCAGCCTGTGCTCTGGTGAATGAAAGGTGAGCAGGAGCTGGTCTCTGCGAGGAGAAAGCCCATAAATCATCTGGAAGAGTTTAGTGTAAAGTAGCAGGAGAGGCGGGGGCCCAAGGAGTGCTTGTCTTCAGCCTACCGCTTGGCCAG
Organism: Lagodon rhomboides; assembly: GCA_039737535.1. Taxonomy (NCBI): domain Eukaryota; kingdom Metazoa; phylum Chordata; class Actinopteri; order Spariformes; family Sparidae; genus Lagodon; species Lagodon rhomboides. Next base: position 2,671,659 of record CM077801.1, read on the forward strand.
AGGGATTTGTTTTCTTTAACCAGTCACGAGAAGAGAGACGGGGCCTGCTCCTTCCCTTCCCCTTCTGTTGCTGTCAAACACACACATGTTCTCTCACATATAGCCTCTCTGCAAGCTGGTGTATTCTCATTAATATAAACACTCTCTGGCTATTGTTTATGCCATCACCTCAGCTAACTGTCTTGTAACTGAGGAAGAATGTCGTATGCTTACAAGGCCTAAACTAGAATTAAACAATTACAGGGTTATGTTGTGGTTCAGGTTACACAGGGTTAAGGTTGAGGGCAACACTTGAGGTTAGGCTCTGCCAATCCCACCGAAGAATTAGAGTCTGAACGGAAGTTCTCTTTGAGAGTTCCCGGCAGAAAGTTCTTTTTAAAGTACTTCAGGATGTTAATAACTGCGACTGAAGTTTTTCATCACTGTTGAAGTAACTTTTTAATTTGCACCCACCTACAGGTCGTTAAGAAGACTACCTACCAGTGAAAATAGTGACTGAAAGTTCAAGAGGTAGCAAAAAAGAAAAGAAGAAGAAAAAGAAGACAGCAAATGACGATGATGGTTGGCATGTTGATACTAACGTGAATAGTAACCACATCCATTTATTAACTGATTTACAGTATGGAGACTGACATTTCTTTGTATGGTTTCCTGAAGATCAAGGACACCTTTATTTTTAGCAATGATAGAGAGATTACCAGAGGATGAATCTAAACTATTTGGGTGATCCTCCTGCTGCCGCAAGCCTGAAGTTTGTTTCTTTTTTATATATTATCATTTTGGCCTTAGCTGCTTTACTGTATCTGACAGGAAAGCTTGAGAGTGATAGGAAATGGGATGAGAAAACAGAGGGGCAACATACAGCTGAGGGCCACAGGTCAGACCCTAACCCTGGACCAGTGGTGAAGGACGCAACCTGTGTACATGGGGTGCACACTTCACCAACTGAGCCACTGGGTCAAGTTTTTATGTTTCAATATTTTGCCATGCCATTTGGTTCAGACATTCATGTCTCAGAATAAGTTGTAATAACTTTGGTGATCCCTTCACTTCTCACCTGCCATCATCTAGTCCATGCATCCATCATCTGTAACCACTAAGGAGCCGATCCCAGCTGGCATTGGGCGAGCAGCGGGGTACACACTGAACAAGTCTCCAGTTCACACCAATTAACCTCACTTTTATGTCCTTGCACTGTGGGTGGAAGCCGTAGTACCAGGAGAGAACCCATGCAGGTCACCATGCTGCCCTCCATCATGTTGTCAACATTCATGACCAAAACTAATGACATCCCATCAGCCTCATCCTTATGCAGATGCTAATGCTAAATATTACTTGCTAAACATTGTTGGGTACACTGGTAGGGCAGGTTTGGTCATTAGCAATTAGTAATTACTATTAGTTATTATTAAAAAATATAAAACAAATTATTAATATAAATTAATAATTAGTAGGTGCCACCCTGGAATCAGGGACTAAAAACCAAATGGAAAAACAGTCTCAAAAAGGTTCCTGACTGAAAATTTGTGTGAATGTTCCCTAAAGTCTGAAAATCTGTAAATGGTTGATGGTAAGAAACTTTGTATTAATTCACATTCAAATATTGCATAAAGTTAGGTTTTTTTCCACATGTAATTTGTAACATGGTATTATCCATGTAGAGTGATCTTTAAGGAATATATTGGTGCAGCGGGGACAAAGTTACTTTGTAATACAGCATATCATCTTTGTAGCATGTTGTTTCCACATTATGATCATCACCACATTAAAGTCAGAAGAAAGACTTCCAACTTGGGAAATGGCACCATCAGAGGAGTTTGTGAATGTGGATTTCTCCAGCTCTGGCAAAGCGCAAAAACAAAGAGTAGGGATACTGTGTGCTGCACAGTTTTACAGTGAAACCTACTGGGGAGCAATGCTGTCAGTGACAGTACACAGGCCCTGTGTCCATATCATATTTCAGTAAACACAGCAGAGGCGACAAATCAGGATATGGTCATAAGAATACTTTCTGTGTAAACTGTAACTTATTTGAAAGGTATGAACAAACATTGTCCTGTTGAATGAAAATACTCAGAGGTCGTTTTTCATTCTGTGAAGGAAATTTAAAAAAAAAAAACGTATACTGTTGTTTAGTTAAGGACTTGTTAAGTGTGATGGGTCAAGAAAAATGAGATGTAATGATAAAACAGCCAACAGTTTATCCACATTATCTAAACCACTGTATTCTGAGGTCATCACAACTGATATGTTGCTAGTAATCCCCCATTGTACAGAAAGCATTGTGGGCACACAGCTAGCTGCAATAAGTGCAGTAGGTCAAAGTTCAAGCAGGAAGTGGGTCTGGAAACTGTGATGAAGTACACAACAGACAGTTTAGGTATTAACTTTACTGTTCAGCTTTATTCAAATAAGTTTGACTGACCATAGTTTCCAACCTGTCTGATTAAATGATCCTTGACTACACCAAACACCTGGTTAAGGTTAAAGTATTTGTAGTGCTTTTAGTGGTTAATTACAGATGAATTATGGATAAAGTTAATTTTTTTTTTTATTTTCTAGAGCAGCATGAAATGTTACCATCTTTCAGCATTGCCTCATTCTTAAAGCAGTGCTGTGGTGTTTCTGTCTGACTCACTGTGACGGAGCTCAGTCTTGGTCCCACGACTAAGCAGAAACACAGAGCAGAGAGAGATCATGGCCTTGGTATTCAGTCCCTCAGAGGTGGACCGTGTCAGCGTGTGCAGCACCTGAGGGACTGGATCCACCGTATTGACTGGAGTGAGACCTTTAGAAGTTACCAGTTGTTAATATCACAGCGAACTGTGTCGACATCCGTGTCCCCCCTCCCCTGCCCGCTCTCCCTGCTCTGAAAGCAAGTCGTCTGCAGAACATCACTGACTTGGCAGTTGTCAGCGTCTGCTCCGACGCCCATACATCATTCAGGCTGTGTGAAAAATGTGTTCCTTTTCTTCCTCTGAATGCTCCACATCTCTGTGGACTCGGACTGTTAACATCCTCCTCGTTTCACATTCACATCTACAGTTTGTTGTCCTTTTTCGTACTAAGCTTAGAGAAGGACAATACCAGGAACAATACTGCAGTGTTTCTGCAAACTAAATGACTAAGCAGTGTGTTAGAAATGGCTTAAAGGAAAAAAATGTGACCACTTAACAACTTTCTGTCAAATTCACATTCATTTTCGTAGTTCATAACACTGCTAGACGTGGGACAGAAGATAAATGTATCCTCACTCAGTGGTGAAAATGGTTTTGACATTGCAGAACTATGGTGTTGTGGCTCCCTCTCCTGCAATAACTGGGAATGGCTACTTCGTTGTGGTAGGTAATGAATCAAAAATGGGTGTGTGTCTGTCCTCCGCTCTATCATGTTTGTCTGTGAATGGTATGGCGATGTTTTTTCTCCTGCAGAGTCCACCGGGCACAGGTCTCCTCAAAGACGGCTGACACAATCTGGGGACCTTGATCGGAGAGGATGTAGACCGGCACACCCCAGCGTGTCAGAATTTCCATTGTTAGGATCTGGGAGACCGTCTCGGCGGTGGCCTTGCGGAGAGGAAACATCTCCACCCACCTCGTGTAGTAGTCAACAAAGACGAGGAGGTAAAGGTTCCCATTTGAGCTCCGAGGAAAAGGTCCCATGAGGTCAACTCCCAGCACTACTCTGTACACTTTATCCTCCAAAATGGTGAACTTGGTGGTCGGTGTTTCGTGCACTTCTCCCTTGTCTGTAATTTTTGTCATACAGGTTGTGGATTTCAGTATCCTCCTGTTGGGCCTTCCAGATGGCTCCATCAGTAACCTGGAGGTGTTTGGTTGTATCCCTCTTGGAGAGAAGCACAACAGCACAAGTGGCAGATGATTGCTGAAAATCCTCTACAGTGGCCCGGGACAGAGTGTCAGGCACAGGATTGTACTTTCCTTTATGATATTCCACAGTGAAGGAAAATTCTTAGAGGCGAAGGGCCCACCGGATCAGCCGAGTGCTGGGTTTGTTGGTTTTAAAAACCCAGACAAAAGAGGAATGATCGGTCACCACTGTGAAAGGTCTAAATAATATCTCCATTTCTCCAGGGCCCAGATGACAGCGAGACATTCCTGCTCGGTCGTGGAGTAGTTCCTCTCAGCCTGATTTAAGGTCCGGCTGGCGAAGGCGATCACCTGTTCCGTTCCCAGTCCAGTCTGCTGAGCTAGAACGGCTCCCAATCCAATATCACTAGCATCGGTATAGACGATAAAAGGGAGATTGAAGTCAGGATGTCCCAGGACTGGGGAAGAAATCAGGAGTTGCTTTAGGGCCTCAAAAGCTGCCTGACTTGAAGCAGTCCAGATGAACTTGGCTCCTTTTCGCTTGAGAGCATTGAGTGGCTCGTCAGCTAAGAAAAACTGGGTATGAACCAATGATACCAGCCTGCCATCCCAAGAAACCTTTAGAGCTCCTTAATGTTTTACGGGATGGGAAAGTCTTGCCCGGCCTTTGTTTTTTCAGCATCCACTTCAACCCCAGCGGCGGAAACAACATGGCCAAGGAACTTCAGGGAGGTGCAGAAGAACTGACTCACCTTGATAGAACTGATAGAAGCCAAAGGAGCAGACAAAGCCCCCCCGCCTTCTACAGATAAACTGAGGAACAAATTGATGAACTGATTTTGTGTTGGACTTTGGCTGTTGAACTTTGATGAATATATTATGCATTGAACACTGATGCCCCCCCCCCCTCATTTTGTTGGACATTTACCTTTGGCCTTTTTGGATGAGGACTGTCTGTTATGATTCGAAGCCTAAGCTAGATCCAAACTGTGAGACAACCTAAGATTTAAGGACTAAAGGAAAGATGACTACAGAATCCTAACTAATACCAGGAAACCTTTATTAATTAAAATCCTTGAGGACAAAATAAATCACATACAGAGCATCAAGGTACTGTATTATTATAGATCATGAGACACTGCCTCAGCCAAATATCTAACGTGTAAGTATTAGATATAGTTTCGTGAAATATTACAACAAAATCTAAGTAGAACAATGATGAAATCATATGAGAAACCTTATATAGTACATGTACAAACATACTTTCAGCTTCCTTTATGAGAAGATAGAGGACATTTAAATACTTTCTTCTGACTGATTTTAGAGACTCAGCCTGTAACTGAAGCCCTTTTTATCCCAGTGAATGCTTCACCTGAACAATCAAATACACTGGGGTGAAATCAAAACCTCATTTTTACTTTGTAAACTAAGTAACATAATGATAATAATAATAATAATAATAATAATAATAATAATAATAATAATAATAATAATAATAATAATAGTTAGTTAAAATACAGTGAACAACGCAAAAACTCCATAGAGCAAGGCACATGGGTAAGCTACCAACAGCTGCTGACCCTCCAAAGCCAAGGTGGAGGTAAAGATCTTGGAGGCGGAGAAACTACACCAACCAACCGCTAATAAGACCAGAACTGTACCCAGGATGCCTCTGTGAAAACAAAAAGACAGGTGTAAAGTAACATGAACTGTCCCAAAGGGTGATTTAGCCTTCTTTGTCAAACTAAAACCAGTTTTATTTAAAAAAGGTACACAGAGACATATTTGAGTGTAAGTACAGATATCATACTAAAACATGAGTTTGATCTAAGTGACAGTCACTCATATACGAATTGTACTTGAGTAAAAGTCTTAAAGTATCTGATATTAAAGGTACCTAAGGATCAAAAGTATAAGTAAAAGTAAATTATACACTGTCGACTGATTATTGGCCTGGCCTGTTTTGGGTTTGATCCCTGAGTTCTACCTTTTACAGTACACCTTAAACATAAGTGGCTTGCTCATGAGTACTTCGACAGTTGTGCTCGGCTGCGCACAGGTGATCTGAATCCACCGCAGTCAATCCAAAGAGATTTTGAAATTCAGCCAAAATAAAAAAGACAACAAGTCCTACAAAATGGTACTGCTACATGTTTGTATGCTAATAGTTGCTTTCTGTCTGTGTTTTTATTTCACACAGCATCCCAGCTTGTTTTGGTCACAGAAACAACACCCAACCACTGAATATACTTACTGTAGAGAGTAGAAGACAGCTAATGCAGAGATGGCCACCATGGGCAGCAGGCAGTAGCCCAAGACACTGGCCACACAGCCGTAAGACACTGACAGGGAGCTCATCAGACTCAGCAGAACGTACATCCCAATACAGGACGTAGCACTGGTCCCATACACATAACCAAAGTGAGCTTTACCTGCCTAAATATATGAGAATAAAGAAATAAACACACTTGTTAATTGTACATATTATATATTACATATTATACAGCGCAGCACTGAATGTTGAATAGTGTCTCTTGTATTGGTCATATACTTGGTTTAGATTGGCAGCAACATCATGTTTTTAACCCACCATCATTAAAGTGACCCCCAGTGCAATGCAGAAGACGATAGGACCCGTCAGATCAGTCTCATTCATAATGCTGCCATCTGCAGGTTTAAAAGGGTTCAACACTGTCAGTGCCTTCTGCCAGATGTGGTCCAAATTGATGCCCAGCTCTAGACAATGTGCAGAAAGAGGGAGGAAAGAAATAAAGTAATTGAAAATCCAATCTTTCTATGTTGTTTGCGTGCAGTGCAGAAAATGCTCCTCCGGGTCAGCGGCTTATGCTTGCTGTTTGTTGTTGAGTAAGGTTCCAGCTACATGTGGCTTTCATTTTGCATGGATGCAGGAATGTTACATGCAGTCATCAGTTGGTCCCTCAGCTGTTTCCTGGGGTCAACACATTTTACCTCTATATGAATGGATGATTGCTGGCTGGATTTAAATTAATACAACATGGTAGTTATGATTAACAAATGAAAACATATTTTGTAAAAAATAAAAATCTTGCCATGAGGAAACAAAAGATCTTTTTTACCCTCAAGAAGGGGAGGTTCCTCTTCGAGAGAAGCTGTTCCTGTGCTATCCACGGTCCCAGCAGGATGGTAGAACTGTCCAGTGTACTGCTGCTCCATGGAATGATCCACATCACCTGGTGTAAAAGCCTGTGTGCCACTGAAAACAACACAGGTGCAATAAGACATATTCATATTATACCTCACTGAAGAAGTATCAAAGTAGTAATATGATAATGATGTATATGATTTAAAGGTAGGGAAATCATTCAGCAAAATCTCTAGCTGTCATAAGCCAGACATATACAAGTGATTCTAGGATTCATTTGGTGTAAAAATGTAAATGTACACTCTTTTCCAAACTCTGCCACTCCACTGATCTTTGTGTGTCATTCACAACTCATCAAGTCCTGACATTTTGGGATTGTAGTTCTGGATGGCCACCATCCCAAAAAGTTGATGCGATGAGGTGGAAATGAGACTCAAAAATCAACTTTTCTTACAAATAGGACCTTTAGGTTAGTGCGATTCCTAGATGTCCCAGAATGCATTTTGACAGCCCTAGTTTTTACAACAACAAAAAAAATCATATATCATCTAGACTTAAATCTAGGGCCATCCTCAAGAGTACTTACTCATCATAATAAGCAGGGCTTTGGGAATTGTAGGTTTCGTAGTAGGCCACAGGTTGACCCTGGTCATCTATGTAATATCCTGTGTGGTAGAAGTCCTGGTCCAACTGCTGGAAGTCCCCCATGCTGAATAGAAGAACAGAGTTGAGACAAATTATTATAAAACAATGGAGAATGAGGTTCCATAAGAACAGAGAGGCCTTCATCAGTGCCTTGTGTTACTAGAACTTCAGACACCTGATAACATCAGGATCCAGAGTTCTCTGTGGCCATGGGATGATGACAGTGAGGAAAGTGAAGATAGGCTTCTTCATACTTTGGTTTTGACTAGTGACCATCGGCAGTTTTTAGCTGCAGCCCTATAATGACTAATGTCTATCGCTGAATTACTGAGTGAGTGATCTGATGAAGTGATGAGGTTACGCCATTGGCCGGTCCAGTGTTGGAGGTTTCCCATTAGCACTGTGCTTTTAAAATGAATAGGCATGAGCAGTCCTGAGGCTGTTACAGTGACACCTGGAGAAATACAAGTACAATCATATCCTGAGGAAGAGTTTATGCTTTTTTATGCTAACACAAGACACCATTGCATGGACTTGCATGGATTAAATAATCAATAGAGCTTTTGTTGCTTTGTGGAATGCATGATGCATTAAAAGACAAGAAATGAAGATTGATGGATTCACAGTAAAATTATCTTAATACCTGCGGTGTCTAATTTGATACACATACTTTCAAAATGATATTACAAATAAAATAACATTTACAAAATTAGGTGATTGTATGTTGCCTCAACCCAGTAAAAATGGCAAAAATATTCATGTAAAACCACAAGTGGGTCACAAGTTTATGACAGCCATTTTGGATGTCTCTTTTAAAGGCCCTCTAGGAAATCCCATCTGACCCCAGGTAGAATTATCTGTGCACTGCACGTATGTGATTGCATGCAACTATTTTTTACGCTGACGATGTAGAAAGTCTCAGTCAAATATGATTCACTTTCCGTTACAGCGTCTACGTCCTCAGGAGCACGTTGACCATACACAGTCCAGACTTACACTAGGTTTCTACTTAGTCTTGTTATTTTCTTCTCTGTCAAACATCTGTCCGTCATGTACCAAATGTGTTGTTTTAATTTCTGAATAATTCTAATTCTTGTTTGCATCAGAACATTATTGTTATTTTATCATCCCAAAAATGAATAAATCTGATTCTTGGACTTATTTCACTGAAGATATTTTGACTATTCATTGCAGGAAAAGCACTGGTGGAACTAATAAGATGAATGATGGCTCTGCCCCAGGATTATTACAAACACCTGCCAGCCAAGTAAGGCCGGCAGGTGTTTGGCCAGTTGATTAGATGACGCCTAATCAGGCTAGTTGAGTGCACCTGCACTATGGGTGGGACTATGGGTGGAACTTAACATATATGAGTTGGACATTCTCTTTCATTGCATATCAATGCCCTGAAGAAGACCACTTGTGGTTGAAACATGTTGGCTCTTATTTTAATGATTTAAGCCATACCTAAATAAAGGCTTTTTATCTATTCCTTCTCCTTTTTGATACTTTTTTGAGTGCCTGGGACCCGCTGTTTCTAAATTTGATTTTTTCCCTACCCCAAGAGCACCCACGGACTGTATCTCTGCCTGAGCGCCTGGTTGAATTCCTCTTACAGCAAACTATTGCTATTTAAATTTAAATCCTCATTTTACCCTCTGGTTCCCCTGAGTTTGGGAACCTGTAATTGTCAATGTAATGGTTAAATATGTTCTTTGAATTATTATTCAAAATTACTGTCAGTCTGACGACCTCGGCTCATGACAAACAATCTAACAGTAAAAGAGCAATGACGAGTATATAGGCTGACAGGCCACGTAGCTATCTCTTCTTTCCTCCTCAATAAACTCACCTGATTGAGTCTGAAGCACTCAGCCAACAGTGTAGAAGGCTTCCTCCCAGACGCTTCACAGAGTTGTGTGGTGTTGTCAGGGGCAGAGAACATGTGAAGCCCAGCCTGTTAGAATATACTATTAATAGTTGGCTATATTTAGACCTGGTCTCAGAGACTTTGCAGTTTTAGTTGAGACAGAATCAAGAGGCGCTGAGCAGTTCTCATATCTGCGTCCATGCTTGACATGTCTTTTATTTACACCAAACAACAAGCATTGTCAAAATAATACTGAAGTATACAGTAAACAATATGACAACTTATTCAACCTGTATTTACATATATTTTTTTTTAGAATACATAGCTGAGCCACTTTTATCATCACCTTCTTACTGAACTTCTGACAGAATTAAATGGCTTGGTGTACTATTTTAATTCCAGTTTCTAGTTTATATACGTGATTTTGCTTGTGGAATAATTGAAAAGACACAATTGGAGTTTTTTGATCAAAATGACTGACTCCAGAGGGTTATAATGCAAACGGTGGTACCGTATTGTTGTACAAAGCCAAAAGAAAAGTAGCTGTTTAACAGTTTCAATATGTAATGCTGCTGTATAGAGCTGATCAGCGGTAATATAGAAGTTAAAAGCATTGGTGTAAGTTTGTCTCCTATCACTGTATAGGTAAATCACTGTATTTACATTAGACATGAGGAGAATGTTAATATAATTATAGCAAATGCACAATATCATCATAGTGCAACCTTTACATGTTCCCTGTTTCATCAGTTAACGTCTCAATCGCAGCACGCTTCTGATTGGACAACACACAACTATGCGACACTGCAATTATTACAGTGTCGACATAGAATCAGAGTCAATTATAAGTTGAGCAGCTGTTGTGCGCAGTGCGTCAGTGCGCAGTGCGTCACGAGGAGCAGGAATGCTGCGCAGCACTGAGCGTCCTCAACACTTCCTCACGAGCCGGAAACAAAACAAGTGTGTCATGTGATTCCTGCTGTTAGCTCTGGGCTGTTATGTTGCTGCTCGATGTTAACTGATTTAAAGAAGGTATGTTATCCATTGACCTGCTGTGTTTGTATCCCTGTCAGTCTGTCTGTTACTTTATCTTCTCAGAGTCATTCAGCATGCAGAGGCAAAGCTCGCATTTCACACACTACAGGAAGTAACAGCTGGCTAACTCCCGTCAGTTATCTAACTTAGCTCACTAGCTGCTATGTTAGCACGCTTTAATCCACTGTAAAGAGCCCACAGTCGTTCATTAACAACCGGTGAAGTTTCTCTGTTTCGCTTCATGGAGCCTGTTTCTCTCCACAGTAGCTCAGCGGTCTGGAGAACAGGATAGAAGACTGGCCACCATGGCTGATGTGAGTGTGGCCTGTCTCTCTGTCTGTCTGTCTGTCTGTCTCTTTTCCTCTGGTCAGCCCTGCCCTTCTCTAGCACGGAGAAAGAAACACATTATGGAATATTTCTATTTATAAAAACAAATAAAAAGTCTCATATGTGGTGTATACAGTGTACCAGTAAGACACAGCTTGAGGGAAAACCTCTAAAAGAAACTCTTCTTCTTTGCAGGATTTGAAGAGATACCTGTACAAACAGCTGCAGAGGTGTGTAGAAATGATGTGACATGCTGGTGAAGCTGTGGTGTTTGTTCATAATGTGTTGAGTCATTGTAAAAAAAATGCTGTTTGTTCTCCTCCTTCAGTGTTGAAGGTCTTCATGCTATTGTGGTGACAGACAGGGACGGTGTCCCAGTTATCAAAGGTAAGGCACTGTCTCTGAATCCATCATCCTCATTTATTATATTGGCCAAACTACTGTATATGCATCCTTTCTATCACACCACGGTTGTCTGCATTTCCACTACAACCCCACAGTGAAGGGGAACAACACTGATCCATGGCACTGTGGTCCTGTTGGGTCACTGTGTGGAGAGGTATTGTATTGCTGTCATTGTGTCTGTGTGCCTGTAGTTGCCAATGATAACGCCCCGGTCCACGCGCTGAGACCTGGCTTCCTGTCCACGTTCGCTCTGGCCACAGATCAGGGCAGCAAGCTGGGCCTCTCCAAGAACAAGAGCATCATCTGCTACTACAATACCTACCAGGTCAGAAGACGGCTTTCACAATCACCTGTGATAGATTTGTCTGATAAATGATGCAAGTCTTTGCTCCTTCAAGTCGACTCCAACCACCAAAATGATGTATAATGATGATTGAACATTTATTTACAGCTGTAAATACTACATAGCCTGTTTCTGCAGAAGCTTTACTCAGCTTTTAGATGTTTCATACCACCCAACACACGAGCTGTGGATGTGATCCCCTTTTCCTGTTTTTGTGTCTGTTGTGTCTCCGTGCTGAACAGATCGTGCAGTTCAATCGGTTACCACTGGTCATCAGTTTTATTGCCAGCAGCAACGCCAACACAGGTAACTAACCATCTCTGTCGATAATCACTGTACGATGTTCACCTCAGTCTGTAAGAACAGTTGTTTCTATTGTTTTTCTAAAAGCCACACATACTAAAAACCAAGAATCAGAAATATTATTATGAATAAATAGGTATGTGTTCAGATGGCTGGTTCTATTCTGGATCCAGTTCCATGTTGGTAAGATACCTGGACTTGTAAAACTCTTGTAGATCATCTCTTGCCTTTTTCTGACACTTTGTGCAAAAAAGAAAAAAAAAACAAAAAAAACTGGTGAGCCTTACAAGCCATGCTAACTGAGCGACACAGTCGTTCAGATATTTGTGGGTGAGGCGTGAACTAAGAGTGGAGAATTTAAAGTATGACGTTGTGGCATTTGATAACTTGAAAAGGACGAGTGCTCGGTCTCAGCCTACTGCTGGTGTTGCACCTTCTTTGGCTACTCAACAGCGAGTTAATGATATTTTTCTCATTAGTATAGAATTACAGTCACTGTCAGTCTGTGCGCCCTGTTCAGAAGCTCTGCAGATATCAGAGAACAGATTTGTATTATATTGTAAAACAAAACAAAAAACACAGTAATGATGTTTTAGCTGCTGACCAGTAGGATTAATAGTTTAATACTGTAGTGGAAAGGTTGTGGAGGCAGAAGGTTAATTTTCTGAGGGATAATAAGCTTGTTAAGTATCTGCCTGCTGTAGTCGGCGACCTGTGCAGAGCTGTTACTTTGTGCTGCTGGTGGTGTCATCAGAAAGATCAGGTGTTTAACACAGACGTGGCACATCACCCTGTCATTTTTCACATGTGCTTCTCTTGTTTGTTGAGCATCTAGTCGACTGTTAAAGTAAGGACGGTCCGCTTTGTGTGTCCTCAGGTCTCATCATGAGTCTGGAGAAGGAGCTGGCTCCTCTAATAGAGGAGCTGAGGCAGGTGGTGGAGGTGACATAAGCTCTAACAGACAGAACAACGCTTAGCAGGATCCACAGCAAAATCACTCGCCTGGATCACATCCTGCTCACTGAATCTCTGTCTCTAAAGGGTGCATTCATGTCCTGTGGGAAAACCTGTCTGGAGGTTTTCACACTTCCAAAGGATTTCTTGGAAGTGTTACCATCTCCTGACCTGTTTACATCCTGATTCAACTTTCCTGTGCACGTTTCTTTCTGTTGACTTTGCTTTCTGCCATTTTCTATAGACTTTAGGTGCTCCTCATCAGCATTTTCACAGCTAAGACAGAGTTTATATGTCAAATCAAATGTCATGAAGTCTGAATAAATGTTAAGTTTTTGCACCTAAAGTGGTTTCCCTGTGTTTTTACATTGTTAAAGGAACAGTGCACCCAAAAATGAATATGCGAGTCATAATTCTTCACTTTGTTGTTTTTATTTAAAATCAATACAGCCATTAACGTCCTCAGTGAATTCTCATGCAACACTCACCACCCATAGCTGAGGGGTCTGTCTTTCCTTTCAGACATGTGACATACAGTATGTGCATGGACACAGGTAACCGCATGACTTCAGTACAGTGACTGACTACAGATCAGCCACAACGTTAAAACCACTGACAGGTGATGTGAGTAACATTGATCTTCTCGTTACAAGGCAATGTTCTGCTGGGAAATATTGGGTCCTAGCATTCGTGTGGACACCACCCATTCAAACACTGCGAGGGCCAAGTGCACCCCCGCCTGGCAACGGCACTCCAACAGCAGGACAGTGAGCCCTGCCACATCACAACAACTGCTCAGGAACGGCTCAAAGGACGTGATAAAAGCCCCGTTTACATGAAGGGAAAACACAGATATTTCCAAGTGGAGAATTTGGAAAACTCTGGTTATGTGTTGTCGTGTCAGCTGGGAGAAACGGGGTTTTAGGTTCTCACGCTCATTAGGCTATGCGCCAGAAAATGCTTCACGTCATGTGAGCGCCTTGTTATTTTGAAAGGAACAGGAAGTCGCTCGTGTTATTCGTTGTTGTTGATTCTGAGCATTCTGATTGGCTTGCATGGCTTTATCCTTCTCCCTACACTGCCGCCCAGAGGTTTGGCAGAGTTATAATGGCGCTCGACGGCGTATTTATGTGGGTTGAACTTTTTTGAAAACGATGTTGTGTGCACGATGTTATTTTTGAAAATGGAGGAGGGGAAATATTAGTTTCTCCCTGCTATGTATAAACGTGGCCAAAGAACACAAGGCGTTGACCCGGCCTCCAGATTCCCCAGATCCTAATTTGATCAAGCATCCATGGGACATGTCGGAACAAGTCCGATCCATGGAGGACCAACCCCCGACATACAGGATCCACTACAAACGTCCCGGTGCCAGACACCAGAGGACACCTCAGAGGTCTAGTGACACCTTGATGGGTCAGAACTGTTCTGGTTGCAAAAGGGGAACCCACAAGATCTAAAGCAGCTGGTTTTAATGTTGTGGCTGATTGGTGTATATATTAAAGAGCTCTTCTTTGACCTGTTCCTCACCAGCAGAAACCAAAGGGCCTGGGGCCCGAGGCCACAGACCAGGTAGAGAGATCAGAAATGATCAGGCCGACTGACACATGTTGGTTTGGGTGTTATAGAATAGTGCTAGCAATGCCCTTAAATAGTTGTAAAAGCAAATGTTCATGTTCAACATGCTAGTAACAAACATCCTGTTAGAAAGAACAGTACAGTAAGTCCAACAGGAGATTTTGAGAAATTAAGCATCTTTGTACTCAATAAATATCACAAAGCAAAGTGGAGTCACATCCAAGTTGTTAGTCAGTACAGTCAGGGAAACGTCCTATTATTATCCGTGCTCAAGTTTGCTCCTCCTTTTGAACGGTGCTGCTCCTCAATGTTCATCCAGCGGAGGTGATGTCCTCTACAAGGGTTGGGCTTCTTTCCACCTCCAGTGTCCCTGTGACAGCAGTCACTGACCTTTTCTGATCTGTGACTGGAAACAAGAGACACAAGAGTGGCACTGTCAGCTGTCAGCAGCACTGACCAACAGATCAACTGATCATTGGCTACATGCCCTGACAACTATCATTTACATTTTCAGATTCTTCTTTATGAACTGTTACTGTTAAGAACCAAAAATAACTTGATATAATAAATGGCCATCTTATGTTATACAAAGAAGTATCATGAGCAGACAGAAGGAGTCTGGCTTGGAAAGAGGGACACACGGCCAGTGAATCATGTTCAAGATAAAAATGACATTACAGCATTAGTATTAGACAAATACACAATAATGTGTCCTATGAAAGAAACTGGGAGGAAAAGGAAAAGGAAATGAAAGAAGAACTAAGAAATGGACAAATAAAATAAGTCATTATGAAACTAGAGTTTATATCATAAAAACCTTTTGTTTTATTGAAATTGTTATTTTTAACGCCTGTCTTCCCTCCAATCAAGAACAGAAATAAAATTGCAGTGAATTTTATTTTGGGGAACAACCAGAGACGTGACCAAGAGGGGTTATTATACAGCAACAAAAAGACGGTGCCCCCAATTTAGGTTTCAATAAAAGGCTGCCTCTGAACAGATACAGGTGATGTGCAGCTGTGTGGGCTGCTGAAGCTCTGAGCTGGAACAAGGAAACAGAGTGAGCAAGAGGCTCTGTACTTTACTATAAACTTTTGTACAGTGATTTTATAACTTAAGTTTACACACCTGAGAAACCTGCCGAAATCTAGATGCCATGAAGATAAATGGATGAGCCAACTGAAAACTGCCAAGAGGATTAAACTATTTAACACCTGTTACTGAAGTGCCAAAGGTTGAGAGGTGTGTGTGTGTGGGTAATATTATTATTATTATTATTATTATTATTATTATTATTATTATTATTATTATTATTATTATTATTATTATTATTATTATTATTATTATCATCATTATCATGTCTGCAGTGCAGGCCTGAAAGTTCGTCATTTTAGGGGCAAGGCCACTTGGCCTTTTGTGTTGTCATTTTTTTGAGGGCACCAAGGCCATAGAATAAAACAATGATTTTAAGTCCACGTCCATAATGAATTTAATTTAAGGACTAATGACGCTTCTGAGGAAGATTAGAGTCTCAGTCGAAACTGTCAAGCAGGTAAAGAAACATCTCCTATACTTTTTTATGTCTGAAGATAAGAAACCATTGAACATATCTAAAAAGAATACAAAATGAATGAGCTCCGCCTTAAAGAATAATAAGAAGAAGAACCGCCGTGAATTCACACAGAAATCCGGCGCTGCGGCTCCTAAAGAGACATGACGGTACACGTCGCAGTGATTTATTTTCATCACACACTCTCAGAAAATAAGGTACAGAATTGTACCTTTAGGGGTACAATGGCTTGTCACTGGGGCAGTACCCTCTGAAGGTACAATTTTGTACCCTTGACACTGGGTACTTATTTGTACCCTTGTGGTTTGTACCTTATAAAGACCAATCTTGTACCTCTGGTGGCAATTTTGTACCCTTATTTTTAAGTACAAAAATTGTTTTTTTTTTTTTTTTGTATCTGGATTATACAAAAGACAAATACATTTTAAATTTATCAGAATGTATTTTTTATTTTCACATTTCAATTTCATTTAACTTTAAACAATGTAAAATTGTCCATTGCAGGCAAGTCCATTCTCCACCAACCTTAAAACTGCATACATGAAAATAACACTCGTGACAGAAGATCTTCACATGTCAGTTTTGTACATCTTTAAATACTATGTCAAAGTGTGACATATAAGTTGACTGGTGGAGTCAATAGTGGTTTACTTGCCTAGTGACAGTTATTGGCAGAGGCGTATCACGTATCACCAAGGATCTAAATAGGTACTTTCTCGCATAAAAGAAATATTAAAACTTAAGAAAGTGATGTATTAACAGCGCTAAAGCGAGAATTAAAACAGCTTTTAGCAGCTCTACCGCTGCCGGTTGCCGCGAAATGCATTCTGGGAAACTTGCATACTGTATACTGCGGTGTGGACGGGCTCTTTGTCTGCCAGGCTGTAGGTAGCTGATTTTACTGTGCATCCATGGTTGGCCGTTTGTGAATATCATAACATACAATATTGACTGGATGATTAGTCATTTTTCATACCTGCAAATCTGCTAAAAAAAATAAATATTTCAAGGCTACTCAAAAATGGCTTAGAAGTTAAAATCTTCATTGAATACTTAAGGAAACAGTGAAACCTTCACATTTAAAAAGTATAACTACTACTGAAGAAAGACTAAATAATTATTTAAACATATTAATATTTAGGCTACTGCCATTTGTAGAGCCTAATACAATTGTACCCCAGCATGTAGAAGAAAAGGTACATATATGTACCTTTTACCACTGGGGTACATATATGTACCTTTTGGGCCCTCAAAAGGGTACAAATAGTTACCTTAAGGTCCAATAATGAGCCCTAGGAGGTACATTAGTGTAGATTGTACCTAGGGATACAAAAAAGGACTCGTACTGTACCCCTATTTCTGAGAGTGCAAACACTCAGTGAGTTAAAGTTCTTTGCCGGTGACAGACGCTGTTTTTCGGGCAGAAATGTGTCGGTGAGACAGGTGGGAGGACAGACAGGAGGACAGACAGGAGGACAGACAGGAGGACAGACGCTTCTCCACGTATATCTGTGATATCTTTTTTCCTCATATAAGTTGCCAAAGACAGTTACAGTTGCTACGTTACTATTGTTTGGTCCTGTAACGTTGCTTTGTGGGACATTTCTCTGTATTAAGTTGAGTGAAGGACCTGTGTAGTTAACCGACCGTCCGATCGACACGCCCTCGATACTCAAGGCCGGCTGATCCTTATTGTATAGTATAGCCCGTCCGAGCGGTTCATGCCAGGCTCCAATCAAACCCATCAAAAATGATGATTGTCATCAAAAGACACTTTTTTTCTCAAAAGATGCAGGTGTTAAAACTGTGTTGACAGGAAAGAGGCAGACTAGAAAACCACAAAACCAACTGGGGCAGTGCGGCGGGGCATCAAGGCCACCGTGGCCTCAGAGCAGATATGTTTTTTAAGGGCACAAGGCCAAATTGTGGGGGCACGAGGGCCATGGCCCTGTCATGGCCCTCGTGGAATTCCTGCCCTGCTGCTGTGTCACCTTCAGGTCAAGTCATCTTCCTTTATGATTTTGAGTTGAATAACTGTCCCACTGAGCTTTCCTTAAACCATGATATTAGTTTATTAGTTTATCAATAAACCTCCCAGCATGAACGTTTGGGCTAACTCTTCACAAACCGTCCTTTCTTCTAATCACATAATGAACTGATGTCTGTCTTTTAATGAACTTCATATAATCAACACAAGTTAAGTTCAAACGCAGCTGTCTGAATATCGAGGGCATGTTATTCCCATTCTTTTACAGCACAAACCTTTTGTTCATGTTCAGGTCAGAAGGATTCCAGTCAGGCTCTCAGGTTACACATTGTGATAAAAACAGAAGTGTGTTGTTTATGCAGCAGAGGAGAGAACTTTCCAGTAACGAGGAAGTGGGTTCATATTACACAAGAAAAAATCCTTTGTTGCACTGTTTTCTATCAAATTTCCCCAAACCTGCCTCGTCACTGTCTCAGCCTCAGCTGACGGTTTCCTCCTTCCCCAGAATGCTTTTTGGTAATGAAAAGTCTGGACAGTGCTACATGTCTATTGATTATCAATACTGCTTTTCAGTGTAGTCCCTATGACGTGGAGTGAAGAGCGAAGGACCTCGAGTTTGAGTTTCTGGTAAAAAGATCCCAGTCGCTGCAGCAGCGCAGTCTGAACACACTCACCAGTTTCCACCTCAGGATCTTGATCCACTCGTCTGCCTCCACACCCGTCTTTGCACAGAGATAAAATGTTCTCTCAGGAAACACCAGGCTGTGGACACACACAGATATGGAGAGCTGTGCATTACAGTGCATAATCTAACCATGTGCTTCTGTCATTTGTCATCTGAATACTGAGAAGCGACCACACTCTCAAGATAAGAGCGTCAGCTGTCCTTTGTGTCCACAGTTTCACTTGACACATCACAGCAGCTTCTGGACCACAGTGTGTTGCCGTGGTGGCTCCATGACACTGCTGCCAGATGGGACTCGATAGAAGAGTGAGTCACCGAGTCTTATTTTAGAGGGTCCTGATATCATTAGTCCTTTCTCACAAACCGTGTTTTATTTCATAGTGAGGTGGTTATGGTTTAGTTAAGTTTCTCAAGTTTAAAGGATAAGTTCACTATTTTTTAAGTTTAACTTAAAACATCAGTCCATATGAAATGTGGAAACAGCTTGATGTGATCATTTCTTCTGTTCAGCTAATAAAAGACTCTAAGTTAAATTGTTATTAATTTTTGACGTAACAGCTGAGCAGTCTCTATTGTCCCTTTAGTTAGAACCAAATTAAAGAGTTCTTTGCATGAAATATCTTTGACATGATGGAACAGACAATAAAGAGCTGCTAACACTGTGTGTGTTTAGTATTTCCTGAGTAAGTTTACTGATTGGAGGCACTGCATGTGTGTGAATGTTGTTCATCTCAACCATTCTATCCCACTGTGATGGAGCAACAACACAAAGCCTGCTCTTTCAACTTGTTTCCCCTTTCAGTTGTATTTCAGGCATGTTATATTATCATGAGCCTCAGCAGTCATGCTGTAGGAAATACAATCTATCAGATCATAAAATCTGCTTCTATTCAAACATAAATATAACTGAGTGAAAAATGACCACAATTCAAGAAGGAAGCAGAAAATGTGCTAATGAGACAATAAATGGTGTTTCTAACCCCGAGGCACTGCTGCCTCTCAGCAGGGTGCACTTCTCCTTCCCTCCCCCTCTTTCCTTCTCTTATTGAGCTCTTCAAACTTCCTCTTATTCAAACAAGACAGATGTCAGATTTAGCTGCCATGGGGAAGTGTAACCGTGGCCTGACCTGGATGGACTCGCTCTGCTGTTCCTTCATCGTGCTGATGCCATCTGACGCATGCTGCACACATGTTGCTCTGTTTCTGTGTCCATATTGCATATTCATGTCCGTTCATTATGTCACACATACACTTACACTTCCTGTGTGGTTTTTTATGGCTATGCTTAAAAAATGTTGAAATACTTACTTAATTATTGAAATTATTATTTACTCTATAACCAACACAAACCCTTACAAGTGGGACAAAAGACTCTCATACTTCAGATTATAAACTAGAATGAAACTCAAGCTACAATGACAGACTGATACACACCTGTGGTAAACTAGACAGTAATGTATACATCATCGACAGTAACTAATTGTGTTTTTATATACACAGAATAATTCACTGGTCATGGACACGTGCAAGCTGAGCAGGTTAATGAGACTTAACGACCCTTAACTGTCGAACTTTGAACTGAAGTGAAAGCTGTTCCTTCAGACAAGTTGATCAGGACATGTCATGCCTGCTGGCAGTTATCCAAATCGAATTTCTTGTGTTTTGACATGATACTTTCACATGCGAAATCTGGACCAGCCTCCCAGTGCTGAAGCCTGACTGACCATCACTTACCAGAAACAGTTCACTCTGTCCTGAGAGTAGTCGAACTGGACCGCAGAGCAGGCCCTCAGGTCCAGGGTCCGGATGGGCTCCCCACACTGCAACACAGACACTCTGCGTCTTACACACTACCAGCCCAAAGCCTCCTGCTGTTTGTCTGCTGTGATTTGAAGTAGGGGGAATCTAATCCAAATACTTCAATCTCACACTCTAATCAGAAAAGTCAAGTGAAAGTGAAATAGCACATTTGGACACGCAGCCAGGACAGACTCACCATTTTGTCTTTGAAGTACTTGAGCTCATGTCTGTTCAGTGTGAACCACCTCTGTTTCCAGTTCTGCAAAACATGTTTAAATATCCCCTCAGTGTTAGAGGACAACTGAGAACTGATTCCTGATGTAAAGGGATCTGTGTTCAGACATGGTGAGGTGTCACTCCTCTACAGTTCCTCTGCTCTTACCTTCACAAGCGCTCCTTGTTTCACCAGATAGCCTTCCTTTGTGCCCAGCTGGAAAGACAGCACTCTTTTAGTTATAATAAAACATTGTGGTGGACATGGATCTGAGGCAAATTAATCTTAAATCAAGGCTTTTTTTTAATGTTTTTTTCAGCCACATCTCCTGTTTTATCATCAGTGAATGAAGTTGTTCAGTTCAGTCAACACATGACTGAACTATGGAACTCTGGAGAGAACATGGGCAGGTGTCAAGAGTCATCCACGTGAATGCCAGGACCCAAGTGTTGCTATCAGAACATTGCATTGAGATGACCAATGTTAATCACTTCAGCTATGATTGGCCGTATTTGGTGAACCATCAGTTACTTTGGTGACAAAAAAGAGAAATAATGGCCGAAAACTACGATATACTACCCATGTTGTAATCATACAGAGTGATCTATTAAGGCTGGCGTGTAGATCAGTTGAATGTGAACCCTCCTGTACATCACAGAGGTATGTGGTCACATTCTGGTACCAGCTGCTCACAGGTGTGTGCAGTACAGTAGGTGGACAGTACCGATGGAGCGCTCGGCACCAGGTCGTTTTCTGTGCGGCCCGTCTGTATGGCTGTGTGAACCCGCACAGATTCGTAGATGGACGGCTCCTCCACACGCCAAGGATACGGACACTTCAGCACGATGAGGGTTCCTGGTTCAGAGGCAGAGAGGAGCTTACAGCCTGACTGAGGACGCACAACATCATCACAGCAACACACACATGTGGGACTATTGTCTTGTCAAATGGAGAATATGGAGCAGAGATTTTCTACCAATGCAGGGAGGTGTTGTAAAGTTTCATCTACATTGTGTCATGTGTGTAGTACGCAACACAGGAAAATATTGTGTAGTAATCCTGTAATCGCACAGTCGGCAGCCGGCCACCACACCACACTGTCAGGTGTTCTTGGCTAACTCAGATGTTGTTTTCTAAGACTTGTCTCTATAACACCTTCCTCTCTATAAAATGAAGACAGTCATTAACATTTTTATTTGTGTAGCTATACAGTCTATATACAGTATATATACAGTCTATATACAGTATATATACAGTATAGTCTATATAAGGTATATTGATGAGAACATCGGATGTTTTCTCCAAGATGACGATATGCTCTTATTTGCACATCACAGCTGTTGATATTACACAAACTTGTGTTTTGTGTCTCATTGTTGTACCACATTTTAGACAATTGAAAATATGTCAAAAACATTCAGACTGGAAATCTCTCAGGTTTCAGCTGGTTTCAACACTGATATCCTGGTTTGTGCTCACGGAGAAAGGTCTCATTTCTAAAAGCCATACTACATCTTTGTGTATGTACAAATGGGGAAATGTACGTATGCAGTAAAGTGCAGTAAAGTGCAGTAAAATGCAGTTTGCTTGTTAGATAAGAGCTGAAGTTCTGCATACCTGTGTCACTGCCCAGCAGAGGCTGGTTAGCGAAGTGGTTGACAAAATCGGGAAGGGTGGCGAACTCGTTGAACCCAAACACATAGACGCGGTCTCTGCGCGTCACGTGGAAATGCTTGACCGAATCCTTCGCCCTGTGTCATGTGACAAACAAACACAATGTCATGTTGCACTTTTAAAGTAGTTTAAAGAATTCAGTCATCATAGGAAACATTATACAGCAGGATACAGTAGGTGCTTACCTTTGGCAGGCAGCCCACCATTAAGTTTTACTATTGGCTCTCCAAGGGAAACAGTTTGGGCATGGTAAGCCCTACATTAAGATCATTCATTTCAGCATCTGCTGTTCTAAAGTAAGCTCATAACTGACTTTCAACACCAGTAATTTACTGCGACAGGAGATGTTTATGGTGCCACCACTTCATAATTAAAAAGACCAGAACCAGGACTATTATTTTCATTGAGCGTAAGTGTGTTACAGACAGACTGACCTGACAGACAGTGCGAAGCAGCCCGGCCCCTCATTACTGTTCCTCAGGAGATAACTTCCATCAGTCCCATTGGACAGGAGCAGAGCCTCTGCAGCGTGGCGGGACAGGTCGTAGTGGTACCACCTGCAACCACGTCAACAAGAAATAAGCTGCAAGTTACAGGTTTTAGTGAACTAAGAACCAGACTTGATCTATTAAATGTATTGTTAAAAAAAGTAGATGAATCTAAATGACCATGTTCAGGAAAAACCTAACTGATAACGACATGAAGCCGCTGAACCAGCCTGAGCTAACAGTCTGTCTCTGAAGGCTCAGTCAGGTGACCCTCTGCTCTCTGCACCGCTTCTCTCGTTCATTTTCTGTGAGAGATGTGCAGTATAACTGCTTTTCTTAAGTTTTTGTAACTCCGTATGGAATCCACACTGTTCCACATGAATCACTTGAACACTGAGATGTGTATCTGTATGAACACCAGTATCTAAAACAAATCTGAAGAAAACATGTTCAAGGTTAATAATAGTCTCACACTGTGAAACAGATGCAAAGGAAACTAGTAAAGGGATGTGAAAGTTCATAATTTGCGTTGTGAGTTGAAAACCATTCATGCCTTTAGCTGAAGAGAAATGAACATGATCTGTTTCCGTCCATGTTCTGAAAGCAGCTTCAGACTGATCAGTTCACTGTCTGCTGTGTCTCATCTGTGCTCATACAAACCTGTTATATTTATGCAGTGTACCAAATAATATTTGACAGTTTTGCTTGAAAAATGACCGGAACAATGACTCAGTTATCACAGTAGTTGTCAATAACTTTTCTTTCAATTGACTAATTGATTAGGCAACTGATCGGTGCTGCTCAAAGCACTTTTGTGGTGGAACGCTATCTGAGGAGCAGAAGCTAAATACATCAATAAATCAATACATCAGTACATACATACATACACACACATACATACATACATACATACATACATACATACATACATACATACATAAGGGGCACAGGATCTTGATGCAGGATCTTGATGCATTAATGGGTAAAAGGTTCCAAAGCCTAGTTAACATTGAGGCTCTGTCTCATGGTCAGCTCAGATTGCACACAGTGCAGCTCAAGTGTCATTTGTAGTTTCTAATAGCAGATGTACCTGCGCACACCTGTGCGTGTTGGTCTTACAGTTTTTTTTTTACAATTGTTTACACAATAAAATAAAAATTTCCACACAATTTGCTAAATTCTACTCCAAGGAGCAAAACACCTCCACAGATTTGCACAACATTACACACAATGTCTGCTTCACCTTTTTTGCAAAACATTACACACAGTGATTTGTAAAACTCTACACACATTTTCACACCTTAGACACAGATAAGGATTGTGAGGTTACTTCCTTGTCATTACAAAGCCCCGGATTGCCAATGACCACACTCATGAACAAACTGGATAAACACATCCACCAGGTGTGGAAGCACACATGTGCTAATTTGAAAACGCAGCACTCAGGTATTCTTGTTGCTTTTACAGTAGTTTTTCTTCAGAGTCAAAGTGTATGTACTTCATGCAGTCATTTTTATTTGTCTACAGATTTGATTTGTTTCATTGATTTCATTGTTGGTTGATTACTGTAACTGATTATGGTAAGAAATACTGTAAGTATTGAAAGAAATACTTGAAATATTCAGTCTGCAGCATCAGTGTTGTGCAGTGCTTGGTAAGTTTATAGTAGGCCTATTTGTGTACATTCTCCCTATATCTCAAACTAATCATGAAGAATGTTGTGGGTTTGTCACTATTTTTTTTGACATCTAAATTATCCCTTACATAACAATGTCTGGCCAAAAATCTAGCGCATGCACACGCATTATTCAGACAATAAGTACAACCAGAGTTTCTGCTGCTGGAGGATCGCTGCAGGTAATCTCATTAATATTTCCTCATTAAGGATTTCACCCTCTCATCCCACCTGTTATTGATCAGATTGATCAGGATGATACTTTTCATGACCCCTTCCACCTGATGCACGCACCACAGAGGGACCACCACCACTACCACCTGTTTACGCCGTGTGCCTCACTTGTGTGCCCAGATTAAACCAGTTTAACGAGCGAAATAGACTTGGACCAACCCTGAACGCACGAGCGCTGCGCTTTAGAGCGCGCGCCACAGAGCGTCTAAATATAATAGTGCCATACGAGTCACTTCACCACAGTGTTCAAGTCAACTTGCTTGGCCTATTAAGTCGCTAAAAACAGCTCGTGTCATATTCCCTGATTACATATTTAAGTGGACTTGAATTGTTCCTGATCGTTTTGTCGAACAGGTGAGCGACAGCCTCACGGCAGAGTCCAAGAAGATGAACAGACTTACCCCAAAGTCTCCAGCTCGTCACTCATGTCCTCAGTGGACGCATCACTGTAGAAACTCATGAGGAGGATCCAGTCACCAAACATCAAGCCACAAAGTTCGGACGATGGCCGAAAGGTTGAGCCAGCAGACAGAAGTGAAAGCTGTCTGACACACCCAGAGGAAACAGCCTCTCTGCTCCACACCTCCACCAGCAGGCACCACACAGGCAGCCAGCAGTCACGTGGGCTGCACTGACTGACTGCAACTGTATGTGTCTTGTATGTTAAAAGCATCGTTTAGTTGTAAGCGTGGATACACTTCAATGTGTTGTCCGAATATTAATATAAACCAGGTTCTCATCAGTTGTTTCTGGAGCTCAGCCTTCACGCTCAGGTGTTCTGAGTCTCATGACAAGAGAGCAAATGTATATAATATAATATAATATAATATAATATAATATAATATAATATAATATAATATAATATAATATAATATAATATAATATAATGTAATATAACAAAGAGTTATAAATGTGGACGTAATAATTGTGTGAAAACGATTATGGGATATGCTATGATCATACAATGCCTTTTACAGTTGTTTATCTATAATTTGAAATGTTTTTATATTGTGTTTGTGTTGGTTCAAAACCCCGAGGAAATATGAGCCACATAACCAGCAAGTTACATTTTCCACAGACCAAACACAATCAAAATAAATAAAAATGTGTGTATATCTAACAAGATCACTTAAGTTCTCAAGTCATTTCAGCATAAAAACTGCAGCGACTCCACAGATGTGAACAACTATCTGTTTATTGAAATAAAACAGCTGGATTTACAATCATTACATCATGAAAAGGCTGATCCAGGACTGCTCGGGACTGCACGGCAGTCTTTAAGGCCTCAGTAGAAAAGAAGAGCTGTGAATCACAGTTAAGGCTGAAAGAAGATTCTGGTGTCGTCAGATGGTTCGTTGCTACGCAGGTGATCGTCTCTTCTCTTCAGACTGGTAGGATTCTTAACTGCATTCAGGTTTCATCACAGTGTGTTCACGCGTCACAGCCAGTGTTTCACCGCTGGGCTGAACCCAGAAGGACCAAATGAAACGAGCTCAGGAATCATATAGAATTCATTGATCCAACTTTGTTTTAACATCCCATCCTCCTTCATTTGAATTTCATCACTAATCTCAGATGATGATTGGGTCAACTATGGTATTTATTTCAAAATCAGTCATAATGTCATTAAATCCAAGAACCACAATAAACCTGTCACACTACACACAGCTGACGTGTCTGTTATTAACAGAATTATTTGAATAATTGAATGTGATGTCACTATCGGATGGTCCAATGTGCAGGAATCTGCGTGCCCAAACCTTTTATTAATGGTGGCTCAGAGGCAAACACCTACCAGATTATATTGTGAAGATGCAAAATGGTAAAAGGATCCCAAGTTCTGTTCATTAACCGACTTCCTGCACAAATATCACTCTGCACAGCATGCTCCGATTATGAAAATAATAAAGAGGGGTTCTAAAATATTTAAAGAGCATTTATACCACATTAAAAAACACAATAAATATCATTATAATTTCAATAAGAATCATCTGGTGGACCAAAGTGAATCTTTGGGGGCCTGCTAGTAAAGAGTTCCCTGTATAAATAATTTAATAAAATAAAATTATAAAACATTTTAATCTGAAACAGGCTTTGGAACAACGCACATTATCTGGAGGAGGTCATGCAATTTGTTGCACATTTGTCAAATGATGTAATCTAATCTAATATAGATCAGATTTGGTTCAGTCATGTGTTCACAGTATTTTGTATCTGAACACAGTGAATGTTACTCACTGGGGCTTCTGGGTGCAAAATCCTTTCAATCTTGATTTAATCTGATCATGTTCATCCTGGTTAGTGCAGCTCAGCACAAGAGTTATCATGCAAATACATCGGTCCAAACTCAGAACAGCTCAGTTCACGCCTCTTTGATTTCTCATGTAGTATCGTCATGTCAGGATGACTCAGTGATTAATCCTCTGACCTGCTCTGGTGTCAGCTACAGATCAGCAGGCTGCAGAACGAACAGCACTGTGAAATCATCTCTGTCTTTTTCTACACGCCGTCCACAGACTGTAAACACATTGCAGCTACTGAAGGCATGCCGGCGTGTTTGTTCTTCATCAAGCAGTGTGAACTACAAAAAAATAAAAAATAAAAATGACATCAGTCTAGTATATTGCAGTAAACATAAACAAGACTGCGATCCAGACACCTCCAGACAGAACTGCTGTGGCTCTGAAGGGCTGGAACTAATAATCCGATTGTTGCTTCCTGTTCCTGCCTGTCGCCTTCATACATGTCGAAAGCCTTTTTCATGTTGGAAGAAGATCGGCCTCCTGTTTTGTTTCATCCATGTTCGGCTACATACTGCAGCTTTCTTTCAAACGAGCTGGCGACATGCTTGATATTAACATGCTGTAGTACGGCTGAGTGAGGGTTAGTGGAGACAGATACCAGGCAGTCTCAACCTCATTTGCTAGCAGCATTAGCTCACGCTGGTGTGACGCCGGCAGGGCAGAGAAGATATGCCAGCTCAGCACAAACGCGGTGCGTGGAGACGTGCTCCCAGCTTTATGGAAGCAAAGTGTTTTCATGAGCTGCTGGTGTTTGCTGATGCATTCAGTAAGGTGAGGCTCAGACTACAGGAGCACCGGCTGATTTCACCCTGATACAACCCTCCGACAATCAGAGGAGAACTCTTGCACGATAATCTTCATATCCTTATTCAGGAATCCATATTCAATATCCTGAAGTATGTGATGCATCATTATTTTCAAGTCTTGTATGTGAAGGTTTGAGATTAGAGAAAAAAAAAACATCTGTGAAGCTTCTCCTAATGTGCAGAATGCAACCTGATTTCACAGTCGGTTAGGATTTGTTTTAAGTCCTTTAAAGTGAGCCCAGCTTAAGTAGAACAGGTCCAAATCAAACAGCTTTCTTTATAGCAAATCAGTCTCTCCAAGAGTTGTTTGGCTGTGGACATTCAGCACAACGAGTGGACTCTCAGCAGAGACTGTGAACAGCTGGTGAGAGGAACATCTGTACAAAGAATCCATACGGTCAGTAACATGCACTGAACCCAGCACCTCAACATCCACAGTCTTTCCCTGCCAGTGATACAGTGGTATGACTCTGTCTGCTCTGCAGCCCTCTGCCTCTGTGTGTGTGTGTGTGTGTGTGTGCAGAAGGAGGTCAGGAAAGCACTGTGTCTGTGCCGGGCACCAGGCCAGGGTTGTCAGCAGACACTGGCAGCCTGTTGACTCTGGAGTGCTTCTGGTTCCAGCGCTGCATTCTCCTGCAGTACCTCTCTGCATCAACTTTGTCCATCTGAGCCATTTTCAGAACAGTGGAGGGGTTGAAGGTGCTGTGCAGGGCTCGGACCAGCAGCCTGCAGAGGACGGCACACGGGAGAGCTTGAGTTATGGCTGAACATGTGTTGTGTGTGAATGAACGTGGTGTATTGTGTGTGTGTGTACCTGGGCAACAGGGCCGTCACAGTAGTGAGAGTGCAGATGATGTAGAAGAGAGGCTGGGACATCTGGAGAGTCTCCACCCCCAGAGGGTTGGTGGGGGGGCTGCAGGTCACACAGAACAAACTGAAGAGCAGCACGAAGCCGAAGTAGAGAGCAGCACTGAACACCAACACCAGCATGTGGATCCACGTCTGCAAGACAACACAAGGATCAGACTCCACAACACCACCGGACACACCCGTCTGTCTGTTCTCTGTTGTTTCTGCACACTATACACTCCAGTGTTTCCACATCCCTGGCTGACAGACATGATTATCCATATTACATACAAAGTCAATGCAGAAGATGCAAAGATTCAAATTGTGTCTATTGAAGGTAGGTGGCACAAATGAAGCAAATATGTGAAAGTTACATCATCTCAGTATTGGTTGTGAGTTGGAAATATTCAACTTTCTGGGATAAATGTACTGATGTGGTGGGGTTAGAGTTAGGAGGGCCGGGCAGAGTGGAGGGCCGGGCAGAGTGGAGCCAGACCTTCAGGAGGAATAAACACCCAGAGTCACATCAGATTCTGCTCTGATCCAGAGCCGTTTACAAATCAGAGGAGAGCTCAGAGATGACTTTTGAACTTCTGGGATTAAAAAGTGGATTTATCTTCACTCCTGTTTCTCAGCCTGACTGCAGCAGAGGTGTGTGTGTCTGCTGTTTGTGTTCTGTACCTGACTGCTGACTGGAGCTGGAGGGGAAATGTACTTTACTTCATGACCGTAACGTTACAGAGAGGAGAGGGGGGAAGAAGAGAGAGAAGCAGAGTCTCTGCTGAGTGCAGAGGTCGGTAAGTGACCTGAATAAAAAGCCACCAACACAAACAGGCCCTCAGCGGCTGGCTGCTCGGACCCAGTGAACGCTCGCATGAGTAACACAAATAAACACAAATGATCCTGCGGACCAACTGAGGCAAATGACACAAGGCAAACATTTGCTCCACGTTCAGTAAACAGATCATGAGAGCTTCGAGTGTATCAGTGTGTCTGACCAGAGTGTGACTCTCGATGACTTGGTGCAGCAGGATGATGAGCAGAGCTGAGGCATTGATCGGAGAGCCGAAGGACAGATCGCCAACATCTGATCCTGCCAGAGCCTGAAACACATATCACAACAGTCACACATCAGGAGGGAGCACAACTGTATGAACTGTGTTTATTACTATGCATTATTAAATGTGATGCCATCTGATCAGGTCTAGGAGGTCAGAAATACACAGTTAGGCCTGTGTTCACGGAGAAACAGCACATTATTTGACAGATTTGAAAAAGTGTACTTACAAAATAAGGCACGAAGAAGCAGACAAGGCTTTGGTAGAAAGCATCCAGGATATTCATCCAGAACATGGAGGGAACATAAATCTGCAGAGGAACAGGATTCATCTGTTAGTCGTCCTTAACACAGGCAAACAGACGGGTCAACAGACGGGTCAACAGACGGGTCAACAGACGGGTCAACAGACGGGGCAACAGACGGGGCAACAGACGGGGTCAACAGACGGGTCAACAGACGGGTCAACAGACGGGTCAGCAGACGGGTCAACAGACGGGTCAGCAGACAGACATCAGTACGATGCTTTCTCACATAGATGAAGTCCATGTTTCCTTCTTTTCCACACATGAAGTTAGAAAAGGAGCTTGAGCTTTCGAGCACTTTCAGTCTTTCGTAACAACTTTTTTGAGGATTTTCTCCAAAGTGTTTATCAGTTTATTTATTTTTGTATTGATTTGGTGGACCATGACATTAACACATTGTCATCAGTTTTAGGTTAAAATACGACACCGTGCCCTTCAGTCATGCTATCGATTTGCCTGCTGTAGACCTGGTGGGGTCACAACACAGCCTCCTTTAGTCCAGAAGGTAGAGCTGGGCAACATGGTCTTCATATATTATTACGATATTTTCAGGCTTCATCACTAAGGGTGTCTCTATCGCTGTCTTTATACTGAGGTCTTTGTGCCCTGAAGCCACGTCTCCATCACCTGGTCGCTGCTTGTACCTGGTTACTTTCGTCTCTGAGATGAGTTTGATAAAATGTTCACTGATGGAAAGTGTCTGTAAGTCCAAACTCAAAGTACTTCTGAACTGTACTTGTGCTTCAGTACATGTATTTAGTGTAAACTTGCTGTGTTGTCACATTAAACTGCAGTTCATGTTGTAGTGAGAATGTAGAGAATGTAGTTATTGCAAACAGACGATCCCAGACGATAACTTGAACGGACTACTTGTGACCATGACGGAGTGTGTGTTCTCACTCTGTTGTCATTGTCAGCTCTGTGCACAGCTCTGTGTCAGCACACACTGGCTGGCCACTCAGCACGAGACCTCGCGTTTTGTATAGTATCACAATCCAATCTAACAGAAGTAGTATATGTTATATGATAGTACAAATGCAGGTTTTACAGGGAGGACTGAAAGGTGTGGTGTCCGTGTGGAGTCACCTTGGAGGTCTGTGCAGCCCGGTAGAGCTCCGGCAGCTCCATCAGAGTGTCTGCAGGAATGTCCCGGTCCAGGACACCGTAGATGAGAGGAGGGACAGACGTGAAGAGCAGGTTGAAGAGGATGAGCACCCAGGAGTTGGACATGAGGCTCCCAGAGAAACCACAGAAGAACTGATACCAGAACAGCAGATTCACATACATCTGCGAACACAGACAGGCAGCAGTGAAGATCGACCAACATGTCTCTGTGGGGACTGCAGAGTGACTAACAGCTACACTGGGTACAGAGCTTTGCTTGAGATGGATGTCTTCTTTGTTTAGTTAATATACGTTTCTACCTACAGGGAAAAGGCCTTGATGGAACAGTTAACCCCAAAAATTAAAATTCAGTCAGGTTAAGTTCGTAGTCCACAAACATTTCTGAAGCTTCACAGTAAAACTGCGTCGCAGCGTTCTACTAACCAACTGAAGTAGCTGGAGACTGGATTTAAAACAGAAAAAGCAAAACAAGAAAAAAAAACAGAAAATGGCTTCATGCAGCTCTCTGTCTCTGGAAGCCCTGAGATCCCATATCCATTTGAAAAGATGTTATTTACACCCTTTTTACAGCTGAAATCTTAACTGGAGCTGTTAAACTAAAAGCACTCACACAAAACTTGTCTGACATGGATGCATAACCTGGACCACGAATCCAGGATGGTAATAACATCTTTTCAGTTAAATCTGGGATCTCGGGGCTTCAGAAGACCTCGATTACATCAGACGACCTGTTGGGTTTTTTTTACATTTTAAAACAAGTCCCCATCTGCTTCAGTCGTTTAGCAGAATGCTGCAGAGCAGTTTTGCTGTGTTTGATATCTAATCACATTTATTAGTCAGTCATAACAGCCACACAACACACCAACACACAAACAACAGAGATCATGTTAGTGAAAAGTGAGGTGGCAGGAACATGAAGGTGAGGTACACTGGTGACGTTGAGGAACACCCCCAACCACTCAGACTCTCTAAACAAGCTGATTTACAATCATCTCATCCACACACTCAGTGGAGCTGGTGAAGAACTCTCACCACATTCTTGTAGAAGAAGTAGAGGATCATGTTTGCGAGGCGAGAGTAGCACCAGCGGCCGTGGACCAGCAGCAGCTTACTGAGGTGTTTAAACCTGGAGATGGCAAAGTCACTGGACATGACAGCCTGGGGGACAACGGACAGGGGACATATTCAGAAACAGACTGATTCATACATAAATACTTTAATAATTAAAAACTCTGTACAACCATACTAATTCTGCCTACTATAATATCATAGTGTAGATGCTACATGATGTACATATAGATACTAATGTCCCTAACTATCAGTTGCATCTTACTCACTGTGGCAGGTTTAGATTTAAGAGAAGTGTTCAGCTGAACAGAACATGTACTAATAAATGCTACCAACATGCCATTCATGAAGACTTATGTAATCCTGTGGTAATTCACCTGCATGCCCTCCTGACCAGATATCCCGATTCCCACATCAGCCACTTGAATCATGCTCACATCGTTGGCTCCATCACCTGCAAGAACATCACACAAAATACTTGTTACATGTTATTCTAAGGAAATGTTCAGGCACATGGCAATAGATGACCAATATGAGAGCCAACACCCTGCAGAAGCATCAACACATATCAGAGCTTTATTTCCTTATAGTTTAGCATATTACACACATATTGTCACACATTCTTTACAGGTGTATGCATGTGTTAGACCTGGACTGTACACCATCATGTGTTTGTTTTGTCTTATCCAACAGTTATTAACAGGTCCAACACAGACTGCTCCTCCGATGTGATGCACCTCCGGCTTAGACCCAAAGTTTTGTTTTAGGAAGTTAAATGTTAGAACCTACAGGATAAAAAGATACTCTCTGAAATATTTCTAATTTTTCATAACATGTGGAAACCTCTGAATGACTGAGTCCTTACCCACAGCCAGGGTCATGGCGCCGAGCTGGTCCCGGACCAGCCGGACCACCTGGCTCTTCTGCAGCGGAGTGGACCTGCAGCAGATCACGGCCTTGCACCTGCAGCTCAGCTCCAGGAAGTCGCTCTTCAGCTCCTCCTGCAGGGCCCAGTCCAGCGCGCAGCCGTCTATCACCAGAATAAAGTCGCCCGAGGGAGAGTCCGAGCGGTCCTCGGCTGCAGACGGCTCCGTCAGACCGTCTCCACCGCGCTGCACCTCCAGCTTCAGCTCCTGAAGCAAAGCTGCACACGCATCCTGATGAAAAAGAAAGCCATAATGTTTCATACTTTCTAAGTATAAATGCATGACATTATTTTTGTTGCGATTTTACCCATGAAGCAGCAACTTGTTGGGGGAAACACAGTTCAACTTCTGGGAATTTGGTATAAACATAAAGAGCATGACACCCAGAGGATGAGTCTTTATTTCTTTCCGGGACCTTCTGACTTTCTTCAAGCACAACGGTCAGATAAAAACTTCTCCTTGACTAAAAATTTGACATAAAATAAGATATTTAATGTGAACTAATGGCTCAGTTTCCATGATATTAGATATGGACCCTGTTTGTTTAACCTCCCTCCTGACAGCACCATCAGGCCTGATACCTTGGAGCCAGAAACGTTAACATCAGCACAAACTTGGGATGCACAATATGGAATTTTCAGTCAAAAACACTAACTGAAAATGACTTGCTTCTCATGGCCCAGACTGATAATATAAGCCATTACTTCACATTTTTATATCTTAATAAGATGTCCATAAACTGCAGTTTCTGCACACCTGAGGGTAAGAAAGAGTGTGATGCAGCGAGCAACAATGGATGACTTCATGTTCCAGAGCTCTAAAGACTTGTAGTGTTAAACCCTTCTGTCGTTGCAGGACCCTCAGGATGGATTGTGTTCATACTGACACCTCATGTGTCTGAGTGTGTAGCTGCTGAGCTCGTTAAGTCAACTGAAGCAATCTAGCTTTCTACTGGCTTCCTCTTTATCAGCTATAATTTCACTGATCCCAGTAAAATACATTTCTGGATTGGGAAATGTATCCATAAATGATCATCCTTAGCACTTACATGCATCAAACTCTTCCTGTCTATATTCTGAAGGTTTTCACAGACGGGTTTGTTCATATATTATTCAAAGCCTGATTCAGAACATTTCATTCCTAAAAAGTGAAAATGGACTTTTAATGGCTGCTGACCTTGTTCCCACAGCTGACAGTCAGCAGCTCGTCATTAGGACGGAGGAGTTTGCAGGCACAGGCGATGTTGATGGCCGTCTCCTTCTTGTCTCCAGTGAGGACCCACACTTTGATCCCAGCCCTCTGCAGAGCTTCAATGGTCTCTGGGACCTCCTCCTGCAGTCTGTCCAAAATCCCTGTGGTACCTAAACACACACAGACACACAGACTTTAAGCACCACTGCTGTACTCCAGCCCTCATATCTACGCTGTGTGTGTGTGAGCTGCAGCGAGCAGCTCTCTTACCCAGCAGGGTGAGGTTGGTCTCCAGCCTCTGAGCCGAGTCCAGCAGCAGCTCCTCTCTGTTCTCTATACTGCTCTCTGCCAGCAGATGTCTCTTCAGCCACACCTCGTACTCCTCCTCCTCCAGAACCTGCTCCACACACACACACACACCCACAGGGCTGGATTCACTCCTGAGCACACATGCTCCCACGTCACAGTACAGAAAGATTTACAAGTACAGGTCATCAAAGTGCATTTTATTAATCTAGTCTTTAAGCCCACCTGTCGCCCTCGCAGACCTGACATTATGACAGTGAACATGTCATAGTACATATGACAGAAGTCCGAGAGGGCTCAGTCCACAAGTCGTGACGGTGGACATTTGGATTCAGCCAGACGCACCGTCTGTGTGATGTTACAGCTACTGTTAGCTGGCAACGCTAACCAAGACTTGTGCCATGAATATCGCTCAAAGTGTCTGTACAGCTTCCTACAGCACAATCCATCCTTCTCAACTACACACAATCAATAACAGATAGAAGTAGAGCGTGGACGTGGGACCTGACCACAACCCTGCCACTGATGGACTGTGATTGGATCATTCAGGACGGACAGTAATCCCGTCTGAAAAGGGCAGAATTCGGAGGTGGGTGGATCTGCTTTAATGACCTTTCCTTTAGCTTTGGACCACACACCTTCATGATAGTGATAACATGTGATGGAAATGTGTGTTCCACAGTATGAAAAGTTACCTTTTTAGCAATGCAGAGTGTGCGGAGTCCGTCTCTGGCATAGCTGTCTAAATGTTTTTGAGTTTGTTCTCTGACATGAGTGTAGATCTCCTGCGCCTGCTCTGCACCTGAACACAACAGGGCACAGAATGAAGTGTTATGGACGAACATCGTGGATCATATTAACCCAAAACTCTTCAGTCAGGGTCGTTTGCTCCTGTGATCTTAGTATCTTCACCTACATTCCTTCTGTGTATTACCTTTAGGTGTCTCACTTAAGTCCATGATGACGGAGTCGGCTCCCTTGGTATAAACCACCAACTGCCCTGAAAGCGGGTGGCGCACCACCACTGACATCCTCTTCCTGTTGGAGTCGAAGGGCAGGATGTGGAGCAGCTGGACAGCCAGAGAGCCGATTCCTGGCAGATCCACCAGCAGGCTCTCTGCAGAGCGCCCCCTCAGGGTGCAGCGGTACGCCTGCGCTGCATGGACCAGAGCCGCCTCGTCCGGACTCTCCGCCTCATACAGCAGCTCATCATCAGTGTCACTTTCACAGTCAACATCTTTGGTCGGGTCCTCCACCTCCTGCCTGACCCCATCAGGGTCCGGCTTTGAATCCTCAATATCATCCTCCGTCTCTGTCTGTCCAGCAGCTCCCCCGTCCTCTCTGGACGATAAGTCCAGCGTACGCCTCAGGTTGGAGGATTCCAGGTTGCTTTCTTGGCCTGTTTCGGACCCGTCTGTGGGGCTGTTGGGGGGAGTGGAGAAGTTGAAGGAGCCAGTTTTCCCTCGAGAGAAGAGCCTGCTGGTGAAGCTGCGAGGGCTGCCTCTGATCTGAGGCGTGGAGAGGGCGGAGAAAGGAGAGAAGCTGAAGCGCTGGAACATCAGCTTGATCTCCTCCAGGGACTTGAGAGGCGTTCGAGCTTGAGGCACCTGCACAGAGGAGAGAAAGAAAACATGGAATCATTTCCTGTCAGGGATCTGCTGAGCAGAGCCGTTCAGTCATCATTCTTTTATTAAAATGTGCCCAGCTTTAAGTGATATTCTGAAATTTAAATGGCATATGTGTTTTCTCTCTTTCTTTTTTATCTCATCTGATGCTGTTGTGGCAAACAAATAATCTAGCAGCTGAAATAATGCAGGAAATAACTGCAAAAGAAACAGTATCTTTATTAAACTGTGAATCAAGTTAATTAACTATAAGTCTGTAAACAACTGAACACGCTGTGCAAGGACAAATATCATGTTGATCAGTTTTGGAGATCCTGACATACTCGACAGACGTCATCTACTCACAACATGCCGCGGCTGGCTGGGCGACGACACCACCACACTGTTACAGATGGCCAGAGCGAGGAAGAAGTCAGTGATGTAGGTGAGCTCCAGGCTGCCTGGAGTCCCAGAGGAACCGTCACTCAGAGGCTTCAAGGGAGAACAAAGCCAGCTCAGCTTCCTCACCAGCTCGGGGTCTGGCACCACCTCCTTCGCCTGAACACACAGAAGCAGGAACAGCAGAGCACATCCATCAGGGCCGGAGCAGGAACGCATTGTAGAGTTTGAGGAAGTGTAACTACCCGTTATCGACGACCCGCGGAGGAGAAGGAGCTCACTAAACATGTTTACATGCACAAAAGCCAAAATTTAAAATTCAGTCACTATCTCCTCCCTCCATGCTGATGAAAGTCAGGTGAAGTCTCCAGCTGCTTCAGTTGTTTAGCAGAATGCTGCAACTCTGTTTTACTGTGAAGCTCCAGAACTGTTTTGTGGACTACGAGACTTCACCTGACTTTCATCAGCATCGAGGAGATGATGACTGAGTTTTTTTTATTTTTCTCGGTGAACTCATTTTTTAAGTTGAGGGACCAGGAGAAATCTGATCTCCTGATTGAGACAGATATGGTGTTTAAATGTCTACTCCAGTGATTTAGAACCGCACCTTCATATGTGGGTCAAAATGTCCTGACAAGCTCCAAAAACACTGGTTCTATATTTCCCACAATGGAACGTATAGTGTCTTCTTATTAAATGGTCACTGTCTCATAAACAGACAATTCTTTTCATCTCCACACCTCTGAAGTGTAAAACAGGCTGAGATACCTTCATATTGACTGTACAGTCAAGAGGACCACACCAGTGCATCTGCTGGTTTTAGCTCATTTAGAACAAATCACTAACACATACGCCCCATCTAGTTTTTACTGAGTTCTCTGGAAGGAATCTGACAAAAGCACAGAAGTGTTTTCTGATTATGGCAGTTCACAGGAAGTCAGAAGTGATGAACATCCTGACATAGCATCAAGAAAAAAGTAGAAAAAATGCTAATTAACTGCTGATTATGAACCAGAGTCAACAAATGATCAAAATACTTCAGATATTCTTATTATTTTTTGAATTCATCTATTTATGTGACTTCCACCTGTTTTTTAACATTAAAGATAAGCAGAGATACATTTTACATTCTCAGTTCATATTTTCAGCCATAAAAATACGTCTGGTTTATCAGCTTACAGAACAAATACAGCTGCAAGAGTTGCAATGGATTTTAAATTGAGGATCGGACACAAACAGGCTCGTACACAAAGAATGTGTCAGTGGTGTGTGTGTGTGTGTGTGTGAGTCTGACCACGCGGCTGCAGAAGGCGCTGGTTCTGGCCTGGATGTGATTGGACAGTCTGTCCTCGTCCTCGGACTCGGCGGTGAGTGTGTGCAGAGACACGGAGCTGCGGTTGCAGCTGAGGGAGCGACAGCTCAGAGATTTACGACTGCAGCCCGATTTGAGAGTCACAGAGCGACCAGCCGCCTCGTTGTCCTCCGCCTCGTACACCTCCAGCCTCTGAGCTGAGACACAGAGCGCTCACATCACTACAGAGTCACAGCGGGTTTGTTCAGTGCAACACAAGGTGTGATGATTCTCTCAGCAACACTAATGTTCTCATTAAATCAAAATGACTGAGTTGAATGAAAAAGTGGATCCATTCGTAAATCATTTGCTTTCGTTCGCCTCAATCATTTCATCTCTCACTTTCAATTATAGTCTCTTCATGTTCTCTGTCTGACTCTTATCAAAGTTATTTGCTTGTTCCTCAGTCTCTTTATTTGTATGTAGTCAATGTTTTATAATGTTCAAATATTAAATAAAAAGTTGATCACATATAGAATGACTACAAAAATATGTCCTGCATTGTAATGAACTAGAATTTCCCTTTAACATCATATGATTTAAAGGCCCTGCTGAACTGGAGGCCAGTGAACAAGAATATGTCCACAGGTATTTTGGACTCAGTCTCTATCTGAATCCTTTCATATCGTCTGCCAGTATAGTCGGATCCACTACCACATTGATATAAAAGTTGAGTAAGTATGAAGGCTATGTGGCACATTGAAATAACAGCTGAAGCCTATAAAACTGGGCACACTCTATTTTTCACAAGTTTATTGATCCAAATATGGCAGTTCCTTCTCAAATCGTATCCATTGATGAGCTTAAATGATTATAATTGAGATGACATAGAGAAGAGCTTTTCAAGCTGTGGAGGGAGATGCTGTGTGAGGTGAGAGGGGCCGGTGCGTTCAGGTGTTCTAAAACAACCAGAGGTTAGTTGGGGGAAGATCAGCCTCTGGTTTGGCTGCTCACCTGTACAGTCAACAGCTGGAGCAGCTCCTGGATGGACCCATAATGCCCCACTGCTGCTGTATGTGTCCAAACTCATACTAACCCAGTCATAACTCGAGCCACTCAGACGTGACACACAGATTTTTAAATGCGACTTTCACTTCCCGAGGATATCACTATCTCTGCTGTCCATCACAGACAAACGTCCATAATCCATTTGGATATCACAGAGGAAAGACTCGCCAGGGAATCAGCACGTTTTCTTCAGATCTCAAAGTAATCCAGTGACAGTTGTCTGTACATACACGGGTACAAATATAGGCGACATTTAGCCCACAGCTAATAGGAGTTATATGATATCTATATTCACTTCTTTATGCAACAGTACGGCAGCCACGTTTAATGCTGATACTAATCCATTAAAATATGCATGGAGCTGCCAACATCTGGCCTGCACACACTGCGATGGTCAGGTCCCAGTGCAGCCCTTCTTTTCAGTCTGCCCACCTTATTGGCTGCATGTGTTTATATCAAAAACCTCCTCGTCACCACTGGATCTGTGCTCCGATGAAGCTCACAGTCGTAGTATCCATACTTACCATTTTCTTTATGAGGATATTCGACCCCATATATACTGCAACGGCGGAACACCATCTTGTTCTCTGTCAGAGTTCCCGTCTTGTCAGAGAACAGATACTGGATCTGACCCAGGTCCTCAGTGATGTTGAGAGCCCGGCACTGGATCCTTGAGTCCAGCTGCTCGTTATACAGAGCCAGGTCATTGTGGATGAAGTAGATCTGGCCCAGCTTCACAATCTCAATGGACACGTAGAGAGAAATGGGGATCAGCACCTGTTGGACACAAACTGATTACACCTTCTGCATGATGCATTTACTGACATGAGCAGCACAGTAACTTCTGAAACACTGAACTAACCAACTACTGTGTGTGTAAACAAAACACAACAAGACATGGTCATGTGACAAAAAAGAGGAACCGGGCTCAGATTTAACCACAATGCAACACGACGTCTTCAGGCAAGACACCGTGTTGGCCAATCAAACTCATTCACATTCACACTCACAGATCACTGTTACTGTAACGTTGTTCTATTTGTGTCATAATGTGTCACTGTGGTAACTCTGAACAGCACGAAAGTATTACAGACTGCTTTACATGTCTCTCCCTTCAGACTTATGAATCTGTAACATGTGTTGCATTATCTCTACGACACCTGAAGCAACACATCACCTTTTCTTCTAAATCAGCAGTGTGAGAAATGTTTAGTGCAAAAAAAGTGACTTTAGTGAATATATATTTAGTGAAATTATACAAAACAGACAGTTTGTAACAAAACATACACACAATATCAGTAAGCAGTGTTCGGGGGGAAACTGTAATCACATTACATTTGTTTGGAACACTGTAATGTACCGTGTTACTCCTAAATTCAGTAATCACATTACAGTTACTTATGAAAAATGTATGTTGTAACGTCAGTTATCTTCATAAAGGACAGATCGAGCCATCGAGCAAGTCTTCTGGTGCTCGCTGGGGCATCGATCTCCTGACCTCTCCTGATATCTGTGAACTTCAACACAGTGATGTGTGGGAAGGCTGATCAGCCTGGGCAGGTTCTGAGATGCCTCCTACTGTAGAACCATGGTGATGTGAGCGAGCAACCTGAGCAAGTTTGTTTCAATGTGTTTGACCGGTTGATGCAGTTTTATGTCATTTTAGAGCATAAAAGAAAAATCCTGTAAATTACTTCCTTGTTAGGAGTTTGTGCTGATTTATGGGCATATGTAAGGTTTAAGGAGGAGTAAAAACGTAATCACAACTTTTTTTCCAGACAAAAAGAGTAACAAGTGATGTGTAAATAACCCAACACTGACAGACATCACAAACAGGTGTTGTGTTTAAATTCAGTGCAGGTTTTTAGCTGCTTTCATTAGTGGAAGAAGAACTACATATGGATATTTTATATGTGTTCCTTTGCATGTATTCAAGCGTGTTGTCTATTCTTGTATCTTGTATTGTTGGTAACCCTAAAAAAGAAAAGATGAAATAGATATATGGTTGGAGGAGCTAGTAAAATACATGGGACTGAAATGGTTAACAATCTACCTGCAGCACAATGATCATAGTCCAGAAGACATAGAATCCAGCCAGAGCAGGAGACGTCTCTGTATCCGTCTCAAAGATTGGGTCTTTGAGGTTCTTCCGCCAGAGGCCGTGGCCTGAAAAACACCGAGACACAGAGCAGCTCATCACTCTCAGCAACTGACGATTAAAGCTGGACATGTTTGAAGCCCTGATGTTGTGAAGTTAGAGCGGTGCGCTGCCAGTCAGGGTGGATACACACCTACAGCAGCAGTCAGACACATGATGAAGAGCAGCAGCACACACCACAGCACGTCGGTGTTCAGACGCTTCTCCAGCTGGCTTCGCTTGTACCTCGGCCCACTGTTGTTCATCATGGCTTTAGTCTCATGACCTGAGTCACACAGCAGGAAGACAACGGACAACATGCTCAGTTACACAGACCATTACACTGAAGGAAGTACATGAAGCAGGTTGTGATACACACACAGTATTTTTTTGCAGAATATGTTCATTGTCAGTTTGGATCAGCACAGATCACGGATCAAACAGACTTACTGTATCTTTTATGTACTATACACATGATCGAATGATATGGATAATCTTACTAGGGACTTATAGGAACTGGCTTAACAAGAAAGTATAAAGGGAGCTACACTACTCTACCCAGCACTGAAATATCTGCACACTTTCTGAGGTTACTGCTACCTCAGCAGACTGCTAACCAGCTAAGCAGCATTATACGATAATGGAATGAACCCGTTCTGTGTGTAGCCTTTAACATGATGATCGCAGGACCACTTGATGGGAGCTACCCTCAGGATGCCTCTCTGAAGGTAACGCCTTGGCAAAACCACTTTACTTAAAGAAGGCTGTTTTGAGTGACAGCAAGTCATAAAGGCCTGCAGAGGAGGCAACGCAGACATGCCATCAAATAGTAATCAACATTAGCTGATTGGTTGATTCGACGTGTAGCAGGAGGAAGGTTCTAAATGGATACAAAATAACATATTAGTTTAAAAAAAACAAAAAATAGAAATTTGTGTATTAATATTTTCTATATCAATACATTTTGTGGTGGTTTGAGCATATAAGATTATATAAGATACATACTAGTTATTATTTACAGGTCTGCAGTAAACCCAATATTAATAGGAATAGTTCGACATTTTTGGAAAAAGCTTGCTCATTATTTCAGAGAGTTAGATTAGAAGATGGATATCAATCTCCAGTCTGTCTGTCAGGCATGGTGCCAGTGCATCTGCTTGATTATGACACTGTTTAACCCTTTTTCTAAAACATGATCAATACCAAGCTTCTGACTAACCTATTTATATTTATAACGAGCGGTACAAGGGAGTATATTGCTTACATGATGTGAGAATGAAACATGAGTACTGTAACAGGACCTGCACACAATTCAGGGTCAGGAGTACCGGTGGCTGCGGGCTCCCACTCACCTGACTGGTTCCACTTGTTTTATGTCTACTCTCAACAGACACAAAGCAGCTGCAGTATTTTCTGGTCACACATCATTACATAAGGATTCCATAAGTTGAGACAAGCCTACCATACAGGCTCTACAGGGCTCTGTGTGGGAGGCTGGATCAGGCGGCTTACATGGAGTTTGTTTAGAAAGGCGTGACAGATAATCTGTGCGTGGTAGAAGCTCTGCTTTGTTAAATACATATTTGATGGAAAGAGGGAGACGAGCGGCAGACAGTGACATCTAACATAGGACCATGGTACAGAAGACGGAGGTCACACACTGTACATCATGATTATATTTGCACTTGTGGTATTTCACGTATTACAACCATGTTTAGAAAAAGCATCAGACATAAAATAATAAAGTGCATCAGTCTCACTCAAACTCACAGTTCTCATCTCAAACTGGTAATCGATCTGTGGATACTAATAAAAAACATGTTCCTGCAGTTGTAATTGTATGTAGAACAAGCTGCCATCAGTGTGTGATGGATCAGCAGGTCATCCAGAGATGCACTGTGATCAGATCAGATGTGTGACCACATTCTCATGGTAACTCCAGCTACCTCTACCTACTCAAATGTTAAAAGGCTGCAGAGAAGCCATTCCTACGCAAAAACTAACTAACTGAATGAATGGATGAATGCACGAAGCAGTATCCCTCCCTAATTTGCATATGTTGATCCAATCGGATTGCAGGCATAATAAAGATAATAACAGTGTGTATTACGGTGCATGAGCAGGTGCAAATCCAAAGAACTGTGTTTATATGTTTATATGATGGGATTCAAATGTGTGTGAAATGCAAACAAGACCTTCCACTAACACAGAGGGAAACAGAGGCCTTTGATAACATGTGGGGGCTTTTCCTCTCTGTACTGGACTATACGGTTATAAAGGAACCTGAGTTGGCTGATGTTCTGAAAATGATCACTCACAACCCAATTCACACCTGTAAAATGACCTCTAACTGCACAGATACACTCCGAAGTGTTGTGATCTATGGTGGAGGAAGCAGGCAAGTCCTATTTTCACTTTGAAAGTACATGGAACCCTGGCCTTGACCCCACCAGGTGATTGTTACTAGATTTGTAAATGAGTCATATGAGGTTACAGAGGGCCTGTTAACCAGAGCAACAGCTGATGAAGGTGACGCACAGACCCCAGCAGACACAGCGTTAGCAGAACTGATCAGAGTTATGAGACTTGTCAGCAGAGACAGCTGTAGTGGATTTTCTTCATGTGTATAACGCTCTGTACATATTCTGCATGGAGCCCACAGTCGCTGTGCACTGTGAGGGTGTGCATCTTAAAGGCCTCTGCAACAGGAATCTTACCACCGTGTCAGTCCTTCTAAACAACTAGAGATGGCAAAATGACAGAGCCAAGTTTCTTTCTTTTTTGGTTTTCAAAATGAGTGCACACTGTTCCTGCCTTGCTGGACCTACCAAATAAGCTTTATACAGAGAGGGCACTGACTTGATCACAGGTTTAAGTATCATGGCCAGTGCCTCAGCTTCTGTGTGGAGACTTCATTGTGACAAGGAGTTTAGTAAAGTGTGGCACATCACACCACTGAGATCCACGATACCCATATGGACACACAAAGAGTTTGTGGTTGTTGGGATTACAGGACAAACGGATGATCACTATAAGAGGACACGTTCAGGATTTATGACAATCAAAAATACACTCTTTAAATTGAGAGCTCTGTAATTACTAGTAGTCAGATGTTCATGAGTGATTCAGTGCTCTTACCAGCGTAGACTACGATGCCCACGACAGTCTCAGTGTTGCGGATGGTGCAGCTCCTAAGCAGGAGGTTGCTGTTATGGAGGCCAACACGAACCCCATTGGGGTGCTCCCTGTGGAACAACATGCAAATGTATGTTTGGAAGACAACTAACAGTGTGTCTGTGGCAGTGTGATGGTTCCCTTTACCATACCAAGAAA
Organism: Lagodon rhomboides; assembly: GCA_039737535.1. Lineage (NCBI taxonomy): Eukaryota > Metazoa > Chordata > Actinopteri > Spariformes > Sparidae > Lagodon > Lagodon rhomboides. Next base: position 2,716,168 of record CM077801.1, read on the forward strand.
ACATTAATATATAAATAAATATGAGCCCTTCGTATTTGATTTCTCCAAGGAGATGACAGACAAGAGCAATTCAAAATGGTTAGCACCCATGGCTTTTGTAAGTTTCTGTACAGTGGGACCTTGTGATCATTTGATGGCAACATTTTTATGAAAACATTATTTTTGTGTTTATCAGCTGATAAACACTTGTTTTTGCACAGACAGGATATGTTACAGTTTAACAATGAACTCTATTGTCTAAAGTGACATCTGTGCACTGAAGCTCCACAGGAAATGGAATCATTTCAAACTACCTCAAACATCTTTTTGCATTATCAGTTAAAAAAAACATTCCCTGTTACCAATACAGTATATTTGCACTGGTGCATTGGTCAGGCTCTGGTAAACTATAAAGATATATCCACATAGCAGCCAAACTAGATTTACTGCCTCACAGCTGTATACCTCCGTGCACCAGGCAAGTTGCTCTTTCTAAGCTATGGCACTGAACAACAGCCAGAACTCAGACCTCATGGCACGTGCACGCCAGATGTGCTCAGTCACTGTAAGGTCAGAAACATGGTCCACGCAAGTACGACAGGCCTCCTTAGTGAACCCACTCAATATGTGTTCTAACACACAGCTGGAGATAACAAAGGCAGTCCTAAACTGTGTGGAGGAATGTTACAGAAGGAAGAGATAAAGAAATAGGCAGGGAAAGGAGACAGGAGGTGTCAAAGTGCCATATATATGCTGAAACATATGGACATGTTCAGCTAGAGCTTCACTGATCACACTATAGTGCCCACAGGCTACAGCGCAAGTCCAGCTCGTGCTTGTGTTGTGTTACTACTGCCTAAAGTTTCTGTGTTCCATTTGTCTTTGTCTGCTGGCATGGACCATGTTTCTGGCTTAAGATAAAAAAGAAACTCACATGTAACCTCTGAACCTGCTGAGATCATTGTTGGGGTTCTCACACTCGATGCGACTGTGAAAGCTCTCAAGGGTTATCTCTCCTCCCTGGAACACACACAAAACAAAAGCCATCAAACCTGCAGATAAAACATATGTGATGATGCAAACCACAACTGGAGGGACATGACACAGGAATTTGTTGCCACTCCACTTTTAACTGCCTGTTCTTTGTCTACACCAACTTTTAGGGCAGTGTCTGTATATACAGCACTAAGCTGTATTCATCTTTATTCCATAAGCATATACATTACATTTCTTGTATTTGTAATAGTTGATTGTTGAGACTCATTTCAAGGTCATCAGATAATGACGCTTTGTTTAGGGGGTCAGGCCAGCCACCAACCCAAAGTGTTGGTATTTGTTTTACCACTAATAGAATAGTTGAAAATATTGTTGCGTTAGCTATAAGAATTACATTTGAGGAAAAAATATTTTGTAATGCCTCTGAGGGGATGGAGACCAGTTTGGAATATAGACTTCAGGGAAAGTTTAAAAGAAGCATTCTAAATGGAGTCCATCTCCTTCATGTATTACCTGAAATGGAAGGTCCAAAACCACCTGTCTTTGTTTCAGGTTGGTCTCTCCGTCCAGGTTGGCAGTCTCAATATAACAAACCCCACGAGGGTCAGATGAATACAGCAACAGCATGTCAGCAGGGATGATTTCATTGCAGGACAGACGGACAAAGTCTCCGACTCGCACATCCTTCCAGCACTTGTCGATGTAGGCTTTCTGCTTGCTATGGGACGAGATGAGTAGACACAAGAGAAGATTAACACAATCGTGAGCAAATGACCACAGAATAGTTTGTGAACATGAGATTACAGTGCAAATTAACATAATGATATGGCAAAAAGATCCAGAGTGGTCAGCATTATGCTGCCTTTCTATCAATCAAGGCTGTCTTTTTTTTCTTTTCAGGACAGTGTACAGAGAGACAGTAGTGGTAGTGAACAGTTACTCAAGTACCACGCAAACCCGTTTAATCCCACCGGCAACAATTGTTGCCGCTCTTTTTTTTTTACTTCTGGAAGCTCTAAAGGTGCTGTTTTGGTTTTGGCAGCTAATGCAAGTTTTTAAATAAAAGAATATGTTGTCTTCTCTAATTTGTATCAATGTCATGTAACTAGTGTGAATGGTCACATGACCAGGCCTCTTTACTTCCTGTTTGCACCGCGAGCGGGAAATGTCTGCCTCAAACTTGCACAAGAGGAAGTAATTAGAATACCTTAATTAACAGATATAAGTGAAATATTTTGTACATTTATTATTTAAAGGGTCTACTACTGATATATAATGATAATTATATGTCTGCATAAATCTTTTGATCATAAAAAGAGTAAATGTAACCACGGCAACAATTGTTGCCGCTAGCATAACACATAGTCATAGCGTTATGCTAAGGTGTGCCTTGGCACATTGAGTGCTTCAAGATTTTTCATGGAGAGTAAAATCTAACCTATAAGCCTTTGAGCTGTTACATAAATCAAATCTACTGAAACTAAAATCTATTGGTTCATAAGACTGTAAAATAAATATTCAGATTTTTGTCACTCATAGTGCGCCTTCTGTATGCACTGTTTTTATATCTTTTGCACCGTTTTTGCGGTACAGTGAATACTTAATGCATTTTTTTGTGTTTCTGTTGAATAACACTGTGCACTCATCTTCTGGCCATGATGTTAGTGGTCAGTAAATGTTAAGTGAATCTAAGGTACTGCCACAATGTGAATTCATTTAATTTTTTACAAACTAGTATCAGTTCAAACACTCTTAGCTCTACAGTTATTTAACCGTTTTATGAGACTATGAAATACAGTAATTGTGTTGTTGTCCCTTCAATATGCATTGAAATGATATCTAATGAATAATAATAATCTAATAAAGGTCTAAACACATTTGTAACCATGCCTAGTTATAATATGTTACTCATGTTCATGTTATTTTTATTCTTTAGGCTACATGTGTAAATAGGTCAAATTGAAGAATTTGTGTAAATTTAGACTATACGGTTTCCCACCGGCAACAATTGTTGCCGAGTATAAAACCTACATTTTCACTAACATAACCAACATGAAATGAAAAAATTCATACATATTACATGTTAGGGAGGTTTAAGGAGTGAAATGCATGCACTTATTTTGCAGGGAAAAATTTGGGATTAAACGGGTACAAATAGATGTACTTTGAGAGAGAGAGAGAAAATGATCTCGATCATTTTCACGATAAAATTTTCCACGGTAACGATGATACATTTATGACATTTATTTTCGATAGTTTTTTCTTTTTTTGGAGTCCGTTTTCCTCTACCTAGAAAACACTACACCAACAGCCTATCGCACAGCAGAGACACAAATGCATATGGTTGATGCATGTTTCTGGCCCCTCCCACTCACAACAACTCAGAATGGCGGTGACCACCTGTGTGACAAAGGACAGGCCAGCATTAGGTGCAAAATGTGTCAGCGACCACCAACCTCTTCCACCATCTCAAAAGGTACCGTCCCAAAGAGTACTCCGAAAGCATGAGTTTACGCTATAATGCTAGCGTCAGCCTCCCCGCAAGAAATCAACAGACCAGCCCCTCTGCTTCTACTCGTCAAACTTCACTTTGACAACCAGCAACGCCGCTGCTTTTTCAGCCATTACCCCATATGAGAAGAAACCGAAGCGAGACAAAGATCTATCTTTCACTAAAGATATGATATGACAGGGCTTCTAGGAGCTAATGACTGTCAAGGATGGTAAGTACACTCTTCCAAACATCAGTCCCTCAGCTGTATGCAGAGTGGAGGGTCGAGGTGGAGCAGCAGCTCAGACATGTCAAGCACTCGGCGACCACATATTTGGTCTGGTCGCACGTCTGAACCACATCAGGTCCTACAGAACAGGAGGCTAATGAAGCTGAACTGAACAACTACCTGCAAGCTCAAGAATGTGCAAAGCTGACAAAGTACTGTCATGCATCCTGAAACTGAACAGAATTTGTCCAAGATGCTGTCTTGAGTTCGAACACACAGTGTTTAAACCAACCAGCATCCTATGAAGAACTACTGGCGTGGTTTAGGAGCAATAATAAGTAAGAGGAGTGACAGTGAATAAAACAATGGTGGTTCCTCAAGAAGTTAGCTTAGATGCTGCTATAGCTTCAGTTATATCAGAACTGGAGAGTATTTTTAATTGATAGAGGAGCTTAGAACAGAACCAAAGACTATCCTGTTGATCTGGTTGGTTTAAGTTAAGCCAGTGAAAGATTGTCCATCCATTCAGCTAGTATTTTTGGAGAGTGTCTGCCCTTTTCCGAACAATTTCCAAGGAAATCTTCCCAGATGGCTCTGCGTAACAACCCACCTGAGGAGTCAGGTTAAGAACAGCTAAAAAGGGTTACCATGGAGGGTGTTTTAATCTGTTGGTGAGCAGAACAGCATTCTTTTGTCCACAGAACATAATTTGGATATCACGTAGACTTCTCCATGGGCAACGATTTGGTGCCGGAGGTCCACTATGTAAAACTAATTCTTGGACTCTTTCAGGTGAAAAGAAGCAGACTGCAGGAGGTGGACACAAGTCTATCAATGTGAATGACAAATATTATTTTGAACAATATATGTTAAGGCTGTACTGCTTAACTATACTGTTGAACCTTTTATTCGGCTTTTGACCACAGAAAGAGTTCCAGTCTTTTTAACTATAATGTACATGAGGTCTGCATTCCTCTTAAAAATGAACCCACTTATGATTGGCAGGTATTTTTCACATGTAAGGTGATACAATCAGTGTTGAATCATTACACTCACAGTCCAACATCATTTCCAGGTACTGACTGAAATACACCAGGGATGGGCTGATAATTTACCATCAGTGAAAAATGATTTACACTGTAATGTCGGTAGGTTATCTAAGTCCAACTACTCCCGTCTTTTATTGTAATCTAAATATAGCACTGACATGATGAGCCGGTTTTCTTTTTTTTTTGTTTTTTTACCATTTAAAATTATAATTTCAGCTACAATTCTGTCTTCTTGGTAGCCTGGATGTACAGCTGCCATGTACGTTTATTTTCTTTTTAACTTTCTGAAAATTAGTTTTTAATTTGTATAAGTTGTATCTATGTTATTGCTTTCATAATATGCTATACTGTGTGTTCAATGTATATATTTATTTTAGACTTTTATTGTACTTTATTACATAACTCTCACTCACACACACACACACACACACACACGATCATGTGTGTATGTCTAAATTAATACATTGTTAAAATAATAGTTTTCATTTTAACTTTCTATTAAACATTATAACTAAATTACTGGTGAAATTATGACTGAATAGGCTACGTCTTAAATTCCATGACGTGACCGACAATCCTTTGTAAAAGGTCATTGACTGACTGGTTGTTGAACTTCCGTTTTGTCGTCTTACTGGAAGTCTTGAGACTCCTTTAGACCACTAATGGTACAGCACCATAAAAGAGTACTGATCTCCATAACTGTATTTGCATCTTTGTTAACAGAGTGTTTTTGCATCTTGAGCTTGACGGTTTATTGTTGACATTGGAAATTATGGTAAAAGATAAACTCAAGGTCCATTTATCAAATGTTTTCCAAACTTTGACCCTTTTTTGGCCAGGTTTTTGTAACCATTTCAATTAATTCAATCACCTTCTAATAATAATAATGTCACTTGTGAAAGTACAGCTACAATAGAGAGCGTAAACAAAGGAGCACACAACTGATCACAACTACCTTTCTTGAAACAAAAAACGAGATAAATACACAGGTCCACAAGTATAAGACATGTTGGAAGTTGTTGTGGTCACATCAAACTGACTAAAAGCCTACCTGCTGTAAACATGGCAGAGAAGCCTGTTGATCAAACGATCTGACTTAAACCTGCGGTAGTCTTCCCAGATATCCTTGACAGCCGTTGCTGACAGCACCAGTATGATAGGCACCAGAGCGACCTCAGGCTCGAAGGCCTCCACCACTGGGACAAAGTTGAGCGCAGCAAGGAAGATGAAATAGACATTGGCAAAGCGATGGAGCTGTTCGAACAGATTCTTTGGCAGGAAGGAGAAGACAGAATACTTTGTGGTCCGGATCTTGTTGTTATTATACAACTGGAGGAGTTGACTCAATTCCTCATCCTCTGTGAACGAAGGTACTACCGTCCTCTTCTTCCGCAGGTGCTCCTTGGTAACATGAAAAGGACACAAGCTATACATGAGTCCACTATTCCAGTGGTTTCAGATCCAACGCCCGGTTCGTCTCCACTTAGAAGTCTTCGTTACCTGCAACTGTTCTCCAGCTGTACTTTTATTTCCTTGTTCATGATGTCCCTGATTCCAACAGACCAGACTGACGCGGAAACTGTCTGCGTATCCCTCCTAAGTGAAGGCACAGACATGGCAGGCAATGTGGGAATGGGAGGGATGAGTGAGTGGTTAACTACTTTAGTGACATAATTCATTGCCACTCCTCTACCTCATGCCGTAAACAAACTCAAAGTTCAAGTTTTACAACGGCCTCAAGAGACTGTGTAATCAGATAAAGGAGAAAGGAGTGACGGAGAGCAGCAACGGGAACTGAGCCGTTATTGATTTCCTGACGATCCTTCAAGATCAGAACAGCGGATGGATTCAAATATAGCCACAAGTCATTTGACAGCATTTGAAATGAAATGATGGCTCGTCCAAAGACAGACATGAACACAGCAGGACACGGTTATACTGAGGCACAGGAGGTACAAGGGGCAAAGAAATATCATTGAAAGAAGAGCAAAGAAGATTTCCTTGATGGAAACGATGATTTCGCTCTGCTCTTGACGGGCTCTATAAGAGTGTGATTTAACAACTGGCTACGCTGAACTTCACAAGACTTTCCATCGGCATGGAGGTGAGTGGATCATGAATTATCATTTTGGGGTGAAATTTTTCTTTAACCAAATGAGAATCCAAAACAGAACAACAGAAGTATGAATTATCAAGTTGCATCAAATATTATAGAGAAACGACTGAAATCCATTAGAAGTTAATCTTTTACAGATAAGATCAGTACGAACATCCTGCGACACTGGAGGTACAATCACTAAAAATGTTACTGTTGACTCTAAGAAGAAAAGAGTGAATTAATCATTTGTGAAAAACTACTGCTGACCATAAACTAAAAGTCAACAGCTGAATTTAACCATGACGACAACCAAACCTTAACATAGTCCCTGTGCCAATACTACATCCAGGTGGTGACAGATCAGAAAACAATCATGTGAGTTTATAACAGTTTGGAGGCCACTGACACAATGTCCTGGTTCTAAGGGAGCAAGATAAGAAACTGCTCATGTACAGACCTGTATTGTTTTATTTAGTTCAAAAAAATGGTTCTGAAAGACATTAAATCCACATTATACTATATGCTTGTAGTTTAACTTGAGGTGGAAATCCAAAAATAATAAAGGAGAATTTGGTTCTGTTTCTTTTGCTAACCGTGCCTGTGACGCGCTCACGGCATAACTGAAATTCCCATCTCAAACACTAACATGAGTGAAAACTGTGCTTGTTTGCTGTCTGAATGAATGAGACACAAGCTGTCGCAGTCTTGAGGCTCATGCTTGACTGGTCAGCTCTGTGAACCCGGGTGGCAGGACCTATGGACCTAGAATTACTAACTATGCTGATTAGTAGTTAGATTCATATATAAGCCAGAGTATTTGATTTTACTTGCACTCTTTACTGAAGACCATGTCTAATTTTTTTTTTTTTCCTGGAGGTTAAAGACCTTCATCATCTATGATACTAAGTACGTAGGTGTCAAAACTGATTCAATTTTGTGTAATAATATTTGAAAGGTGTTATCTCAGAAAACTGAAGAGGTCAGTTCATAACAAATATGTATGAGCTAATGCAGTTTCTGCAGACCTGAGTTTGACAGGTAGGTGAAACACCTGTGAACAATTCACAGCAGCTAACTGGAACGGGCCGTTAAGCTCGTGGAGGTCGACTCACCCACAGAACACTTGCACTACATTGTTGTTGACCTTCTTGTCGGACAAGTAGCGCCTGTAGTCTTCTAGGGCATCTTTGATGGCAATGACAGTGAGGACAACCAGCAGAGGAATCATGGTTATTTCCTTCTGAAAGGCCTCAACAACTGGCACCCAGTTTAGCAATGCCAGGAACAGGAAATAGAGGTTGGCAGCCCTACAAAGGAAGGAAATACAAATGTATAAAACAGCAAAAAGTGCTACCAGACCATTTCGAATGGTGTACTACTAGACCTGGAACATCATATGTCTTTTTGCTCGAGGACCATCATTGCGACTGACCAATCACGTCTTTGTAATGTCACAGCTTTTGAAACGCACGATATATATAATCATATGTTCAAACCAGGAAACAAATGTTGGTCTCCTTGGTGAAAGTCCTGCCTCAGCCCATGATGCCACCCTGGTTTGCTCCAAATGAGGCTGTCACTAAAGTGACGGTCCTTGAGCAACAATTTATTAATATGTTCCAGGAACAACACGAACAGAAGGCCAAACATCTATGACATCAAAACAGTGTGATAGGTCAGTTTCAATGATGCTGATGACAATTATTATGATGTTCTAGGAACAACAACATGGCAATTTAAGAGAGAGCACCAATTATCAGAAAGACCAGTTCTTACTAGCAAATCCTAACCCCCCCCCAAAATGTGATTATTTCATACATTTCTTTTGTGGTGCTTGCACAAGTAGAAATCTGACCTGTGGAACTGCTGGAACAGGTTCATGGGGATGAAAGTCAACAAGCTGTACTTGGTAGTGCGGATGGCGTTCCCCTTATAACCTTTGGAGACAGCTTCGTACTCCTGTTGGTGGGGCCCATTGTGGGCAAACACCCTTCTCCGCTTTCCACTGACTCTGTGCGGGAAGCTGTGGGCATCCTGGGAGCTTTTGGCGGGCAGGCCATTGGGGGCAGAGTACCAGCCTCGCTCTGAGTCTCTAACCAGCAGCTGCCGACAGCGATGCCGCACCCAGTGGAGCCGCTCCATCGCTGCAGCAGAGGCTCTCAGAGCTGTGAGAGTTCACATCATCTTCATCCTGCAGAGAGAAAACCACAAAGTCTTATTTTTCATTAGGTTGTTCTGATCCAGGCTGTCCGCAAGTTTAAGGGTCAGTCCGGTGTTATTCTGTATGTTTCTACCTGTCAACAAAACTCACTCAAACAAGCAAACAAACCAGTTCTGCAGTACCCTCGCAGTTCAGTTCTGCCTTTTTCGTTCCCTTTAAGATAGCGCTTTTAATTAGCATTTAGAAAATCGATTTTTGACATTTGTGAATTGACTCTGGATCACAGGAAATGAGATTCTAGATTCGTGTGTGACCCACCCCTACACACAATACTTGTTAGAAGGACACTTTCATTGTTGGCTTTGGTCTTCACTTGGGATCTGCTGACGATGAGGTGATATGTAATATTCAGAGAATTTTCATTCAAATTGAGTGGAAAATCACAGTGAAACAATCATTTAACAATGTTCATCACTCTCCTACTTTGAGTGTACCTGGCTACACTGAATACACACAGATGCATTGAGATATGAATCAGGGAAAGTATAGGCTAATCATTAACCTTCTAAGCCTATTGTATCCTGTATCAGAGCCATTATATTTATATCTTTTATCAGTTTAGTGATGATACTGATAGCGTCAAAGAAAGACAACCCTGATTTAACAGGCTGTTCTGTCAGAAAGGTCTTTAATAGAACAAAGAGTTAAAAGTCAGTAAAGGAAGGAGGCTGGTCTTTTTGTTTGTCTTTGCCTTGTGGCGATGTGTAAAGTAAGGCCGAAGAGGTCGGGGTGTTGGGTGGAAGTGTAGTGTAGTGTAGGAAGAGTGTGTCAGTCAAAAACCATCCAAACATGTACTAAAATGATCAACAGAAGGAAGAATTTTAACATTTTGATGTCTGTGTATTGTGTTGCAGATATGTCTACTAAAGTTAGCATGCTAACCAGTTAGCCTAACACTCCTGTACTAGTGGTGTGAACACTAACCCTCCCCTGGTCCCGAGCTCACAGTCCCAGCCACTACCTGCAGACTAACTGAGCTACTGACCTGCCTAACTGCAGCTAGAGTCAGCTGCAGTTAGCGGTTAATCTGGTGATGTGCTGCTACCTATTCATTCTGAGTGTGAATTGGACAGGTGGACAATTCTTATATATTGCACCTTTAGCCATATAACAGGAGTGGGAAGAAGTTATAAATGTTGGGCTCTACGTAAAAAAAATATATATTTATTTCAGAAAATGTTAAAATCCTAGGCTTTGCAAAATTGTCTGTTATCAATATTAATATGGCACAAAAGAATAAAAATAATCATGACCCCACAGCATGAGTGTGAAAGAAACTGTGAAATGCTTTCAAATGACTCACAGTCCATATCAGGTAACACCGCCCTCTTTACAGCAGAGGAATGCAGGCTATTCACAGTGTGAACCAGCTAACAGACTAATGTATGAGCACATGAAACAGCAGGTCTCCTGCCTGCTTTTCTGACACATTTCTGCACATACTGAGATCATTTTGATAATTCCTTCTGTACGGTACCAACAGGACACGTGAGTGACACACGGTCTGCAGCAGCGAGCCTGACCGAGGCCCCAGCATGCTTCCTTCTAATGAGCAGTCTAACATTACACTCAGACTAAAGCAGGTACACTACATGTTGTTCAGTTCAGGGCTTGGCGTCAACTATTTTCCAAAGGACCGCGTACTCCTAAGTTAAAGAACGCCTTAGGAACACAAGAACTTGAGGGCACAATGAAAAAGTGTGTAATTACATGTTTTAACCAAATAATATAAAGAGATATTAACAAGTGAAACTTGTACAACTAGTACACTTTTTAATACAAATAGTGTACTAGTTGTTTTTTTTAAATGTCTGATTCAATGTTCAAACAATGTTGTTCAAAAGGAGGAAGTGTGGGGTGAAAACTGGAAACAGACTCAGGCGAGAAGTTCATGTCTTCACTGACCTTTGGTAAATTTGGTAAATAAAACTTTCCCCAAAGCCAGAGCGAAAACACCTTTTCCACTGAGGAAAGGCTTCAGAGTTGTTTTCTGTGTTTCTTTCAGTTAAATATTCTCTTCACTTCAGATATAACAGACGCAATAGCAGCTACGCTAACCTTTAGAGGAGCCACCATTGTTGTTGTCAGACGAACAGTCACTTCTCTCGCTGGTTGTGACACCTGAACTACATCTGTAGCTGCCAGTTGATCCTCAAAGGACACAGATTAGTTCAAACTGTGTGTTCTTCTTCTACAAGTGCATAGTTTGAAGCCTGGTGAGATGGATCTGCAAAATCCCATTATCATGGGATCTCTCAAATCGAGCTGCCTCACAGTGTAAGATAACACTCCACTGTGTTCACCAGCCGGTACACCAAAAGTTAAATAGAGTTTAATCAATATGGAGATACTGACCTCTGCAAATAGAAGAATGTTTTGGGCACTGATGTTGTAATAGGCAAAGAATGCAAAGTGGGGTTAAATGCATTCACAGGGTTAATGGGGTGGATTTGGAAGAATCCTTCCTGCATTAAATCAGGCCTTCATTACTCTGAATCATCTCATCCAGTGTGAAAGCCATTCTCTCACTGCTGACTGGAAAGAATCTGGATAATCTTTTTTTCAAGAAGAAACATGTTTCTGAAGTGAAAGTGCAAGTATACAACAATATGCTGCCAAGGCCGGCGACATCTCCTCCTATACTCACACAGCAGCTACATTAGCAGTAGCAGAACAAACATTTTACCAGACAACGTGTAAAATGTAGGAAGACGTCCTTAACTAACAGCATGCAGCTCTGTCACAGAGCTCTGTGACATGTCTAACCGGCTACCCATCATTCTCAGCACAGGGGTGAGACAGTGACGTACACTGAAAGGAGGTAACAACTGAGACCACTGCACTTGATCTGTATTACCTTCTTTTACTTTATTGTGAGGATGATTGTGAATATCTTCATTCATGGTGTCCTCATCAAGGCCTGCTAGGCCCAAAGCTCAGCAGAGTAGAGACAGAAGCCTCCACAAAATTACAAGAAATGTCCACAGTTTCTCTGAAGAGAGTAGCTGTGTCTCTTCCCATTTCAGTCCTAAACAGAAACTAGATTCAAGGCTGGATTCCATTAATTATCTTTGGCCTGAAAACCAGCCACAAGTAGAGAGAAACACAGCACCAGCCCTGCATGCAAACATTCAGGATGGTTGTTGAGGAAGGTTCTCAGTCATCCTGAGTGCTGTTTCGTGGTTAAGTGGACCAGTTTTTTATATGACCTGAAGAAGCCTCTTGGATTAAATGTGGAACATATTCAAAGAACTGAAACAAGTCTATATATAGCACTTAATCTTTATCTTCAGCAGACTCGACTACTATAACAGTGTCTTTACAGGACTCTCCATCCATCAGACAGCTGCAGCTGACTCAGAACGCTGCTGCTCGAGTTCTAACAAGAACCAAAAAAGTAGATCACATCAGTCCAGTTCTCAGATCTTTACACCGGCTTCCTGTCAGTCAAAGAATAGATTTCAAAGTCCTGCTGTTAGTTTATAAAGCACTGAATGGTTTCAGGCCAAAATACATTTCTGATCTGCTGCCACGTTCTGATCCATCCAGACCTCTGAGGTCTTCAGGTCCAGGTCTGCTTTCAGTCCCTAGAGTCAGAACTAAACATGGAGAAGCAGCGTTCAGTTATTATGAACCACACATCTGGAACAAACTCTCTGAAAACTGCAGGTCTGCTCCAACTCTCACCTCTTTTAAATCAAGACTGAGCACCTTTCTGTTTGCCACAGCCTTTCACTGAAGCAGTTTTAAGGCTTTGACCTGCACTGTGACTTTTATTCTTTAGTCTCGTCTCTTTTAAACCTTTTCTATTTTAGCCTGCTTTCCTATTCTTAACTTGTCTTAATGTTTTGTTTCTTGATGTCTTCCTGCTTGTTTTTAATGTATTTTAAATGCAATCTATTTCAATGTAATTGTATGCACTGTAAAGCACTTTGAGTTGCCTTGTGTCTGAATTGAGCTATACAAATAAACATGCCTTGCCTTAAAGTAATGAAGGGCTATTCTCCGTTTTTGTTGGAACTGTTAATATTTGACCCTTTTCAAACAGGGAGTAGGTGAGTAAGGAGAGGCTAAATACGAGAAGAGTGGTTCTCTGATCGGTGCCCTTTAAGTCCCCCAGACTCGCTTAAAGGCTTTTCCTTTGAAATAAACCACCAAAATGCTTTTGAATCCAATTAATTAATGTGTGTTTGCAGAATAAATTAAAATATTAACTGTACTTCCTAGAAAAATGTTTAGTCTTTCTTTAATACAAGAGTTTTCAGATGTCCATTGACCATCATCACGTTTGCACTGAATATTACAGAAGTAAATATGTCAAATAATACAAAATATTCATGTTTCTACAGTCCAATGTCTGCCTACTTTAACTTGAAATATAGTTTTTCCAAAAAAGTTCATGATTTTCCTAAAATATTGTAGTATTGACACACAACAACCACCTGCTGCTTCAGCACAAGAACTCCACCAAAGCACAAAGTCCAGCAGCTCCATGAGCACACAGCTGTGGGACACCTTCATGGTAGGATTCATTTCATTACACTGCTTTAGTTTCTATGGATCTAATACGTCTCCCACCGAGTTCTGTAGCATCTTGCCTTCATATTAAAAGCTGCATGTTTCTGCCAACCTCAGCTGTTTGAACAGATCTGCAGAGATCTCTCTCACAGTAGAGCTGATCAGCGTCAGACCATCTCTTCTCCCAGCTAAAGGAAGTGTGGATGATATCAGGTGCTTCACTCCCTGACACAGACACAGACACAGACACGCACATCGACACAAAACCAGAATTGATGAATTTCACTTCCGCGAAGGTTTAACTGGACTCAGAGAGACTGCAGGCTCGCAGACCACACCTGACCAACCGTCTGCTTTAATTAGTGTTTCTGACTGAAAGAGTCTGGCGGTACTTTAGCCCACTCATTACAATAAGCTCACAGAAACAGGCTTCAATGAGCTTCAGCGCAGTTTCATCCCGCAGGAGGAACTTGTCGGTTCTGTCCCGGGCTCGGCTGTGAGCAGTGTCAGTGATGCAGCTCACTGCTGTTTCTGAGTGTGTTCTCCATTACTGAACAACACACACACACACACACACACAGGGGCAACACACAGCAGACAACACGTACCTCGCTCTCTGTCTCCAGACGCTGTCTGTCGGAACAACCGCCTCTGCGTCCTCCCGTCACATCACGGAGGACCTCCCGGACTACCAGCCTGAGGTGAAGCAGGATGTGGATCTCTGGTCTGACTCCCCTGCTGCTGCTGCTGCACCTTCCGTTTCCCCTGGAGCGACGTCAAAACGCCTCTTCTGACAAAATGTTGAATTTAGGATTTTCCTCACATCAGCAGTCATGTCATTGAGCCAAAGCTCACAGGATCTGATCGAATATAAAGATTGGAGGGCTTTTGTAATCCGAGGGATTCATCGTAAACATCTGAAAAAAAATATGTTTTAGACGTTTTCACTCTGCCTGTCGCCAAATATCGAGGTCACATGGATCCGAGTCGACATGCAGCCTGTGTGCCAATTAACAGAAAGCGCTGATAAATCATTGACCGAGTTATATCTGCGGCACATAATGAACATTTAGCTACTAACGGTGCGAGCAGAAGAACCGTGGAGACGATGACGTTTATTCCGAGTCATGTGGGCGCAGCTGATTCGACCACGTGACTCCCGTCAGCTGATCAGCAGGCGGAAACAAACGGAGCCATGGTGGACACACTGAGCAGGGTCCCTGTCCCAGACTGTGTCAAAGTAAGTACTGAGTGTTGTGTTCGTGTGTCGTGGTTCTGATGAAGCGGGTCTGCTCACAGCTGAGTACCGCCGCGTGCTCGGTCCATCAGCCGGTGAGCCTGCAGAAAGTGTTACCGTCTGTCGGATCCGTTAATATTCTCATGGTAAGACATAATGCTGAGGCAAAAAGTCAGAATTAAGAGTTAGAAAGTCCAAGTTATGTCGTTTGTATCTCAGTTTCGACTGTATCTGATAATTCTGACTTTAACTCTTACTTGTGACTTTCATCTCATAATGTTTTATGTCAGAATTATGACTCACCGTGGGAATATTTCTTCATCAAGCCTAGTTTTCATCTCCATCTTTTCTCTAATAGGCTTCCACATTTACTATATTCACCAAGAAGCTCGCGCACAGCCTGGCACGGGTCACTCCTGCAGCAGGTGACGTCAGACTGTTATGTTCACTTTGACGTTTGTCATCATGATTTTCTCATTGTCAATATTTTTGCCACTGAAAATGTCAGAGCAGCATCTCACTACCTGGCTCTGCACAAAACCTGGACACGTCCCGTTTTAACTGATTCTATGTTAACAGTCTGTTAACTGTTGGTCCCTTCTTTAGTTGTTCTGAGTGTGTTGGCCCTCACAGTGATCGACAGGACGATGCTGTACCTGTACAGGTGGTTGGCTGTATGTCACATAATGCACCGAGCTGCACGTGAACAGGTGTTCGGCTTTGTTGATGAAGAGTCAAACCTATTTTCAAAGCGTGCCAGACAACCGAGTAGTTTAACATTTTAACATTCAGGTTGTCCGGAGTGTGCCACCAAAATAAAATGGATGCTAGTGTTTGATTGAAAAAATGAAAATACATCTCAAAAATAAATTATAAATGGGTTAATTTAAATGTCAAACTCAAATTTAAATGATCATTAAACATATTATAACTTATTCAGTCTGAAAGGGATATTCCGGTGTAAATTTAATCCATGGAGACACCTTGAGACCGAGTAAGACCCCCCTCGAGAGGTCAAGTTTGCTGACCGCTAACGTTAGCTTAGCTAGTTTTAGCAACCTCCGCACAAAGACCGCACAATAACAATACACTGCAGCTCATGCCTCCAATTAGAAACCGCCATCAAAAAGCCACAATTAATGGTGAGAACAGCAGCAAACTTCAGCAACAGTACATGTACAGTCCCAGCACACAGTACGAAGCATCAAACATCTGCTAGCTTTGCTGGATTTGTATTAAAAACGCAGCACAGCTCACCCTCTCCTCCAGCAGCCTGCTCGTTGTGGGGAAGCCACAACGAGTCGATTACCGAGTGCAGTAGATTTCTGCAGCTCAAGGATGAAAATGACTGATTATTACTCCATGGAATGCTCAGTTCTTATTATCGAGAGCTGACAGGGAAAATAACGGAAGTAATGTAGTAATAATCAGACATTTTCATCCTTGAGCTGCGGAAATCTACTGCACTCGGTAATCGACTCGTCAGGGCTTCCCCACACAGGCAGGCTGCTGGAGGAGAGGGTGAGTTGAGCTGTGTTTTTAATACAAATCCGACAATGAAAAGACAGTCATTGTAGGTTACAGTGAAAGTTCCACCTTAAACAAGGATGTGAATAATGTCTGCTATATGATATGCATTTCCAAGGTCTAGCTTTAAAAGGAGGATTTAAAGATCAGATCTGGTTTTTGTCCTGTTGTTTGTTTCAGCTTTGCCACAGGGTGGTGGATGGACTGTGTGGGCGGGAGCGTCCTTCCAGGAGAGATTATGGCACCACTTGGAGCCCAGAGGAGTGGCTGGACCTGCTCAACTCCCTGACTGCCGTCTGCCGCCTGGCGGTGGGGCACAACAGCTCGGACGAAGAGGTGAGTCAGCAGCTGTTTCACTCTGAGATTCCGCAATATCGCTGAACTGAAGGCTCGCCTTTATCTTCATTTTGTTCGTTCACACTGAACCAAGCTGCACCGGCATAAAGCCGCTCCAGTGTGTCATTTCTTACAGCATGTCAGCTGTATGAAATTGCGGAACTATGCGTCGTGGGAAGTGACAAAGACACGTTTTTTGCTCAGAAGCACATCACATAATTGCTATCAGTAAATATTGGTCCTGGTCTGGCTCTCACAGGGAGGAATGTTGTTTTCCAGGGGAAGTTCACTCAAGACTCGTCACTAGGGCTGACCATCGAGGTGACTTTTGCATATAAGTTGACAGACACAGAACCTACAACAATTCAAAAGTGGAAGTCGTTAAAAACATTTTGAGTCAAAGTGTTTTGCTCCAAATCACATCACATGATCATCACCAGTCAACAGGAGGAGCTGCCCGGCTCCCTCTGCCGGGGACACTCGCTGTTTTCGGCTGGAAGCGTGACATAGAGTCGGGATGACGGACAGGATGACGGACAGGATGACAGATAGGATGACAGACACTTTTCTGCGTATAAATTCAGCACTTTTTTCTCATAAGATGCTGAAGACACGACCAGTAACCACATGACTGTTGTTTGGTCCTGTAATGATGCTTTGTGGGTTGAAGTGTGGGTCATTTCTCTTTTATTTGATGAGTGACGGATCTGTTCAGCTGTCAGACAGTGAACACCATCCGACCGACACACCTCTCTCCCGCACTGCCGGATTTTCCATTCACACAGACGCCGTCTCGCCTCTGCTGCAGCTCTGGTGCTGCTTCCTCCAGCGGATCAGAGGTGGAACAAAACTGTCCCCCCTGTCTGCATCTGTAACTTTGACACAGACAAGATTCCTGCCTTGAAAAAGCAGTGTGAATGGGGCTAGCAACAACAGGACAGGATGGACTGTCATTTGGAATAGCATTGCATCACATGTCCAGACTTTCACTATATTAAGGTTTTAAGTTTTTAAATGTTTTAAAATTCTGAGTTTTGTCACGTCGACATGTATAATACCTACTCATACAGCATGCAGTCTGTGTGAGGGAAGCAGGAGTTTTTACTTTCAGCTGTAGACATGAAGCAGCGGGTGTGTGGTGGCTGCTCTTGGGTCAGAACCTCAGTTGTCCCCTGCTGGCTGTGTGCAGGTGCTGGCCGGGCTGTCGGGGGTGGCCAGCAGCCATGCAGAGGCTGTGCTGAGCGTGCTGAGAGCCCGACGAGAGGAGATCCGCCGCTCTCTGCTGGACAGAACCAACTCCATCTCCTCTGCTACTCTGCAGGACTTCGACTGGCAGCTTAAGGTCACTTGATGATTTATTCTTTAGTGTTTGATTGGCTTACTTATTGTTGGTTGGACTGCAACGGCGGGACCAGCCCGACAAACGTGTTCGTCAATGATTGATCGAGCAACAGTTACAAGATTAGTCAAGGCAGTCGAGTAGAGTTCATGGCAAGCCTATTTACATTTGTTAACTAAATCTGATGATCTGGAGTTAAGATTACAGATAACAGCGTCATATTGACTAGTCGTTAACACACTGTGACTTTATTCAAGATATTTATGACGTCATTTTGGCTAGTTGAAATGACAGTTAGAGATTTACAAATATCAAAAAAGATATAAAATATCATTATGACTATTGTGCATGACATTGAAACATGAAAGCTCCTGTCCTGCACGTACTGCAGCATTAAAACCCTGTCAGAAATCCTCTGACATCGTAGTAAAAAGGCTTGCCATAGTAGGACTCAAATCTAGTTTAGTTTTTTAGACGCTGGTGTTTGATTGGTATGGTGAAAGGCTGTCCACCAGGCTGCTCCTGTACAGCTGCGATGTCTAAATTTCACCTCTTCTACTTCCTGCTCCTGTCTCCCATCCTCTCCCTCCAGGTAGCTCTGTCCAGTGATAAGATCTCGTCTCTCCACACTCCTCTGCTTAGTCTCAGTCTGGATGTGAAAGAGAACAGTGCCCTGCGGTCTTTCACCATGGAGATGAACAGAGAGGAGTTGAACACACTTGTCAGCTCACTAGAGGCTGCTAATAAGGTAGACACACACTAAATACTCCAGCAGAATGAGATTTGGCTAGTTCTCATGAATTTAGCACAGAGTGTTAAACAAACAAACCCTGTTTAATAAGTTAGTTAATGAGTGGATTAGTGTATTAACGTTAGTAATACTTTTGGTTTTCTGTAGCTGAAACATCTTTAAACTCCACCACAGTGTCAAAGAAAGGATTGAAATGGATGCAGCAGCTGGTGTGTGACGCTAATGTAGCTGCTAGCCTCTGCCTCAGACAGATGAGGACTGAGCTACAGAGACCTGGTTAGCTTTTTGTAACACCACACATCAGAGTTTAAAATGTTCAAACTTGTCCCCCCTGAGGCCGTCAGCCCTGAACCCTCACAGACCTGGTTGATGTCACCTGTAAGTGTTTTGTTAGATGAAACTGAGCGTAGAACTGAATTTAGAATATGGAAATTAGTCATATATTCAAGAGCACCATCATCTGGATTTTTATTGTTTTTTGGGCTTCCCCTGGTAAATCCATGTTGAAAGTCACAACACTATGAACTGTGGGTAATCCCCTCAGGCAAAGTCTGCAGAAATGTGGACGTACAGACAGTGACCATAAAGGGCTCAACATGTCTGAGAGGATCTATATTATTGTTATCATATTTATTTTGGATGATCAAAAGTGTGATCCAACGTTCTGCTCTTCAGTCTGTGCGGAGCCTTCAGAGGAACTCTTCTGTCCACATTCTGGAATGATATCGCACCTTCATATTACTTATGTCACATTATGCTACATTGTGAAGTGAATTAAAGAAAATCCATACGATGACAGATTATATGAAGTACATCTGCGTGCAGATGAAGTGGCCCTTGACGAGGGCCCTGACCAAAGTCAGGAACCTCTGTGTTAGACCAGGGTCAAGGTTGATTCAGCAAAGGGAAACAAGGCAATTTGAAATAGTTAATAATTAGGCAGCTGATATTCTTAGACTGGGCTGCACCAACAACAACTAAATTAATCAAACGTGAGAGTTTAGTTAAACTAGGTTTTAAAATGAGTAAATCCAGGTTAAATATTAAGCAGCGCTCTGTTGCACTATTAAAAATGTATTTCTGCTTAGTAAAGCGCAGTTTATTGATGTAAAGTTAAATAGAGTTTAATCAATGTGCAGATGCTACTCAAATCGGCTGCTCTTAATAAAGTGTTGTGTTTTTTTTAGCTAAGATATTAGCTTAACTGTTCGTTACATCACGCTGGTTTTCAGCTATTTCAGAAGTTCCTGCTGGTGAAAGTTCAACATTCATCAATATTTTGCTGCTTTATAATAGAAGCTTGTAAATGACGATGTGACACACATTTATTGTGAAGAATTTATAGGAAATGAAATGTGCCTTTCAACAGATCAGTGGATCTTTGTTAGTGCAGATCCATCGATAATGACTGCTGTCACAGCCACGGACCAGCCCGCTGCTTTAAATGTCTTCTACTAAAGACAGGTGCTCTTTAGTTAAACACACATCTTTCAGGCAGGTAGCCCTGTTGTACTGGAGATATAAATCCTAACTGCAGTCAAACTGAGTCCAGCCAAGGTAGCACATGTGGACGTGTTCATTAGTTAACCAGGTGCATCTCAGTCAGTCCAGTCTGCCTGTTCCACTCCAGACTTACTGAACTTGTGTCCTGATAAAAGTTCAGCAGCATCATAAAACTCATTTAGTTTCAGTCTGTCTCTTCATTTTATTCCAGTTACTTGATTATTTTGATGGGATCATTTTAAAAAGACAGCCATATTAACAGTGAACCCTCCTCAAGTGTAAGTTTAAAGTTAATGTTGGATCTCAGTTTCAATTGGACTCTGAAGTTCTGGTGCAACACAATTAATTTAATCCAGGTTTAGAGAAAAAATAAACCGGTCTAAAGAGAGGTTTAAATGGAATCTTTCTTAATTTGAAGATAGTTGTAAAGTTTGGTGCAACAGAATTAAAATGAAAACCATGATTCAGTCAGGTTTAGAAGTTAATTCTGTTGGTGCAACCTGGCCTTCAGGTGTTAGAACAGGAGACACACAGCCACCATATAAATGTTCCACAGTCACAGATGAACACTAGGTGGTGCCATTGTTCCAGTGTGAAGCCAGAGCATGTTTTCACATTGCTGTTTCACTGTCTGATAAAGCAGATGCATACTGCAGTGTGCAGTGTCCAGCTCCTTTAGGATATTACTGTTTATTTAAAAAGAACAAAGGGAGAAAATACATGTTGGGTAAGCATTTAAGATTTCTGACTTCAATAGGAGCCAACCGGCTTGGTTTTGAGCTTTCATGGGTTTTTCTTTTTTAAACTAAAAAATATCTAATAGCTCCATCGTGTCCCTTTTTAAAGCTGTGGGTTAAAGCCAGACATTTGACGTACCGTTACCTTACACAGTTCCTTTTAGCTCAGTGATTGGTCGCTGCCAACTCCTGAGAGAAAATCTGTGAATATCTTTGCTCCTTAATGCTCCACTATGTTCTATCTGCTGTTTGGTGCTGAGCGGGTACTGGTTCTGTTGGAGCGTTTTCACTCTGGACAGCTGCCTGCTGCTGTAGGAGGGCATAAAACCAGAACCATGACGTAGTAGATGATGCGTTGATAAGACTCTGTGTGAGCTCATCACTACAGTGAATCCTCTCCCGTTACGAGGTCACTTGATTCTTTTTTTCTAATATAAAATGTTTAGTAGTGCAGTTTTAAAGATCCTCATTGTTAAATCAAAACAAACAGAGGCTCTGAGTCATTCATTTAAAAAAAGAATGGTACAGGCCTTCACAATAAAGGTCCATTTTTGCAGCATTTAACCAAACTTTGAACACACATCATTTCATTCTGCCACTGGGGGTCTCTGAGCTGAAACCACACAGAAGACTCATGCAGCAGCGTGGGAACATAGGAGTTGTTGTTTTTAATGTTAAACAGCCTCCATGATGATGATGATGATCTGTCTGATGTGACTCAGGCACAAATGTTAAACCATCTGCTAACAATAAAGCTACGACCTCCATTTTGTTCTGCTGTTTTCATGTGAGCAGTGAATCTTCACTTTCTCAGTCAAATGAGACGCTGTCGGTGTCTTTCTGTCATGCAGGTGGTGCTGCAGTTGAAATGATGGACAGACTGATCTCAGTCGAGCCGACGACGAGTGGATGGATGTCTTTTTCAAACATACTGATGATCTGATGAGTTGTGTCCTTTGTGATTCAGTCATGTTTGTGTGCAGTTGAACAGTTTTGTTTTGTAACGCGTTGTTGTACCATGAACATGTGGAAGTAAACATTTCTTTGCTTTTTCATTGCTTGTGCTCATTTTTACAAGTCGTTGTTAAACAGTTCCAACCTCTCAGTTCTGGGCAGGTTTATATTCTTATAATAAACTCCTGTTAGTGCAGTTTGGTCAGTTTCTACCTCCCAAATGTTAGTTCTATATTCCAGCGAATAAGCCCCTCCTCTCTTCTTTTATTTGGTAAACTGAATTTTCTTTTATAATTTGCTTCGTTCTGGCTCTTCATAAGCTTATAGGTGACATCACAATGACTCTGTCCACCTGTTTTATACAGCAAATGGGGCAAATTAAAGATCTGTCATAAATCAGAAGGTGTGGAGCTGCAGACGGCGGCTCAGGACTGTTGTTTTCAGTGCGCTGCTGCCAAACTGATGAATCAGCTGCCTGATGATATTCACATTCTGCACTCCACATATTGTGTTTACAGTCTCAGGGACTGCTGCTGCATATGTCTGTGGCTCCAGAGGAAGCTGCATGTAATCTGATAAATTGCCTCCAGTGATGTCATTCAGTAGCTTTGTAAATTGCATTGTGGGTAATGTAGTCACTGGGTTTTGAAAAAGGAAGAAGAATGGGTGGAATAAAAAGGGTGATTTCTCTGGATCTGCTGTTTGATCTTGATCATTTAGTCAAACTGTACTGGACTGTCTTTCAAAGCCCAAAGCCTACATTACCCACAATGCAATTTAGCCACCGGAGACAATTCATCAGATTACACACAGCTTCCTCTGGAGCCACAGATGGTTTTAAGCTCCTTTTTTCCACATATGCAGTGTTTCTCCCAAAGACCTGTAAACACACCTTAATGTGTAACGTCACCAGCCGTATTCTTCAACTGCAGCTCAGCAAGGAAACACACGGGGAATGACTCAGAACGCTAACTTTAGAAGCTCCACGCTTTCTTTGATTGACTCAAACTGCTAAAACCTTTATGTAACTTAAGATTTAAATTGGACTATATTTTTTCCCAGAATGAGTCCTGTGTTTGCAGTTTGTCCCCCATGGCTTCCATCAGAAGGACATTATGAAGAGTCTGTGAATGGCTGGTGTGATCAGGAGGAACGATTACAGCAAGAAAAACGTGTTTCATGTCAGCATTTTCAGACAGAGCCATTATTTGCAGCCATCTTTACTCCGGGTATAAATAACTGAGAACTAAAATAATTAGATGTTAGAGAAGGCAGAGAGGTCACAGCGTGGTGACATTTGTGTCCAGGCTGCGGCCTTCCAGTCGATTAGACAGCCGGCCTGATTAATAACGAGAACGGCACAACTGCTGACAGACACAGTCATGCTAAATGTGCTAATGGCATTCGTCTTCACTCCAGAGGTTCACGTTAATCATGAGAATGCGCACTGCTGTCAACAGCAGACATGATAACTGGACTAATGGCATTCTCCTCCAGCCACAGCCGTTTCCCTCCAGACCTCCAGTCTCTATAAAGACAATGGTCCTGCGAGTCAGCAGTGTGCAGCTGGATACAGAAGAGGCAGAGTCAGGGCTGAATCAAAGTGATTAGAGTTCAAGAATTTGTGCATTTTTCTGTTCTCAGCGAAATGATCTCACAGGAGGTTATGCTTTAACAAGAATACATTTTCTTGCTGGACTGAGCCGGTCAGAAACCACATGTACACGTATGTTCAGTGCAGTGAGGATTTCAAATAGCTGGCTGCTCAGACTTGGTATCAACATCCATCCTGAGTGATCCCATCACAGGTGCACCCCAAGGAGCGTTGAGGGTGCCTTTGAGATCCGATCACTCCGACACCAATCAGAGGTGGCAACAAAACCACGTGTTTTTAATGAGACTTTGGGGCATTTTCATCAGCGTTCGTGGCAACAGAACCAGGTATTTTAAGCCAAAACATGATCTTTTCCAAAGCCTAACTAATCGTGATTGTGCCCCAAACCCGACCAGACCAACAGCACAGCGTTACGCCTGAAGCTGAATCATAAAGAAATGTAATGTTCAACATATTCATGGATTGCAGAAATAAACATTGCAAGATCTGGGTGCATGTGATGGCATACCTATAACTTAAGCACATATTGAATGGAAGTAGACAAATTAGCTTGGTATTACCTCTCCTTGTTAGATACAGAACCCTGCATGAGGTCCATATGATCGTGGCTGGACCCGTGTGGTAGGGAGCCTGAGGGGCCACATCACTTTGTGAGGCCCCTATTATCAACCCATCGGCCATCTTCAGTGTGTTTATTGGTTTTGAGGAACAAAAATAACAAAACAAAATAAAACATACTTAGATACATATTTTCTGATACGCCGGCAAAAATACACTATATATGGTATAGATGTCAGCATTTTATTTAAACTCTATTCTTTGAAGTCTCTATAAGTTGACACAAATAAATATTTTGTGTTTTCTCCCTTTCACATGCATCCATATGCTCCCTCTCACTCCGTGTCTCGCTCTCTGACAGCCACACATACGTACACACGAACACAAAGACCGTTCCTGCTCAGTGTCTTTATGTTGGCCTGTGAACAAGCAGAAAGACACACACACACGCAAACACACCCACACCCCATTCCCCTTGAGAGCACATATAGAGCATGAGAGAAAATTGTACAGTAATTTTACACAATAAGAGTCCAAAACATGTCCTCCCCCTCCACAGCCTGCGGGCAAACCAGTTGTTCAGGACGTCCATTAGCTCGTCCATCCACAGAAAACATGTGTCCATGTGCTCTGGGTCCTTTGTTGTGAAGAAAGCCAAGTTATTTTTGTATTCTTTATTTTTTCACCTCCTGTTCGTCCGCACTGCTGCGCCCAGAAACAGCAACACTGACAGCATGGAAACCTGCCTCGCAGGAGATTTTTTTCAGCATTGAATTCAAAAGATTGTCATCGTAATGCTGGAATGTCTTACTACACTCTATGCTTCGATAATGGTACTTTAGAGCCTCAGAAGAGATTGTAAAGAGTCCACTTCTGTTTCTGGTTCTCCTTGTTCTTCTTAATCTAAAAAAAGTACAAGATGATTTGTTTTAAATTCTACTCACTAGATAGAAGATAAGTTAAACCCTGTGAAAATATTGAGATTCTTGGTAAAGGCACAATATTCAGCCATGAGGAAAGAGCACACTGCTACTATTGTGTCCTGTCTGGTTTTGTTGTTTTTTTGTTTAAAGCCCTGATAAGACAAGCGGTTCACATCTGTCCTAACCATGACGTTACCATCACTATACTGTAACAGTTTGTCTGCAACTGGGGAGATAACATATTACTTTAACCAGTCAGATTTGGTATTTGATTATTCTTATCTTTGACAATACTTTCTATCTGTAAAACTGTTCGGGTCGGTGGGAACATTGGAAGAGACAGGTTCTAAAGGACAGGTTTCCTAAAACTAACATTGAGAAGAAACCACTTGATTTTGTCCATAATCTGCATCACAGTCAGTCTGTAGCAATACGTTCTCACTCCCAACTTGTCAAATTCAGCAGCTTGGTCAGTGGCCTTAAGCTTCAAAGTCAAGTTTGCACTAATGTGTTATATGCAACCTCCAGTTAGACTTTCAAAATAAAAGCTCTGTGGTTGAATTTGCAACAATATCTTATTTACACTTTCAAAAGTAAGCGTGCTGAATGCTTCTGATTTTATTAATGTTGTCAAATAGTCACGGTGTGGTTAGGTTCACTGCTTGGTAAGGGTTAGGCAAAATAAAGAACTTGGTTAGGTTGGGAAAATATCATTTTTTGGGTTTAAATCATTAACAAAGTTACGTACTGAAAGTGATGTAACTCACATGGCGTTATGTTCCTGACACTACTAACTTTGCGTACATGACATCACTCACATTACTTATGTACTGACTTACGTTGCAAACATGAAAACAAATCCCTCGTGTCACATACAAGATGCAAACTCTCTGCAGGGAGCATCCCATTTAAACACCCCATCCACCTCCTTACATGGACGCTCTCGCTCTGAAGCTACAGGGGTAACTACAGCATCAGACTCTGAAGCCTGGGGCTACTGACCAGGCTGCTGTATTTGACGTATCGGGACTGAGAACGGGCTGTTTGTTGACAGCATGTCTGATCACCTGACTGCTAAGTGTGTGTTGACCCGTTGCATGTTTGTCGCTGTGGTCAAAGATTGCAGCAATTCATTTGAGAATTAAATTGAGAAGTTGTTAGCATAGATCATAGAATGATGGCCAAAGGTATGAAAGTAAGGTCCAGGTTGGAATAAACCAGAATTATGCTTGAAGATAATTCAGCTGTTGACCCACTGTGAAGATTCAGACTGTGTACAAACACACTCAATGAACAATGACCAAAACAGAAACTCTGACACAACCAGAGAAGTGATCCTTTAACATGTGTGTATGTTTCAGTGCTGAAAGCTTAAAGCCCATCAGGCAAACAGGAAGTCATCATTCAAAGGATGATACAAACACACGATGGACTCTATCTTACGCACGACGGCGCACAGCACAAGTGTCTTTGCTAGTTTCAGACCAACGCAGTTTTTACGCCCAGCGCCCATGTTGTGTAAACTGCAAACGTACTTGTGCCCACTTGTGCGCCTCTAGGCGTGTTGGTCTTAAAATGATGTGTGGTCAGGCGCAGTGATGACGCATTGCTGACTTGATGAGCAGAAAGTGGCTGCACTGTAGACCAACCAAAAGCTGGTCTAAGCTGGACTTCCTGCTATCTAAAGGACGCATTATTCAGAAGTCGCGCCTACACAGGTGGCTTCAAAATGTGCAGAATCTCTGCGTTAATGATTAGAGAGTCTGCTTTCAGTTATTTTAAACATTCACGTTTGTGCAGCACTCTAACAAATATCATGGCACATTTAGCAAAACTAAGAGCTGTAGCTGTGTAATTCAACTTTCATCTTTTGAAATAAATGAATAAGATATTTTGATGTGTCGAAGACCACAGAACATTAATTAACATAAAACACTGGTGGAATCTGTCGGCGAGTCAGTAGTTTTAATCGATCAATGAGGTTTATCCGCTGTTCTTTGTGCACAAATGAGCATTTTATGGCATAGATTCACCTCCTGCTGCTGGAGGATCCCTGTGAGTAACGTAATTAAACTTTTCCTCATTAAAGATGTATTTAACCCACCTGCATCCCACCCACTGATTAAGCAGAATACTTTTTATAACCCCATCAGCCTGATCCATGGACGGGGATCTGCTCATCACTATTACGCTCAGAGGGAGGCACAGCAGTGCTCCTCTATCTTGTCCCAAGCTAAATATCAGTGTATTTTTTTTTACAAATGTAGACAAAAAGAGTTATTGATGGGACAGATGATTGTGAAACAGTGGACACAGAGTGTCGAGCAGCAGAGGACCATATCCCTGTCCCTCAGCAAAGACGAGAGTCATTGTTAAATAGCTCATATCCAGGTACTGCTGCACCTGGCTCTTAAAGGGAATGGGAGATGATGCTCTGATAAATGTAATTTATGTTACACTCAAAACACACCCATGACTAATTCAGGGTCTCAGGACAACCCTGAGCGCCTGACATTGCACCCAGATTACTGTCTGTTTAACTAGCAAAAGAGAGTTGGACATTCCCTAAAAGTATTTGTGCCATTCGCTTTAGACCAGGTGCCTTAGATCGTTTAAACATGTACCTCAGTCTACCTGTGGGAGTGTGATAGCAGACTACCACCAAGGGTGCTGCTCCTGTCAATGGTAAACTGCTATAAATGTTTAGGCTAAAAATGCCTACAAATTAGACCAAAAACTGGACAATTTTTCACATCAATACTTAGGCTCAATTTCAAATTAAGTGTAGGGAGTCGGGTGTAAATTATAGAGCTTATAAACTTAACATGCTCATAGATGAGCAGTAGTGTGCTCAACTTTCATGCAATTAACAATCACATTTTATTAACTGTAACCACGATCTTTCCCTAAAGTGCAGCTTGACATGTATACATGTATACATTTATTCTGAACCTGGCTGTTCTGAAAGAAATTCAAACTTGGGTCTTCACAACTGATCTGTGGCCCTGACTACATCAGCCTTGATAATGAACTGAAAGACAATGCACTGGAAAATACATTAGAGTAACACTGACCTCGTAATTCCCCCTTAATTCACCACATTGAGCTGGATGAAGCTATATGCAATCCTGACAGTTATGAACAGTATAACTTTACGTATCTGACAGAAAACGTTCAATAATCTGTAACACCAGGTGTTTCAACACTAGCAGCGTGTTTTATCAGGGCTTGACATTTTTAATATGATTTTGAAAGTGGTGACATCATTTGTCATTTTTTACCTGATTTCTTTTGAAGAAAATTACATTGTACATGCTCACAGACATTGTGAGAATATCATATGTACAAATTTGACTACATTGTTTTTCAGAAATTAGTGGAGTTCCAATTAACATCGGTCCTGTACTTACCTTAAATGCAATGATTGTTCAAAAGCATACAGTATAATGATTATAGTACAGAGTGGCTCATTAGAGCCATGCAAAGCTTTTTACAGAAATGAAAGGAAAATGAGTTTGGTTTACAGTGCAAAAGGATTTCAACACAATTATACAACCTCAGTCAGAGCACTGACCTTAAACCAAATAAAAATTACCTTATTATGATAGAATTCAACCAAACGTCTTCTGTTTATACACTGAATGAACTTTAGTCAAAAGCTCATGTAAAAACGGTTTCAGTTATCTACTTGTTTTGCACTGGGCTTCCTTTTCTCTTGTTTTTTGACTTTATAAGCAAACAAAAGTTGTGTTCCATTCACATGCAAGAAGTGAGATAAAAGAAGGTAAGAAAAGAAAAAGATAGACCAAAGCAAAGATCATTGCCCTTAACGTTGGAGTCACCAAAGACTTTTTGGCAAGTGTGGGCAAATACCATACAGTACCATACCTTTACTGTCTTTATTTTCATATTATTTATCTATATCTATTTTGTATGGATGAGTACAGCAAAAGTGATAGGATCTTTAATAAAGTATACCTCTGTTTTTATATATATATATATTTATATATTATATATTAAATTGTATTTACATTGAAAAGACATCCAGTACTTCTCATTCCAAAACAGGATTTATACAAACCGACTGAATGATCCTCTATTTCCATCGCTGTACAAGACCTAGGTAGTTTTTCTAACATATCAGGAGCAATGGTGAAGCCACACAGGCTTGCCACTGCCATCCTAGTGGACATAGTAAAGCCAGTAGACCAGGTTGAAGAAGGTGAATGCGATTGGGAAAACGACACGGGACCACTTGTCTATGGCGTTGACATCCGTGAGGTCGGGGATCTTGACTTTGAGCTGAGAGGCCCTCCTCCGCAAGCGGCCCTTCTTGTGGCCCATTGGCCGGTCGATGGCCGGTCGTCCGTACAGGTCCCGGCTGGTCATCGGCTTGCGGTATTGTATGCTAGCGCTATCATAGGAGAACATGGTAGCGCGAGGGTCATTGAGAGCACCCATCATATCGGCTCCACCCATCTCACTGGTTAGGTTGGTTAGGAGAATGTTGCCATGCGCATCCACCTGAGGAAGGAGGTCATCAGATGTCATTTATTTATCAAACTCAAACAGAGAGCAAAGTCAAAGGCTGGGTCCCCAAGAACAAGCAGCACCCAGTCCAACTGTGTGGACTGCCCATTGGGATCTTTTTAGACGGTTCTGAAGGAGGAATATAATATTTGCTCAGAGGAGTTGAAAATACAGCAATACCTTAGAGCACCCAGGACTGCAACTGTGTGTCCTGTTGTCTAGAAGCATTCCAGCCCTTATCAATTCATTGACTAAGACTGGAGTCCTTGGGGACCCTAAGTATAAACTACTGTGAGAAAGAGCCATCAAAGCAAAATGTCAAAGGACAATTCTGGTAAAAAACAAAACCTGTATTTACATGTTTGGGTTTGTAAATGATTTATATCTACCAGAAGTTTTCACCTCAGATGGCAGCTGCAACACAGCGGCAATGGCTGCAACGTAATGTTTTTGCCACTGACAGGCTGAAGTTGTTATTCCAACTATCTGACAACATTACATAATTGATTCCTAAAAGATAGACCTTTTTGTCAAATAATGAGATTGTTTTGTAACCAGAAACACAAGTCTAACTCTGAAATCTCACGAGAGGTGATTTGCTGGTGGAAAGGAGTAATTTTTGACGTCTTTGTTTGGGTTGTTTTCTTTTTTTTATTGTTACCACCCACTTGTCTTATTCTTGTCTTGGAGCCAAGGTAATGTATGAACTACAGGCATTTGTGTCAGTTTAGGTTGGTTTAGGTTTATGTTTAAGAGTACCCCACAAGACGTTTCATGCCTTCAGCCAGAGCATTTCATATTGATGGTTGATTCATCCACTTTTTGATTACAGAAAAGACTACTCTCTCCGTTGATCAGTCCTCTGTTTTTCAGAAATTACCACAACAGTTTGGTGTCAGAAGTGGGATTCACTTGACGTGAGACGACTGGATTCAGCACTAGGAAGATTGTACGCTCCCAGTACCTCCCCAGAAACCCGGGTAGAGAAGTGGGACCTGAGGCCTGAGACATGGTGGGCTCACGGTGGGGAACTGAGTAGAACTAAACAAGAGAACTCCAGAGCAGTGTATTTCTGGTGAGAAAAATTCCACTGTGATTCTCAGAATTACAGCTTAATAGGTTGTTATTGGTTGATTCTGAGGAAAGACCAGGGTGGGAATATAAAAAAGATTCTGTGTAACAGACATGTTACTAGGGCAGGTCTGGGACCGCAGAGTTGTGAACAATTGGTTGTCTGGGTGGTAGGATGTGGATTTCCCCATAGGGGGTAGTTTTAGTATGAGACAGTTAAGTGAGCTAAAAGAGGAAGAAGGGTAAAGAGATGGTAGATCAAGCTAAATATGATGCAATGTCATGAAGGGGTATAAGACAGTATACACCCTTAAGGGCAGTTTGGAAGGCACATGGTGAATGGCTACCAGAAGCCAAACAGACCCGTACTCCTGTGGGAGCAGACAATGCTTTGAATGACAGCCAGATACTACAAGAGATTCAGGACAGTATCAATAGCATACGACAATGTCTGCTGATGCTCCAGAGAGACGGAGGAGAGCAGGTGGTGGTTTATCACGCTCCTGACAGTCTGCTGCAGCTGCCATTGGTGGAGGTCACAGGTGAATATGGAGAAAGTATGGAGTCTTCCACAAGTGACTGAGGTGGGGGGAAGAATATGGAGCTCAACTTCGAGTATTATTTGGACAATTCAAGCCAACCACAAACAAAGTCAAACTTTTGCTAGAGTTCCAAATGGGCTTGAAATTTAGTCTTGTTGGAGCTGAATGACCTGCCAGTGACAATAATTCTAACTGGGTCGAGGCAGTCCCTTCACAGCTGTGATTGAGGCTCTGTTGGCCATGATGAACGCTAAATTTAAGCGCAGAATGGATTTGGGGAAAACATCGATGCTTTTAAACAACTGTCTGACGAGTCAGTAGTAATCATCTGACTTGGTTCACTAAAGTCTACGAAGACAATAGTGGTATATCGCGCTCACAGCCTGATGGTAACGACGCTATTCCTATAAGCCCATGGGAAACACACCTGAGAGGCAGATTCATTCAGTGGCTGTCAACTGATATTCTAGAGCATGTCAAAGAACATTGTTGGCTCTGAGACAGCGTGATGTGGAGACACATGCCAAAAAGACAATGAAGGACAGGCAGAAACGAAATGTTACAAGAAAATCATACTTTTAAATAATGCAGAGAACATCTCATTTCCTGTTAGACCCTTATTACTTTCTAGAGTTGGAAACTGGAAACGAGAGTGCTGATTGACGAGTAGTGGAACTGGGGACAAGTTGTGATCCAAACTGATACACAAACATTGAGCATAAGAGTCCTCATGTTGTGTTAACACTTGATGCATACAAAGTGATGCCCAAGCAAACGTCGCAGGTCAGATCAACTTTTTGGTGGTTTCTGGGGCAACAGAATCAGTAATAAGGGGAAAAGAATTTGTTCCAAAACCAAAGATGAGTGGGAGGTTTATGAGGGGAATTGGAGCAACTGGGATACCGGGAAAGAAAATGATCCAGTTCATTTAAAAGTTGATGATGATACACACGATACCTTTAAGCATTCCTTTCTCCTCTCATCCTGTTGTCCTATAAATGTATTGGGTCACAACCTTATGTGTGCTTTGGGACTCACTTTGGCTGCCAGTAATTTAGGAATAGAAATTGTGGGACATATGCAAGAGATACTACAGTTAGTGCAGTACGGGTCAGAGGGCTTGGTGTGTGTTTATGAGTGGAGGTTCACATCCACAGGGCCAGGTTCTATTAGTAGATCTTTGTTGCAACAGGCTCAAACCTTTGCACAGCCACAGCAGGCTGACACACAGACAGAGACCCCAATGACAGCGTCTGCCCTTCACTGTGCATATGTTTCATCAGGGCCAGATGCTGAATATGAGTTATTGTGGTTTAAAGAGGGCCAAGAAAGTGATTTTCTAGGGACAGATTGGATGTTTTGGAATAATGATATGGGTGCTGTATGACTAACAGTCCCAGATGAGTTGCACCAGGCATTTTTTCCATGTTCACGATTCCAGTCCGCATGTTTTACTCAGTAAAACTCCATATATACAGTAGTGGGCCATGGGGCCGTGGATCAGGCAGTGGAGAGAGGGCCGCTGGTGGCAGGTTACAGACATGTCAGATATCTTCTATTGTCCAGAACTCCATGCCTATAAGTGGAGCTTTGAGACACGTTTTCTTGCACAAAGAAGTGTACAATTAGTGCCAGGAAAACATTAACATATTTTTGTATTGACATGTCTGACGTGAGATTCACCAGTACATCGTACATTGTACATCCGCGTACATTGTGGGCACAGAGTTAATATGATGTGGGACTAATAAAAGGGGTAGCACCCATTGAAGTGTTGCCATAAGTCATTCTTTCCTCCCTTGTAAAGAACAATATCCATTAAAGCCAGAAGCGGTGCAAAGAATAACATCAGTGTTTGAATCATTGTTAAAAGCTAACAGTTTGGTTCCCTGTCAAACCTCACATAGTGCGCTCAGCTACATTTTAGATTAGAGATGCTGGCCAGCCAGAGGAGTGGAGATTTGTTCAAGTCAGGCAGGCAGTAAGTTCAGCAGTGCATGTTCAAGCACCTAACGTCCCTAATTCGCCTACTATGTTGTCGTTCCACCGACAAGTACATGTTTTTCAGTTGTTGATTTGGCTAATGCGTTCTCCGGTATCCCAGTGAGAAAAGATTCTCAGTACTCTTTCAAAGGTAAAACTTGGACCTGGATTCATCTCTCTATGGGAGTCTTATACTGCAGCATTAAGAGATCATTTGGAAAGTCTGATATTACCCAGTGGAAGTGCGTTATTGCAGTATGTGGGTGATTTAATGATTTGTCCTCCATCAAAGCAACCCTGTGAAACAGATACTAAAGCATTGTTGCAACATTTAGCTGACAGTCACAAAGTTAATCTTCGTCAATACAATGAGTTCAGTCAGAATTGACCTTGTTAGGACATGTGATCGCAGCAGAGGACAAACCCCTCTCTCCCTAACGTATACAGTAGCTGCTATCCAAGAGATTCCTAAACCAATCATTAAAAAGCAACTTTTGTTCTTTTTAGGGATGACACACTGTAGAAAGATCGATCCCTCATTATGTGGAAATGGAGGCTTCAACGTCTAGTATTGCGCAAAAGTGTAAAAGTTAATAATCCATAATTTGTATCAAGTTAGGCAAAAACTAGAAATAATATGGTCTTTATCAGACAGTAAACATCACCATTATACTCTAAGTAAACTAATAAAGACATTATAAGACATAATTTGTACCAAATAAGGCAAAAACTAGAAATGCTATGGCCTTTATTAGATAGTAAACAGACAGTTTTAAGCTAAGTACACTAATAACACATAAAATACATAATTTGTATCAAATTAGGCAAAACCAATAAATATGTTCTTTATTAGAAAATAAAAAAACTGTTCTACCTAACTAAGTTGCAAAAAGCTAAATTTTATATTAAATATAGAAATACCATAGATATTTTATATCCTCATTACAGACCATACACCTAAATACCTAAATCACACTAAATGTGATTTTTTTACAGGCTTTAATTTGACAAATGCAGTGCCAATATTAATAATGGTCAGTCAAAGAACAGAGCTCAGAGGACGATGCATTTATCTGGGCTTTAATCAATATAGTTGAACTTTATTACAGGGCAATTTGTAGCTAATTACAACCTTTTTAGACCATTATTAGATATTCTTAGGTGTTACTGGTGAACATTACAAGAAAATTGTACTCTACATTAAAGCAGAGAACATCTGAGGTCCTACCTGTGGAACCCTTAGACGTCTTAGAGGTTAATTAGTGACATATTACAAGAAAACTGTACTCTAAAAAAAGCAGAGAACATTTTATGTCTTAACTGCTTGACCCTCATTACTTTCTAGAGGTGTATTGGACACATCACATCAGACCACCTGTTTGGGGGTTGTACAGTTCTATACTTCTGAAAGGGAAAGGCTAAACGAGCAAACCACATGCTACAATTCTCTTTTTGCTGTGGGCTGCTGCTGCTACAAGCTAACGTTAAGCTAACGACCTGGTAGGTGTCGTGGTTGAATAAAACGGACTCTGTCGGACAATTAATTCTCAAGATAACAACAAAGGATGACAAAGGCCTGTGTCAGTATGAAAGAGCGACTGGGACATAGGACATAATTATGTTTTGCTTTCCTCGTGGATTTAGCTACAAAAACATTTCATGTCATTGCAGATCAAACTGCACATGAGATGATGGAGACTGACCCCGACCCAGATATTAGCCTGGGCCCACAGTCACTGCACACTGCTGGCTAATGTAAGTGGGAGCACACTGCAATCAGCTGAGATGATGGCCCACCAGGCTGGAGACCACTGAGGCAGGGACGGTTGATGATTTATCCTGTTGCCACCCTTTAAAACTACATGTGGCTGAAATGTTAGTATAGAATTGTACTCGCTAATCCACCTCTAGAAAGTAATAAGGCTCTAACAGGAAATAAGCAGAAATAAGTTCTCTGCTTTATTTAAAAGTATGATTTTCTTGTAATGTGTCAGTAATTAACCCCTAATAATGTATTATATGGGTCCCCCAGGTAGGACAAACGATGTGTCTGCCTTCTTTAGAGTACGATTTTCTTGCAATGTGTCACTATTACCGCTTTTCCACCAAAATGAGCTTAGGTCTACACAGGTTTTTTAAACCTGATAGATGCATTCCAGATTCCTTTTCTATTTACTCGCCACCACCAGATGTTGACAACGTGTCTGATGACGCGTCATCACTACGCATGGCAGAATTTAGCGTGTTCACCCGGGTTTAGACCAAAGCAGAGCCAAGCCGAGGTGAAAAAAACCTGTGTCTACTGAAGGGTCAGTTGACGCAGGTGTAAATGCAGAGTTTACCCACTCCTAGTATTTAGGTGTATGGATATGTAAAATATCTATACTATTTGTAGTTTTTGTCTAATTTAATATGAAATAAGCTTGTTGAGACTTAGTTAGGATTTAACACTGTTACTGTTATTTTCTAAAGAAGAACATATTTCTAGGTTTTGCCTAACTTAATGCAAATTATGGATTTTCATGTTTTAATAGTGTACTTAGCTTGTAACTGTCTCTGTTTACTATCTAAGAAAGACCATAGTATCACTAGTTTTTGCCTAATTTGGTACAAATTATGGCTTATTATGTCTCTATTAGTTTACTTAGCGTATAATGGTGTATGTTTACTGTCTAATGATTTCTAGTTTTTGCCTAATTTGACACAAATTATGGCTCGATTTGTCTTTATTAGATTACTTAGCACATAACGGTGTATGTTTACTGTCTAATATAAACCATATTTTTTCTAGTTTTTGTCAAATTTGACAAAAAGTTCAGCTTATTACATGTTATTAGTGTAAAATAAAAGTGCGACCGGCTGCACATCAGAGGTCGACCTGGACTGAGGAAACTGAAAAATCTTTTGTTGGCTTAAAAATAGCTTTGCAGTCAACACTGACTTTGGGTCCACCCAACATGACTCGACCATTTACACATGAGTGCTGATGAAAAGAATGGCTGTATGACATCAGTGTTGCTTCAAGAATACGGAGCTAAACAAAGACCAGTGGTGTATTGTTCTTCTTAATTAGATGCAGTGGTAGCTGGACTTCATAGGTGTCTTAGGTCATCATCAGCAGCAGCAGCAGCAGCAGCGATGAAAGCTGTGCTTGCCCTGTGAGATTTAACAGGGTATTAATATTGCTTAAACAGAAAACTGCTCATTTATCAGCTGCAAGGTGGTAAAGATTGAATACTGCGTTTGTTGGACATGCCTAATATTACAGTGAAATGTTGCACTATTCTAAATCCTGCTGCCCTTCTTCCCACAGCTGAGGAGAGAGAACCACACGACTGTTTGTCAGCCATAACTGAAATTTGCTCCCCTAGACCAGACCTGCAAGATACACCATTCTCCAACGCTGAATTGGCATTGCTTGTTGACGGATCAGCCTCACAATCCTAATCTTCTTTCCACACATGGTCAGAGAAAGGAATCGCACACTCTAAACACATCTTTCAGAATAATACACTAGTTTCGTTCCACGACCTGGTCCAGGTCCTGGAATATCCACAACTCAAATCATTAAAGCCACATGTAACAGTACGGCCGGTTTACTAGTTGACACATCAACTACTGACCTGAAAAAAGCAAATGGTAAATTACTCATCATAGCCCTATCACCACAGAAACTATCCTCATGACCTGCCTCCATCTGATAAACCTTTTCTTTTCTTTTCTTTTCTTTTCTTTTCTCTTCTTTTCTTTACTTTCCATTCGCCTGTAAACCATCATGAATTACATACACACCAGTTGAAAGCAAACACAATAATACACACAAACACATACATGGAATCAAAATAAGCCAGAATGAATAAAAAATGACATCAATGACTGTATCATTTAATGAGTTGACAATGTTGCTATTGTTAATATTGTTTTGGCTTTTACTGTTGTTATTTTATTATATTATCATTTGATTACTATTACTATATTAAAATGTATTATATTATGTATTATTATTATCATTATATATTTACATCACCTAGCAGTGATGAACAATTATACTCTTATTCATATATTTCCTTGTTTGTATTGAATATTTCTTCTTTCTTGTTTCATTATTATTATTATTACTATTATTATATTTTAACCTTACACTTGTGGAATGTATACAAACAAAAACATAACACACAGTCTTCCAAGGCAAGTCTTCCACAACTATGTAGCTCCCCTTGTAACCTCGTGCATACGGTATACATGCTAACTAGGCTGCTGGAGGACTGTATGTTCTAGCCTAGTGTAACTGTCAGCACTGTTTTTTTTTTGTTCTGTTTTTCACTTTTCTTTGTGTCTGTGTGTTATATGATGGTTGTAATGTTATTTCTGGTACTGATTTTGTTGTTGTATGCTGTTTTATACTTTCAAGAGCTGTATAAATGCTTGTTACAGTGAAAATCCAATAGAAAAATATTAAAATAATAACATTTTCAACAAACAACAAAAAAAGAGTGTTGGAGAGAGGAGTTTGAAATCTACATAGAGGAACTGCCAGCAAGAATTTATTTCCAATGTCATGGCTGACGAACTGATTATGACAATCTAGATGGCAACAATAATAACTCAGCTTCCGAAATTTCAGACCGAGACTTCCCCTTGAACAAGACTTGTTTTTCTGGTTACAAAAGTTATCCTATCACTTGACAAAAGGGTCTATCTCAGTAGGAATCATTTCAGACATAAAAAATATCAAATTACAACCCCAGCCTTTCAGAGACAAAAACAAACAATTTTAGTGGACGTAACTTTGATGGTCAGAGTTGCCTTAAAAGGTCACGTTGCAGCCATTGCAGCTGTGTCGCGAGGCGATCGACTGGAATTCCAAAACTTTTTAAATATGAGTCATTTACACACCCAAACATGGAAATATAAGGCCTAGGTTTAAAAATACTAGAATTACCCTTTGAACACCCTGTTTCCACATCTGCGTCTGACCATTTTTGGCAACTTCCAAAACCGACTATCTGACAGTCATGTACACTTTATGCAGAGATTGGCCACATGTCCAGAGGTGTTACAGGGTAGGGTTTAAACTTGACTCTTTTTCAATGTTTTTTCATTATTAACTGATACTTCAGTAGTCTGTTTTCAACTGAGGTGTCAAGCTTTTCAATCCATCTTTGACTGTGACCATTCAGAGCTGGTAGAAACAGTTTTTAGATTTCTCGTGTGCAAGAACTTAGCACCTGAAGGGCACCAACACATCTGGCTCAAAGACCTCATGCCAACAAGGATCAAATAGTCAAGTGCTTTACGTTGCCTCAAGTTTTTTGTTAACAAGTCTATGTGGACGTGCACTTCACATGGCTGACAGCCAGCTGAATGCCACATGCAATATCCGTAAAGAGAAATTACTACAGTAAATAAGTATTTGCTCTCAAAGAATTGGAAGACAAGTCAAATGCAAACAAGTTAGCAGTTTCACACAATATTGACTCTGTTTAAATCATATCCTTATAATACCAATGAAGAATATGCTTGATTATAAGGTATTGTAAAGGTGAAAAGGTAAGAAAATACCCACTAAATTAGTGAATTGCTGATTTGCCAGGTTGAAGAGCCATCTTTCACTCAGTGAGTTTGATGCAAGAACCAATCATATTAGCAGGTACAGGTTAGATATTTAAGATTTTCTTTTTACTCATCTGTGACATTTTTGTCAATGAAACTTGCCTACAAATAGAGCAGCCCTATACATTACTCTGGAATGTAACAATGGTCCAACAGCACTTAAGGACCAAATGTTGGCGGAGTGTCATTAACAAAACAGCATGGAAACTGTTTATAGCCTATATATATATACACAGACACACACACAGACACACACACCGGACACACACACATATCCCACCTGCACTTTGTTGCTCTCCAGTCTGCTCTTATTCTCATTATTTGACTTGGCTGCCTTTTCTGCCACCTTCTTTTGCAGGTGAGGTCCCCGACCAAAAAAGATATAGTTGACGAAAGCGTACTCCAGCAAAGCCAGAAAGACAAAGACAAAGCAACCCATGAGGTAAATGTCGATGGCCTTGACGTAGGGGATCTTGGGTAGAGTCTCTCTAAGGTGGGTATTGATGGTGGTCATGGTCAGCACCGTGGTTATACCTGCAGACAAAGACATGTAGAGGGAGAGGACAGTTAGAAAGGGATCTACCAGCAACACTGCATACTGAGGGAACACAGAAAGTATTATATGCACTCTTCTATGCAACTTTGCTTTCGAAACAATGACAATCACCGTGACAAACATCGTAAACATAGTTCCAATACAGAGAAAGCAACTGATGTGCAACAAAGATTAACTCTTCTCCCTAGATGGGCTTTTACATGTACAACATGATTAAAACATAAAGTTTTTAATGGTCAACATGCTAAACACAGAGTCTGTATCAGTTACACTGAAAGAGAATTGCATCGCCCTGGTAGTCCACTGGACAACAGGAAGGGAGAACGGTGCGACCCCTGCTCGCAGCCGAGCGCCTGATCAAGGCTGTCCTCCCCCTGGGTGTCTGGGTAGTTTGACTCTACAACCAGAGGGAGGGAGGGAGTTGTGGACCAGGATGAATACTGTTTAATCACACCATAAACAAGACCAGAATTAGCTGTCATGCTATTCCTTAACTGTATGTTCCGTGGCTATCTGGTGTTAATGGGTTGAGCTTGTGATTTTCTGTAAAAAAACAGCCAGTGGCAGAGTTAATGCAGCACATAGTGAGCCTTTGCTCCACCAGTAAACACAACGTCATAGCAGTCGTGTCTCTGGGCTTGTTAGGTTGGGCTGCTGCTGGGCTGTCCTGCTGCTGCTCCACCACCCAGCCTGTTCACTTTACCTAATGAGCTCAGAGACCATGCAGCTGTGACATCCAGTTGTGGTGTTGTGTTTTTACTGAGGCAACTACGGCTCATAAAAAAGCAGTAACTCTGCCGCTGGCTGTTTGTTTTAAGCAACCGCGAAAAAAACATATGTACAAGCCATTAACACCAGACAGCCACTGAACATTTTGTTAGTATATTGCACGCTAGATTGTTTTGTAGTCCGATTAAGTAGTAAATATACTGTGGTCCACTGAGCTCCCTCCCCCTCACCCCAGGGGGTGTGGACAGATTAGAACAGTCAAGAACAGGCACTTGGTTGTGGGTGCGGGTTCCAACAATCTTCCTCTCAATTGTCCAGTGGACAACCAGGGCCAAGAAAGTCTCTGTCAGAGGAACTGACACATTATTGTTTCCTAACTCTATGTGCATTGGTTGTCTGCTGTAAATGCATTGTAACTGTTTTTTTTCTCGCGGCTGGTTTGTAAAACAAGCAGCAAGCGGTGGAGCTGATGCAGCGTATTCTGAGCCGTAGCTGCCCTGGTAAACACACCGACAATTTGGCTGTCACAGCTGCAGTGTCTCGGGGCTCATTAGGTAGAGTCGACAGAGCAGTGGCAAGGTAACTTGCTGTTTGGTTGTTTTAAGTAAGCTCCTGGAAGCGAGTGCAGTAGCTAGGGTCAGGGTGGACCTCAGGACTACA
The DNA here is from genome assembly GCA_039737535.1 of Lagodon rhomboides. Taxonomy (NCBI): domain Eukaryota; kingdom Metazoa; phylum Chordata; class Actinopteri; order Spariformes; family Sparidae; genus Lagodon; species Lagodon rhomboides. The sequence continues at coordinate 2,756,913 of CM077801.1, forward strand.
TGACTGAAATCTGACATTAGTATGCAGGTATGCACATCACACCTCCTCTCCACACCAGAGCAGTGACAGCAGGTTTAAACTGAAAACCAGTGACACAGAAAGAATGCTGAATATAGAAAAAACCTGTTGCTGAAAAGAAATGAACATGAAAACAAGAACCCCCCCCCCAAAAAAAAAAAAAAAAAAAAATACACAATATATAATGAAACAGCTTTTAATGTCTATGTTTGATTTTTCAATGTAATGTTTCTTGTATGAGTTCAGGTTTTGCATTTGGCACAGCACTGTTTTGAGTGAAAGGTTGAACAATAGCATGCTCATAATGACTGATGTAGAGATATTTCTGCCTGGACCAGAGTGGTGAACCAATCAACCAGTCAACACAGACTCTGTTACATAGAGCCATGAATGTAACAGGAATGAAAATTATATCAGCAAACATAATTGAGATTTGTTAACAACAACAACATATTTTTATGTAAAAAAAAAAACAAAAAAATTATATATCACTGACCTAAGGCTACTCTGGCAGCCGAGGCATCATAGTTGATCCAGAAAGAGACCCAGGACAGGATGGTGATCAGGGTGGAAGGCATGTATGTTTGCAGGATGAAATAGCCAATGTTCCTCTTCAGCTTAAAGCTCAGGGACAGACGTGGATAAGAACCTGTGAAAGACAAAATGCAGGGTTACTGTTTTCCTTGATTTTTTTTGAAGTAAAGTCACTTTGTCAGATTTTACAGTGAACTGGTCCATTGGATGATGTGACCCCGGTTTGTTGTGTGTAAAGATCTCAACAAGAAGGTTAGAACAACTTGAGTCTGAGCCACCTCACAGCCCTAAGCAGAGCCAAGCCCTACTGACCAGGGCCTGTACTACAAGCAAGGTCAGCATACCCAGGGTATTTGTTATCAACTTGGCAGGTCAACCCATAGCTATACAATTAGACAAATACAATAAAGTAAAACATGTAATCCAGGTCTAAAGCCACTGCAGCTGCCAAATGCAGGAAACACCATGAAATCTATGAATGAAAATGCCATGTTTCAAGAGAATTGATTGGTCAGTTCTTTTATATGTGTTGATCTGTTATCTTGAACATAACCTGCTTTGGAACAGGTCACCATGATGATGTGCCCTGGTAAGAAGTGAACCATCTCTCACAACCCTGAAAACCCAGGGTCAACCCTGAAGTTACCCTGCTAACCACGAAACCTGTTTTGTATTACAGGCCTGAGGACTAGGGAAGCTTTGGATGCTACAGCAAAAAAGAGATAGTGTGTGAGGGCCTGAGGCTTTGGAGACCAGCCGTTATTAAGCATCTGTACAGGACTGGACAGTTTCCATTCCTAACAGAGGTCCAGATGTAAGGGGGGCCAAGTGGCAAAGCATTGTCAACCATATTCGGGAGCCAACAGACACAAGATTTCACTTTATATAAATAATAATGTTGTATCTATATTGTTAAGTTAAGAACAACATATCAAAAACAATAAGGGACATTTGAGAATTTCCCCTCACAATCGTCAGTGTGCTTGTTGGTGTCTTGTCTTGTCTTGTCTTTTTTTTGGGTTCCAGTGCATTCCAGCCGTAAGATATTCTGGTGGCATATGTCCACTCTCATCCATAAATAACCAGAGTGTGCTAAGAAGTGCACCAAGTTTCTACTGAAGTAAACCACAAGTAACTCTGAAGGGGAAAACATTTTTGAATTCTCCTGCTCCATCATGTATGAATCATATTTTATGTCCTTTTTAACTAAACACATAGAGAATACAAAACTCACGAACAAGGCATTGTACCAACCATAACTGATAGTATCATACAATAAGGACTTTTCAGTGTTTGTAATGTTTGCATATATACAGTTTTAGCAACATCAAAACAATATGGGTAAACTGTACTGTATTACGACTGTATTACCTGTGGCAAACACAGCTTTCTTGGAGAGGGTTTGGTAGTCTATGATGGAGAACTGGGGCAATTCGATGTTCTCCACCCCGGTGACTGAGCCTCTGTTGCTTCCTCCCTGCCAGTAGAACTCGATGTCATCAGTGGTGTATCCATCTGAGAGAGGCAGAGGAACACAACAAGTTAAACCTCCATGAAGAACAAGGACAAGCATATTTGGCTTCAGGAACAATGTAGTATATATGAGCAGAGTGCTATAACAAATTCACTATTGAGATCAGGTGCCCATGAATATGTATGGCTATACGTTAAAGAGGTAACAATATATCATAATGAACAAAGGCATAACACTCCCCTCCTTTCTGTACATAAAGGATGTACAACATTATTTTGAGTGGACCTGAACTGTAGATCAGAAGGTCGGTGAGCAAGTCATTCCAAAGTTGTGTTACATCTGACTACATTTACAATGCACTGATGAAGACAGTGAGATTCCAGGGTCAACTATGAACTCTCATGCCCAAAGCATTTTATAATTTCTGGCTGGTGACCTGTCCAGGGTGAGCCCTGGCTCTGGCCCATTGGGCTGGGATAAAGACATCAGACAGTGACTCTGAACATCATGAGTGGGTCCAGAAAGTAGATGGATGAATCCATGGATGGTCATTTAAATACAAATCACAATTAATACACATCCCCACCCATTCCGTAAAAGATTTCACTATGTAATTTTCCACTGCAGTAATCCAACTGAAAAGCCTATTTTAAATGCTTAACTATTAAGCTGAACAGGAAAAGTCTCAAAAAAGCTCAGTGTTCATAAGGAGTGAGTCACAGTGATGACAAAAACAATATTTGACCAAAGACTCGGTACAAGCTACTATATATATATATATATATATATATATATGAAAAAAGATTCTGTCTTGAAATGCATTACATGGTAAAACTGCCTTGTAGAAGGAAAACTAACCCAAGCCTATGTACAGAGGTTTGCTGTAGTGGTGTGAGCTTTATTAGAAGTCTGCTGTCCAACTGGTGAACTGGCTGACAGAGCGCAAGGTGAGTGTGAGTGACCCACAGCAAATGAAATGCAAGCATTTATATATAGTAAACCAGTAGTTAATGCTAAATAAAAAAGGAATGCGCTGATCAGCTGAAATGCCAATAGAGGCAAAATAAGTACGGAGCATCTTGATCCACCTGCAGGGAGGCACACAGGTGACACAATCAGGGTCAAAATCGGAGGGTGGCAGGTAGGGCGAAAAAAAAGGATCAAGGTGGTCGAAAGCTACTCCCACAAGTCACTCGATTAACAGTCTCTCAAATGATAATTGTGAAATACTGGTACCGAACTAGATCCAACATCATCCACTCTACACAGTAAATGTCACATTATGTCCTCCAGAAGAGGAATTGAAGAAACAATAAATCATTGTTAATTCATTAGTGTGAGGCTGATAAAGCAGAAAGTAGGCCTCTCATTTTCTACTTAACTGCTGAACATCTTCCAGCTTCCCACAGGCTGAACTTGAACAACAATAAAGCCTCTCCTTCACTTCTTCTGCAAGGTCTCTGGGCTATGTCTACAGCCTGAACCAGAGTGCCCTCTCAGTAATTAGACCAATTTAATTGGGCCAGCTAGTCTCTGTCTTTAGATTCTCCATCTTATCTAATGCCAGCTGCAGGATTTCAGGGAATTAGCTGCTGCTCATTACTGGAGGGGCTTCATTATGATTTTGCCCTGTTTTTTTTTCTTAATGTATGTGAGAAGAAATAGCAAGGAAATTCTTTATTATCATGAATACATTATTTAAAAAATGCCTACACCTTGACATGATTTGGTTAGTTGGATGTCCCTGATAATGTCTGTTTTTCCATCACAAATTTGTTCCAAAAAACGTACTTTTAACAGTAACCCTAACCCTAAAAACAACAGTCCTTTCATATCTCTAAAAGAGATCACCCACTCCAGCCGTGGTCTGTCTAAAGATACAGAAGAATCCACTGCCGAACCACCAGACTACAGAGCAGCTTCTTCCTTCAGGCTGTGAGGCTCCTGAGCTCATCCTCAACACTCCACCACCAACAGTTTAGTTTTGTAACTTGATTATTATTTGATAATTAGTCTGTATTTCCTTTTCCTTTGTGTGTGTAGCTGAGGGAGTACAGCAAAAAAATACAATAATGCATTGTATAATGACAAATAAAGAGAAGAGTATAGCTGAGGCGTTTAAAGCCCTGCAGAGGAGACTCTCTGGCCTGAGGTACAGTGGAATAATAGGTGGAGAGATTTGCGGAGCATTCAAAGCTATTTAAAGCTATATGAAATTTAACAACCCTGTTGTTGCTGATAAATCTGTGTACTTACGCTGCGTGTTAATTAGTAATCCTATTTAAACACACAAGGGACAAATCAGTGTGAGCCACATATTGTCACTGTGTGTGGAACCTACGATGTGACGTTCACAGCAGCTTGGTCAGAATGATCAACACATTCTGGACAGACCTCAGGCCTGTGGTTATTGTCCATTTTAAAGTAATACCTTATACTTCAGGCTTAAGAGGCCTAAAAGATGTGGGACATGCTTGTATGTGGGCAATTCAGTCAATGCAAAAAATGTGTCAAATCAACAATAGATATTTCTCAAACTAGCCCTGCGGCATAATCCAGTTCTTTGCTATTGAACCGTATATTTAGAATGTCCCGAACAACCTACATAAATACACCTCTTCACGTCATGCTATTGCTGAAGCTCTGCCTGAAGTAGTGTATTTATAGATTCCCTAGCAAGTGAGGACTGACAAGACCATCCAGGAGGTTGTTACTGTGGCCTTTTGGAGACATTCTGACAAATCTTACAACCTGCTATTTTAAGGTAAATCCCCCCTTCAGGTGGTGAGTAAACTTTTGCTCAAAGAATAGTGCAAATAAGGAAACAAATTAAATAAGTTATGTTTTAACATCACACATGGTCCTCAGAAAGTAAAACTGGTATTTACTGAAGGAAAAAGTGTGGGACCCTCCCTGTTATAGTAAGGAGAGAGAAGGTTCTTAAAGAAGAAAAGTTTCCAGGTTGGGAAATAAAACCATCTGAGGAGCATGTGAATGCCACTTGGTTAGACATGATGAAAACATATTAGTACTAGCCCACCTGCCTGACTGTGCCTGGAGCTAGAAACATAAAGGCCTTACCATGGAAGTCTATCAGATTTGTCTGGGCTGTTCAGAAAACAGGACACAGAACTTGTATATTTTGATAAATTATGAATTATGAATGATGATAATAATAGTAACAATAAATTAATCATTTTCTCTCTTTTTTGGCTCAAGGAGTGTGACGCTCCGGATCTCTCTAATGAACAGCTGCCCCTGAACATGACTGAGACAAAGTGAACAAAACCACAGCTGGGGATGAGATAAGCTTACTTAGTACCTGAGGCAGAACTTTGCATGGCCATAACATTTATGCACACAAAAACACATACACTCACACACACACACACACACACACACACACACACACACACACACACATACACACACACACACACACACACACACACACACACACACACACACACACACACACACACACACACACAAACTCAGCCACTTACAGCTCTCAATCTCCAAGGTGCAGTTCTGTTCATCCAGTGGGTATCTGCGCAGGTCCATCATGCAGGCGGCTGTTGTCGTGATCCTAAAAGAAGAAGGATCTGTGTCATATACTGAAATCTATCATGATCTTTAATGCACTGTGACATGAAATTACAGCACTTCCAAAACTAGAACTCCTTGATATGTGATTTAATCCACACCATCGCCATCATCAGCATTCACGTTTCAAAAGAGGAAAACATTTGTATTTCCTGATGCCTGGGGAAAACACTTTATGAAACAATGAACAATACAGTTTACTCCTACAAGTTCAATCCCTCAGTACACTTCGTACCTACTCAGCCTTCAATCACACAAATCCTTTTACATCTCGACTGGAACTGAATCTGTTTCTCTCCCGTAATTGCCTTTGCACTGCTGAAGTCACGACTGCAGGGGAGAAAAGCCTTGTGTTCAATCTTAATTACAACTATGAGTAATTAAGAATTAATACTAAAATCCAGGCAATCGGGTGAAACCCGTGACTTCCCCCTTTGAAGTCTTACATCTGAAGGAAGAAACACTTCGGTCTGACAGTTTATGAGATCATTTGTGATCGAGTTATTTTGTTTTTTAATTTCTGAGCTCCGTGTTGACAGTTCATGGTGACCTTGTGCTCGTCCCGTTCGTCTGGACTCCTGGAACATTAACAGGTCCTGTTTACAGCCTCATGCAGCTGCTTATGAGCTTGTCGTGTAGTGACAGGGTCAGTCATCGTAATCATTTGTTTTAAACAGCAAACACAATTAAACCTCATCCTAGCTAACCACTAAAACCATTTAAGCATTTAACATTTAATATGCTGTAATGGGGAAATATATTACAGGGCTAATGGACAAGCAATATTCCTGTTGGCATGCAGTCACGACTGAAAATCTGGCAGCACAGCGGATACACATGACAAACGATCGCTGAACACATTCTGTACTTTAGTAAGGGATGTAAATACAGTATCAATATGAGTTCAGCAATGTTATCAATAAGGAAACCTCCTTTTTATAACCTCTGTTTTTTCATGCAGCTCTAATTTGGCAGCATGTCAATGTCTGGGACTTAAAACAAGTACTGTAAGGGATAGTATGGAAAGACATATGTTTGTGGAAATAAATTGTTGGAAGATACGAAGGAGGAAAAATATAGAAATAAATACATAAATAAATTCAAAAATGAACACAAATCCATCTCTCGCAAACGTGTTAAAGCCTGTGCCAAGACCAACCACAAAAAGGAAATGATGAGTTTACTTTGAATGATGTCATTCTGCCGACAGTGGATCCAAACTAGTCAGAGAGAGAGGGACCTCCTCTCTTCCATGATTCATGGTAACAGTCTGATGACAGACCAGCCGGGACTGATGAAGATAACAAAGCCTTTGCTGACTTGAAAACCACTTTAGAGAATGCTCCTACCTACCATTCACTCAGTTTGCTTAATAAAAGTTTTACCACATCTGTTCTGACACAATCACATGGTGGTGAACAGGCTGGTCCTGGTTTCAAATTCATTCCATGCTGTTTGATGTTGGGCTCTGAGCTATGATGTTTCTGTTCTCCAATCAATCTCTGCTCCCCAGGAACCTGGACTGGGGTCAAACTCTGGAGCTAAATTCAGTCACTCGGTGTGGATTGGCCCTGATGGTGAACCATGTTGGCCACATGCTTTCTTCCATTGTTAAACTAAATGAGCTCACAGGAGAGATCGTGTGGGCAAGGAGAGAATGAGATGCTAAGATATTGTGCCAACCTGCCTGCTACTGTGTCATACCTGCCATCACTGGAAACAAAGGCGGCTCCAGGGCCCATTCCATTTGGACACATGCAAGCCACGTCAAGAATTTCCCTGAGCCATACGACGACTTCTGACTAATAGCAGTGACGATACAGCTAAACTCATGGATAGATAATTATAAATAAGGACAATTATAAGACGATATAGGATAAGATACACCTTTATTGATCCCCAGTGGGAGAATTCAGGTATATACCTACATGATATGGTAAATTTATAGCACAATATAAAAATAGTGCTGCCGTCTGTATTTGTCATTCAAAAAGGGAAACCAGAAGACTCAAGACTGTGGATATACAGTATGATCAAGTGGTATATAAGGTATACAAAAGTAATGTGTTTTCACCCTACTGTTGCTAATATAATCAAGAACATGTTGAAGAAAAAAATTGCAAATCATAATAGTGAACAGGCGTAAGGGAAACATATGGAGGGACAAGAATAAATGGGGAAAATGGTGGATACTATAGCGACAGGCTCTGGAGACTTTACCTGTCTGTTTCTGTTTCTCTTCTAATGCACCGGTTTGCTTAGCTGAACACTGAACAGCCAATCAGAGGGATCTCTCTCACTGTTTGCATGTGTGTGAAGGTCCAGTACCAGCAGGGGGGAATGCTGACAGGGCCAAAGGATGAACGTAGCGTAGAGACCCAGAAAGTCCCTGATAGGAGGAGGTCGGGGTTGAACGGTTGCATCAGTCACACAGCTTTCAGTCAGGACATCTGGGTTTGAATCCATGTAGTCCAATAACAGTCAGTGATGGTTATTTCAAGGCAAAACCTAAAACTAACCAAGCAGTTTGTGAGCTTATTTTGAAAGTGTAACCTGACTTTTATGTTTTTTTAAGTTGAACACGACAGTGACCCGGTGGACCGGTGGGTCTATTACACAGCTTTGCATGACACTGGGTTGGACAATTAGTGGACAGTTACTGCAGGAACAACATGATGATGTACAACACATTCACCTGGAGGGTGATGATAAGGTTCTCACTTTAAACGACAAGGTCAGGTGGATGGTTTTATTTAGACTCGACAAAAGTACAGCTGGCTGGAAATGTACTTCGCATGTGTCTGTGTCATCTACATGTTTCATAAGGCGTCTGTCTGTCCTGGTGCTGAATGTTGCAGTGGTTTGGGTTTCTCCTCATCATGGCTGCAGAGCTGAGAGCTGCAGAAATGTAATACAGTTCATTTTGAGCTGAAATTATATTTCCTAACATTTATTGTAAAATAAGTTCTCTCTCACTGGTAATAAAAAAAGAAAAGTGTGTCTTAGGAAGCCAAAAGTGATCCACTAATGCTCCTCCTTGGTCACCTCTCTTCATCTGCTGAGTGTCGAGCTGCACACACATCTCCCCATATTCAGCTGTTACAGTGTCAGGATGCAAAAAGCCCCTCAGGTCATGAATATTCATTATTTTCTTACCTTGTTGAATATTCTGGGGCTGTCGATCCATATCGTGGACACAGTGAATGCATTAGGAGGCACTAGATTAATTATAAAGCGGGTGCAGAGAGCGTGGATGGACAGTAAAAATAGAGAGTGTCAGCTCTGTAACCTGTCAAGGACGGAGCGCCTGGATGTTGCACTCCACCCGTTCCATAAGAGCAATCCTTAAGTCTCCACTGGACCAAGTGAGGTTACATGTCTAGTTTGAACCATCCAAAAAATCACACGCTCACATGTCCATAAATTCTTTACAGTTACTTGGAAGACCACAGAGTATCCACACGCTGCTTTCTTATTCCCAAATCCTCTTTTAGTCGTTGTGAAATAAAAGTTGAAATCACCACAGTTGATTGCAGACATTTTTTTCAGGTGAGAAATGAATTGTACATATGTTAAATATGTATTTAATCTATCAAATAATGTGTAATTTATTTTATTAGATTCAAACATTTGATTTATTCTTCTGGTTTTAAAGACATGAAGACAAGACAAGAATGGTGATCATCTCTTGAGCACCTAAGATTACTGGCCAGTTAACTTCCATGGTTATCTTACGTCAAACAGTGTGTCTGAAAGTACCAACATGCCAGAATGCAGATCTTATACTAAGATGTAAACTACATTCGCAAGAATTTCTCAGTCTGCAGCTGTTCAGACTGTCCGATGTGAGGTAAACGGTTCAACCCCTCCAATTTTTTAACAGTTTTCATATTTATTTCATCTTTAACTTCACTTCTGAGAATATTTTACACAAGAAATCAACTGTGTAGGTTTCAAACACGGGCAGTTTTACAAAAACCTTTTGTGTTTTCAGAGTTGTGTAGCTCCACAAGTGTTTGTCTGCAGGGGTAGCATAATTTCTGTCAACTGTATCACATTTATTTTGTTTCTTTATCATTATTACAGTTAAGCTCTGCTTTTGGTAAACTTTATAGGATGACGTGGCCTACAGAGCCAGAGATACACATCCTCCTCCTCCTCCTCCTCCTCCTCCTCCTCCTCGTCCTGCTGCCAGCTCTTAGCGCAGCATCCTGCTCTTCTGATAGTTAAAACACAACGACAGTAGCTGCTAAACTTGTGAAAAACTATTTTCATTCATCAGTAGCTGGCACATGGGTGTATGGAGAAGGTGGAAATGTGATCGATTTAGTCGTGTAATGCTGAGAAGACATATGACTTCAGTGTGAACAGACCGCTGCTAACACCATACTTAAACATGCATTTAGTAGGCAGCATGCACACATACTGACTGAGTATTTCGTCGGCAGTACGTTAGTATGTGATTTTATCCCTGCAGCAGTACTGCAATTTACCAGAAGCACTGATGTCAACCAAATATTAAGATTAAACCTGCCAATCTGGTTTGTCTGAAGATGAAGTTGTATAGCGCTGCTGAAGCTTGGCGGTCCAGACATCACAGCTCGGTGTATGCAGTCAGTCGGACATACATCATTTGGCAAAATTGTAACCGTTCTGTTCTACACTCTAATCTACTAAGTGGCGGTAATGAACCTAAAAGCTGTTTTCCAACAGCCATTAAACAACAAAAGCAGAAGGAGAAGAAGCAATAAAACAAGATGAAGAAAAAGAAGAAGACAATGTGACTTATTGTAGATAGAGGAGCTTCTTTCACATCAGCTGTGGGAAAATCTTGGAGTGTAAGTCGAGGATCAGATGAGGACAGTGCTGTTTGACAACTGTATGTGAGTGGAAAGACATCTAACATGCTAACACACATTAGACGGCTTCACACAGATGTGTCAATAGCTGAAACGATTGAGGTGCGTACCTAACTGTGATACACATTACAGTGAAGATGACTGCTGTATCTTCTGACAGCATCTGCCAGTCAGCCCAGTGGAAAGCTCGCAGTCGGCTGGCGTGGCGGTTGTTTTGTTTCTGTTGAGGAGTTATCACCTGGACTGGCAGTGATGTCATCAACAATGCTGAGCGTGCTGTCTCCTCCTGTTCTCTGGAATTTGGATTTGTATATTTGGCTATTTGAAAATTTGAGTAGTCTCCATTGATCAAAGACCTAACAACTACCATAAGATGCTACCAAAAGACTAGAAGAAGAAAAAAACTAAGGAAAACTTCTGAGAACGTCTTGGTGCTGATTTGTTGAGGCAGGGTTTGGTTGGAGGCAGGGTTTGGTTGGAGGCAGTGTTTGGTTGGAGGCAGGGTTTGGTTGGAGGCAGTGTCCAGCAGCCTGCGGAAGTAATGCAGTCCAAGGCACTTCTGCACTGGCTGTGTCGAGCCCACTGACAGACATGATTACACAGCAAGTTTAGAAGTTACATTTTAGCCTATCTTGAGCCTCAAGTAGTCATGAATGCACAACAGCATTCCTCCCTCATCAGTCCATGTGGACTCCTGCCTTCCTTTTTATAGTGTGCGTATGCATCATTCAGGACGATCACACGTTTCTCAGCGATCTCCCTCCCTCTTGTTCGCAGACCAGCAGGGCCATGAAAAAATCTCTGTCAGCGTAACTGAAGCGTTATTATTTCCTAACTGTATGTTCAGTGGTTGTGTTTGACCACCAGGACGAGCAGCTTTACAAACAGTCCACCAGCACAGGCCCAGCAGCGCAGACTAAACTTGGCTGCTCTGTCCGTCTTTTATCTTTGTTTGGCTATTGAGGACAGGCGTCCTCCATCAGTCACAGCTAAACAGGGCTAATGGTGCCGGGGTGCGGAAAATAAACACAAACACCATGTGTTATATGTTTTCTTAGCCAAACCAAGGTGATGAGCCACTAACAACCAAAATGTGTATGTGCCAGTCAGTGGTGAGGGCATTTGGCAAATCTAAATATAGCCCTTGTGTCAGCAGCGAGCGCACTGGATGAATAATTGTGGGAGCCTGGAGGGGATAATGATTCTGTAGCACACCAGTGTGAAAGAAATCTTCTGTGCTCCTTCAGAAAATGTGAAAAGCTGAGCCTAAAGTGGTCGAGGAGAGAGACATGTCCTCCCAGCATCTGAGAAAGTGATGTCAAGGCATAGGAGCTAGAGGAGCAGAGAACGTTGTTGTGCTGATTATACGTCATTAATCAATAAAAAAAATTAAAAATAAAAATCTTCATCAGAGCAAAATACAGAATTGGGGTGGGGGGGGGTTGAGAAAGGGACTCTCAGAAGCCTGAAGCAGCATGGTGCATGTTAATCCAGAACCTCCTCAAGTGGATCCCTCAGTGGAAAGGGTTTGATTTTGACATGATAAAAAGTCCCGTGTACTGCCAACAGTTGTTTTTCTCTAAACTATGACCGTGGTCTTTTGCTAACTAAAATCTATAACAATCATGGAATGTCAGTAATTTAATTTGAGACCAGTCCCAACCCTCACTGCTGCTGCTGCTGCTGCTGCTGCTGGTGGTGGTGGTGGTGGTGGTGCTGCTGGTGGTGTGGATGTATACAGATTGAGGGGGGACATGCAGGTTTTCAGGTTTTCAAGGCGTAACATTGTTATGACGTGCAAAGTTTTGTTTGTAGTTAGCATGTAACGTTACATCAGACAAACTGTTACAGACCTTGGACTTTCATTTATGACATTTATGTTGCACTCAAGTAAATAGGTAAAGTACCAGTTTCTACATAATGCTGCTTAAAAGGATACTTGAGGAGTTGGTTATAATGTGAGATGGTCAAAACACCTAATATTCCCTACATGGTTGTAAAAATAAAAACATCATGAAATTTATTGTCATCCGGCTGCTGTTTTTTGATTTGTACAATAAACAGTATTAATCATTACAGCAGTAAAATCAAATGTAAAGACAGAATAAAAAAGTAATGCAGTAAAGCAGTAATTAAATACTGAAAGGCTGAGAACTCTCCTCTGCCCTGCAGATGTCAGTGTTTCTGGAGCAGTTGTCTTTAACATTACAATGTCATGTTTAAAATGCTCTACAATGCAGTGAAATTAAATTAAATTCAGGCAGTAGTGTCCCAGGCAGAACAGCAGGGATCCCCAAAAGAAATTTGGTGTGCGCTCTGCGCTGGCACACACTCTGGCCTCAGTCCCAGATGGACTGGGCTCAGCACCAGACCTTGTCAACTCTAAGAAACACCCCTGCATGTGAACAGTTCTGTTTTTTAACAACCATTTGGTCCGTTTTGGACGCTGAGAAGCAACTTTTTGTCGTTTAGAAGGACTTGCTGAGAAAAAAAATTGAACTGACAGGATAGTAGCATATGAGATTTCTGGCAGAGTTGCAGATGGATACTGTGCCATCAAGCTGACAATATCGCCAGGATTGATAATGTTGTGTTTTTCTGTCAATCTGGAAACGCCTCCTCACTGGAATACAAATTCAACAGAGGTCAAATAAGTGAGATGGACTGAGGAAAAAAAGGAGAAAAAGTGGGAGGAGGTTTGGGTGAGGCAGGAGGGATGTGTCGTGTGTGGACTGACTCAAGCCGTGCTGATCTGGACCCAGAGAGGAGTGTTTGCTTTGGAGGAGAGGGGAATGTTGAGGACAGCCCACAAGGCCTGTGTTCACTGAGCCATGCAGCCGGGGCCAGACACTGTTGTTTTTGGACAAATCAAGCTACTGCTCTCTGTCCTTTTCAACATGCTCGTTCCTGTTTGGGCCTAAATGGAAAGCACTCCGGCACTCTCTCCCCCTCTTTGTCATTGTCTCCCTCTCTTTGTGTGTGTGTGCGAAAACTAGCTTTCAAAAGGGAGTTCCTGCAGGGTGATGCACCTGATTTTTACAGATATGCAGCAGGTTAAAATTAATGTATAACCCACAAACAATGAGCCGACCGGGCAGAGATCTTGGATGCTGGTGTGGGCAGTGGCGGTCCTAGCTTGCCCCTGGGCGAACCTCGACTTCACCTTTTCTTTGTTTTTTTTTTGTGCATGCTCATGCCTCCCCTCTCCAAATGCCGCCCTGGGCAGCTGCCCATATTGCCCATATGAGGAACCACACCTGGGTGTTGGGGTTGGCTTGCAAGCTATGCTAACTTAGCCAGCTAACGTTACAGCTCCAGCTGATGAGGACGCCATTAATGTTTAAATCCCACCCTCCCACAACCATGAACCTCATGTCCACGATGCCTGCCCCTGCCTGGTGATACACTTGATATATCGGGGTAGAAAGAAAAAATATTTATTTTATACTTATTTATCATTTTTTATTAACCATATTTAAAAAAAAAAAAATCAACTTGGCACTTCTCTCATTTGGATTGTGGCTGGAGAGCAAAATACATTGTCCCCTATACGGAATAATACCGTATACAATCCTAACAGTAAGTTATTGCACCATGCCTTATTTCATATGTGGTGTTGGGGTTGTGACAGGTGCTCTGTAGCTCGACTCCAGGACTTACAGTCACTATAGTGTCTTCCTCTCAATGAAGTGTTGCCATGATAACCATGTTGGTTCTTTTCCTGTGCTGCTCAGCGTCAGAGGCCTGCTGCTCAGCCACCTGCCACACCATCACCAATTACTGTGCATCATGATGGTGCTGACCACAGTGAGCCAAAACCATCAATACACACTGTTCATATCAACCAAACATGAATATTCACAAATGCAAAGGATGATCAGATGTTGATCAAAATACAACTATCATAAGACATTGTGCACTTGTGTAAAGTTTTTTTTTCAGTGCACAAAGCCAAAGTAATGAGAGAAAGAGAAACAGGTTATTCTGTATGTTCCAAATGATATCTAATGTGTTTCTGTTCCATTGTGTGTCAGGGGTTTTACATGTAATGTGGAAAAAGTGAACATGTCCTCCACCGCCACATCAACCACAGAACCACCAGCCTGAAACACTGAAACACGAGCACCCACTGTATATTAAAATGATTTGAAATGTCAGAACTAGAATCTTATCGAGGACAGGCCTTGATGTGCACCATAACACCTTATTAAAATGTGCAGCTTTGCCTCAAAGTGAAAAAAAAAACCTCTCAGCTGAAAACTGTCAAGTCATCATTCCTCTGAAGCACAGCATGCCTTTGAACTCAGATGACTGAATTATTGACAGTGACCGGCCCACTGTTCCTTCAGTTAACTCCACGCAGCTCACTTCATCGTAACGATGCTCTGCTGCAGAGGGCACGGCCATGTGTACACTGCACCAGGAGAGGCTTCATAAATGATTTACCAGCTGGTTCTCCCTCCAAGCTCCAGAGGAGACACCGGCAGAGCAACGCTTAGCTGCTGATAGAGGCCTTTGAGGAACGTTCGCCATTCTAATCAGCTGCTACGAACCCAATTCTGCAGTTGTTTTGGGTGTAAACATGGCGTAAACTCATATTCTAATAGGATTTGTTGGTGTTGAGAAAGGGGATCTAAAAAAAGCACATATCTGCACAGATGTTGTGTGAAATCAAGCTTTATTTCTGCCTAAGTTATTATTAACCAGAGTTGTTAGGCAGTCTTTTTGCTTCAAAACTAGACTTGTTCATTTACTGTTCATTACCCAACACTTAGCTGCAGCTATGCTCTGTGATTGGCTGACAAGCCCGGTAATGCCAAGAGTGCCAATTACTCATGATATACTTGGGCACACACATGCCCCGAGGACGGGCTGCTGCAAGATGTGCTCATTTTATGTGTTTCATTGTACATTCCACTACATAAAACTGAGGCTACATTACACTCACATTAACGACAGTACTACAGAGGCCAGCTAAATATGCAGTTATGTCACAGCAAAGACTGCTGACGTGACAGCTTATATTTTCCTGTTGCCAGAGCGAAGCCACACACATTCTGGCACACATTTCCAGACACAAAGTGGTCAGAACTGTCCGAGCAAGTGATGGAAAGATCTGTCACGGTTAATAGATCTAAAGAAAATGCAAATGCTGAAGAAAATACTTCAAAAGAGATGTCTCGTGTGATTGCCGTCC
Source organism: Lagodon rhomboides (assembly GCA_039737535.1). Classification (NCBI taxonomy): domain Eukaryota; kingdom Metazoa; phylum Chordata; class Actinopteri; order Spariformes; family Sparidae; genus Lagodon; species Lagodon rhomboides. The sequence continues at coordinate 2,772,601 of CM077801.1, forward strand.
TATAGTCTCAGCACGATTTCAGTCTGACATTTAATCTCAGGGTCAGTTATAATTGATTTATGTAAGCAAACTTGCCACTGTAGGAACACTTGACCTTCAAAACGAGCAATAATGTGTATGTTGCATGCAACACAATTGTTACGTGTGTTTAGGTGCACAAAATGGAAAAAGTTAACAGTAATAAATGCACTGGACACGTCTCTGGGCCTCTCAGTATCTTATGCAGGCCCAAGCAGGGACCTGGGTTCTCTGCTGAATATAATGTCCACATTAATGTGACATAACCTCAGTACCATCAGGGCCACTTCTTCAACTGCTCTTGCCCGTCAAATAGCAAATATAAATTATGTAGTTGGTAGGAAATACCATAAGGAACCTTATACCAAAGTACTTAACAGTTCAGCTTTTGGGAAACCCAAGTTATATGTTATGAAGTCTCTGCAGTTAAAATCAAAGTGCTATAAAGTGAAGAGTGGAAACAGCTCCCACCTGAGACCGTAGAGCACGGTTCCATCAGGGTGCAGTCTGATCATCCGGTTCTTCACTGTCACCCCGTGGACGAAGGACTTCTTGTCATTAATGAAGTAGGTGTCAGGGACCCACAGCTGGTCTGCCACCCGGTTGTCCAGGGTGAGGTTGAGAGGGATGCCAGTGTAGGAGAGGCGCTTGTCTCTCCAGGACTGCTGGAAGTACATGGTGATGGTGTAGTCCTGTGGGAATGTCACAGGGGGAGAGGAAGGTTAGCACATCAACGTGAACGGACCAGTGACTCATCTCATCTCTCCTGCCCTGTGCACTTTTCTTTTTGCTGAATTTGACCTTTAGACCTCCAGGTTGTGACATCTGGGAGCAGCAAATAAACATCAAACTTTACTTTTGTTAGTAAAATTATTCAAATGTTGTGCTTCAGCAGTCATGTAACTTTTACACTTTTTACTTTGACCAATTTTAGTTTGGATATTCATTTAGAAACTGATCTTTGGCCCAAAAGTAGTTCAGATCTGCATGACAGGAACTATTTGGTCTCAGTCAACTACTATGCTCTTCAGCGGACTAATATGCATTGTGGAGTTCCCCAAGGCTCAATCCTTGGGTCTCTTTAATTGTCATTTACATGATTTAATTTGGCAAATTATTAACAATGAAATCAATATCAAAATTATGCAGAAACTGTAAAATGTATCTTTTTCTGCCACCATGCAAATACTGTCCCATCTGCAGTGGACTGAACATACCTGAGTCCTTCAGCTTCACTCAGACCGAACTGAAATAACTGTCTTTATTTGCAAAATAAGAAAGGTTGAGAGTCAGGACTCATCACTGGCTTTGAAGACCAAAACCACGTTAGAAATAAAATGTTAAACCCTGAATCAGCGATAAACTCAATAGCAAGGTCTGCATCCTGTTTTCTCAAAGCCACACCAAGAATCAGACGAGTAATGTCAAGGCATGATATCATTTTTTTTTTATAGTTTTATATAATATAGTTTTAACACACTTTTGTCTTTGCTCCAGTCCGGTAAAATTAGAAATCCATCAGAGTTGCTGAATATCAGCTTGAGTTTTGTCAAAATAATGTTTTTGTCACGTGTTCCCTAGTTTTACAAAACTCCATCCCAGAAGTGCGACAGTTCTTATCAAGGCTCACATTAACTGGGCTCAGAGGATTAATTGTGTCACATTTTAATAAGGAACACCCACAATGAGAGTCTACAGTGTTGTCAGACATGATAATACTGAACTATTCTTTATCACATGAAGTGAAATGGGAGCTGCTTTTTATTTCAACATATCCAGTCAGTCACGCCTCGTTTCTCCTGACTCCCTCGTGAGTAGTGAGCAATATGAATCACATATGGAAAAGGTGGACAAAAACAATAAAACGTGTTATATGGGAAGGCAGTTACAGAATGCAATAACATTAAAAGAAATGCCTGCCATAAATAGTTTGAATGGTTGAAACTTAATAGAATAGAAGTGTCATCTCTGGCAGTGACATTCAGTTCAGTTGTGGCAGCAACAAAATCTGCTGCTCGACACAATGTTTGTATGGATGGATGCATCAAGTTGATGTACTGTAGGTGTGTTGTGCATATTTCATCTACAGCAGGGGTCTTAAAAGTTCTTCAGGCCAAGGACCCTTTAGCTGATAGAGTTGGCATACAGCTGTGACATGGCTAATGCTCGGAGCCTGTTGAGTCTGAGTCTTTCACCTGAGAAGTTATAAACCAATCCACTGCAGCTCAGAAGAATATCTGCACACTTAAGAATATAGATATCTGGCCAATATTTTTCATAATTTGAGTCAGCTGACTAGTTTGTACTTATGTATAGGTGCTGCACAGTGATTTACCTTACGGTTAGGTTAGAAAAATAAGGGTAGACTAAAATCCAGGTTGTGTGAATATTTTTTTTCTCTTTGCAAATTAATCTTTGCCTACTTTGAATTCATGTTAATCTTTATTTCCAGACAGATTTAAACTATTGAAAACTAAGAACTTTTAAAAATGATCAAAAATAATTTGTTCCCCTGCAGTAACTCTGAGGACCCGCTGAGGGTCCACAGTGTGAGAGTGTTGAAGTTATTTCCATGAGTTGCTTGATAACAAGTGAAAACTGAACTACTGGAGTCTGTAGTGAAGTTAAGTGTTTGTCTGTACTCGAGCCAAAGATAAGTTATGAGGGAAGAAGCTCCACTATGTAAAACCACTTTATAATCATGAGTGAACTGTAGTTCTCTGGAGGGAAATGTCTTCTGGTCATATCAGAAGCCACAGAGATAAACTTTGATAACATAACACATAACATCCATAATTTAACTTTATATTATTATTTATTATAGGGACCTTCAGTATTTGGATCAGAAATAAGGCTTGTCAGATTTATAGCCTACAGCTGTTATTTAAATGTGTCAAAAACATATTTAACCCCTGTTTAGGTAAATACAGTATTGGGTTGGATTCACCATCAGCAGATTAAAGGTTTGGGCATCCCTATATTCTATACTGTATTCTGCTGTATGGGTGAAGGTTAGAGGTCTTTCAGCTTACAAACGTTCTTAATTCACTCTTGGTTAACAGCTCTGTACGGGTAGGCTTGAATTTTATTTGTGAATATGGCTCCTTTTTGTTTTGGTCCCTCCCACTGATGTATCATACTATTGTTTTGTTCTGCCGGCCCACTAACACACCAGCCTACTGTACACCTAGAATCCAAGTATGCTTCGGAAAACTTTAGATCAATATGAAATTACACAAGCATTGTTACAGTGTGTGTGCATGTGCATGTGCATGTGCATGTGCACGTGCATGTGCGCGTGCATGTGTTGATTTGCGAGCGTGTGCACAGCTGAGGTGTGCACCATGATTCACAGTCTGGGCTGTCATAGGGCAGAGTGCCGCAGCCTCACATGCAGTCTCTACCTTCTTTTCAAAAATAACTTGTTCCAGCCGCAGCACAAACTGCTGAGGTGGATTATGTTGTGTAACGTCAGTTCTTATTAAGCGGCAGGAACAGTCACCGGCCTGCTCGCTCCAATTCTTTCCACTACTCCTTAGAGAGCTGGAGCTCCCTCCTTCACCTGCCCTTCTGTGGCTCCTGTCACCACATCAGCCCCGAACCCTTCAGCTGTTCCTGCTGCAGCCCTGTGGTCAGCTCTTTCACCTCCTCCCAAACTCCACTGGAAGCTCTGCTGCTCCTCCACATCTTCATCCCATCATAAAGTTATGACAGCTCATAGAATTTAATGTAAGTATCTGTTCTCCAGTCAGCGTTACCAGCCTCATGTCTTCCGCTTTTCTGAGCTAAATCATCTGACAGCTGTCTCCTACACCGCATGCTATATCCCAGCACACCCAATTATTCTTTACAATGACCTGTTAGATGTCAATACAAGTTTGACATTTGATGAACTCAGAAACATCACATTTAAAAATAGAAGCACAAGAAGTATTGATTTACATCATCTGTAGCTGTACTGATGGGAGCTCTGTTTCAGTCCAGGCGCCGCAGTGGGATGAATGCAGGAGAAATTGTAGAACAAACACAAAGCATGTGTTTTTGCAGCCCATTCTCACTTCCAACGCATCAAATACAGCAGCCTGGTCAGTGGCCCTGTGCTTCTTAATGCTGTAGTTACACACGAACTGTCACTTGTTGAGGAGCCCCTCTAGTGTAGTAGAATAGAGAGCCAGAAAAGTCCATGTCAGAGGTCAGTGGGACGGTACGATGGTTGGATGGGTCATACACTGGACCACGGTTTGTCTGCCATTTGTGACTAAGAGTCAAGAGTGATTCCTTTAAATCATGCAGAGCTGGACTTGTTGCTGTTGAAATTCAGTAACATTAGCTGGCTTGCTGAGTTACATGTCTGGTGTTGTTGCACTTGCTCGATGTTTGGCTGTGTCAGCAAAGTTGTCAAGTCACCAGTTTTTGATCCTAAGTCAAGTCATGTGACAGCCAGGTGGCATCCTGTGCATGCTGTTACTGTGCTGAGTTGTGTACAACACTGCAAAACTTTTACTGCCTGAACATGCATTTTTACGTTTACTCCAAGACACAACATTTACAAATGGTTACAGAAACCTGGGATTTGTATTGACAACATTTGTGTCTCACTCAGAAGAGGTGGACGGTGCCAAATCACACAAAATACAAATGACTACATGATGCTGCCTCTCAAAAATCAATACTGTATCAGCCCCAGATTCACTTTGAGTCGGGTTCTGCTATTTGTATTATAAATAGCCTCTCTACTTATGTTTTAAGATGTATAGAAAATGTTCTTTAAAACATCATTTGTGTCTGTTATTGTTTTTCCACAAATACTTCAATTATCAATCCTGCTCATTGCTCCACACACAAACTCGTTCCACACAGTGAGGCTCTCCTCGGGAGGAGATTTGGATCTTTAAACTATTAACATCTAAACTTTGTATTGGTACAAAACAGAATGAGTACAGTCTCTTAAAGCCTTCCACAGTGTCGTTCTGGCAGGACAGGGCACAGTCATGGTACAATCCCAGTTTGCACTGGACTTGACTGCCTGCTGATGTCAGGGAGTGCAGTCTAACAACCCTCCTGTGCTTGGCTCCGAACATGGAGACAAAACAAGGGTAAAAAGAGGATTTTCAGGAGCTCTGACATGCTGAATTGTCTCTTTGTAGTGTTGTTGTTTTGCTGCTCTGCGAGCTGATGTGTGATGTCTGAGCCTCGGGGAACATGTGTTTCTGCTGCTGTCCCTCGCTCTCACACTGCATTCCAACAATAACACTGTACAGTGTGTGAAATGCATTGTGTCACAGAACATTCAGATGACCTGCACACACTCAGCATCACAGGACCACCACACTCGTGCTCTCTCTTTCCATACATGTTCAACTGTGCACGACTGTTAAAGAAGTAGCAAGTCGCTCTGTCCTCACAGGATGCTGCTCTGTGCATCGGTGAGTAGAATGCCTCTCCATGTTAATCAAACTGCATTGATTTACAGAATTTCACTGTGTGTAGTGAAATTATACATGTATACTGTGTGTACTGTATATCAAACTGCCCACCCTGTGATTCTGACCTCAAGTGACAAATATCCATTAAATTCTTCTCTTTTTACACTTTCAAAACATTTTTGACAAAACTAAGGCTAACTTTGTTCCATCAACATGGTTCATATGTCACTGTAACACTGACGCTCTCCCCAGTCAGTTCATGTACAACAATTTGTGGGCGGTGGGGTAAAGTTGTAATTTGCAAGAAATGGCCAGAATCCAAAGGTAGTTCAGACCTATGAGGGCCAGCATCACTGTGCTCTCTGCTGTGGCAACCAAATGAGTGCGTTGCTCAGTTAGCTGTGGTGCTACGCGCCTCGACACCAACTGTCTGGAGTCGGCCTGCAATGCAACCTAGCGGGCAACAGGGCTCAGCTTGACCGGGTTCAGCTGCCTCCCAGTGAACACGGCCGGACTTAACACAGCCTCAGTGACTGCCAGAGGTCACTCTGAAGACGGGTCGTAGTGATTTACAGCAGCTCTCACCACAACTATGACTCTGAGGACGAGAAGACACGGCAGGCCGGGACAGAAGAGGAGTGAAGCAGCAGAGAGAGAGAGAGAGAGAGAGAGAGAGAGAGAGAGAGAGAGAGAGAGAGAGAGAGGAGAGAGAGAAGAGAGAGAGAGAGAGAGAGAGAGAGAGAGAGAGAGAGAGGGAAAGAGAGAGAGAGAGAGAGAGAGAAGAGAGAGAAGGAGAGAGAGAGAGGAGAGAGAGAGAGAGAGGAGAAGAGAGAGAGAGAGAGAGAGAGAGAGAGAGAGAGAGAGAGAGAGAGAGAGAAGGGAGAGAGAGAGAGAGAGAGACAGAGAGAGAGAGAGAGAGCAGCAGGCAGGAGTCGAATATTTTCACATCTTATTCGATGAGTCGAAGATTTATTTCACCTAAACCAGAGGTGATTGTGGAAACACGAACCAAGACTGTTGTAGTGAGTTTCATTTCATTAATGTCGAGTCTAAATGAGGCGTATTTTACGATGAGTTAACAAGACAATTAACCTGAATTTCGAGGTTTATGTTTAGAAAGGAAAGAAAAGAACTGTTGTGGCTCCCCGCTTGTATCTGTTTTAACATTTCAACTAACATTCTGGACTGATCTTACAAATTGGCCCTTTAAAGACGTACAGGCAAAAAAAACAAAAAAACATAATAATTTTGAATTGCATAAAATTATTTCTATCATAAGGAACTATCCCAGAAATTCTAACTTTTACAAGAACCACTAACATGCCACATGAAGACATTCTTTTAAGTGGCCCAAGTGCAGAATTATTAACATCCAGTCTGAGATCGCTGGTCACCTTCACCTGCATATTGATTGTTTCTGAGGATCGAGTACGAGACAGGTACGGAATGAAAAGAACAAGGCTGATGATTAGCTGAAAGTGTGCAATTGTGGGGTCACTGAGAAACAAACCTGACAGAGGTTATAAAGCAGAAGAAACAAGGCATAAAAATACTGTTAAAAGTCAAGAGAGAAAAAAAGGCTTCATTTAAGTAATTTAGATTAGCTGCTAAAAGCCTTGCAGGCGTTCTGATGAACTACTCATCAGAATGCTTCAGTTGACTGCAGGTAACCTTTGCAGGACGCTGCCAGGAGGATGTTGCATCACTGCTCCTCTATCGAGCTAATCTGAGGTGCAAAGCTGCAGTTAAGATTCCACTCAGCTCTCACGGCTTTCCAGCATTCGTTGCAGTTTGCAAAGATGCTTATGCATGCATTTCCCAGCAAGCTGGAGGGAAGCAAACTTTCTGAAAAAAGGCAAGCATGTACAGTACTTGAGGCACATATAGACATTTTTTTTCTGTGGGCGGTCATAGAACAACAAAGACAAATAGGCTGATGGTTTGAGTTTACTAACCACAGCGATCAATGGCTAACATCATGGAATACAAATACAATGCACAGACTGACTGAGTAAGTTAAGAGTTAGCAATATGCACAGTATATCTATATAAAGTATTAAGAAAACCAGTCTAATCTAAGGCAGGGTGATTCGTCTTCAAATGCAGAACACAACCAAAACATTCCATAGCTGGTATTATATTGGACCCAAGAAAAACTGAACAGTAGCACAATAAGGTAAACTTAACATCCTCACTTCTAAGTGATGGTAATGATTGAGAAAATGGAGTCAATGGATTTAAAAATGATGACGATGATGATGATAACAAAGATCTGATGAACTTTGGAAAGATGAAGGAGGCAGTCGAATCAGAACATCTTGAGCAGAAAACCGTTTCCAACCTTTAGTTAGCTTACCACAAGTCAAATGTTCTTCTATTACTGAGATTACATGAAAAACAGGCAATTCAGTCGTTGCTCTAAGTTAAATCATGTTTTTAGCTTATTATATTATATTATAGTGAATTTAGGAAAGTGACTCCGATGAGAGAAAGCAGGACGAAGCACTCTTGCCCCTTAAAAGTGTGTCTGTATTATCGTGCTGCTTAAGCCTTCACATTTTGGAGTTGTTGAGCATGTTATCTTATTGTGAAAGATGGAAGTGTGTTCGGTATGGTTCTCGGTGTGTGGACTACATAATACGCCTGCAAAACCAGCAGCACTCTGTGTTATCAGAGAGGAGATGCCCAAACTCAAGACAAGCATTACGCATGGGTTAATCACCGGCGAGTGTCTTTTTGCTGACTCTGGTAACGCTAAAGAAAATGTATAAAGTTAACATTAAAAACAACATAAAATAAACATTTATATTAGTAATAAAGCGAAATATTGATATACTGTTAGCATCACAGTTCTAAATTTCCCAGCTGGAAACAAACTTTCTAAATTGTTGCTCCGCCAACACAGGGTCGACTTCCCCGAGGCTGATATGTATTTCACTTGTTCTCTTCAGTTTCCCAAAAATCTTGTTCTGTTAAAGGGACTTGAGGCAGGATTTGTGAAAAAAATAAACATGCATTTTAAATTTTTTAATGCTAACGGGTGATGAAGCGTTCAAAACCAAAAAGAATGAGCCCACCCACGTCTCTCCGTTGCCTTGAACAGGCTGTGTGCTGCATCATGTGCTGCAATTCGGGCCCAAATTTCCCTTGCAGTCCTGCGGACGTGACGTCAGATGACGCTGAATGCGCGTCCTCGACGGCTTGGATACAGGAAGAAGACAAGCGCGGTGGACCCAAACTAATTACTAATTACTAATTACCAAACTATTACTAGTATGGATTCTGCTACGGCCAGAAAACGACCCACCACCACACAAAGTCCACTAAAAAGTCATACTAAGAAGAAAACAAAGGTTTTATCAGCGGCAAGCTGAGAGTCGAAACAAAAGTACGACCAAAGCCGGGCCGGCACCAGAATAAACATCGAATACGTGTTCGACTCATGGAGGCAGCTTCAACTTGAACTGGGACTGAAAACAGATGCTGACATGGCTCATTTCCTAGTGACCAGGTAAGAAAACATTACAGGTCATGTTTAGAGCTTGATTTGAAAATCATATGAGATCACCGAGGACTCGGAGTGACCTGACGTGCAAAGTAGCGTTAGCTGCTAACATGTAGCTTAGTCCACCGCTGTGTAACACTGAATAGTTACAGAATGCGCATTTTCCACAGTCCTTTAGTCTGAAACCGAATAGTTAGAAATATGTCCCTTTATATATGGGACCGAAAGCCCAACCTGTTATCAGGGAGGTGACGTTAGCAGCTGGCTGTAGCCACATGCTAACGGTTTGTTTGTGTCTGTGTAGTAGCATTAGCCGCTAACACACAGCAGTCCCGTATCAGAGACGATGTTTTTGTCCCCCAATATGCCGTCTTTGCTTTCGCCTGTGCCTTTCAGACTCGCCTCTTGTGTGTCGCTACACACAGCGAGCCGGCTTCCCGGCTGCTTCATGTGTGTAGAGGATAAGGCTATCCTTACACACAGCACAGTTAGCAGCTGTAGGCTACCAACGTCATTCCGCGGAGGTCTCGCAGTAAACAGTCACGTGAACAGCGAGTAAAGAAATAACAGAGTCACAGCATCAGCTGCTCTGCTGTGAAGAGTTCATGCGCCAGCTTGGCTGATGGCTGCAGTTACACTAACGGCCGTCGTGTCACTATTGAGTCTTATTTCTTGATCCTGCCTCATGTCCCTTTAATTTTGTACTTTTATCACATTTAGTTTTTATTTTTCTATTGAGGTTGTCAATCACTTGTCTCTTTGAGTAAAGGAAGGAGAAACAACACTTCTCACCTGTGCACTACTTCACACTTGTTCAGAGACAGAGGATAGTTGTTTAGTAACGTCATATCTCTCTGTGACTTGCATGATTGCAGATGAGTATGATTCAAACAATCCAGCGTAAGTTTCAGTGTGGCTGGGCTCATTTCGTCTGTCGTCTTCGTAAACACCCCTCAAACTAGAAATTTGTGATGATGCACATTTTCTCGACCGAGACATTAATTTGCAGAAGGCATCGTAAATGTGCCGCGAGTCTCATTTCATTCACCTGTGAATCTCCATAATATCAGAAAATCACTGTCAGAGCCCAAATCAAATAGTTAGAAACAAGTGTCCTGCTCTGTGCAGCGCACCAGCAGAGCACTGAGTAATAAGACAGAAGGATTAGCCATTTAGCCAGCCACTGGAACTGTTAGTGGCCAATAATAAACTGGAGATGACATCACCTCTCATGAGGCAGCAGTTTCTCTCTGCTGCCTCATAAGCCTGGGAACACAGATTAAGAAGGAGGACAACCTGTGTGTGTGTGTGTGTGTGTGTGTGTGTGTGGGTGGTGGGTGGGGGTGGGTGGGGGTTACAGTCCCTTTGGAGATGAAAACTTTCTAAGAGACTATTATTAGAAACAGCTGTTCCCCTCAGCACCCACTTCGCCATCATCGTTATGGCACCTCGGTGTTTCCACGGCAGAGCGGTGGCCTTAACGTGAGCTGAATACTGTTATACATATGAGCTGTGCTAAAGCACAGGCAGGCAGGGAGAGGCAGCTCCACTGCTGCTGCACCACACTGCAGTGCACAAGGCAGACAGGAGAACAGGGCCAACAAATGCCCTTGGTTTGTTTCCCTCCAATAGTCTGCATTGATGTAATAAAAGCAATCTCTTCTCTGCTGCTATACTTCTCCTTTCTCTTTTCTCTATATGTCTACGTATCTATTTACCTCTCTGAGTCCATATTTTACAGCAGCGAGCAAAGAAACAGCAGAACATGGGCACCTACTGCAGTGTGCTCCTGCCTGACCTAATTCTTCCCTTCCCACAGCCATCTCTGGGTGCAGCCCGGAAGACATCATAAGGAAAGGGGGTGAGTTGGGTGGTGGGGGAGGAATGCAGTCTTTCTGCAGCCTGCATAGATACCTCAGATTACATGTATATGAGCTGACTCTCATTTCAGGAGATGGAGGTCATCATGGTGGAGTTTCAGCTTGGCAAACAGCCAGTGGCCGCTCTTCAAGACTGCATGGCAACATTTGTAGGTGTGGAACCATTGGATACTGGCAGCAAATAACAGATGTTTTTGTAGCAGCAAAACCAGGTATTATTAAGTCAAAATGTAATCTTTTCCTAACCCAAACCAAGTCGTTTTGTCTTGGTCAAGTCATGTTTTTGAGCCTAAACCTAATCAGAGCACAAGTACAGTCATCACAACATAAAATTGAAAGTTGAACCTAAAGAAACATAATGTTGCAAAATAAATAAATGTTAAGTTCCAACATGTCCGTGGTTTGCAAAAATTAACATTTCAACATTTGTTAACATGCAGACAAAGTTAGGTCACAAAGTGAGGTTACATCTGGTGAACATCGTGGGTGCAGCTAACGAGATATTTTATTTCTCCGGAATCAGCGGAGCTCAACCAGAAATAAAAGAGAAGTGAATATTATAATAACAGCACGTACAGCCAAACACACAGAAACATGCTAATAATGGCAACAGCGACAGTTTGTTACTCCTGTGCGCTGTAGAGCTCAGCTTTGTCCCAAAACTGTGTAAAAAAATTAAACTAACATTACATTGGCTGTGATGATTGGATGTTATGTCATACTGTGGAACAAAATGTTCCTCTGACTCAGCAGAAAACTGTTTCCACTCTGAAGCCATGGTCCAACAATTACTGCATCATAAGAATGGACACATCTCCAGTGTTAATACAGCAGCGATAATAACACAGAGCCACAAAAATGCAGATGTTAACACTCTGTGTCTGAATCAAGCCTTCTGCTGTTGCCAATCCGACCAGCATGCTCCTTTCCCTCTCCTTGTTTCCATGCCAACCCCTGCACTCGCATACAGGTAGAAAGTGACAATTCAATACGAGTCAAGGTTCTGGCAGGAGTGAACACAAGGACGAAAGGAACGACTCTCACCACCAAGGAACAAGAAGGAAAGAAGGTCTGACTGCTTTGTTAATGGGACTGACTGACTTTAGTGTCAAACCTCAATTTAAAGGTTTTGGCTGCATATAGTTTAAATGTCAAGTTGTTGTAGTACTGTGAAGAATTCACATGTACAGGTATTAAACTGTTTCTGTATTACAAGTAGTATTTTCTTTTTTAGTATTTGTGTGTTATTTTACAGTATTCTTGGTATGGAAGGAATAATACATAAACAGAATAAAGGAACAGAATGTATGTGGTGTAGTGTGATGAGAATGAATACTATACTTGCTTAATGCTTATGCTTAATTTAAAATATATCTAAAATTAACTTTTAAAGTATACTTCAAAAATAGATGCCATCAACTTCATTGTACTGAAAATACATATTCTACAATACCCTAACAGTATCCTTCTAAAAAGTTAACAATGGTGGACAAGGCTCTAATTGAGAAAGACCGTGGTCGTGGACGTATTGAGGAGAAACAGGACAGAGACAACACAAACACAAACACACACTGACTTGGGTATATATTGGAAATATTATAGAAACGCGTATTTAACTGAAGTTTCGTGTAGTTAAGCGGTTGAAAAGTCACATTTCCATTAGCAGCTTATGCTAGTGCTAATGTTAGCTTGTCAGTGTTACCTAGGTAGCACACTGTATTGAGCAGCGGAGGTGAACTGTGTTTCTGAGGTGAGTGTGTGGTGTGAGAAGTTGGTCTGTTGGATGGAGCACAGACAGCTGGTCAGGCAGGCAGGCAGGCGGGCGGTTGTTGTGTGTGGCCCCATTTTAAAAGGTTTCACACTGTCGATCTGGTTTTAGGTTGGCAGCGGCTGCGGACTCCCTGTAACGTCTCAGAGACTCTCTGACAGCATCCACTGCTGCTGCTTTTCCTCTGTAGCTTCAGAAGCATGTTTGCAGGGGGCATTTATGTCATATAAATAATTTCTAATGCCTTTTTAAGGATCTTAATATTGGTGCTGATATAAGGTGAGTAACAAAAGCGTCATTATGTTTCCTCAGATGAGCATGGAGTGCACAACATCTGCTCTCCCTCTGCTGGTTTTATTTTTCCTGAGCTGGACTGGTTTTGGCTTCACATGCTCACTCTACAGATGGCAGGTAAACATGCTGCAGGATGTCACCAAATATAAAGTATCTGATTATGAGGGAAATCTCATATGTATCTTGAGACAAGGATTCAAATATTGAACCATCTCATTTTTAGCTTTCCTGGCCCAATGCGAAGGCTACTGTCTTAAACGCCATACTGTGACCATGTGCAAGACTCAAGAAGGATGTGCAGAAGAACTTGCAGTAAGTCTGCTCACAAGGCTGACTGGTGTGTTTTTCTTCCCTCGGAATGAGAACATTCATATAAAATGGACATGCACACTCAAATCTTAGTGTACGTATCCAAACGAAGACGAGAGAGACAGAAGGGCTGCAAGGTGAGCTGCTCAAGAAATCCACTGGTCGTGACACAGCAGCTGCAGATCAGTGGAGAATATATGCAGAGTTATTGTCCTGGTGAAAGACTGTGGTTCTCATGCAGTGACTTTCTTGATTTTGATCCATTCATGTTTATTTTGAACAACACGTCATGGCCCTGCTGAACAGAAAGGGTATTCGCATCATAATGCTGACTGAGAATAGGTGATTGACTGTTTTCACATTGCCAAGAGAGGAGTTTGTCTTTCTTCTTTTCCCTTGTGGGTCATGTTCATCATCACAAACATGCCAAAAGAACAAGGAGCAGTCGAAGCAGCAGAGCATATACCTCATCAGACTGCACCCAGAAGACATCAAAACTTTGTTTTTAAACGTTAAATCAATAATATTAATAATCTGAAATTAAACAATTTCTGGCGCTGATTACAGAAGTAGTTAAGGAACGCTCATTGTAGCTCAAATGCACATATGTCGTCCTGAAACCCGTATTGTCACATAATGTATAATAATGCCACTTGAAGTGGAATAATGAACAAGAGAAACGCGTGAGGTGACGACTTTATGATTTTATTCTGTTATTTACAAAAGTGGAATTAAAAGGTATGCATTAGTTACAGTTTGTGTTTGATGCTTACTGTAATTTATTTTATTTTGATACAAATTACACTATGTAACATCTAAAAACTGTTATCTCCCTTTATTCATTGTATTTCTATAAATTTATAAATTTACTGTCAAAATTTGTAAAATCATCATGTTAGTAAACTTTTTATTTTTTTTACAGATAGTACAAATCTTTGTCTATTTGTAATATATATATACTTAATATAAAAATAAATACATATACTGCAATAATCTTAAAATTGAATTCGAGCATTTCTTAAAGAGCACTTTAAATACATAATGTTCTAAAAAAACACATTTAATTAGACTTAGTATAGTACAAATAAAATATGCTAGGTACATAAGAAAACAAAAAAACAACTACAACTTGAGTTTATTTATTTTCTCACCTGAAAAATCTACGCCTGTTTATCAATTTATGATCTGCTTTTGCACTTCGTGCATGGTACAGATCTATCTCTGACTCCATCAGTGTCTCATGGTCTAAGGTTTGCTCTGGAATCCATCAAGGGCTGCCAAACGGAACAATGAAGCTGAGTATATAGATTATATTGACAGCTCGTTCTCACTACCAACTCGTCAAATATAGCATGTTGGTCAGTGGGCCAACGCTTCAAAGTATGATGCTGTAGATTACCCTCTAGTGTCATTTTTTGGAAAGCTAGGCTAAACGGCATCAGGACAATTTCCTGCTGTGTTTGTCACCACAGAACCAGGTAAACCAAACCATGATCTTTACCTAACCCTAACCAAGTGGTTTTTGTGCCTGAACCTAACAACAACACAAGTGTTGTCACAACAAGTTCAAATCGGACTGTGCGAGATTCAAGCCAGTGTGCTCAGATATTGGTAGGGACAATTCTGTCATGGACCTAGCGTTCATATGCAAATATATGCCCTTGCCTACTTTATACTACAAGCGACTAGCAAATATCAAAACATTCTGGCACTAAATGTGTGTCGAACTTTAACCACCGACGGTCTGTCTATACTGTCCACCTAACTACATACAGAGTACACACAGAGGTACAGAAACATCACATATAACCATAATCCCCGGGGATGCTGGGCTGCTCCAAAAATCACCGCTTTTTTTTTGTTTCTTGTTTGAAACACTTTGGTTTTCAGCTGTTAGGGGCAACAGATCTCTTCTCCATTGTGTGATTTGCATACAGAGCAGGATAACATTTATCGTAAAACCCACAGGCTCATATATCAGCAGCAGCCTTGTGTTGTCCAAAGCCACATATGTCACTGCTGCCCAGCTGGCTGATCTCCCTGCCCAGCTTAGGTCAGTCCTTCTCTTCATCCTTCTCCTCCGATATGCCATCTCTGACCATGTGATCAAATGGGGCTTCATAAACCTCTTGTCTTATAGCTCTCTGGACAGGCTAACAAGTCAAAGTCGGAGCTGTTCATGGGATCAGACAAACCTCGCTAGTTCCAGATGGGAATCTTCATGTGTGACATGGTAAGATTTTGACAGTGACATCTATGGTTTATCCAGAGTTAAATAAACACAGTTTCTCAAAAGAAATGTTTCATCTGAACTTTTCAAATGTCAATTTTCTCGACCAACTCCCAAAATCCCATTCTCCTGCATTGGTATAGAGGTGGAGGCACAATGATAGGGACATATAAATCTATGAAACAGATTTGTGTGACCCAAGTCTTTAATGTTATACAATTATAATACTAATTTTGTTATTTTGTAATGTTGGTTAGTATTATTATGTAACTGACATTTTTCAGTCATAAGCACTTATTGAATTTACATGACTCCATAAAGTGAAACTGGAGCATTGGAGCTGTGTGACCACGTTTGAGATAGCTGTTGGAAAGCAGGACACATCCTGACACTTTGTTTTTTTTCTCAGTGCAGAGATGAAGTACTGTCTGTAGAGCTTCTCATAAATCCTAATCCTGAGGTGGTGCTGGACACATCACTCCACCAGGCCGATCGATAAAACTGCTAGGAGGACATACACTGACAACACATGACTCTCTCTAAATGCACAGTCCTGTGGGAGTTCTTTTCTGGCAATCTTTTTATGAATAATCAAGTCAGTACGATAGAAAATTGTAAACAGATCATCACATATTCTAATTAAAGACAGATTGCTTAAGCCTTGTCAGGTTCTTCAATATATACTGTGAAATTAAATTGTATTAATCTGACTGTCTCATGTCTGTATGTAAAACCACACCAAAGCATTCACAGACCAGTTACCAGCTGTTATTTAGATTTAGACAAAGATATCAGATCCATTGACTATGTAACTGTATTCGATGGCTGACAGTGTACTGCACAGAAAGATGCTGGTGGGACTGAAGACAATGTGAACATTTTCATTAAAAGCCGATGAGCTGCTTGATGCTATTGATGGATTTTGGCAGTGGCAAGCTTTTCACAGGCTTGGGGATGGTGTTTTTTATTCGAAGGTGTGTCCTCAAAGCACACAGCACTCAGAATTCATGTAAAGATGTGCTCAAACATCACCAAGGAAGTACACGGCACTACTGAGTCAGACATAGTGGTTGCCCTGATAACATATCTACTTTACCTCATTAGCAAAAAAAACAAAAAACCCACACAACTCAAACTGTTTCACTAGAGTTCAGCTACAAAGAGGTTCCAATGCAGTGTGGATCAGGGACAGGCTGTTTTCTGGCTTCATTCCTGTGTCGAGAGACCCAAAGTCCAGGGTGGAGTGACCTGATATTTTCTCTCAAGCACAGTGAAGCAAAGAAAAAGTAAAGCAGGACACAGGGTTCCTTTATTCTCTCTGATGCTGAATTGTGAGAGAATCACCCTCAAGTGGAAGGTGAAAGTTGAGACAAATTCACCATGGTTGTGTAAAGATATGTTTGTCTGGTCAGCTGGGTCTGGCAAGTCTTAGTTTAGCTTTTAGTAATCTTGCATAGCGAGACCTTTGTTCCTCTGACTTGTTTGTATTTATTTTAACCTTTCACAGTCATCTTGAGTGGCGCTCAACCCAGGATGGTGACGGCGACAGTCAAGGTTGGGGGCGGCTGTAGCTCAGCGGGTAGAGCAGATCAACCAGTGTTCGGGAGATCGCTGGTTCGTATCCCAGCTCCCCGGTGTGGAGCTGAGCTACATGTCAAAGTATCCTTGAGCAAGATACTGAACCCCAAAATTGCTCCTGATGTGCAGTTGGCACCTTACGGGGCGGCCTCTGCCATCAGTGAGGGCCCTGATGAGCTGGCGACTCGTCTGGGGTGTACCCTGCCTTCGCCCTTAGATAACTGGGATAGGCTCCAGAAACCTCCCCGTAACCCCTTGAAAAAAGGGATAAAGTGGCTACCGTGACCATCAGCAGTTGACAATGAATGAATGAATGAACTTTTTGTATACATGGAGGCGAGCTAAAATAAAGGTGCAAGCTGCTACCTTATTTAGGTTTGTCCTGTAATTAACCCGGTTAGAGTGAGGCTAACTTGTCATTTTCAGTGTGTAGGTTGCTAGCTAGGAGACTGTCTATGTTTCGCTTAGCGACAGAGATCATGGAGACAGTAACAAGCATATAGCAGAAGGAAAAAGGAATGCAGCCTGAATAAGAGTTACTTAATGGCAGGCTTAGACTTATTCCCATTTCCAGTTCCAGTTTTTTTTTGTATAGTGCCTCCTTGCCCTTCAGGAACAAGTTTACAAGGGTTAGTGGTTGAAATCTCCCCCTATTGAATCTGAGACCCTCGTACAGTAGTTGTTGTCGATGCTGCGTGTGTAAACAGAAGCGACCGGACATTTCCAACATGCCGTCTTCAGCTGTGGTGATGTCTCTTGCTTCACTGTGGAAATACTGGTTTTGTCAGTATGCCATTTGTCATTTATCTGGTGGAGATAGAAAAGCATGGAACCTTGATCACAACTTCCCACTATCAGTCCAGTCATCAAATAAAAACACTTAGTTAGGTTTAGGCTACTGGTTAAGTTTAGGTAACTGTCCCAAAGCTCAGCAAATGACTTCTTTCACTGCCAAAACTTGGTCCATTCATTGCATCCCTACTCAAGTTAGCCGGTGGCCGAACACAAAGCTAGCCAGCTTGACTTGCAGAAGTCTCTAGTAGGCATGCTCTATGGACCACATAACGTGAAGGATCCGGGTAATTCCATATTCAGGAAGTTGAGCTTTTTTGGCTTCATGCTCTACTGAGCAGCTTTCCTAGGAATGAGCAGGGCTCTGCCTCCGACGCTTTATCCAGATTTCCAGACTTATCTACGCTAGTAAGTCAAAATAACTCACTGTTTATGAACCATCCACCCCAACCTCCTCCCTATCGAACTCTAACCAAATATGGTCATTTTTCTGATGAGGACAGGCTGTATTTTTTAACTATATTAAAAGGGAGTGATTTCAGACATGCCTAAAAGGTAAGGGACCCCACCTAGGACAATCTCAGCTGGTTGTTTTTTTATTACTTTGAACTCTGACATTTCTGATACTCCAGCTGAATAATTAATACTATTTTTAGCTGTAGCATTTAAAAAATATACTACAGTGTATAGAGTGTTACCATCATAACTGAGTTCTGCCTTTAACTCAAGCTAAACTTACAGTATTTCTAAAATGTTCTTGTTAAAGTTAAATTCTCTTGGGAAGCACACATTTTTTTTGATGAAGTGAAAGAAGTTGAGTAACTTGAAGCTGCAACTTGGTGAGTTTATGTTAAAAGAGTCTCAGTCAATTCAAATAGCAATATACTGTCCCTCGCAGTGAGATAGCCAAAAATGTGTCAGGTCTGTGCAGCTAATGGACTACAAATTTCAACAGGAAAGAAAGGAATGCCACTATTTAAGGCAAACAATTTGTAATTCTCCTCTGTGAATTTTGTCCATCTTCAGATGAGCTGTGTCCCACACTGTGCAGAGAACCCCTGTGTGTTTGCAGGAAACTCTGGGAGGGCAAATGGTCCAGAGCTCTAGCTGCACTGCCCATGTTTGACATTCACAAGACAAATAACAATGTATCTCTAGACATGAATACAGAGAGCGCTGTGCATCATCCAGGCAGAAACGATGCCACAGTCGATCAGTCTGCATCCTGAGAGAAGAAGCTGGACCTCGGCGAGCGAGCAGCAAAACCTCATGTCACTGTCGCTTTACCTCACCAGCTGCTCTCGCTTCTGACAGCACAGCATGTCTGATGACTAAGGCCAGTACGGGCCTGACAATGATCTGAAATCTCCCTGTAATATGTTCACTAACTGCCAAGTTCAGTAGAGCTTCACAAGCATACAGGCGCTGTCTGCTGGTCTCGTGTCAATGTCAGACACAAGGTCGCTTGATTTGTCCCAATGTGACATCAGAAATGTCCTCAGGGAAATCTGAAGGAGGCTTCTTCTTCAAACTGGCGGTTTGTCCATAAATAAACAAGCAGAAAAGTAACACTCACAGGAAGAAGTCAAGGTGGTCCATCCATCGATCCAAAGCTGTGTCCCAGAAAAACAAAAGTACACTACCGGACAGAGCCCCGTGGAATCTGCTATGGATATTCATGGTCCCCAGGGAATGAATGGAGATCGCCTTGAAATGCAGTGAGCACTTGCATTTTTCCAAGTTGATAAAACCTTCAGATTATATTAAATGCATGACCTTGGCTGCATATCACGAGTCTGTAATGGCTGGCTCATGCAAACATTGATTTGCATATATGTGTTAATATTATTTCTTAGGGGGTTAAATTGTTAGTTAAATATACACTGTATATGATTTAAAACACATCAAACTAACAACTGTGAGGTGTTAACAGTGTACATTCTGAGGCAAGGTAAGGTAAGTAAACCTATATGATTTTAACATTTTTGCTCTTTTATATTCACCCATTAAATAAGTATAAAATGACTTAACCTGTCAGACCCTAAACTCATTAATTTTGTCCAAGTACAGCTGGATGTTCATGTTCCCCTGCTGACTGCAGAGGGCTGACGGAGAATGATGGCAATAAAGTTAGGACTGGGCTGGGGGAAATACCTTCAGGTCTGAGCAGTAATATAGTGTTTCATATTTTCTGTTTGTCTTCTTTATTAGAAAAAACATGACAAAAGAAACTTTCATTAAACAGATCATCATATACTGCACCTTTATTTTTATATCTCCTTTGTCTCCAAAATGCTAAACCTAAAGAAACATTACAGAAGCACATTTCCAGTATTGGTACTCAAAAAAAAGTCACGTGGAATGGCAGCTATGGCAACAGGAACCTGAGGGCACCTGATTAATACATATTTGTGTAACTGAATGCTATGTTTAAATGACCAAGTAAGCCAATTCTACAGAGAGGAGAGGGGAAAAAGAAGGGGGGGTAGTGGCCTCTCTGGTGAGTGCTTACTTCACTGTGAGTAATGCAAATATGCGAAATACAAATGACAAAAATTATTTTACATTACGTTTAGTCTCTTTCGCAGACTCTCTCCCGGAAGTTATAGCCTAAGATTAAATAAAACAAACGATTACTTTGAGTAAATTTTTCTGAGTCTGAACATTGTTGGAAACATTTGGGATGCTGTAAGTGCACAATTCCAAAAATATATAACAACAGTCTAGTTGTTTTTAGAGATTTCAACGCAGACATCTTACAATTGATATCTTCAAGCGGCTGCTGAAAACTCATTTCTATGAGTTAGCCTTTTTATAAATACTCTAGTACTCTTTAGTTGATTTTGGTCCTGTGTTCTAATGGTTTTCTATTGTATGTATGTACAGGTGTATGTACTGTGTGTATGTGGTTTTGTATGCAGGTCTGTATCAATGTATGTAGGTATGTTTGTATACTTGTATGTTTTATGCATTTAGTTTTTTATATTGTGTGCACATTTTATCATGTTGCACTTTGGAACTATGTGTTTTACAATTGTATATTATATAGTTATTATTAAAGGTACTAGTAGTATAATCAGTAGTATTTATTCATCCGAATCAATCAATCAGTCTTTATTTGTATAGCTCCAATTCACAACAAAAGTCATTCCATGACAACCTTCCAGTCTAAACCATTCTAAGGGAACTTGGTGACAGTGGTGAAAATAAAATGCCCTTTAACAAGCAGAAACCTTGAGCAGAACCAGACTCAGTGGTGGGCGGCCATCTGCCTAGACCACTTGGGTTGAGAATCAGTTCAATCATTTAATGGAATTCCTTAAGTTCAATCAGCATCTCATTGATACCCTTTACACTGGCCAACACACCCACTTACACCAGCTAAAGTGTGTGCAGTGTGAATGTATATTATTGGCACTTACTCCTGGGTCAATTGACCTTGCAGTAGTCACGGGTATTTACTGGCTCCGGTTCGGCTGTGATGTCAACACAACACCGGGGTTAACACACTCATTTACTCTCCTTTGCAGGCCGAATGGTATAACGTGTGTTGAAGTTAAGACTGGATGTAGTCTGATGAGGTAAATGATCTGCTGCTCTCTGCTGTGCTCTGTTAATTGCCGGTTGTGAGCAGCAGCGTTAATTTTTAGTTAAGTTATGTTGGTTGACACCTGGAGTCCAATCCAAGCCTCTGAACAGTTAGAGTGTCAATATTCCAATGTCCTGAGACATTCTTCCTTCTAAACTCTTTGTATTGAGGAAGATAGTGTATTCAGTCACCTGTACAGGATTGCTGAATTTAGACTGGTGGAGCTGTGTAACTGACAAAGGTGTCTGACCTTTAAGTCAACTTACTATCAGAAGCAGAAGGTGCCCTGTGAGTATGAGTGAGAAAGGTCCTCCGAAGGAAAATGAGTGAGAGGAGCGAGGCAGAGTCGGTTTGTCAGGTAAATCATGTTTTACTGTGTATGATAAATGTCCAACCAGATGCACTGAGATTGTGTGATGGTGATGGAAACACATTTTCTCCTTTCAGAGGTGAGAACAATGAAGTGTGCCCCACCATGGAGAAGTGTGAAGGAAGTTATTTGAGGAATTGCAGTGCGTCCACCAGATGAGAGGTGACTGAGAAATGGTGGCTGGAAGCTGTGAGAGAGGTGACAGACAAAGCAGAAACTGAGAGGATCAGCAGATGAGGAGGGAGGAGAGGTGAGCAGAACCCTGCATCCCGCCTCACATACCAACTCTCTGCCTCTGTGTGTGCATGGAGCCTCTTCAGATGATCCTGGTTTATTACGAGTTAAGTCTCACTTTTTTAGTTTTACTGTAGTTAATTTTCCGACAACTTGAAAATATGTGACATCACTACAACAAAGTCTGAAGGGGCGATGAGTATGAGCAGTAAGATGATCATTAAACCACTTTATCTGACACTTAACCTTAAAGTGTGCACACCTGAGAAGTTGATGATAATCCCCCATTGTGCAGGAAAACTGAGGCTGCGTTCAAAATCATTAATCATCAATATTATGATGCCCAATTGAGTATGTAGGGTCTTTCAACTGCATAGTATTGTCCCGTCAGCTTGCACACATACTCAGCCACCCCATAATGCACTGGGTCTCTTCAGATTGTCCAATGGCAGACTGCGAGTCCGACAGTTCAAGCACCACAGCGCAGTTTATTTACAGTTTTCATATGCTATTTCATCGCAAAGATTTCAAATATGTGCAGTTTTAATAGAATTAATGACGGATCTAAAAATACACTCCACCGTTTTGAGACTTCCACAAGTGCCTGTTGGAGTCGCTAGGTAGACGTCCAACCAACTGCCTCGCTGGACGAGTTCGAGGACCCATCTTGTCCTAAAGTCACACAGACCACTGCAGCCAACGCAGCCAACATCTTCAGCAACATCACTGCCGACTGTATTACATTTGTTCTGTTTATTTTCCATTATTAAAGCTAAATGTTGCTTTAGTTGAACTTTGTAAGTTTTAAAGGAGCAGTTCTTACAAAAATCAAATTTCCATCATTATCTGCTCACCCTCATGCCGATGAAAAGTTGGCTGAAGTTTCATAGTTGCAGCATTCTCCTAAACAAGTGAGTGAATAATGTGAGTAGATAACTTGTTTACGGCTAATGTACAGTGATGCATTTTGGGGAAATTATTTGATGATATCAGCAGATTTTTAGAATCGAAAATAAAACTTTTAGGACCAAATACTAGAAAGAAAATATGACAGGAATCTGCAGTCCTGTGTTTGAGGGTTTAAATGTTTAGAGAAATAACACAATCATTCAAAGATAAAAGTTTTGCTATCGTAGCTTCAAACGGAACGATTGGTGTCTCTATCAGCCTTCAACAATCCATATGAGCCACACCTAAACTGGTGCTCCTGGTTAAGGAATGTGGGCGATATGAGAAGCAGCCACATCCATGAAAGTGAAGAACAACCAGGCATCATACTGGCCTCATAATAAAGGACACCTGCCCTAGTTTCTGACACGCAATTGAACAGCTTTTTTCAGAATGTGAAAGAAGAAATGACTCCAACAGTGGAACAGTTATCCCACTGCTGAAGACGAGTGTTTTCTACCTTGAATCTGAGTGCCAAATAGGGATGGGACAATACAATATTTCATCACGTATCATAATAAAAGCTAGCAATTCATTCATTCATTGTGGTGAATTTCCATCATCGGCATGATCATGGATTTGCACATCGTGAATATTAGAGCTGCACAGTGAATCATTTTAGCATCTCAATGTGCAAAAGTCACATCGCAGAATGTGGGATGTCAAGTAAGGCAAATTAACTCAAACAACTTTTTTGTATATGAGAATAAACACAGATGTGGTCAAACACGCAGCAGTACCAGCTCGCTGGTGGTGAACACGCAATTAAACAACCACCGTTAGTGATGGAAATCTATCTGACGTGACTCACACACAAGGGTTCATGGCTGAAGTAAAGTGTTCAAGTTTTATTCCTCTTATGTTTAATCGTGCACCGACTTCCTTCCTCGCCCTCTGACGCTCTCCTGGATGTTATGGTGACAGACGACCACATAAAACCCACTGTCAGTGCCACCCTCAGTAAACTTGTGGATTTCTCTGGTTCGAACATTGTTGGGAACATTTGGGATAACGTAAGTACACAACTCAACAGAACATACAACAAAGGGTCTCATCGTTTTCAGACATTTCAATGTATAAATCTTTGTATCATCCCATGCCTTACCAACAAAGTGAATACACTGCAGAGGCGGATTACAAAACATCATTCACACAACAGATTACCAATGGTCACCTACTACATCTCCTACTATATGTAGGTGACTAAGGAACCTATAGAACCTTTATGTATACATTATCCCAGGTTCTGCTCCCACTCTGAGGACGAGTTAATGGAACTATATTTAGGCCCTGCTCAGGAGCTGGTTCTAAATCTGAGATCCAGACACTTTCATGGGTTGTCGTGCTGCTGTGCAGGACTGTTGACTGCAATTTTATGACCTAACTGGATTTTCCTCACAGAAGTTCATCTCAACATATACAGTACAGAATTCACCTAATTCAGTGAAGGTTCGACTGTGGCGGACTCAAACAGGTAGATAAAGCTCAAACAGAGAGATTGTGCTTAATAAGCAGCAACAAACAAACTGTATGTCTCACTCATGTCAGCTCTGACTCTGCTTCCTCTGCGCACGCAGCACGGTGTGTACTCCCTGGGCACCTTGGCAGCTGCATTGACACCTTGTATTAAGTGGTCAGATGATATTCTGCAGACATGCTGCCTTGCTCATGTTGACTCACTGCTAGTCCTTATGTAATTACTGCGCTCAGGCCCCAAAACGAGCAAAACATGCACACGGACGTCTTATTCTCGAACGTCTTTCCCTCCTCGCGTCCGTTTCCCCGCACCGCTGCTGAAGCCGCTCTGACACCGGCCTCTCCACGCATGCTGGGGCCGCAGATGCGTGTATGGAATTACTAAACAGCCTCTCTCCGGCTCTCTCCCCCTCTCTCTGCTTCTCTCCTTCTCTCCTTCTCTCCCCCTCTCCCCCTCTCATCTCACCCTCTATGTCTGATGGTCTCTGTCTTGTTAATTCGCAGCCTTCGCCGGTTGTGACACCGCGGGGAAGTACTTGATGCATACGGATTGGCTTTGACACATTGCGGATCTCTCCATGGTGCTGAAAAGGGAGCGGGGGGAGGAGGAGGAGGAGGAGGAGGAGGAGGAGGAGGAGGAGGAGGGGAATCTTTTTAGTTTGCTTCAGGAGCGGCGCTGCACCAAGTAGCCTACAGAGGCGAACCGGACTGACTCGGATCTCTCGCCTCTCCATCTGTCCGTGCGCGGAAAAAAAGGCAAGAAACTCGGCCGACAACTGTCGCGGGGACGCAGTCTGTTCCCTCACCCCGCATCCCGCATCGCGCCCACTGAGACTGTGCACGGCAACTTACCATGTTGACTTCAGACACCATGTCAATGCTGGCGATGTCTATGCTCATGCCCACATCGACGGGGGCGCCTATGGAAAATCAGACAGCGGGGCATTAGTAAGCATTACAGCAGCCCGCTGAGCATCACATGTAGGTTACATGAGCAGAGTGGACACTGGGGCTGTTACCTCCAAAATCAGGCCGCAGACGGATGTCATAGCCCTTCAGCAGCTTGTCCACGGTGGCTTTCACGTAGGACATGTTGCTAGGCTCGTTGGCACTGCGAAAAAAGACATTTGAATTCAGACATAAGGACGTCTCACCGGGCCTGTCCACAATAAGACATGACAGATGATGCTGTTATCAGATCTCACCTTTGCGCCCCGCAGACTACAGTCGCCAGCAGGGACAAGCAGCAGACCCCCCAGCACCCGCGGTCCAGAGTCCTCCACATCACTAACTCTGATCCTGCCAACGACTTTGACACAAGATCTCACGGATGCAACTTAGGCTGCAAAATTATTCCAAGAGCAACGCATGCGCACCGTTTTACCAACATCCAAGCGTCAGCGGCGAGGAGACAGGACGAATTTGGATGAGCCGCGGTGAAAAATAACTGCTAGGTGTGGAGGCTTCACCTGAAGAGTGCAGGCTGGCGCATGAAGCGGCACATACAGTCTCCCAGGCAGCAGCACCGACCCGCCGCCCCCCCTCCGGCAGGCAGCCCGCTCAGCTTATTCCAGCAGTCACCGCCGCGTCGAGCTCGTCTTCCCGCTGCCGCCGCTCAATTTGAAGACGTTAAATAATGAGCAGTGTGCGCGGCTCCTCGGTCACCTTTAGTGAGAGAGAGAGAGAGAGAGAGAGAGAGAGAGAGAGAGAGAGAGAGAGAGAGAGAGAGAGAGAGAGAGAGAGAGAGGCTTCATGCAACACAAGTACATCTGAGGAGCTGCGCATTTTCCGGGCTCCGCCAGGCAGCCGAATCCATTCTGCTCGCGTCACCCCGGCTTAATTAATTGTTTAAAGTCCTCGAAAATGCATTAGAAAACGAAACGCACGACTAACTGATGAGAGAGGAGATAAGATGCGCTGCGTGGAAGCTGAAATGTCTCCTGCTCCGACTGCAGGGCGTGAAGGTAATGGAGAAGAACTATTCTGCATTTTAACCGTCAGAACACTGGCCGCAGAGTTACAGAGTTAGTTGTCAGAGTTATTTATTATTATTATTATTATTATTATTATTATTATTATTATTATTATTATTATTATTATTATATATAACATCTCTGTATCACACAGGAAAGGCTTCTGGGATCCCCTAAAGGAGCAATGCAGCTTTTTCAGGGACTTCTGAACCCTGACACCTCTGCTGTGGTGCTCTATGGTGCATGCACTGCCACTTTCAAGTTCCCAATAAGCATACTTTAGATGGTGGTTAATACACTGGGAGACATTGGGTCCATGTGACACACACCACCTGCCCAAACACAGCTGCAAACCAAGCAAACTCCCTCATGACCTGAGGAATGTGACAAAGAGCTCAGGGTGATGACCTGCCTCCAAATTCCCAGATGCAGTCATTCCCAAGACAGGGGCGTGACACATGTGGGTGCAGAAAATTCTATAAACTACAATTAAATTAAATGTGTTGATTTTCTTCTATCTTCTTTAAATTAGATAAGATGTATACCTGCAGTACACTTCGAGCCACATTAATGAGCTTGTTGGTATCTACTACTTCACGGCTCCACCATTCTGCAGCCAGCCACAAGAAATGGACAGCTTCCCCTCTCTGAAGTGTGCTTCTTGAAATTATTGCTTGGCTAATAAAAAAAGAAAGGCCCAGCTAAAGACCAGATCACAGATGACCTTATCCAAACAACTGTCCATTCCACCACTGAGTTTGTTTTAGTGATGAGAGGAGAAGACGAGAGCCTATTAACTCCTCCTTGCAGGGTCATTTAATAAAGTATTTAAAATGTGTATTATTTTACTGAGAGGAAATAAAAAAAGGTTTTTTAACTCCACCTAAATGCATTTTTCTTGATCTTGATCATTAAACATGTATTTATGTTTCAATACCACGTGCATAATATCAAGTTGTGATTTATCATATTACCCCTTTGACATCCTGTTTCACTTATTCAAGGTAATATGAGATGATGTGGAAATGGCTGCACAAATAGACGGGAATGTTAATTTAAGAAAGACCTCAGGAAAGAAAAGTGTAGGAAACACTGCGATCGAGCAGCTGTGGGATGTGCTGTAAAAAGTCTGATCCATGGAGGCCACACCGCACTACCCACAGGACCCACAAGGGTTGACCTCCAACACCCTGGTACCAGAGACCACAAGACACCCCAGAGGTCCTTTGTCCATGCTTCTATGTATCAGAGCCAGGACCGATCCATGTTGGGACTTCCATGGATCACACTTGTTGGGGCACATGTAGGCCTGATTGGATCAGGTTCTGGGGAACCTAGAGGCCAGGTAAACCTTTGTCAGGTTCACCAAAGCAGTTATTGCTGAAGTGGGTCACTGCTGTTCGGGAGTGTCAGGTGGCATCTGCATGCATCACTTCATCCGTTAGTGGTTTTAATATTGTGGCTGATCAGTATATGTCCAGAGATCCATAAATGAACCACTGCTCATATCCTGCAAAACAACTGTGTCTTCAGCTGGATTAAACACATCTCTGTTCATCTGAGAGGAGAATTCAAACCACACACACTCAGACAGAAAGTTTAGATCAAGTATCAGAAAGCTTTGTGCTACAGTTGAGAACTAGTTTGTCAATTGCTTATATGATTGGAGTCATCAGAGCATTTCTTTGCAGTAGTTTGGCCATGTTGTTGGTGTTGAGTGGTGTTCACATGTGGTACTGCTGTAGAACCAGGCTCTGCTCAGATGAGTGAGTGAAGCTGCACAGCAGCAGCCTGGTTAGCTGCTGGATGTTGGGAGGCTTGCAGTATTGAGATGAGGCAGCCTTGGCAGCAGTAGATTCCCAGAAGGCAGCGGGCAGTAAGCGGGCTACCACTAGCCTACAGTATGTCGCAGTCGTGCAAAAAGGGTTTTCCCTTTTAACTGTCTATTTTAGTTGACCTACATTTTACCTGTTAAATAGCTTTCATCCGGTTAATGCCTTTGTACATTTACATTTGCATACATACATTATGTTCCGATTGGGTTTTCGAGGAGCAGCGTGTAGAAACGGTACAGCACTTTTAGTTTCCCACGCATGTCTGAAGATTAAAATAATTAATAAAAGTAGCACTCATACTGTTTCAACTGAAAATGTGTGCATGCATAGATTAGCTGCAAACCTGGAGCCTATACTGCAATGCACATACATGCTTGTCCATTGTTTTTGCAAACTTCCTGTCCATTTTGCAGTTAGCAGTCCCCTTCCTCTTTTCTATGTCATAACATGAACTTGCAGCAGTAATTGTCAGACATAGCAGGAAACAGAGAGCTCTGTCTGGATTGAATAAGTTTGGCAGAGATATATTTATGTTCTCTTTTACTGCATGAGCGGGGGGCAACATGGGTTACTGACCAAACACAGTGATTACTGTTGGAATATACATCTCCGTTTTGAGAAAAAATATCACTTAGGACTGCTTCAACTGACTGAGGATAAATGATTTCATACATTCCATAAACAGTGTTCAGAGGAACTTTTGTTAAGAATCAGCAATTCATCTAACACAGTGAATCCCAGATGGTGTGCTGAGGCACATTGGTGTGGCGTGAGCAGCTTGTGTCCTCATCCAGTGTGAGTTGCGCATGCGACAGTACGTCTGCCATCTTGGACAGCTAAGTACAGCAAGACGACTTGGACAAACCACATACAGAGCTGCAGTAAAAGTGGACATTTGTTAAGTTATTTAAGAATATGATTACACTTGCATGGACTTTTTGGACGGCGGTGTGTGGTTAGCTGTGGTAGCATAGCATATTTTATTTTGTATTTTTACTGTAGACTGTACACATGTTTGGATAAATCATACTTTCATTCTTTGGCAAGCCCCTTTGACTTGAATGGAAAAAGTTAATTAAAATTTAGAAATTAAAAAAATCCTGTCCTATGACAGGCAATCACGCACCGCCATCCAATGTTGTTGTTTTTTTTTTATCTTTATTCATCAACTTCAAGTGTTACATTAATTATACACAGAAATAGGCTAATTCAATAATCAATACACAATACACAAACAGAACAAACAAGGATAACAGAACTAAAATATGGTAGAAACTAATACATATGTTATGATATCAAATGTGTACAAGGAAGATTGAAAAATGAAAATATACTAAATACGTTAAATATGTTCATCAGGTGCGCCCTGTAGCTCAGTTGGTAGAGCAGGTGTCCCAGGTACAGAGGCTTTGTCCTTACTGCAGCAGCGCAGGGTTCGAGTCCTGTTCTGGGGTCCTTTGCTGTGTGTCGCTCCCCCTGTTTCCTCTCATATCTTGAGCCTGTACACTCAAAAAAGCTATAGAAAGACCAAAAAAATACTTTAAAAAAAGATTATAATTTGTTTATCAGACAGAATTTTCTGAATTTTTGGAGCCCTTTCTTGTCCTGTTGTCATCTTAGAAATTTAGCAAATGTAGTCATAAAATTTTCGTTTTACTGCAGTTCTTCTGTATGTGGTTTGTCCAAGTCGTGTTGCCATATCCAACTGTCCAACATGGCAGGGATACTTGCACATCCACTATTCACACTCATAGTGGGTATTGAAAGCATGTCCTCTTCAGAAAATAACCACATAGTTGTTGTGAGGCAGCTGCCTCTAGTGGCTGTAGTAATTATTACAGCCTAAAATGAAGAAGTGAGGAGAAGTGGTACAATAGTGAAAAGTCTGTAAAGGGAAGAGGCTGGGCTGGGACGGTCAGGTTATAAAAGCGTCAACAGTGAGTTTCTTTAGCTTACTAATGTAGTGAAGTAACGTCACATACTGTACATGAGGTTACATAGGTTACAACTTTAATTTGGTAAGTTTATATGGAAATTACATAAGTACTGTAGTGATTTTAACTTAACCACAATGTTCTTCTAACCCTACAAAGAATTTTAAGTGCCTAACCCCAACCAAACTGTACGCAAGAGGTCCGATACACGTGTCACTGGTACGCAGCAACAGTCACATAACTTTGAGAATACTGATGTCTTTTGGGGAAATGCTGACAATGGGCCTATCAACCTGTTAAGGTATGACAGTGTGTTGAGGTGCATCCAGGTGCGCGGGGATAATTTGAAAAAAATCATATGTTATTACTGCAATACAACTATACAATATAAAAGTAATTAATTGGTTTTAAATGTTCAATATCAGTACTTTGCATGCATTCATTTCGCAATAAGTACTTTTTGTTTTCTCATAAACAAGCAAAGCAACAAATGAGTAGTGCATATGAAACAGGCAATTCTAATGACATGTTCGAAAAGGAGTGTGAAAATCCCACCCCCTCCGCATTAATCTTTAGCTACTATTTCAGCATAGGCCTCCTTATTTAGTCATTACTTACACACACACACACACACACACACACACACACACACACACACTATATATACATATACATGCATTCAAAACTACTTTCTGCACATTTGTGATGCTTTCTTGGGCTATACAAGTACAAGTACTTTCTCTTGATGAAAAAATAAAAAATATTGTTTACAACCTTTGCAGTACCTTAAGAAATAATAATAATAATACAATAATACTTTAGTGAAGAAAACATATATGAGAGCTGTTCTGAAATAAAAATGAGTGGTGTCCACTGAATGAATGCAGAATATCTTTCTGCACTGTAAAAAGGGAAAACTCTGATATTCACACAGTTTCTGATGAATGACAGGTTGTTTCTTCATGCAAAATAGATTTGGCATTTAAAATGAAATGAAATTGCTTTATTTTAAATCTTCAGTGAGGGTGGGTCATTTTTGACCTGGAGGACAAGGGGTGTATACAGAATGTGAAGACAACAGGAGGGTTAAATCAGGCAGGGGTCAAACTGGTGGTCTCAGCAGATTGTGCAATGTCCGTCATCCAAAACTCAGTTGTTGAAAACCCAAAACTAGTCAATAATCCAAACACCAAAACACACAGCAAACAGGAAAGTTTTTGTGCGGAGCACTTCACCTCATTTTTTATTTTAAAATTGTTAACTCCCACAGTAGCTATGGTAGTGTCTGTTTCTGTGGTGTAACGGCTGTCCTAACACTCAGACCTGCTGCTGGGCTGCCCAGCTGCAGCTCTGCCACCCGGCCTGTCTGCTTCACCTCACAAGCCTAGAGACGCTGCAGCTGCGACAGCCAGTCGCTCCATTTACCGGCAGGGAAACTACGGCTCACAATCTGCTGCGTCAGCTTGGACACTGGCTATTTGTTTTTACAAACCAACAGCGAGAAAACACATCAGCCCATTAATACCAAAAAACACTGAACATTCAAATAGGAAATAATAACGTGTCAGTTATGCTAACAGAGATTTTTGTGGCCCATGGAGGGGGATCAGTGGGACCCCTGGTCTAGTGCCAGTTCTCAGCTGTCCTCCCATATCACACTCCCCGTGGGTGCCCTGTTGTATTTATTGAAAGCTGTAAAATGTAAGTGAATAGTGCCTGTTTGAAACGCCCTCCTCCACATGATGGGCAGGTTTTAAAGTATTAGGGGGTGGGGCGTCAGGAGGCTGCATGCAATGCATCCTGGGACATGCAGACAGGCTGTACAAGCAGGAAAACAAGAATAACCCAACTTTCTCTGTCAAGACTGGGAATTTTATTTCCTCAATTAACTACATTTACCCATCAACGCTGATATCCACATAAAACATGGTGAATTTCTCCTTATTTTGGTGAACACTCTTAAAGCCTAGTGTCATATTCTCTTGCCATTAAGTCTAAATTTCTTATTTCTGTGACACACAGTTTATTGTATGATTCCAGTGTGTACTGTGCATTGTATCTTACAGTACAACATGCCCCCCGCACTCCTTCCATCCTCTCCTCCATATCCCTGCGGGACACCCAGAGGTGTCACCCACATGAGCAGATAACACCAGCTGCTGCTCCTCCTGTCCTCCTGCCCCCCCACTGCTCCTCCTTCTGCTCCTACTTTGCCTCCATCTGCCTCCTCTCCTCCTGCTCCTCCCTCTGTATGAACACTGTGTTAAAGTGTTCCTGATATAACTTCCTGCTCCTGACTCCGGATCTAAAAAAATACGGCTTGTCAATTATGCAGTTTATTGCATTATTGCTGTTGCAATGCAGTATGAGGTGACAGAGAAGGCAGTCTCACTCAGCAAGCCTTTAGATTACAGTCTTCGTGGAGTAAAGGGCTAATTCTGGTCCAATTATTGGGTAATTATGGGGCACTTATAAAACAATTATGGGTTGTAGTAATGTAGTTACGCGAGAACAAAACAGGAAGTCTCAGCCAATGCCAATAAATCTATAATTGATGATATCCACTTGGCTACAGGTCCAGATAAACCTGCTATGGGGCTACACATTTTGCCATCATTTTGCACAGAGCCTCAGAACCGAAGAAGGATTTATGCGCTGGACTAAGATAAGATCAGATGCACATTTGATGTGTACAAGTAATTAATCTAACAGTGGAAGTCAATGAGTTACTAAAGTGGAATTTTGACTTAAGAGCCAATCTAAAAGAATACTAAAATAAGTATTTATTGTCATTCTTACAGCACAGGGTTGTACAATGAAATGTCAATTGTAGCCTCCTGGTACATGTACATGGAATCTTTAAATGGTAAATGGACCGCTTGAAGCACTTTACATCACTTGTCACATTCACCCATTCACACTGACATTCCCACACTGACGGCAGAGGCTGCTCATCAGGAGTCATTTGGGGTTCAGTATCTTGCTCAAGGATACTTTGACGTGAAACTGGAGGATTCCCCAAATCCTGGTTCGATTTCCCAGATTCCTTCCAAATACTGGATGACCCGCTCCACCTCCTGAGCTACAGTAGCCCCATATATATTAGAATGTAAATATAATAAAACAAAACAAAACATATACGTAGAGCTACTTATAAACATATACTTACATAATAACCTATACATATACAACTATAATGTAATGTATAATCATAGTTCCATAATATAACAAAACACTACTGTGTTTAAAATACATATTTATAATAACATACAGTATAGCAGTACTACTACAAATAATAATAATGTTATCAATCTGAGAGTATTGTGCAATAGCCATTATAGAGTTGAGGTTTGCGAATGTATCTGTTATTTTGTGTGTATGTGTGTGTGTGAGAGAGTTCAAACATATAAATAGGTAAATAAATCAATACATTTAAAAATTAGTGAATTAATAATCAAAATGGAAAAATTTAATGGGAACATACATAGATCAATTAATGCAAAGGTAAATTAATACAGAAACAAATATCAAGTAGTGCCACATTTTATATATATATATATATATATATATATATATATATATACATATATATATATATATATATATATATATATATATATATATATATATATATATATATATATATATATATATATAATTATAATTATTAATATGGTTTTAGTGCATGCGATGATAGTGTCCCACAATCTGTGAAGATATGTAGCTAATTAGTAAAATTTAACTACTATGCTACGACTCAATATTAATAAATAGCATTTTTTTGACTGTTTGATTTGAAAGTTTTAAATTTAGCACTGTATAATTAGAACTTTATCTCAATACAGTATGGCCTTTGATCAAAATGTGACTTCATGTTATGATATTGCTTGATGTTTATGTTTGATAATTTATTCTTGTAGAATTACAATTTATCATCATACTATAATGGGAGTAAAGTACTTAAAATTAAAACCTTTTCTGGTAATATAATCAATTAACATTAAACAACAACTTTATAATAATAGAATACATTTTCTCCAATATTGTCTCTAATAATAATTAATATTAATCTAAAAGTTTTACTTGTATCACTATGATTTTATGTTTTAATGTTATAACTTTCTCTAGGAAAATATGATCCTTATCTCATTTATTTTTCTCAAAAAATAATGTTATGAAACTCAAGGACTCTAAAACTCTGTCGTATTAAATTCTTTTTGAGTAAACACAATGTAGTGACCTTTCAAAGATCTGTAGAAACATCAGAGTTGATGTGATTAGTTACACATGCTATTCATGTAATCAGTTAAATCTCTGAAACTAAATTGCTCTCTCCATGGAAAATTGAACACATGACTTTTCAAAAGTAAATATATGTCAGCCTGATTAGTTGTTAGAATATTTACATTTCAGTTTTGTTTACTTTAGAAATATGAGGACTTGCGTGTCTTTTAGCCGGGGATGCTTGGGGTTGTTCCTAGGCACTTTATGAAATGGTAAGTAAAATGAGAAAATGATGAAAAAAAAATACATGTTTTTACCACAAACTGTTAACTAACAAACAAGAACCCTCCATCGGCACCTGCAGTTGAAACCGTCTGATTCTGGTATGACATTATGACAAAATGTTTAGGACCTAATATGTACAGTACACAAAACCAAGTGGAGATAGAGGATAGATGTGATCAGCATATACCATTAAATCATACAGTGAGTGTCACATAGCTAGCTAGAATCTAGCATGAAAGCCGGTTTGCAAACATATTAAGATCAGTGTTTCTTATTTGCTGGTTTTGAAGATACATGATAGTGACTTACATTACAGTCCTGCATGCTAAAGTAGGTCCGTTTTTCTCCCTTTTTCCTCTTGGACATCAGGCACTACACTGGGCAAGTAATTCAGTCTGAGAGAAAAAATACAGTGAGACGAAAATAAACAAACAATTTTCAAAGGTATGACTTAGATGACACAGATTCGTACATACTTGTACACATACAGCAGTTATCCATACCTACACACATATGCAAGTACACTTACTGCATGTACTCTCACACACACCTACCAACACTGTCAGACATGCACACGTAAGTGTGCACACACACTCACTCACACACACACACGACATATTTTGTATCTCATATTTTGTTTAACACTTCCCAACATTTTATACTACATTTAACTATTATCTGCTCATTCACAATTAAAGCCAGAAACTCCATTTAAATACGAATGTTCCCCATCTTTGATACCTTTGAGATTTATTCAACTTTTCAGTCCCATTCAGAGTATTTGACTCATTCCCACAGTAACATTTCTTCACACACCATCAGCTGTATCTTGACACAAATTCAGGCTTAAAGTATATTTAAACTTGCCTTCCCACATTCCTAATGTGACTCAATAGAAATGCAGAGATCCTCTGTGCTCTTAACCTCATACAAACCTTCTGTGGCTGTAATCTGTAAAAGTCCTGCAAATAATCGAGGTTGTTATAATAGAGGAAATTATAATGAATGTTTGATTGCATTTTAGGTGCAAAATCAGTATGCTCATCTTGCCTCAGCATGCAGATTCATTAAGTCCAAGGTTTATCCAGAGATCATCTTTTAGATTTGGTCACTTTATTTTAGTGGAACGATGTCAAGAAAACTTATGCTGCATGACACACAGGTAGAAGATGTAAAAGCACTGTGTAAACAGGGCTTTAGATGTGGACAAGTTACATGAGTGCTATTTCACAATCAGAGCCATCTATATGCAGACAAAACACCTGTTTTATGTTACTGACACATTTCATTTAAAGTTAGCGCTCATAGTGAGGTTTTGAGCAGTAACTAAGAGGAAAACAGGAGGATTCTACTCATTTAGCTCTGCCAGCCTAGGGAAGTAATCTTGTTGACCATCAACCCATTTATTTATTTATTTATGCAGTCTTGCTTTGTGGTTTTTGTATGGATGAAGTAAGGTAGGGTTTAGCTGGTTCTTCAAATATCAGAGGTAGCTATCATATAATTATACACATTGATAACTAGATCA
The DNA here is from genome assembly GCA_039737535.1 of Lagodon rhomboides. Lineage (NCBI taxonomy): Eukaryota > Metazoa > Chordata > Actinopteri > Spariformes > Sparidae > Lagodon > Lagodon rhomboides. The sequence continues at coordinate 2,808,797 of CM077801.1, forward strand.
TCAAAAGAGGAGTGGAGAGCTGGTCAGGATACATTATACAATGTGTCACAATTTGGCTAACTGTTCATGATCTTACTTCTGCCTGCCCCATCACCTGCCTCTCTCACCTAATCAGCTAGCTCCACTCACCTCAGCACACAGCTGAGCCTCATCACTATAAACCTGGTATATGTATTCCAGCCTCACTGACACTTATTGCCAGTTTGTTCTTCGTGCACTACTATGCAAGACTCTCCGCACCTCTCCTTGGACTGATTCCCTGATGCCGATCCTGCCTGTGTCTGATCAGCCCGTCTCACCTGATCTACGGTAAACTCACCTGCCCTCTGTCCCCGGGTTTGAGATTATCCACTGCTTCTGTGGATACTGTGTTGCCTGCAGCTGTCCAGCAAAGCATTCCCTCCACCTTGCTACTGAGTGAGTCTCCCCTTCTGCTCTTTTATGGTTTTCTGTGGCTCGGAAGCTCTCACGGCATTGCTATACTCGCTAGTGTGTCTTCACCATGTGGATATCCATCGGCTGACTTCTGCCTTCATGACCTCCCCGCCAACTCACTCAAAACTGGTACTGTAGGAAACTTTGTACTGATCTACAGAAGTGTTGGGACTGTTTCTGCTGTATACACCCTGGCATTACATCCAGATCCAGCCCACCTTTGCTACGATGCTTCCAGAGACGTTGTTAAGAGACATTAAAGCTGCTTACAAACTATTCCTGGTTTCCCGAGTGCTGCAATCGGGTCCCTAACGTCACCCATTACAGCACAATCTGGCCAGACATGGACCCAGTGCACTCTTCACTACAGTCCAATTTGCAGAGGATTGAGGGGATGTTTCAGCGGCACAAGGTTTTTGTGGCGATCACCGGTCCGGAGGCATGTCAGTCCCATGGCAAGCGCTAGCTACGCTAGCCGCTCAGGTCCAGTAGCTGACTGATTGAGGGGTGCAACTACTGTAGTCTGTGGCCCTAGCTCCCCCTCCCTCTCCATTTCCATTGCTCCCTATTCCTGCACTCACCTGAGCCCTGGGTGGGGAGCCTGGAGCACTACGCTGAAAAGCCTCAGGGCTGCAACTTGTTTCTTACAAACTGTTCCATCCTGTTCTTCCTGCAGCCCTACATGTTTGCCTTGGAGGAAGCTAAGGTGGCATTAGAGAACCATATTAATGACTCTCCAGCCGTCGGAATCATCCGCCCCTCTTCTTCACCTGCCAGTTCAGGGTTTTCTCTTCCTAAAGAAGAAGGACAAGTCACTGAGACCCTTTATCAATTACAGGGTTCTCAATGAAATCAAGGTCAAGAATCGTTATCCACTCCTCTCATCTCCTCTGCCTTTGAGTTAGTACAAGGGACTACCGTCCAAACTAAACCTGCGCAATGCTGACCACTTGGTCCGGATTAGTGAGGGTGAAAGAGAGCATTCAATACTCCCACCGGACACTACAAATATTTGGTGTTGCCCTTTCGCCTCACCAATGCCCTGACCATATTCCAGGCCCTGGTGAATGACATGCTGAGGGACATGTTAAACCAGCACTTGTTTGTTTAACTGGACGATATCTTAATCTTTCCCTTCTCAAGTCCCTTGAGGAACATGTCCACCACGTCCAGGCCATCCTTCAACACCTCCCGGAGAATTATCTGAATATGAAGGCCGAAAAGTGACAGTTCCACTCATCATCTGTCTCCTTCCTGGGATACATCGTGGGTCAGAGTACACTCTCAGAAAATAAGGTACAGAATTGTACCTTTAGGGGTACAATGGCTTGTCACTGGGGCAGTACCCTCTGAAGGTACAATTTTGTACCCTTGACACTGGGTACTTATTTGTACCCTTGTGGTTTGTACCTTATAAAGACCAATCTTGTACCTCTGGTGGCAATTTTGTACCCTTGTACCCAGAATGTATTTTTTATTTTCACATTTCAATTTCATTTAACTTTAAACAATGTAAAATTGTCCATTGCAGGCAAGTCCATTCTCCACCAACCTTAAAACTGCATACATGAAAATAACACTCGTGACAGAAGATCTTCACATGTCAGTTTTGTACATCTTTAAATACTATGTCGAAGTGTGACATATAAGTTGACTGGTGGAGTCAATAGTGGTTTACTTGCCTAGTGACAGTTATTGGCAGAGGCGTATCACGTATCACCAAGGATCTAAATCGGTACTTTCTCGCATAAAAAAATATTAAAACTTAAGAAAGTGATGTATTAACAGCGCTAAAGCGAGAATTAAAACAGCTTTTAGCAGCTCTACCGCTGCCGGTTGCCGCGAAATGCATTCTGGGAAACTTGCATACTGTATACTCGGTGTGGACGGGCTCTTTGTCTGCCAGGCTGTAGGTAGCTGATTTTACTGTGCATCCATGGTTGGCCGTTTGTGAATATCATAACATACAATATTGACTGGATGATTAGTCATTTTTCATACCTGCAAATCTGCTAAAAAAAAAAAAAATATTTCAAGGCTACTCAAAAATGGCTTAGAAGTTAAAATCTTCATTGAATACTTAAGGAAACAGTGAAACCTTCACATTTAAAAAGTATAACTACTACTGAAGAAAGACTAAATAATTATTTAAACATATTAATATTTAGGCTACTGCCATTTGTAGAGCCTAATACAATTGTACCCCAGCATGTAGAAGAAAAGGTACATATATGTACCTTTTACCACTGGGGTACATATATGTACCTTTTGGGCCCTCAAAAGGGTACAAATAGTTACCTTAAGGTCCAATAATGAGCCCTAGGGGGTACATTAGTGTAGATTGTACCTAGGGGTACAAAAAAGGACTCGTACTGTACCCCTATTTCTGAGAGTGTAGTATGCAGATGGACCATGCCAAGATGTCAGCTGTCACGTCCTGGCCGACCCCTGAATCATGGAGGCAGCTACAATGGTTTCTGGGGTTTACCAACTTTTACTGGAGGTTAATTTGCAGCTAAAGCACTATAGCCGCACCACTTACGGCTATTACCTCATCTAAGATGTCTTTCCAGTGGTCCCCCTCCACTCAGAAGTTTTTCCAGAACCTCAAGGCCTGTTTCACGTCTGCCCCCATCCTCCAAGTGCCTGATCCCGAAAGATAGTTTGTGGTGGAGTTGGATGCCTCCAATGTGGAGGGGGAGGTGCAGGGGCTGGAGGCCTGTGCCTGCTTTTCTAGGCAACTCTCCCCACTGAGAGGAACTATGACATTGGGAACTGAGAGCCACTGACAGTTAAGTTGGCCCTGGAGGAATGACGCCCCTGACTCGAGGGGACCAAATCTTTTTCCTCACTTCACTCACCTGGGAGATAACATGTTAGGGTCACTCTAGAGGATCAGCCGGGTCCTAGCTCCTGCCCTCCTGATCACCTGTTCGTTCCACCAACCCTTAGGCCTGACGTTCTCCAGATTTACCTGCCACCCAGGTGTCCAGCAGACTGGGGAGGGCTTGCAACATAGGTTCTGGTGGGCCACCCTGGAGGAAGACACCCAGGAGTTTGCCAATGCTTGTCCTGTCTGCAACCAGCATAAGCCTTGCCACCAGGCTCCTGCTGGTCTCTTATAACCTCTGCCTGTGCCCCATCATCCTTGGTCTCACATCTCCTTGGACTGTTACTGGTCTGCCAATATCCAATGGACACACCGCCATTCTAACTGTCGTGGATCGGCTCAGCAAGATGGCCCACTTTGTTCCCCTGCCCAAACTCCCTACACCAAGGAGACTGCTGAGCTGGTTCTAGTCTACATCTTTAGACTTCATGGTCTCCCCACTAATGTGGTTCTGATTGGGGTCCACAGTTCACTTCTGGTTTCTGGAGGGAGTTCTGTACACTTATCGGGGCCACAGTCAGCTTATCATCAGGATCCCCACCCCCAGCCCAACCGTCAGTCCAAGCACAAGAACCAGGGGATGGAGATGGCTCTGCGATGTATGGTCTCCAAACATCCGTCTTCGTGGTCTATCCCTGTTCCAGTGCTCCTCTGGGTTCTAGCCTCCACTGTTCCCTGCTTTTGAGAAGGAGGTCTCTTGCCCGTCTGTCCAGGCCTTCATCCACTGCTGCCACTAGACCCTGAACCAAGTCAGAACAACTCTCCTCCGCTCGGCCAATCATCATTCTAAGGATGCAAACTGCCATCACACCTACCCTTGTGTGCAGAGTCCAAGAAGTTAGCACCAAAGTTCATCTGCCCTTTTCAAGTCGACTAATTCCCACCACTCGACCCCCATCACTGCCTCAGTTCATCGATGGAAGTCCTTCCTACATGGGTCACTGTCTACTTTGTTCCTGTCACCACGGAAGAAAGCGTCAGTATCTGGTTGTCTGGGAGGGTTACGGCATGGTTCATGCAAACCAGTTAAAAAAAAAAAAAAAAACATTTAAGAAATGACCATACGTGCCATATTCGTCTAACTATTACCACCACCACTTCCATTTTGTTATTACAACAATATACAATATATTATATTGTGGCATGTTCTTTTTGTACATGTACTGTGTATATATATATATATATATATATATATATATATATATATATATATATATATATATATATATATATATATATATATATATATATACACCACACCATTTCAAAAGAACTGAATTAACCTATTTGGTATTTAAGACGTTTAGAGCTACAGATTAAATTCCATTGTATTTAACCAGGTTTTATGGCTGGGGTCTTTTATTTCCTAAGCTGAAGTTGTTTTTTCAGATGTTTTTTTGCTGCTAAAGTTAGGCCAAGGTCTCCAACCTACAATTCAAAATACGTTTACATGCATGTTTAAGGAATAATACACAAAAGCACTGGGCTGTTCCACCATACATTTACTTTAGCCAATGCTCTGGTGCCATCTAGTGCTATAAACACTTCCCTTGTAGAATGAAAATAAATTAATGCCAGCACACTTACACCATGCCACAAATGTTTGTCTTTTCTTTATTAGGTCAAACTGAATTTTTTCACAGACGTTAGTTGATAACCTTCAATATAAAGGTATTTATAACCAGACAGAACTTGCTGTCACACTGTAGATGATGTGTAACTGTAATTATACAGTATGTGCTGGTTCTCCTGTTGACTCCCAGTGGTGAGCTCACACACACACAAACACATACACACACACGCGGTTACTGCCACCAGGGATTACTGTTAATATCTGTGACAGCTCTCTTCACGTGAACACACACACACACACACACACACACACACACAAACACAGAGAGAAAGCTCCTCACTTACTTCCTACTGAAAGAAAACTGACTCCTTTCCTCTTAAAGCACTGAACTCACACACTACAATGTCATAAACATGACACAGGTTTATTTAGAGTCACATTTATATTTATGAACCCCTATGTTAAGTCCCTCATGAGCCTCATGAGCCCAGATCTTCTTAAATTATATTTTTCTTCATCTAAATGGTGCTAAAGAAAAATGATCAATGTGCCTTTCCAGTTAACCTAAGTGCAGATTCTCAACATTTTTGTCTCGTGAGCTTTTATAGCCAAGTCAATAGAACGTGTGTCAGAACAGTTCAACCATTCCCATTATTTCTAATAGTGTTGCTTTAAATGATTTATCATCAAATTTAGTATATCTTTTTACCTCCACCAAGGGGGATATGTTTTCACCTGTGTCCGTTTGTCAGTTGGTTGGTTTGTCAGAAGGATTAAGGAGACCTCAGGACAATCTTGAGTCATGTGTGTGGCAACAGAAACCAGGTATTTCTGATGGGAAGTCGGGACATGAATGTGACCTTAGATTTATGAACATGTGTATTTGTTAATAGTATTGTATAATTGATAATATATTAATTATTGGTTTTATCAGAGGGATATTTAGTAAAACCAAACAGTACAAGTTCAGCAGAACTTCTGCCATAACAACAACTACACTATAATATTGCCTCTAGACATCATCACACCATACAAAATGAGTAGAACCTCAAAAAACTGTTCTTATAAAAGCATCCCTCGAAATGTGGGTTTGTTTGGTCAATTGCCAGATAATTTACATTTTAGGGCTTTCAGCATTGTGCAGTTAAAAATACAGGAAGTATAATTTAACACAGTGACACAAATCACTTGACCACACACTTTTTAAGTAAATAAAACATTTCATTTTCAGAATGAAAAGTGTGGTACAGGCTTTGTGCAGAAGGTAACCCACGACAAATGCATCAGTAAAGGTTTTTGGTGTCACCCCAATGATAAGGTTGTTCTGACATATTTGACCACAAGATGGCATCATAACTGCATCTTTCTCTATGCCCTCTATCTGGAGATCTGTCTGTTAGAATAGCTGATAAGACTTAGAGAAAGGATCTTTAGGGGCTATTTAATGTTTAAAACATCACACACATGACTTGAAACTGTTTGTGTGTTCAATTCGTACTCTGAATCAGAGCGTAAAAATATTTTTTTTGCTATACAGCACCTTTTACATCTGTTCACACATGCTTTACAGCATGGCATTAAAAACAAAACACCAAAAAACACAAAAAATGATTAAAATATCAAACAAAGAGCCAGAAACTAGAATGGTAAATAATAGAGTGCATACCTCCACCAAGGCCTAACAGCCTCCCTTTTTTTCGATAAAGCTTATTATTCATACCACTTGGTGGCATGGCAACCAAGATATTACTCCAATAAGCCTGTCTATGGACATTTTTTAATATCTCCGTCTCTCCTTTTTTTTTAAGAAGGATAAGCTCTGTTCCTTCCAAAAACTGTAAACCATGTTAGTTCCCTCTAAACAATGAACTGTTCATTTAAACAACAGAATGTAAGAAATGGTCTCTCTGCCATATTGTTTTCCATGTGGTAAAGTCAGTCCTTGAATAAAACCATCCTGACTATTTCACATGATAACCGATACAACTCAAAAACCCGGTCTCATTAATGCACAGTCTCTTCATGAGGATGTCTCATTCACACTTGACCTCACCTTTATGTGACACATACATCACAGTCTGGTCTCGTTACCATCAGTCTATGTTTGACAGCTAAATCACACAGGTGAGGGGTCACACAGTCAAAAACCCTCATGAGTCCTCCATTTCAAAGTCATTACAACTAGTGCAATCGTTTTACTGGTCCCATTGTAGCCATCTGTAATTAGATCCAGCAGTAAGCTGGAGACTTGATGGATCAAGTGAGATAATGAGGGAGTAACATGTCTTCTTTCAGCCACTTTCATCAAAGAACTTCAGCCAAGACTACTGTTAAACTAAGTTTATGCAGCTGTCGCTGGGGCTTCTTTACTGAACTGGAAGGACCATGACCTTATTAAGAAATATACAGTACTGTTCCTGCTTAGTCATTTCACTGAGGTATTAGATAGGACTATTCAAATTTAGTCTAACTAACAGTTAGCACAGAACTAAATAGTCTTAAACAGGGCACTAAGCCTGATATGGGATGCTGATTTTGAATGCTGTAAATGTCATTGGAGAATTACAGACTACATTCCAATCTCTTCCATTGTATTGAAAAAGTCATAAATGTCAGTGACAGATATCTGAATATTTGGTTGGGTAACACCAGAACTGTCTGTATGAAAAGACACCACAAGAGGGTGTTGAAAATGGTACGTGAGAGCACCACCTACAAATAGTCTAAACAAACTTTATTTGTTCACTGGTGAACTACTGACCAGCATTATATGAAAAATATCCCAAGGTAGCTATAGACCAGAGTTGGATGCGCTGCAGTAGAAAAATCTGTGAATGAGACAGATGTCACAATGTCAGACATAAAGTGCTAAAAGAGAACTGATACATGTGATTCCATTAAAGTTACAATTTGAGGTAGGAACCAAAAGGTTTTCAAACTTGTAATTTGTAAGATCTGGCCAGAATTTGAAGGTAGCTCCAAAACTGTAGGGGGCAGCAAATCCACTTACTGCTGCTCACTATATTGAACTCTCTCTACACTCTTGCTACACTCTCAGCTGTAGCTATCTTTAGCTATCTACAGCTGGATTACAGACTGGGATGCCTCTGAGACTGACGGATGCTGATTTGAGGACAGGGGATATTGTACAACCAGAATATTTTGTGAATATTTTCCTTTAGCAAACCAGAGGTGCTTGCAGAAAGACAAATCAATGCTTTTACATTTCCCAGCTGAAACTACGGGGAATATCACCCCGGCCAGGGCTAGCTGGTTATCATGCTAACTTCAGTAGATTTCCTGATAGACGTCTTACGTCACCACTGTTATTTCTTCACATTCTCTTGATAATGTAAGTTTATTTTCTGAATGTTTTAGCTCCGTGGGATCCTGCTCCTCTTTTCATCCATCTAGATCTCAGCCATTTCCATCACCCAATCGCCACCACCACCTGTGTCTAGACTAAATCAGGGGGTATCATATGCCAAACTCTACTTCATTACCCCCTTAAAATACAGTGGCATCATGACAGGGTGTAATTGCCAAAGACTATTCACATTTCCCATCTTTATTGTGCACATGTCAATAAATACTTGTTCACTCTTAATGAGTCTCTCCTGGTTGAAAATTATTCATCCTCATACACTCTGGGATCTGCCAAACAGCTCATTTTAGCTCACATGGGAGAATCCACTTGATAGTAACAGAGTATAATTTGATGGTTGGAGTATAAAAGGTGGAAGGGGAATGTATCTTTGCAGCACTAAGGCACCACTCAGATTCTATTCAAACAGAAGAACAAAACATCTGCAGCCACAGAACACAAATCCTTTTTATTGATCTAATTTACCGCTGTGTTCTTGCTGTCACACTATCGTCATGCACTCAACAGCTTTCTTGGCGGCCGCTGCGCTCATTCGAACTGGCCAACTTTGAATGGTTTGTTTTCAAACATGAACAGACAGATCTTGGATAGAATACCACTATAGCTCACTGGATTTCTGTGTAGCTGACATTAGACAGTGTTGATGACAGTGTTTTACTTGCACTATACCCTAAAGATGTTCCACTCTTCTGTAATATAATGGCAAGATTTCATTTCATGATTATGAATGATTATGAAAACTGCAAGATTAACTATCATTTCACCTGAGACCAGAGTGGTTTTGTGAGACTTGTTAGATGTGCACTGCACATGTGTATGGTATTGTATTAATATTTACTTCAAAATGTATTGTAAAATTGTAATGTTATCATTGTAATCATGTATCATAATTACGTAACAGATATAACTGTATATGTATGATAATGACTAATTTCTTTTTTAATTTAGTTATAAAGACATAATGTATGTAAACATGTACAGTTATATGTCACTGGGACCGAGCTTTAGTCTATTTTATAAAGCACCTCTACACTGTGGAGCACAGACAGGAAGGCAGCCGTGAAACTTCCCTGCTTCCTGCTCACTGTCATGAACGCTGCATTTTCAAACACGAACTGTCAAGACCACCTACCTTGTTTTCCCATGAACACCCTCCCCCAACTGCCACACACACACATATGCACACAGACACACAGACACAAACACACACAGACACAAACACACACACATATGCAAGCCAGCTTTGTGTAGCTGTCATCATCCCTCAGTATCACAGTCACTTGTCCACAGAGGATGCATGCAATACTATGCTGTAAATATTCTGAGCCATTAATGTCAATAAATGCCAGCCTTCAGCATAGTGATAATTTGTCCAAGTAAAACAGAGCTGCATCTACTTCTTACCATCCGCATTCAAACCTAACATTATTTCACTTTAAGGTACAAGAGAACTAAAGGGAAAACAAAGATTACATTGAATGAATTAAATAAAGGCAATTTTCTAACATGGATAGTTTTCTAGATGACTTAATTTGAGAATTCAAATGCAATGCAGTTTTGGTTGAGAATCTTAACAGATTACGGGAGGCTGTGTATCTCCTCCTCAGGGGTCTCATTTATAAAACACTGCGTAGGGTCTATACTAAAAATGTACATGCACCCAAAAGTAAAAAATATTCTGATTTATAAAACCTGCCGTATGCCCAACAATGCAGAATTTCCTTTTATAAATCCCAAATCAACCGGGAAATGTCCAAATGGATCCGGCTCATATACCACCTGCTCCACACCCACATTCAACCATAAATGGTCAATGCAAAGTGCTTCATGAATGTTAATGCCTGGAAATGAGCCGCTGATTGATGGTGCTTACAGTGAATCATGGCCACAACGAGAGAACACAAAGAAAATACCCATTTCAGGCCCCATTTTGTGTGTGCACAAGCTTTATAAATGAGACCCCAGGTTAGTGATTTCTACTATCCTTCGATGCTGATGGCATCGATTCCTCCTGTAGTGCGTGACATCTCCAAATGAATGTAGATACAATGTTTAATTGCATTGCATAGGGCTAACAGACAACTTTTCAACTTTCCCCACTCTTTGTGTTTCCCTGTGGTATTACTGTTGACGCTGCTGTCACAAGACTATGTTAGCAACACAGCCTGGCTACTGTCCAAAGCAGAAGAAACACTGTAAGCATCCCAATTTGACCTGGATATTCTGATCTCAGTGCTATGAAAAGGCAGAGTAAAACACCTGGTTGTATTTATATGTAGGCAGGTTTTGTTACTTACTGATCTAGTAGAAAGAATGTCGATTTTGAACCGTCTCAAGTCCTGGTGGTGAGAGGAGACACAAATCAACAAGGGAACAGACTTTGACACAACATTGCAGAGCACACCATCAAGTTAATTTCCGTCTGTTCACCCTTGTTCTGCCTCGGTTTCTATCCCTCTCCCTCTTCATGTTCTTTGCCTCAAAGCCTCTTCCTCTTTTGGTTGCACAATAGCAGACGCACGTCCTTTGTAACATAATGCAACCTTCCATTTTTCGAGGAGAAATTGGCTTCATGGCATAGAGAAAAGCAAGGTGTATAACCAATCTATATGTGGTTGGTGTTGTTTTTCTACAGCCGTTACACTGTGAAATCACTATTTACTTCATTATGACAAGTTTATGCATTGCTTTAACTGTTTAACTGTTAACTCTTCACCTTAAGGTTTCAGTCCTGGTTGATTTTAGGACACCTGGTGTAAACCATCTGTGTTTTAGTTGTACAGTTTTAATAGTGCAGGTCCCAGATTTTAGTTTATAATGACTCATTAAACCTGCCTGAGTCCCTCCATTGTCAGAAATGCATCAGAACGGAAACAGAAAAATATCAACTGGTGTATGTTGTTACAGCCCAGCTAAACAACCCCTGAACTGAAAGGATTCCTATGTTGCAGTGTTGTATTAAAGAAGACCATTACCCAACATGGTTAAACTGAACATAATCCTGGTAATGGCCTCACAATCTTGCAAACCTTCTGTGGTCTGGTTGACTGAGCATGGCTCATTGTTGAAACAGGCTCATTGGTCTCTCACACCCCCCAGCCAATCACATCCTCTTTAATGTTCTTCAAAAACACATCAGCCCAATGTCTTTCTAAACAGCAGTACAGTGCTTTAAAGGGCCTACATCAACAAAAAGCCATAGCACCATAGCACTGACTACAGTGTCAGTGAGCAATGGCAAATCCTGCAAGACTGAGAGCGTGAATCGTGTGAGCATGGACACATTAACTTTTGTGGACTATGCGCACAGAGCCAAGAGTTTGGAAAGAACATGACAAATGCTCGGCAACAGCTGTTGTCTTCTGCATTACATGCATGAATGCGTCAGCTTGTGACTTCCATGTCCAGCACATGCATTCCTTGTGTACGGAGCCTGATCATTTGTGCACGGAACTGAATCCTGCCAAGGGACAGACTTTAGGAATAACAAACTACTATATGAAGAGGTAATTCAGAAAGAAAATACATCGAATGGCTTTGCTGTTGAAAAAAAAAAAAGTTAAGTATATAAAAATGAGTTTGATTGTCTTAAGTTAACACTTTTTATGGCAGAGAAACAAATTTGCCATAGACAAGATATGAGCTGGTGCCCCTTGATTCTAAGACAATTGCCATTGCGCGCCTTTTTTTCTTAATTAACGGATAAAAATAAATAAATAAATAAAACAGTATCAAATTGACAATAATGTAAAGTGAAATGTAGATACAATACAAATATATGTATTGCACATACAAGTATAATCTCAATGAAATCAGTGAGAACATACCCTGTTTTTGCCTTATCAGTTCAAACCAATGGCTGAGCAGGGTCTCTGCTGCAGGAGCACCTCCTGCTGTATTGCTGGAAGGTGCTGAGGTGGAGGTGTCTGCAGGTGGCTTAGGACTTACAGGCGTGGGAACACAATATTTCAAAAGTGCATCTGAAGAGAGTCGAGGAGTATATGTGACCACTGGGTGTTATATCATATTCATAGATAAAGCTGCTGATGGGGAAACCCAGCCAGTAATAGCACCTAAGCCTCATTATAGCCAGTGGGGGAAGAAGTATTCAGATCCTTTACTGAAGTAAAGGTAACTCAGTATCAGTGGCAAAATGTAGTTAAAATATTAAAGTTACTGGTTTGGCCCCACTGACTGATATAGTATTATATATGACATAATTAGATATTAATACTGAAGCATCAGTGTGTAAGCAGCATGTTGCCATTATCAGGTAGTGATCCGATCCGATCATGGATCAGGATCAAGTGATCTAACCCGATCGTCACTCCATCTTCCACAAAGACAGAACAATGGAGTCCGGTAAATCCAGAGGCGAGGGAGTCTTTCTAATGATGAATAATGAGTTGTTGTGATTACAGCAGATGACACGATTTTAGAGGGTTAACTGGCTCCTTTACCAAAACCATTGTCATAAATTCTGAGCTAAGGATTAAATGTGAATGTGTGGAAATCTCCACCATACTTGTGTCACTAAGCCTACAGTTTGGGAGCTTCTAGGGTCAGGATGATCCCAAGATGGAGCTCTTCAGATAGCCTCAGGCAGAATTCTTCATACTGGACTGAACCTGTCATGACTCATCCAGCTGTCAAGTTCTACTATAAGTAGAGCATCATGGCTTATGTTGTTGTCATCTGTGAAATGGTTACCTAAGAGCTTGATGCATATTTGATGGATTTGACTGAAAAACATTTATAGAAAAAATGTATATGAGACCTACAGGCCTGATTGAGACATACTGTGAAGGTGAATAAGGGACGGCACTCTTCCAGTCAGAGTTGCATTCATGTATTTCTTTGTTCAATCTGGGTGCAGTGGGACACGCTGTCATCACTGCTCTGACATATTAATACCATGAAGTATTAAAAAAGTATCTGGTGAACATATTACAGTTTCCCATTTCCACATCCAGCAGACACACATCAGTATAGCCATTCAATTGTTTGTGTCTGCCTGATGGATGTAAGTCTGATAGTCTCTCTCCTTTAAGCTGTGGTTTGGTCTCCACCACCTCCTGAGAATAAAAAATCTGTTGTGCTTACTTCAGAATGAAAGGTTAAAACAAAAAGTTGTCTATTTTGCCATTTTTTATTTTTTTTAAGCATTGCTTTACCTGTTCTAATGGCAAAATTAGGTCCGTAAAATGATTCCATTAACATCATTAACTGGGACACTTCCCTTTTTTGTAGGCCCTGTATCACACAGTACATATTAATCAGTTAGTTAATTAGTTAATCAAATTGTCCCAAACTGAAAACCTTGGACCAGACAGTATGTGTTGGTTTAATGCACTGTAGTTAATGGAAAAAACACAAATACTGAGCATCATAACAGGTTTCATTTTCCCATGCTGCAAATAAGATATTTGTAATACATAACAAAAAAAATGAATAAATAAATAAAAAAACATCAATGAAAAAATAAATTGAACTCCTTATCCAGTTGTACATTTACTTATCAGGACACTTTGGAGTTTATTATGATGCTTATATATACCACAGCCACTTACCACAGGAGAGCACAAGGTAACTGCAGTATAATATCCCCTACGTACTGACTTGGTAGCCTATTGATTAAACTGTAACAAGTAAATATACCAGAATGCAAGAATGTGTTTTTTAACAAATCCCTACCTGCCAATCAAACATGACTGTTGACTGTATCCATGATAAAGCAAGCTTCCTTGTCACTAGACTCCTTTATTCTGCCAAAATCACCTCTCTCATCTCCTTCACACACACATGAGACCATGTGGCTGCTGTGCCTTCTGTAACCATGTTCATGCCACTGTGACTGTGCCTATGACTAAGCATTTACACTTAATGCCTGGATCCACTCTATGACCCTTTCAGAAGCTCTGCCCTAACAAAGCCAGGAATTGTGCTGCCCACATTATGAGCAGTCATCAGCACTGGCAAGAGAATGGCCATGCTGCTAGATCAACTCAAGATATGTTCTGCAATCAACGATGGTTTAACCCTCACTGCTGGTCACATGCTTTGGGTAATAACTGAAGGAATGATACAGTAATTACAAGCAGTCAAAATGAGTTTCCTTTGCATGGTGGCTGGGCTCACAGTTAAGGTGGGAACACAGGTGTCCACACAGACACTGCTGCTGCTAATATAATATACAATTTTAAAAATGTAAAATAATCAAGGATTACAATTTAGAGAATAATGTATAGTATCTTTTTCTCTCTTTGATACTGCTGATGTTCTTGGTTATTTTATTACAGAGTGGGTGAAAATAAGCCTTGGGCTTCAGCCTTTTCCTTTTTCAGTTATTGACATGAGAAATTTGCATGAAATAATTTTATTTTCTTGTAATGAATGCATCCGATATAAAAGAAAATATTCATGATCTAATAGCAAGTGAAAGCCAAATGTTGTCCTCCTGATTGAACTTGAGCTTAGCTTTTTCACTCCTGTGTGTTGTTCAATTCAACCCTCGATCTTGACTCTTCTGAATGGGCCAAGGGCTGCATCGCAATATCTCTCCACAAACTGCTTCTTGTGAATGTCTTTGCCCTCTCAGTGCCATGAATTTACAAATGGAGATACACAGTTCTTCTTCATTCAGTGTTAAACTCGGTTGTTGAGAGAAGCTCAACCCTGCCTACGTACTCACCTCCATACACCTGTTTGACGGCTGCATCAAGTGGGCCTGAATGTCTGTATCGAAAGTTTGCTTTAGGAATACTGAGACTGAAACTCTTTTCTGCAGCCACCCGAAGGACAAACTTTACACTTTTGTCCTTCTGTCCTTTGGTTTCATCTGTTAGGGGGGTGTAGCAGGGCTTTTGGCTTTTAGTCTTGTTTATTTGGAGGCTTATGTGGTTCTTTGTAAATGAGACAAAGCTTCTAACCCTGGATTATCTTAAATGTCAAAGACACAAGACTGTTTCCCTGAAGATGGCTGCCTTCCTAATTACTGGAGCACTTGACCTTTTGCAGGTACATTGTTTTGATCTGATATACGTGTTTTGTTCTTTCCTTGCAGCCACCCCCTGACATATGTTAACATCAGATCTTGGAGCATCTTTGCTGACACCAAAACCCTAAAATGTATTCTCTGTGTGGTTTTGAATAGTAAGCACTGTCCCTTTTTTAGTTTGTGAAGGTTGCTGCCATCAGGGACTATTACTTGAGACATTTACGACCTTTCAGGTTTCTTTGCCTCTGCAGTTCATCTCCCGCTGTTTTTCTTTTTTCTCAAAGTGTGTTCACAAAATTCAGGTTTTCATTCTGGAAATGTTGCCCTTTGTTCCACTTGTGATTGTCGTCCTTTGACACTCATGTAAAAAGGCCTAACTTGAAAGTAGAGGCACAGCGGACAACCAGCATCTCCTGAGATAACCTCCTAACCAGGGATTTCTGCCTAACCCTAACCCTATCCCTAAAGTAAAGACTATCTGTGGTCATGTCACCTCTAAAATATTTTGTTACAGATTTGGTTTGGTCTGGGGATGTATTTGCATGTGCAGAAGCACAGACATAATGATCATAAAAAAATGTTCTAGATTTTTATTAGAAGAATACCACAGGCAGCAGGGTGTCTCTACGATCCTCTTGTTCTTCTGCGACTACATGTTTGATTTACATGAAGAATTGCAATTCTTGTCTCCAACCATTCAGTGGGCATGCATTTCTTTAATTTAATGACTGGATAATTACATTTGCAAGACGAACATTAAGCAGGATCGTACACCTAAAAACTGCAATCAAACAAATTGAATTGTGAGTTTGCCAAAGATTCACAGCTCTAGTATACAGGCTACAGTTTAGCAAAGAACTGAGTATTCATGGTAGGCTATACAGTTCAGAGAATATTGTTTATCCAGGGCTCAACTGACAGAGTGGGACTGAGAAAAAAAAAGACACGATTACAAATACATCTGCTACTTAAGCACCTCTCACAGCACCGATAGGCTACTGATAACAGGGAGGCTGGCAACAAGCAGGATGCATTCTAATAATTTTGCCAAGAAGGCAATACTGCTCCTAACTCCTCATCAGTACCACAACACTGTATTATACCTCACGTATTGATCAGCAGATGATATAAATTCTACAAAAAACGTTGCTTTTTATTTCATAGGCCTATGCTAAAAATGTTTGCCATATTTTATTTATTCATTCATGAAAAATCTAATATGCCAAAGTCTAATATGCCAAACAAAAAACATGTTTGATGTTTTTTACCCCTAGCTTCGCTGATGTGCTTGTCAGAGCTGCCCTCTGTTGCACATGTCACCCAACCAAAAGTGAGCACTCAGGAGTCCTCTACAAAATGTATCGTTTGCAAATTTACTGTGAGATCAGTCACTGCAGCATACTTTGTATAGACCTATATTATATTATATTTTATATTATATACACTATAAAATGAGTTCTACAATTGTTTATGCAGCTGAACTCTGCTGAATGCACTTCAGCCATTGGAGGACCTGATGTATGTTGGCACTTGACCATGTTGTCTGATTTGGCTTTGTTGATGGTCAAACTGCCCTGAGAGTTTGTTCCAGTAAGTAGCATCTGGTCCTGTCCAGTGTTGGGCCAGTTTCAGCCCATCAATCTGGTAACACGAGTGGGCCAATACTGGCTGGTTTTGGGCTAAGCTTTGGTTTCAGGGCTTTGTCTGTCTTGAAGCTGAATGCTTAACATATTTTTATTACTATCAAGTGGTAACAACACCAGGGAACAGTTGAAATACTTGAACAGAACAGTAATAACAGAACAGTTGTTATGATCTCAACCAGGAGGTTGTGTTTTCACCAATGTTGATTTGTTGGTTGTTTGGGTGGTTGGCCAGCAGGATTAGACAAAAACTACTGAACCGGCTTACATGAAAGTTGGATGCAGAATGGGTGGCCAAGAACAGACTCTTAAATCTTTCTTTAACATTGTGCGATAGAGTGATTTTCAACATCTTGGTTCATTCCTCAGGGGGTAACGCTGGTATGAGTGAATACAATCTGATGTGGATCCTAAGCAGTATGGGTGGTTTCAAATTCAGAGTGATGCAGGGCTATCAAGTTTGTTTGTCGATCAGGTTTGATGGAATTAAAAAGGATTGTTGGGCCTTGGCGGAGGTATACTCTCTACTGACCGCCACAGATGGTTTCTCTGGATTTTTAACCAGTTGTGTTTGATCACTGTAAGTTCTTCACATTTTGCCACGCATCTTGTTTCTCCTTGTTTTTACATTCAATTAACTGACATTATTTAATTCTACTAACCATAACAGCTGTTAATAACCATGTATGACGTCCGCACTCTTTTTATGCAACTTGAACGGTCGATCTTCACCGCGCGCAGCCGTACGCACGAATACCTCATTACCGTGAAATGAACGCTTCCCTACAGGGAGACAACTCCGCCTGAGCATTCCTATCTGCGCGCGTGCAGGCTACAGTAGGGCGCTGCTCTCTGTACAGTTGACTCTCAGGTTAGCGGCGGGTGAGCGGTGGGGACTCCCTGACGGAGGAGCTGACATAATGGACGGACAGTAACTGCGCTCATCTCTCCGGGTTACGGCTCCTTTTGTGTCAAAGGCTCGTTCATCTCTCCAGTCACCGACCAGTCTCTCTTGGCGACCCCGGAGACACCTGTCGCGTTTCAGGTGGGCAGCATTTATCGTTCGATAGATTTCACTTATTTGGACGTTTTCTGCTCAACAAAAGCAGCGAAGAAAGCTCTTTGTTCAGGCGGTGTTTGGGTAGAGAGTTGTTCTGCAGAGTATTGGATTAATTGAACTGGAAAGAACACCGGTGTGAGGAGACTAAATCGGTGAAATGTCTGTCTTAATGGAGATGTGTGTGCGGGGGAACAGCTGTAAGGTGCTTTGTGCCGCTCTACCATGAAATTACGCGCACTGAAAGCCTTCTCCGTCTTGTTCGCAGTTTTCAGCGATGAGAGGACGATGGAGCTCACGTTCCATGTCTGTGTTTGTGTCTTTGATCGTACTGTGGCAGACACGGTAAGTTTTATGTCAGTGATTTGTGTTGTGATGTTTTTTGTACATAAACGCAGAAGATACTGTCACACGAGCGGCAGTCTGACCGCGCGCACAGCAGCGTACACGGCTCTCCGGCGGTCAGACCTGAAGGCTGATCACGGACTGTTGGGTTGAGCAGCTGTGCCGACACCACCGCTTCATTAATACTGTTAATACAGCGCGTTAATATGCGAGTGGTAACAACACGTCCCTCCTGACGGTGAGTCTGCGCGCGCGGTTCCTTTCCACCTAGAAAGCGCAATTTCAGACCTCGTTGAAGAATCTAACAATTACAGGATTATTTGTGGAGAACAAATTTCAAACGTATCTTAGTGGTAAATTCAGTCCTCCAAGAGTTTTTTTTTTTTTAACGTTCTGGTGGATTCAGATTTTCGATATTAGACCAAACATATATTTAATTAGATAAATCTCAACTTTTGGAATTGGCAGTTAGTGTTCTTACCGCGGTGCAATTAGACGGAGAAGATAGATTCTAGACTGACGAGACTAACAAGCAAATCTCTTCTAAAAGTTCATGTTTAACTCGTATTAATCCGAGCACTGCTTCCCCATTCATCTGTAACGTTGTAGTGTTAAACTCGATGTTTAGTAGAAACTGTGTTCCTCATTAACAGAACAGTAATGCTGCAAATCATAATGTGATACATTAAATCAACCATTTAACAGAAAAGAAGCCTAACGTGCTGTGGGAATTCATTGTCCTGGTAATTTATAACTCAGAAATAAAGAATAAAATAAAGGAAATTCAAATTCAGACTTGTGTGTTTTAAAAGCTTTAATAGAGCAAAGAGCTGGAACAGAGAGCAGAGCTTTATTCACACCGGCCCCTCTCTGACACTCCTCTGCCTCAGTGAACCACCATTCTTTGTTTTTCATATTAGACTAAATGTCTCACTTTTAAACGATTGGTAATCTAGTAGTGGTGAACTATTAAAGTATCACCGGCTATTCTGATCATAGATTCATTGGTTTTAGTAGTTTTTAAAAATAAACAAGTCAACATTAATTCAAGGTTCTGAAATGTAAATATTTTCTGATTTCTTCCCTGAATATCTTTGAGTTGTGGATAAAACAAGACATTTGAGGACATATTCTGGGTTCAGCATTTCCTGACAGTTTTTTTATTTTTAAACCAAACAACTATTCAGTTAATCAAGAAAATAATCAAGAGTTTAATCGACAATGAAAAGAATCATTAGTTGCAGCGTTACAGTGATTCAGTGGATGATCTGTAACAAGCCGCCCGATCAGCTGGCACTGTAAAAACTCACCCTGGCTGAATTAACTCATACATTTAAGCATACAAGACCACTGAGACTGATCACAATCACTGTTAAAAACAATGGTAACACTTCAGATTATGGCACACGATGAAATGCAGCTTTATTCTTTCCAACCTACAGTGTCCATTCTCAATCTAAGGATGTACCAGTACAGTATGTACTGATAGCTGCAAGGGAAATCATTTACACTGTAGGTATTTTTGACCTGATGCTCTTGTCTGACAACTGAAAACCTCAAGACAATTGCAGAAGATGACCGATTTTCTATCCTGCCACAGTGTAAATGTCATCAGCAGCAAAGGACAGGATTACTACAGTCACTGAGACACTTAATTAACTCAATTACTCTCAAACTCTGCACATCTCTTCTAACTAACTTCAAATGATTTTCAACTTACATCAGAAACTGAGCAGATGTTAACCGCAGGCAAACCTTTCGACACAAATCATCTCTGTAGTGCCCCATCAACAGCTCCTGACAGGCCGGTCTCAGCTGTCAATCAGTTTACCAATAAATACAAATGGTTGATGCTTGTTTCTGACCTGTCTGCAGATTTTAGGGTAGTCGCACACAGGTACACCGTAATATGAGAAGAGATACCCCGTAGGTAAAAATACTTAGAGAGTCATTTTCTTAAAAAACTCATATTATTGCTCAGTAGGTGACACAGTAACGCATAATAACATAATAATAAATACCAGCAGCACAAATTATTTTTGAATTCCCGGATTGTTACCCATTATTCCCCAATGTCAAATCCTGTTCTGTTGCACCTACATTATGTACACAATGTGCTGTTTGTGCAATCAGACTATTAGAAAGATATTTAATTCAACATTAGACATCACCAGGGCCTCATCTGTGTCCCTTAAACCATTTCAAAATTAGAAAACTTATTTCAAATTCATTCACCATGTAATGCTTTAACTTCTTTATTAAATACATTTTTAATTGGATCATAATGCCACTGAGAAATCATAACCCTTAGTTTTGGAACAATGCAGGGGCATACCCAATGGGTGGCGTGAGAGGGCACCTGGTGTGGCCAAGCATATTTTAGGGTCCACCTCACGCCACCCAATGGTCACATAACCCATTATGCTAAATTACGACTCATTGTCTGCTTCCTCAGAGATGGGATCTTAGTTCGAACAATTTTAACTTTCATTCATAAAATATTTTAGAACTTTATGAAAGTGTTTACAAACCAATAAAAGAACAGACAAATTAGCGTGTTTTAAATGTCCAGGATGATTGTTATAATAAATGTATCTTGAGCTGTTTTACCAGAGGCAGATAGTAGCCTTTGCCTTTCAAGAAATAGTTCCAGCACATACCTCCTCCAAAAACCACAAATTCTATGTGTTACCTTTTCATTTGTGCACAGATCAAACAAACAGGATATAACTGTTAATGAGTAAGATTTAGAGATGTTAGTATTTCTCATCTTTGGACATAGTTCTTGTGCTAAGCTAGGCTAACCACAGCCTGATGGAGCACAGTTTCAACACTCACAGAACAAATGAGCATATTTGCCAAAATGTTGAACTATTCCTTATCAATAAACTGGAGGACAATGGAATCTATAATTCTGAAGAAAAAAAGTGTTGAAATGTTTTCTTTTGTAGACTGATCACTAGAATCACATTACAGTTTTCAGTTTAACCGGTTTATAATGAAAACTATGGAGGCTCCTCAAAGTCTGTAGTTGAAGTAATTTCAAATGGTGGAATAAGATACATAAGATATTGCACAATTTGAAAAGGCCATAACATGAATGTGTCTTGCTTGCAGTAAAAACTGTAATGATTAGTTGCTTTAAGGTTTTTTAGAATGACAATACATCAGCTTTGTTCTGAAGGTTTAAATTTCAGGTATTTTCAAATATTTTGCATAAGATTCGAAATGTGTATCTACATTCGACACAGCAGAAATGCAAAACCACAACATATCCTTCCAGGTTTAGTGTGGAATAATCTAAGTTAAAATGGATTTAATAATGTAGGTGGAGATTACTAAGAAGTATAAACCCCACAGTTCTCAGTAGTAGTTTAGTAAATTTTAAAGTCTATTTTGTTCTTTCTCTTCGTCAAGAATCACACATTTGTATTTTATTTAGGTCAAAAGCAGATTCCAATTCAACACAGAACTCCAAAGACATCACAACCTTCACCAAGATCCTGGACAGTCTGCTGGATGGATACGACAACAGACTGAGACCAGGCCTGGGAGGTAAGACAGTGAAGACTACACACATACTTGTGTATGTGCACCAGTAAAGGAGTTTTCCAGTGATTTACTATTACACCTTCATAATGTTGGGGATCTGACAAGAGACGGAAAAAAAAGGGAAAAATCGTAGCAGCAGAGACTGAGATATCTTGACTTTACTTCCCTAGGAGCCAGTCATTAGACCCCTCCTGCCTGGTAAATATCCACACCTTTCAAGCTTCAAACCTGCAGTTTGTAAGTCAGACTGTCTGTTATAAATTCTCCTAACCCAAGTTGATATAACCCGGGTCAGGGTTATTTTCTCAGTATTGACAAAGCTCCCCTCGAGCTCCAGGGGTCACTATACTGCTGTTTTCAGATGCAGAACAGAACTGACCAGAAATTAGATTTTGATGTGTAAATTGACTTTGTTTCAGGCATGAATGTAGAGAAATGCCATTGACAGATGATAATGGAGGTGAACAAAAGTTAAAAAAAAGTCATAGTTAGTGGCAAAAATTAAGACCAAGAAATGTTTTCTTGAGTTATAAAATCAAAGCTAGAAAAATCTTACGTGAATCAGAAGCCAGTGCGCTCAGAGACATTGTTTGGGTTTTTGGGCATGCAGATTATGCTTTTGAAAGTTTATTCTTGACTTTGATATCTGTCAAGTAGTCTACTATTCTCATGATGTGCTAGCAACAGCTGTCACTTCCGAGTAGACAACTGGTGATTGATTAACGTTGGGTTCATGGAACCATCAAACTTTTGGCAGACACGTCATTTTCAGCTGTAACTTTAACATTTAAAAATGAATATTAAACACCTAACCTGGTCCAACCTCATATTATAGCTACTGTGTTGTGTTGCTTGCGTCTTTGATATACCCAACAGCTATTTCTCAGACCAATGGCTAGTTTCCAGTAAACCTCAATTTTTCTTTTTCTTTAGTCTGTGGAACAAAAGGTAAATTAATTCTCAAAACTATCATAAGTGAGAGTTATTAATGTGACCGAAAAAGCATCAAACATGCATTTTAGATGAATAAGATGTATACTCTTTAAAATAACTTCATGAAAAAAGACAGTTAAACTGTATATAAGCTAATGTGTGATGGAGGCTGTAGAGTGTTAAATGATTGTAGTAAGTGTTGACTCACCATCCACTCCATCTACCTGTTGGCTCACACTGCACAACTTGACCTGCTGCTCCTCCCTCTCTATCCTCCTCACTGACGGATGTTGCTGTAGGAGGGTCCTCACCTCAGATCTTAATGTTGAGTTGTGGTTACAGTTCAAATTGCATATTGGTCTATGTGTGGGTTTGTTGTACAAGGTGGTCTTTATACTCCACCACATGAACACAGGTATCTGAAGACAGCAGCTTACTATTTTCTTTTTCAAACAGTGACACAGTATATACGGTAGATTTAGTCACCATTAGGAGTCGAGCATTGGCTGTGATTAGTTGATAATGGTGATTGGGACCATGGTTTGGTGAAGCTGGATGGGCTTGGCTTGTCTTGTCTGGTTGGACTTGACATCAAAGCTTGGTGCCTTGGCAACAAGCAAAACAACAGCAAAACAAACATGGCCGAATGGGAGCTGCTGGCTGAACAATAGAGGTCACCAGAGAAATTCTTATTTTATGCATGGTCCATGAGAGACAGTTGTAGCCTCATTGTTCCCATTTGTCTGGAGTTCTGTCAGTGTTTCATCGCTGTGATGTGGTGAATTTCTGCTCAGACGTGTTCTTCTATAACTGCTCATCACACATGAATCACTGAGTTGAAGCTCATTTTAAAGCACATGAAATGTCAGAATGATTGTTACACATGTGTGTATTGGGCTTTGCACATGTAGCATTTGGAATTTGATGACTTGATGTTTCTCAGCAGCTGTATTCTAACAGCTGTTGAAAAAAGACACCTATTCGCCTATCAGAAGAGAGTAATAGCAATAAAGTGTACCTGCAGTCGGTCCTTGAATTGTTTTATCTGTGTACTGTCTCATGGAGACAGCTGGATCTAAATAAAACATCAGAGTATTAACAGTAATGGGGTTACTACAGTATGTTGCATATTGGTGTAAATGTCAGTGCACTTTGTGTGATTTGAAATGATCTAAGGTTATCTACCTGCTGGAGAAAGATTCAGTAAGTGTGTCAGCTCTGTAATGTGGCTTTGCAGGTAGTTTTACATGAGAAATTTGCATTTTATGTGATTTGGTGCCTCCCTCAGTTTCAAAGTGCAACGTCAATGTCATAAATACAAATAAGAAGAATGACGTCAAAACAATTTTATGTCTTTTATGTCACATTCATAAACAAATAATGACATAACTAATCTTTTTTTTCCTTTTCTGATTTTGGATTCTCAATTGAATATCAAATTAACAAATGACCTGCTTCGTTTTTTCGTACTTTGAGACTCATGAATTTACCATCAACGCTCTAAAATAGATGCAGCACAAAGGACTCAAATGTAGTTTTGTTTTTTTAAACCCTTGTTTTAAAAAAAATGACCATAAACTTGCCCTGTAACCTTCATGTGCAAAACTGACTCCAGAGGGGACGTAGAGCGTCATAGTTTTAGGCTGAAGACCACCAACCAAGCTGTTATAATGGATGGGCTGGGAGTGAGAATATCGTGCTCTTCAACTTCTTCAAATGCATTTTTTTTTTTTTTTTGTATTTCTGAGCCTGTTGAATTTTGGCAGTTGTGCATCTCATTCAGTGTTTTGTCTCTCTACTCAGTCATCCAAAATGGAAATTTGAAAGCCATACTGGCGTTGTAGGTATCAGTAATATTAAGAGTGTTTCCAGAAATAGCTTTTGCTTATAGTGTAGGTGTGTGTTTGATAAATGTGGTGATCTTCACCTGGAAAAAAAAATAAAAAAAAACATCTTATGGAGTTCATATTTTTTGTCAGTGATGTAGAGTAAATGATGTCAGTGCTATGTTCAGCACACCAAGTACTGTAATGCGAGACTGACTGATTACTGCAACATTCCTGCTGTATATGCCTGCGTACGCAGGAATCACTCAAAGTTGAATTTATGTTTGGTGCCTGAATGGTCCCTCCACACAAGATAAAATGTAATGGGGTGTACGGCACCCTCCTCAGATCAGCTAAGAAAAAAAGAGTAATTTTAATCTGTACTCTCAGTTTACAAATCCAGTTTATAAACCATGCTCTCTGATTCATAATCCATGCACACAGCTTTTCTATGTACTTGTAAGTGTGTCACATAAACTCACAGGCTCTTTCCCCTCCTTGAGTCCAGTCTTTTCTGTGAAAGTACTTTGTTTGACCCATCCACAACTACTTTGAATTTCTCCCAAATTTCGAAATCTACACAGCACAGTCAAGTGGGACTAGCACTCACCGCTAACAACAGTCAACGTGTACCAGGCAGGACTGGGCAGAACAGTTAGAAAAACAGGGCCCTTTTGTAGTACTGTTTGGAAGACATCACTGACTTCCACCCACCTGTGTATATGCTATTCCATACAATGACCTAATTTGGGGTACATTTTGTTGTGCTTAAATTATCCATGTACACATGCATACATATACACTGATCAGCCATAACATTAAAAGGACTGACAGTTGAAGTGAATAGCATTGATGATTTTGTTACAACGCAATGCTCTGCTGGGAAACATCGGGTCCTAGCATTCATATGGATGCCACTTGATGTGCATCATCCACCCAAGAAAATATCTTACAAATATAGGACCAAACTCACCAATGGCAGTAGTCCCCCACTGGGTGCCAATTATTTTCTTTGCAGTTTTACACATATACTAAAGAGCCCAACTCAAATTTTAGAGCTTGACACACATTACGTGTCAGGATATCTCAGCCTTTGCTACATAAATTTTGACGGATCTTTTATAAATCTGTTTCTCACAAGTCCCCCACCTTTCAGAAGTATAAAACTGAATAGGAGAGTTGGAGGGTTGCAATTACAGCTAACGTTCTGCAATGAATGTCTTTCTTTGTGTTTGCAGACAGAGTAACGGAAGTGAAAACCGACATCTATGTGACCAGTTTTGGTCCAGTGTCTGACACAGATATGGTAAGTCTCACACCCCGTCTCATAGTGCATCATCTTTTTGGGACGCACAACAATACACAAAGTAGGAAATGAAAATGGCAGTATCCATGGAAGTCTCTAATGCACAATTCAAGCAGTCAAAATAAATTGGACATTTAAAAACACATCACTTGGTTTTTAAAGGGCTTGTAGGATTTTTGCAGCAATCTGCCAAAGTTACCTCAGGTGTGACTCATTCTCGCGACACCCCTGCCACTCTGCTTTGATACAGGAACAGGTAAAAACACAGGTAATCAAAACAGAATGGGAAGGGTCGTCATGCTACTAATAAGGATTAAATGTGGGCCTAGTTTAGGACAGAGTCATGTCAATAGCAGATCAGTCACTATGGCTGAAGGTTCAGTTGAATATCAGTGAGAGTAGGTTGATTAATGAGTAATTCATGGTGTTATAATAATGATACTAGATGACCGTCTTTATAATGGACATAATTGTATTGCTTGCTCGTGCATAACATACAGAACATGCTGCTTCAGCTCTTGACCACAACATCAACAATTTGTTTACATTTGTATTACATACATGCCAACTACGGGTACCTGCAAGGCAAAAAACCTAATACATCCCACATGGTACTGATCTGATATCTGAGTGCCAGTATAATGACTTTTAGCTCTTTCTCACCAGACAAAATCCTCACTAACACCCACTAGCATCTGACTCTTCTCTCTAATGTTAATGGGTACAATTGCCATTCACCCTCGGGTCAAATGGCTCTACAGTTATGGGTGTTTATCAGATGGGAATACATCAACTGGGTGGACACACTCATTTTCACCCCTTGTCTGGCTCGATGCTGTGATGCACGTTGAAATTACAGCTGCTGATTTGTTCACACTTTTCCGTCCATCTCTGTTCAAGAACAATCAGACATTGTTCAGTTGGTGCTGAGTTTGAGAGAGAGACAGAAGTAAAAGACATTTGAAAAGCAACAGCTGATGCAGTGCCTTCCACGTCACTCGTAACTGATCCTCTGGTGCCACTTTCAAAAACAATTTTACAAACAACTAAGCACTCTGTGTCCAATAAGGCTAAATAATAATTAAATACGCTGTGGATATTGGATATGTGTGGATATGTTGACTGCCTGGACCAGCTTAGATGTAATTACACACATCCAGCAGATAAAATCTTCCAGACAGAGACCCTGTCAGCTCTGCTTGTCCTGTTGCTATTGGAAACCCAGCCACTCCAACCAGGAGAGCGATGACATGGCAAGGGGTTGACTGTGTTATTAAAAATAAGATCAGATCATTCACCGCAGCTCTGATATGGATAGGTTTGATGTATTATACATATTAAATATATTAATGATCATTATCATGTATTGGCTATCCTCTGTTAATCCCATTCATATCCTGTTATATTTCATATTTCCATACCTGTAAGCTCTCATAGACTGACACCTACCAACCCCAAATTAGTCAGTGCAGAGGTCACAAATCAAAGCCGGTAATTGTTGTCACTGATACATGGTTGTATGCACAGCAGGAACCCCTCCATTGCAAGTACTTTTAATGTTGAAACCCAACCAAGACATTCTAGTGCTTAAGTCTAATCTAGTGGTTTTCTTGCCTAAATCTAACCAACCTGTTTGCTGTAAAGATCATATTGTGTATTGTTTTAGGAATAACTGGCAATTAACCCATTCAGTCAGTTATGGTACTGGGATGTGTTTTATTTTAACCCTTATTTATTCAAGGTTGGTTCACTGAGAGTGGTGCTCACTTTTCCAAGAAACACATATACATACAGTATATACACACCTGGTAGCTGACCAGTACAACCACAGCCTTGACATTTAAATTTAATGCTGCAATGCAACCTGTGAGGGATAATCGTAAATTATTCCATCAGTTTTACGGTTCTTCAGCGGATTTAAGGATGGGAATGAAATTGAGGTGGAACAACTCTGGAAGATTTGAGGAAATGTCAATGCCAAGATATTAGAAGTTACCAGTTTGGATGTTGAAAAGTTGTTTACGGACGACAACCTTTCTATGATTTGAAACACTGATGAAACAGTGATGTATATAAACTGACTTTATGGGTTGTATTGGCGGTTGTAATTTTGGTGACTTGGCGTAGAGCGGTTCAATAAACAGTGCAAATTAGTTAGTTTATTCTATTGATGATTACTGATGCTGTGTGTGAGTTGTAAAATATTTAAATCCATTTGATGAATGACTCTCCAAAACCAAACCTGTCTATCGTTAGTCCAGTTTACACGGTCAAATCCTTTTTTCTGAAACTTATGATATGATGAATCAATCTTTTGGTGTTTGGATATATTTATTGAGTTGAATAGACTGTCGTTTGAGGAGTGTCAACCTTTTAATAAAACCAGTTTGATCTGAGTGAATTAGGATATGGATGACCTTTTCTAATCTCATAGAACTTTACAACTAACTTTAATGTCTTTATATAGGCTGGTAGCTTGCGCAGAGAGCAGGATCCCTGTTAAGTTTGAGGAAAACTGAGATGAGTGCTAAATTAATGTGTGGTGGGTTGCTGGAGGATTTGTACAATTCTGTTAACATTTTGATAAATAGTTGTAATATTGTGGTCCAAAAGTGCTTGTAAAGCAGTCATCTAGCATTATGGGTCTGTCTAAGATATTTGCTCAAGTATGTACTGAAGACAGATCTACATGTACTGAATTGTTGAAATGCCATCTTGTGCATGGTTTAAAGTTGGTTTTCTTAATAAAAACTAATACTTTTCGTAGTGTGGTCAGAGATGGTAATACGGTGGATTTTTATGTCTTGTATCTCTGATATGATTGAGTTGCTAGAGAGGAAGTATTCAATTTGAGAGAGATAATTGAGATGGGCTGAGAGAGGTGACTTTTGATCAGTCTAATTCAGCATTAAAAATATTGAAATCACCTCCAATAATGATAGTTGTACATCAGAAAGGCGCATTAATTTTGAAAATAAATCATGACAAAAACGCTAGATTGGCTTCATCTTATAGTCTAGGGATTGTTAACCTAGCTTCCCTAATGTAACCGTTCATTATTATGCATTGTCCTTTGGGATCAGATATGATTGAGTTGTTGTTGATAGGGAATTTGTTTTACTAATTAACACTACACTCCTCTTTTCTTTGAATTTTGATGGGTGGCAAATACCTGGTTGACCCAATATTAACAGTCATTGCATGTACAATTGCGTAACCATAGAGATGGCCATAACCCCCCAATGATTGTGAATATAGGGAGTCTGTCTTAGGTCACCTTTTAATGACTTACCTCACACTCATTTGGAGAGAAAACCTGCTCCGTCATCCTTCAGTAGACATTGAAAATGTGGTGAAGTCAGAGGTATAGGTGAAGGCTGATGTGTCAGGTGTTATATCAAAACTACAAGTACTGAAACCTTGTGTCAGTCAGCCTCTCTGTTTCTCTCCATCCTCCCCCTGCTGTGGTCTTCTTAATCAGTACAGTTGCTGCCCCTTCAGTTCTGACAAACCAATCTCGCTGGTTGACGTAAAACGTATCACTGCCAGCATCCAACTGCCACAGAAAAATGCGACAGACTCCAGATTTTAAGACTCTGGTGTACTGTGAAAACCGGAGAGAGCAGTCTGGCTTAATCAGCGTTGTGTGAACTTGCTTGTAGGACTTGACGCTCACTTACATGTAAATGTCCCGTACTGCAGGTTTAATGCCTTTGTTCATCATCTTTGATGTGAAAACATCAGATTTCGACACAGTCTAAAAAATGATTCTCACATTGATCATTCAGTAATGAAGAGTAAGTATTGGATGGCTGTAGAAACGTTTTTAACACGGACTGATTCAAAAGTAATTTAGTTAACTTATCTGACATTATACAACAAGTAGTTCAAGCAGCCGGATTGGTAGCTCCATGTTTACATAATCCTGCATTGCTCTCAGTACAACGATGCAGTTAAAAAAAGTGCAATGATTTCACTGACAAAATTATACTTGCCTCCTGGACTAATGATTAAAAATCATCAGCTTTTAGGAGACAGCACTGCTTTATAATTACACTGTAATGCACATGCAACTATGTAGCCTTCTCACCACATATATGAGATATTATTAAGCACTAGTTAGAAGGGGCACCACCTCCATTGATTAATGAATCGATTGATTAAATAATTAGGAGGAAAATTGATCATATTAGATGAATCAATGTTATATCTGAAAGTTGTAAATTCTGGTTACATTGACCTCTATTACTGTCATAAAGTAAAACACAAATACAACGACTTCATTTAAGATTTTTATTGTATTACTAAGGAACATGGATGATGAATAAGGACCACTTAACATATACTGTATACATTTGTACTTAGATACAACTAGAGTTAATTAATGATAAGGCATGAATGAACTGTAAATGTAGGTATTAACTACTGCCCACAGAATGAATTAATCAATGAATGAATGTTAGCAAAAACAAAGAGGGGGATACTTCACTAAGATCAATAAAACAACAGTAAGTTCAGTAAAGCAGCTGGTCTCACTTTGTTAGGATAATAAGTCCAGGCTGAAACAAGGCCTATCTAAGGTCACATAGGAAAGACACAGCATGTGTTCTCCAGTCTTGTTGTGTACAGTGACAGGCTGCAGAGTTGGAATGCATGGAGCCAAAAAGTCCTAAAAAGTCAAAGAGTCCAGGACCACACCCAGTATGCCGACAAAGGATGGTGAGATTCAGGAACCATCCACCTTCACCAACCTTCTGGAGCAGCACCTTGGGAGCCACAAACATGAGCTCTGCTTTATTGGTGTTCAATTAGACGTCATCCAGTGTTTTATTTCCTGGAGGTAGTTGACAAGAGTCCATTGGGGGAGGTGGACAGATGGATCTGTGCTTATGTAAAGTTGGGTATCATCAGCATACGAGTGGAACCTAAGACCATGGCTTCGATTGATTTCACCAAATGGGAGCATGTAGTTCTTGACTTCCGTAAAGAGGTCAGCTGTCAGAGGTCATTGGGTCTGTGTGCGTCTTTGTTCACTCCAGCACAGGCAAAAAGAGCCTTTCAATTAAACTAATCAAAATGCTATGAAAGAATTTTGTTTTTTTTAATATATGTCTGTGTTCTGTCTACTACAGCTATATATACAATATATACAAATAACTTTGGAACATATTTTTTCATGGAACAAGGGCTGTGGTTTATAGTTGTTATGCATTCCCTCTCTGCCATAATGTACAGGAGGAATAATTCCAGAAACCAGAGCATATGGAATTTAGCGTTGCATTGAGATTGGGATTTTTTTATGTCCTTAAATATAGACTTGAAAAAATACAAACTTATGAATGAAAGTCTTGTTAACACAGATTTTATATGAAATCCTTGCTCTGGTCAAGGACAGGCTCTTGGAGACACATTAAGCTCTAACCTACTTTTGTATTACATTTATACTGTTATACAATTACAATTGTGAACATACATGCATTGATTGACATACGATCTTCACCTGTTATGATGTTTTGAAGGGTTTTCATTCAGTGGCATAGATTTGTTGGTCAAGGTGTGTTTGATGGGATTTTTCTGCAGTTTGGGCCACATGAGTCCACAACCCTACTCAAGACAGCCTCCCCCATTGTATTATAGGATAACCTGATGAAGGTCTAAGTACCGAAACATTGTTGTCATTAAACTTTGCAAGTGAAGTGGACAGTGTGTAGGAGTCTTTTTCCATGACACCATGTTAAAAATGGTAGGTTTAACATCAACATCCAGTTTGTCATGCACATGCCCATTTAAAGTCACACACACACACACACACAAACACAATTTCCTGCCTTAAAAGCTTTCCTCAGTTTTTCCATCACAATCACAGCCACCCAGCCCCCTCCTCACCCCACCTGGACCTTCTTCAAATATTTAAGAGGCACAGAAGCACGGGGCAGAGGGATGGAAGTGGTGATGATTGAGACAGCACCTTCAAAAGAAAGAAATAAGAGAGATGGTCTCATGTTTAATTCATGCCATGTCTCCATCAAACTTGCAACAGATAATTTCACTCCACCACAGTGTCTATCTTTTCTCTGCCTTTGATAGCTCGTCTCTGATACACACACATACATCTCCCACGCAAGAACACACACACACACACACACACACACACACACACACCTCTTCCCTTTTCCTGATAGATTGGACGACCCCCCGCTACTCCCTCTGCCTCGTTGTTTGCGAGGGTTTCTCATTTCTGGATTATAATGCCCCATATGTGCTTCTCACACAAATACTGTGAAAGCAAAAATACAGTGAGATGCCTCAGAAGCTTAATACACCTGCCTGTTTTGTATGGTGGATTCTCCATTTTGATTGGCAGATGACTGCATTCTAAAGCCTTTTATTTTTAATGATACTGGTAACAAATTTTTTTGACATGTATTAGTCTGCAACTGAAACTGATATTAAACAGCATTTTTCTGTGTGCTACTGTTTGTAAATTGCTTCTTCTTGGAGAACAAAATCATAAACCAAAAGTGAGAATTATATATTATATATATATATTTTTATATAGATATTTTTTGATGACGCACTAATTCAAAATACATAACAGAATAAAGTTAATTATTTGTCTATGTAGATGGAGACCTTTTTCCCGTAAGGCCAGTAAAATTTGCCATTTGGAAGTAACATCAGCCCTCCATCCCAGGCAGAGTTGTTAGTCACACTGAGGTTTACAGATGGAAATGAACATTGTCTGGCTTGAAAAGGATTAACCCTGTCCACACTGATAGGGTTGTCCCCAGAGATTTTTAATGGTGGACTGAGAGTGGGCTACAGAAAATCTTGGAGAGACTTGGCTTTAAATGTTTTCTTAAATTTGCCTTTTAGTTGCAGTACAGGAGTGGAGATACTGCAACTGTGACAGCCAGCCGTGGTGGTGTGTTTAACAGGGCAACTACAGCCCACAGTCAACTGCATCAGCTCCACCACTGCTACAAGAAAAACCCAAGCACAGCCCATTAACACCGGACAGCCACTGAACATACAGTCAAGAAATAATAAGTTGTCAGTTATAGAAGATCAGTGGGACCCATGCCCACTGCTGAGCGCCTGTTCCTGGCTGTCTTTCTGTGTCCACACCACCCTAAGTGACCTCTTAGTCTGGTGTACAGAGAGGGAGAGATATAACTGGGCCACAAAAGATTTACTGTTAAATCAGAGTACAAAAGAGCTAAGAATTAGCTATCTAGTGTGCGATCTCCTAACTGTGTGTTCAGTGGATGCCTTTTATTTATCTCACATTTTTGTTTGTTTTACTGTATTTAGTAACTGCACAAGGTACACATTTGCGATGCAGTGCAAGGGGATCACAAACACACAATCAATAGAAAATAGAATTCTTATAATGAAGAGAACAAAAAACGAAATTATAAAGATAGAGATAATAAAGACAGATAGAAGATAAAAGAAGAAAATTATATGGACATTTAACAGAAATAAATCAAAGAGATAAGTAAAACAAAGACATGACGAGCAATCGGGAAATCTAACCAGTACAGCTGCCCTGAGTGTGGTCTTTAACAGTCAGAGGAGTACCACACATGATGTCAAGCAGAAGGATACGGAGACTTGACCTATAAGGATGTTATAGAACGTTAAATAATTTAGTGTTCCAGTCTTTGCTCAACAGTCTGTCCAGCTACACAACGGAGTTGCACTGTGTTTCTGTTCTGCTCAGCTCTAATTCTTTTATTTTATGGTCCCATTGCTTTTGTCTTTATAAATTCCATCAGGCCCCATTATTTTACCCCTTGTACCATTTGAAACCTGTGGAATGATTTCATATGCATGTTTTAAAGGACTTGCCCCTTTTTTTAGATCTCAAGGACACACATAGTGCGTTTTGGTGAGTAATACTGAATGTAAACATATCTTTAGTTTGTTTTCGAGGAAACTCCAAAAGGCGCCTTTGAATTAGCTTTAGATCCCAATCATGCAGTACTTGTCTTCTACCCACCAGCTTGAAAGTTCTGCTGTGTGTTAGTGTTTGGGAAAGATCATGGTTTAGAACTGGTGCAACTACTTTGTTATGTTAAGGAAACCTTCATCTTCGTGGTGGTTCTTTCTTTAAAGACCATAGTGTGGTTAAAAGCAAGCACCATTGACTGTTGTTAGAACAAACTGTGGTCTCTCATGTCAAAGTGACCGCACTTCGTTAAGCCACCTGGACCTGCTCACTACAACCATGTCATATTCACATAGTCCCTACAGGCTGCTTGTCCGTTACACAAATAAAAAAAAATATTAACAGTGTGACAGCAGACAGAAGTCACGATTTGGTACATACCTTGGTTTTGGCGTCTCAGGTTGAGCACAAGTATGATGGTACGTGTTCTGTACAACAGATAAGAAGGAATCAAAAAAACTCAAATGCATGAGGTTAATTTTCTTTTCATTTTATTTCAACAGACACTAGTTTAAATCACACTTTGTTCCTCTTAGTGTCCTGGCTGCTTAAGACAGCAGGGATAAGTTGTTTCCCATGACATGTGGAACAACACAGACAAACCTCATCGTCCTCGTCCGTTCCAACACTCACACTTTCTCCTACACAGCTGATTTAAAAGAAGCACTCTCACTTGAACTTGCCATAGTTCTTTGACTTATTTCATTGTGTAGTCTCCTGCTTTTGTTGTTTAATAGTTTGAAAACAGCTTTTAGGTGCAGTACCACCACCTTGGATTGGAGTGTTGACTTGCCATAGTGTGACAGATGTGATGATTCAGGACAAATACATGTACTATTATTCTTGGAATAAACATAGCTTATGTTCTTATTTGAATACTCAACTGATTGTTTCACTTTGTTTTTGGAACTTCAGGAAAATGATTGGCTTCAAGAGGATTAATTGTGTGTTGAAGATAGAAGGGATGGTTCACCTGACTGCTCAGACGTACACGTTGTTCTTCAAATAGATATGCAAAATCATGAGCAGATAAATATAGTTAATTTTTAGCGCATGATATAATTGGAATTACTAGTAGATATTATAATAAAGTATCCCCTTTGTTTCCTCAGAAGCCATCATTTAAACATTGCTGCTTACAGAACCAAAATCAAAGATGTGACAGACACCTAACTCATAGGAGTTTGTTCTGGCACAGATTTGCTGACACACTGCTGGAACCTCCTGTGCAGTCCAGTGAAAATGTGGATCTACATATACTGTAATGAGAGAGACAGAACGAGGGAGTGATGTTTCCACTCGGCTGGAGGGAGTGATGTTGATGTAAACTGTGGCTGACACTTTGCCTCAGGGACCAGCTGGATCTGTGACCGACAGGTCTGCGCCCGGCCAGGTGCTGCTTGGCCCGGTCACGAACACGCAGTGAACTCTGTCTGAAGCTAAGGACATGAATGATGTGAAAACACAATGTACCACACATGGATGTTTTCAAAGAAAACATAGAGAAATCCTTTTATTATACATCTATTATATTAATAGACAAGGTATTATGCAATGTTAATGAGATGATCCTGCTCAACTTTATAGTAAGAAGAAAAAACTGTACTAATGCAGACAGTTTTTTTTTTTTTTGTTTACTTTTCTTAATAATGTGAGTATCACAAATTTACCTCATTCTTTTGGAGTAGTTGCATAAATCACATGTATTAACAGACTGTATCTGCATGACTAGACATAAATAAGGGTGATTTTGGGTGGTGTAGGCGACTCTGCCCATAAATATTTTTTGACTGAACAAGACAACAGTAAGTCTGTCACTGTTTGTTGGACCCACTTATAAGCTGATGGATAGAATAGAAAACATTCAGAGACACGGTAACTCTTGGGGAATCGTGTGCGATTGATTTGTAGGCTAAACGTGTGAAAGAAATGTGAAAGACAAGCATACCGACCACGGGACTTTGTGGTACCTAATATGTGATTTTGGCTGCACAATAAATAAATAAACAAAATATCATATTACAAAGCAATTACTTTGACAGGTTATACAACTGGGATATGATTCATGATTCGTGAGGATAACTTTTGCATCACAATTTTAATTTTCCCTGTGACATTTGTTGGGGCCTGAACCAAACAAATATGATTTCTGGAGAACATTTGTAGACCAGGACTTCTCTGCAGCACTACAGTACTTCATTATACATTTTACCTTGAATAAATAACATTTTGTATTGATCTTGGTGATCTTGATCATATTGTGATTTTGATATCTACAGTTGTGTTCGAAAGTTTACACACGAGAACTTATATGGCAGTTTTGAGTTCCAGTGATTTGACTTCTGAATCCAAGTTTCCTGTAACTAAAACCAAAAACACACTTCATTGAAACTAAGAATGTTTTGCTGAGTTATATTTCTTTCCATAAAACCTCTGCTTTTGTCAAAATAAATCCTCAATTCACCAAAAATGATGTGAAAATATTCCAGCGCCACATGCCATTTTCACCCACTGCTGATGCTGGACTCTCTCTCTCCTCTGCATCTTTATGCCTCTCCCGGCCCCGCCCCATGTCCCAGCCCCCACAGTCCTTCCTGATCAGAGCTGCGGTAAATCATCTCCAAACCACATTATACTGCCTGTCTTCGTACTGACCGCTGTCGGTCTTGGAGGCTGTGTTCATTGACAAGAGGCTGCCGGGCCTGATTGAGCTGGGCACCGCTCAGTGTGGTGACTGAAAGTCATACGCAATTAAACTGGACGTGACAATAGATAGTAAAACTTAATTTGGTTTGAAAATGGGGATAATCTTGTACAGTTTCAGATGGTTTGTCCATCATACACATCTGGCCAGTCACTGCATAAAGTGGATGTGCTTTGTGGACAGAACATTTTGGAAAGTTATCCATCATCCCAATCCTCAAATTCTCGGGTCAGAAAGGAGAAGAAGAAGAGGGATTAAGATGCTGCTTGATGTTGACTCATTCATTGATCATGAACATAAGTTGATCAGCTAAATCTGTGTTCTCGACAAGTCATTTTATACAAACGTGGCTTTTTCCAACATTGTGTTCCCTGCTCTGTGTCTCTTTCAGGAGTACACTGTAGATGTTTTCTTCCGTCAGAGTTGGAAGGATGAGCGATTGAAGTTCCATGGACCAATGAACATTCTGCCTCTCAACAACCTGATGGCCAGTAAGATCTGGACCCCTGACACCTTCTTCCATAATGGCAAGAAATCTGTGGCCCACAACATGACCATGCCCAACAAGCTGCTGAGGATTATGGAGGATGGAACCCTGCTCTACACCATGAGGTAGCTGGTTGTATCATATTCATTCATCTAGGTTTTATAGCTGCATACTCTATACATCTCAGTGTATGGCATCCTTAGTAATCTTTATTACTGCCCATGACTACTTAAATTTACTTAAATTTCTACATTTAAATTCCCTTTTATTCAAAAGTCCTTCCAATACTCAGAATACAACAATATCAATATCTGTACCTCAGTACATAACAATTACAAAAACAAAACATGTATCCATCTGGATTGCCTTTCACGTTTTTTGTATACTACAATAATTTTGTTTTCACATGGCAGCTTTAAGATAAGGCGTCTATTGACTCTGCTGCACATACCTTTCTCAGAGTTGGGCGGCAAAGTTGACAGCACCTCTTCAGATCTTGGCTGATTAGCTGGGCTTGCTGTAACAGTTATTATTTATGGCTGCAGACGTTGGCTTCGGCTGAAAATGGTTACTGTGATTAGTAATTGTTGTGAGGCAGAAGTCACGCTCAGTGTGGGTCTCGTCCAGTTCGTGCTTCCCAGCAAGTTCATAAAATGTGCCCAAAGATGTCTGTTTAAAAAAATACTCTTCCCTACCATCAGACATGCCTCCTACATAAGTAACGCTAGTCTAATGTCCACCAACAATTCGAAGCATGGGAGCAATGCCGCAATGTAACTTTATTGTCCAGCTGAGGCCAGACAGTAAATAATCAGCATAAGCAGCTGACTCTTGATTAGACTCTGTCTCTGCATCCATGCAGAATCTTTTGCTGCCATCCAGTGTGCACGTGGAGAGGCTTCTTAGCCTTGGAAGTCCTTTCCTTAACCTGATAGGAACTTACTGTCAGACTTTGCCTGCTTTAAAACCAGTGCTCTGGAGTAAAGTAAACTAGCGAGAACAGAACATTGGCTGGCAGAGTCTGTGTGTTTGAAAAGCCACTGCATTGTCATCGTATTTGTGATTTTACCATATCTATGTAAGGACTCATAGTTTATGGGTTCATTAGTTGCATCATATACTAGGCCTTCAGAACCCTTGTTGTATTGTTCTCATTGAAACAGCTGTGCCTAATACTGTAGGTCTCTGCCCAGTTCGCTGTCAGGTTGTTAGCAAAATGAAGAGCTGTAAATGTTATATTGCTTCTGTCATTCCTATTATTAGGATGCAGAGTTACTGACTGTGGGCCGTAAAGAGGCTACAACATGACGGTAGAGTCAATAAATTCAAAGGTACATGTACAGTTGGCTACACACCGTCTGGACGATATAACCTACTACTGTACTGTACTGTACTCTAACATGCTACTTTTCTCAGTAGATAACGCAGTAATATAACAAGTTACTTTTTAATGGCAGTAACCTTGTAATGTAATCTTCACAGACAAAACACTGACTGACATTTTTATGCACATGACACTGTCTAATCTGATGATTCATTTTTTCACAAAAAAATCATCAGTTGTCCCACAAATGTTTTTAATGTGACATCTTTTGCAGTGATGCTAACCTCAACCCTAACCCATTATGGAGATGTTGAGAGGGGTTATCCATTGCCATTTGTTGATTACATCTGTCGGTGTGGTTCTACTCTGTTTAACTTATTCAACCTTCTTTCAACATGAGGCACTTACATAATATGGGCCAGACTGGGGTATTTGTGTCTGTTTTAACTCAAAAGGCTTAAACCAGTCCATATTTTGGTGATGTTTGGTCCATCCAATATATTCAGTATTACTGTGGACTCACTTTTTGTCTGATCTGAACACCACTGAAAAAGCTTGCCATTTACCATCTAGACAATGTCTGTGTCAATTTCGGTAGCATTTGAATGAAAAAAAGTGACCTACAATAAATGACTAACCATGATAATAATGAGAGCTATGAGAGCCCGGTCCTAATACACCCCTTGACCCTACCTGCTAATGTTAGCACCCAGTAATGAAGCAGTGTTCTTCTTTATATGATGGCTTATTTAAAAGCATGAGGTTGTGAATGAACTGCAAGCATCCATCTTTTCTATCCTCATAAGAATGGAATGGTGACAATACCAGGATCGCCACAGTAACACAAGAGAAATCCCTGCAGCTGAAGATGGAATATTGTCTGGACTTGTCTATTTACATAAACACCATCATTGACAACAAATCACATAAGGGTCCTGAAAAATTGTCCAATTTCATAGGGGGATATTTTAACTGCTGCTGCTCATACCTAGTTACTGAAAGAAGGCGCCTTGCAGCACTTCCCCCTTCTATGTGCGCCCTGGAAGTGAGATAGGAGACAGTGAAGAGGAAAGTCTTGCACCGACTTTTTTGGATTTTGGAAACATATTTTTTCTTCTTGGCACTGGTTTCATTCATTTTCAGCGGCAAACTGAGTGTAGTGGAGTGCTTAGCAAGCTTAGTGATGACTGACAAACAGGGTTATTTGCACATGCTCACCTCTGCCTCTGTGTTGGGTTGCCAGGTACCACAACACATACCACACTAGAGTTGCCACCAGTGCCGTTTTTCCCAGAATTGTTCTCTTTTTGATAGATCTAGCAGGAAGGTTGCCTGCCCTTACAGATGGAGTGAACAAGTGGATAAAGGCACTGGATTCATGGCAGGGTTAAGACTGGTGCTAGGAGATGTAATAGCTCTACTCATACATGTTGAGACTGGTAAGCACACCACTGAAGATTTTTTTCCATGCAGCACAATTACCAGCTTTGTTGACTGGAAATACAATTGATGTTGTGGGATTTGGTGGACACCGCCAAACTCAGAAAACGTTACCCAGAAAAAATGGATCCATCAAAGCAGGAAACAGAGGTACTAAAGAGCCGTTTCACTGGAGGTGAAGAAAGCCATGCCAGAAGAAGTGCAAAAGAGACTAGACAACATTATGGGGCAGATTAAAATGAACTGGGTGGTGTTCATCACGTGGAGAACCACACGAAAGGAAAATGTCAGGAGGAAGAAATTAATATACAGCTGGCCAAAAAACTAACACAGCTACAGCTGGGGGAGTTGTCCTAGCAAAAGAGAGGAGAGAGATAAAGCCAAGATTCAAGCCCCTGTGGTGACATCCACCCAAGCGGCCCCTCAGACTAAAATCACGCCTTCAGCTACAGTTGAGTTCAGTCTGCCAGCAACCAGTGGAGCCACCAACTGGCCTGGGAGTGGAGGATGGTCGGTCACCCAGCTGTGAAGATTGCGGTCCATCCTCAGTGCTTCGTATTTGTTGCTCAGTGGCAGCGCGTCAGAAGTGCACAGCTGGAGGGAGCCTTTAGCCCAACCTTTGCTGCTCCTGACCTGGACCCACGGCTCAGAGTTGCATGGAGTGGAGCAGGCTTGCATCTTGGATTTAGCCCCAAGGGTGGGCCAGATGTCATCATTCAGTTCCCTCCTGGTCCTGGCTGATCAGGACCAGGTAAGGGTGGCATCACCAAGTGGGACAGCAGCTGAATACTTGGTGTATGGGCCGACGTCATGGGAAGTGTTCAATATGTAGAGTTGATTGAGCCGCTGCTAAGGATGAGATCGCTATTATCAACTTGTCCTTGCTTCTTAGAACCTGTTTCATCAGTCTGATGTCCTGTTAGTAACTGTGGCTGGCAGACATGACAAATAGCAATGATTGAAGTTTAAAAACTGCTCCTTAGAAACTGGCTTTAAACAGACTTTGCTAAGTCCACAGTTAAAATCAAGCCAAGATCCAAGTCCAATGCATTAATCCTTTATCCGGTCAAAAGATCCAATAAAAATGACTAGGATCTAGAAAGACAATTGCAGTCAAATCCCTATGAAAAGGCTAGAATCACACATGTGCAGGCTAGGCTTCCATGAAGATAGGCTAATAACCTTTAATCCAGTTGTCACTGCGATGCACTGTGTTCTGACACCTTTCTATCACAAACAGCATTAACTTCTTCAGTGCTACAGAAGGTCTTCCATGGGATTGGCCAGCATGGGCTAACCTTTGCGCCTCACACACATTAGGGTGCCTTGGGTGCCCATTACCCTGTTGCCAATTCACCGGTTGTCCTTCCTTGGCCCTTGTCAAAGTGGAACTCCCCACGAGTGATAGCGTCAGACAGCATCCAGTTGACTGATGGTGTTTATTTAATTATGTCATTTAGAGTGAAAAACTTAACTTTGTCACTTTCCAGGATGTTTGGTGGGTCAGGATCTCAATTACAACACATTATGACAGCATCCATATAATTATAAACAGTCAGCGGGTACATGTTTAGATTAACAGGAAGACACCTGGGGAACCACCTTGAAAAAAACACACAGACGCCATCATCATGACGTGTGCTGCCACGCCTCTTTAGGATCCGCAGCACCGTCTTTGAGAATTGGCGAACCGCCGCTGCGGTTCTGTATGAAAAGGGCTACTGTTACAGTGGAGAAAAGGAAATGCATTTTGTTCTTTCTAAGGATTTAATTAAACAATGTTTGTGTGCGTGTGTGCGTGTGTGTGTGTGTGTTTGTGTGTGCTGCCAGGTTAACAGTTCAAGCTGAGTGCCCCATGCACCTGGAAGACTTCCCCATGGACTCTCACTCCTGTCCTCTCAAGTTTGGCAGCTGTAAGTGTGAGCAGATTCACCTCATCCATACTGCACAGCAGAAAACTTGGCCTAACTTTAACTTGAAAGAATATGATCATTGTTTTAAACACAGACTTCAGTAAGAAAAAAAAGGGGAAAAATTACAAGCACACTTTCTGGGTT
This sequence comes from Lagodon rhomboides, assembly GCA_039737535.1. NCBI lineage: Eukaryota > Metazoa > Chordata > Actinopteri > Spariformes > Sparidae > Lagodon > Lagodon rhomboides. The sequence continues at coordinate 2,850,705 of CM077801.1, forward strand.
TCTACCCCATGAAAAACTTTGTGTAAAAACATTCTTTGGAAACTGATCGTCAAAGATCAGTCACATATAGTCCAAATCACAATATTTGTTTATAATAACTTCTGGGTAAAAAACCTCTGCATCACACTTAGCTTACATACCAGTTTTAATTGCAAAAATAATGAATTGTACAAATTAGTCTGAGATGCGCTGTCGTGTAAATATAAAACATGCTAGCAGAGCAACACATGAAATAGTACATAAAATGAGCAGAGGAGAAGCGTCAGGTAGATCGTTAGATGGTTTGAAGACTGTATATCAGCCTGTTTCTTCAATTTCAGCCTTAAAGGAAAGAAGATATGAAATCAATATAGGTTGCAACATTTACGCAATTACTTTGCTGGAATCGTGTGAAAATTACAATACAATAATATAAACCCCAAAGGTTATTTTCATGTTGAAAAGTTTACAGATGAGGAGCAACATGGAAATGTGACTAAAAGGCTGACAGCTAAGGCACGCTGAATCATATCAGCTGTGCTAAATTCCAAATTGGACTGGAAGATAAGGTCCTTACTTATCCATAAAAAGAACAAAACATTTTCAAACTATTTTTATGTTACTCAACAAAAATAGAAACACAAGACAACTATTACACTCTCAGGTCAAGAAGGGAAAACATTTTTAAAATTGAGCCGAACTATTCTTTGTTGTTTTGTTTTTTTAAATTAAAGTGTTTTCAGGAATGTTAATGTCTTTAACTTAATCCCTGCAACTCAGTATGGACCTCAGGTTAATGACCGCGTGCACTTATATCCCACACTGATTCATTTACAAGCCTTCATTTATTGTTAATTTGCCTAACAAAAATTCCAAGCATGTGATAAATTGCAGTGTTTTTGCATAAAAATAGTGTGAAACCTCCAAATTAAATTATACATCTAAACAACAAACATGCCCAGACATTCACGGCCGTTAAAAGCAGGGTAGTGGGCCACAGTTTTGTGGTCATTTCATTTCCAAAGTGCTTGTAAAGCACTTGCTCTCCACTTTAAGGTACAAAACCTATAAAATAACATTGGCTCCCACATTTTATGCAGAAAATAAAAAAAACAGCATTAATTATGGAGCCAAAAAACATTAATTCATCAGAGTAGAGCACTCAGGTTTTTATTGATCTTTTAAGAAGTTTAAGTTGTTAGAAGTGTAATATCTAATTGTCAGTTTCAGCATTTGTTTTTTGACAAGTATGAAATAGACCGGTGACATTATTACAAATGTTATAATTGAATATTTGCATGATCAAACACTTACAGTGTAGTTATAGTAAAGTTATAGTAGACTATAAGCCTACTCTTCATGGAATTAGCAGATTGCTGTAACACTTAGTGTAAGATTATTTATACCTCAGTTATAATTATACCTTTTGATCTCTGTAATTTGAGCCAAGAGCTTTAATTAGGTGATTGTGTATTGAATACGATGAAGAGGGATTTGTAGGATTTCTTTTTTTGATCAGTGTCTCTGTGTGTTCTCTGCATCAGATGCCTACACTAAGACAGAGGTCACTTACATCTGGACGCGTAATGCCTCCCAGTCAGTGGATGTAGCGGCTGATGGATCCAGACTCAACCAGTATGACTTGGTGGGCCAGACTGTGGGGAAAGAGACCATTAAATCCAGCACTGGTGAGCAGAGACACAGTTTGACTTCCATTTTAGAATGCCTGCCGGCCCAAAGTTGTTAGAATAAAATCATGCTGTTTGCCGCTGATATATAAAAGTAAGTGATTATACAGCCACAAATAATGTACGTATTATTTCTGGCACCCCAGTGAAGATAGCCATAGATGCCCCTGGTTTTCATTCTGATATTGTATGACAGTTAATACATTTATATTGTAATATTGAATTATTTGTTACTTTATTCCACTTCACTCATCTTATCACCTTTTAGAGCACACTAGTCCCTGTTATGACCTATTTATAGTGTTTATTGTTCAGATTGTGGTATGATCATAACCTGGTTTTAAATACTCAGTCATTCTAACATTATCCAGTTTACTGCTCTGTGTAGGAGTACATTTGATTGCTCCTCATCTCAGACAATCTCTGGCATTTCTGTACTGAGCTGCAGCAGTTCTCAGTATGAAACCCTCACTTATAGATGATCTGAAAATGGTTTATGACCACATTTTTAGGTCAGTTCCATTTTTGAACTTTTTCTCCTTCAGTATACACTTTCCTTTGCACACTTACACACTGGACGTACATTAGTAATAGAGGTTGTGGAAAGTAAGTACATAAGTACATTTACTCAAGTACTGTAATTAAGTACAATTTTGACTACTTGTACTTGAATATGTCTGTTTTATGGTGTACACACAGCTTTAGTTGTGCATCTACACTCAGTTTTCTGCATCTGGCCCCTGTTATTGTTGATTCTGGTATGGTATGTTCTAAAATGACCATTGATAATAGAATGTTATAGGTAATTTGGCCAAACATGAAGTTAGGGTCCTTTAACATCTTCACCACTTCCAGAATGACATTGTTTTTTGTCCAGTGAGCAAACAGATTGCTCTCACAGTCCCACCTCGCTCTCTTTTTACCAGTTTTTGTAGCAGTAAGTCCAAACTCTTCATGTCTCTTTGAAGTTGTTTTATTCTCAGCCTGGAGGAAGTGAAGGATGGAAATGAAAGATGGCAGCTGCAGCAGCTCCCAAAGTTTACAGCATCTCAGGGCATCACAGGGCCGGAAAATAGCCTAGTGAACTTTACACAAACCAGACTGCTGAAGACTTCCACCAACGGCAGCTGAGCTGAGTGATCAAGCAACTTTTGACATGAACACACACACTATTTCCCATCAGTGAACAGTTAGAATGGTCAATAAATCACAAAGGACTATTCTCCACACTGAAGTATAAGACGCGTTTCTTCAGATATCTTATGTACCTTTTAATTTCCACATCTGTAATTACATGCCCCCACTGTATGTGACCATCCTCGCTCTGCTGGACTCCTCTGGACTTCCTTCTCATTGTACTTCTTGTGCTCAGGTGAATACACAGTCATGACAGCTCACTTCCATCTGAAGAGGAAGATCGGCTACTTTGTGATCCAGACGTATCTGCCCTGTATCATGACGGTCATCCTCTCACAGGTGTCCTTCTGGCTCAATCGGGAGTCAGTGCCAGCCAGAACTGTCTTTGGTGAGGTTTTTATTTTAACATTTTAAACTCTATTCACACTTTCCACAGAGAAAGAAAACAGATTTATCCAACACATGCTTGTGTTCAATTTCTCCAGCCATATACACCTTCATTATTCACATGATCCCCACTTTAACATTAAATAAGACATCTTTAATACAGGACAGTTTGGTACAATTTGGTGCAATTCAGTGTGATACGATGCAATCTAATGCAGTTCTTAACATTTGTTTCATGTAGACATTCATTTTCCATAATACAAATGAAAATAAGACTGTTCTCTAACATGGGCAGGATACAATATTTTTGTTACTTTATGGCACTGGAAAAAATTGGAAAACAGATATAATTTTGGCTGTCAGCAATGTCCACATTAGTATTGTGTTATCTTAGTATTGAAGTTGTGTCTTAGGCTTTTGACCAAGCCAAAACCAAATGAAAAGGCCGTTGTATGAGATGACATGTAATACACACTCAGTTGCCAGTTAATTAGACACACTTACAAGTTACAAGACACACTTACAGTTACAAGAGTGATGGCTGTAAGTATAGGCTGTTCACTAGTTCTGTGGATTACAGAACTAGTGAGAATCAGTCATGCTGACATGACCATATGTCATCCATTTGAAGAATAATGAATAATTGGATGTAGAATGAAAGTGTAAAAATAAATCAAAGGTGAAAGAAAGTGTTATTTTTTGTGTGATTTTAAACAGGTTAACAGCGTGCCAATCTGTCGACCAAGCAAGAGGCATGTATTCGGTCTAAAATTTTACCGATGAACAGCCTGTTCTGTTGTGTCATCATGTTGTAATATACAGTGTTTGGTGTATTAAAAGCCAAACAGCGCACCATGAACAGTTCCTCATCCGATCCTCACCTCAACCTGCCCATGTTTGCAGTCCTCACTGTAAACTGTGTTCATGCTGACATGTGAACATTTTATCAGGACACTGCAGGCAGGCCACCAGATGAGGGTCCCAACGAGGCCTCACCCTGCTTATCTGCCAAAGGACAGTGGACCCACACCCACACTCTGATTTCCCCTTTGGTAAAATGTCAGGGACCTGTCTGGGGACAACATAATGCTCTCTCTCCATTTATCCACTGAAATATAAAACACAATAATAAGCCCAGTCATTATCCGTTGTGACAAACAGGGCGGAAATGAAAGGTTGTGTTGAAGGGCATTCTGTGACTTAGTAAAGGAGTTTGGAGCTTATTCTCAGTAACAGAGACATCTACTTCATGATTCCTGATGTGCCATTGCAGGTATGAGTGCATCATGAGTAAAATCACCATTGATAAGCTCACATTCTTACATACTGTGAAGCACCTTGTAACTTTGATTTTGAAAGGTGCTATAGAGTTATAAAGTTTATTATTTTTATATGTCGATGAGTAATGCCAGTGTTTTCTAATGCTGGTCATGGGGCCCACTGCCCTGCATATTCAAGATGTTCTCTGCTCAACCACAGCTGATTCAAATGATCAGATTGTCCTCAAGCGCCGCTGAAGCCTGATATTGACCCATTCATCAGGTGTGTTGGAGCAGGGAAATATCAAACATGCATGGCAGGGGCCCCCAGGACAAGGGTTGAAGAAACACTGAGTTATACCATTTAGGCTGTTCACAGATCAATTAAATTTTTTGATGGACATATTCTGTTTGTAGCATTAGACACTGACTTCCAATCATGTGTTCAAATGCCAGTTAAAAAGGGTAACCATTTAGTGTACACTACTTAGTGTACACATTTTACTCTCTGTACTTTTGTAAATACTATTATGTAAATAAAATAATGACAGATGAGGCTTACTTCTGGTTGCCATTTGGTGGCACAGTGGCTGTGTGACCGTCAGTGGAGAAGCAGCAACAGAGAAGCAGAGCATTGTACTGCCAAACGGCACCGACAGCAAGTCATGTTTTAGCCACCTAAAAGAAGGTCCACCTAAAAAAAATATATATCTGTTTAAGTGTACGGTACGGGGTGCATAGGAATACAGCTGTTGTGGGTTAAGGGAATGTAGTCCCAAAGGAAAGAAAATGAGCAGAATAATTGAAAATGGTTGACTTCCTGTTGGGTTGAGGTAGTGGCACCAAGATAGTTTTGCACTGTTACATGTGGCCTGAATCTATGATTTGAGTTATAGGTATTTGAGAAATTGTTTGCTCCCAATACTGTACTGCTGGGCAGGATGGTGGAATGATTGTTTGCATTTTACTAAAAGTACTGAATTTTCTTTTCTGTATGCTTTTGTCCTCTCTTTCCAGGTGTCACTACAGTTCTGACAATGACTACCCTGAGTATTAGTGCCCGTAATTCACTGCCCAAGGTGGCATACGCTACTGCTATGGACTGGTTCATCGCTGTCTGCTATGCCTTTGTCTTCTCTGCACTCATTGAATTTGCTACCGTCAACTACTTCACCAAGCGAGGCTGGGCCTGGGACGGAAAGAGTATTGTCAATGACAAGGTAGAGCTTTCGACATTCAGGAGTGTCATTTTCTCATGATTTCTAAGTGAATTTATAGATGCTTAATGTGATGGACCTCGTAGATATTGATCTATATACCTCAGTTACAAATGATATTATATCTGCTGTTGATAACAGGATATACTGTGCTGCCCTCTTTGTGATTATAACAAAATGTTTTGATACTCTTGACCATGCTTTGCTCATACAGAGGTTAAGTGAAGTTGATTTTGAATTTAATTCCTGTAATTAGTTCAAGGACTACCAGTCTCATAGACAACAATTTGTGACTGTAGGAAACGATCGCTCTGTGTTTTACCATTGTCTTAAGGGGTTCTGCAAGGTTATATACTAGGTCCTGTCTTATTCACAACCTATATTAATAATATTACATCCTCTATGATGGTTTGTAAGACCCATCTTTATGCTGATGTTACAGTCCTGTTCTGCTGTGCTAAAACTGCACATGAGGCCATTACTATTATCCAGCAAGCTTCAGAAAAACTGCAAGATTGTCGTTTAAACCTGAAATTAGTCCTCAATGCAAACAAAACTAAATTCATGATATTCTCAAGAGCCAGAGATATTGCAGACATTGGTCTGCATGTTACCACTCTAACAGGACACAGTCTCTGGTCTCTGGTTCACCCTCAATGATTTTTCGAGATTTAAATAAAGTTTGAATGAATGAATGAATGAATGTCTGTCATGAGCTATGACTTGCAAACGGAAGAAGAATACCACCTACCTACACACAAAATGTTGTAGCCTTGATTTTCAGTCTCATGAGTGTCTGACTGAGCAGACATACCTCAATTATAACCAGTGCACATGATATGGGGAAAATGTGGAGTGAAACTAAAGAATAGTGCTTTCTCATACATATCATTTGACTTGTAAAACACAGGTGTCACCAATTATATTATTTAACAACTGCAGTGGTAATTGCCTGTTTTTACCCATCTTTTATGTTATTACTTGCCACCGATGGATTTCCTGCTTCACAACAGATAATCACAACTCTGAGTCATTTGAGAACAAAGACCCAACAGTGCAATAATTTCTAATAAGGTTAGTATGATTCATCCAGAAAGCAATGCAGGAAACAGGCAGAAAGACAGCAAATGTCAGTGTTACTTGAGCTGCCATTAGCATGAAGCACAAGAGACTGGACGTGGTTACTATCAGTGACTTGGGAGGAGAGAGGATGATGTATGTGGCCTGGTGGAAGCGTCTCAGCAATCAGATGTCATGTCACTTCTAATGTTTTTCGGTAGCAGTCGCACTTTTTTGAGACACATATTTCAATTCAGTCAAGATGCAGTGGTTAAGTGTAAATGGAGCAATACTTGTCTTTATGCAGTGTGTGTGAAAGAGTTGAAATCAATACAAATAAAAATAGGACCTTCGGAGTAACATCAACAAAACATCAACGTTTTTCTGCCAATTCCACATAAAGTAGAATCTACAACAATTCATATATTATATATTATATTATATATTAAGGGTTTTTCCTTCAGGATTCTTTGAGCTCCTGAGTTTCACCATTAATTCTCACATAGCAGCATGTAAGTTTCCACAACACAAATTCCATTAGTACACCAATATAGTCCGGTTATACTCATCTTTTTGCTACTCCCAGTTTCTCTTTTTGACAGAAACAATTTCCCCACTAGCTTTCTATGTACAATATACAGTATTCATGTCATGTTGGTCAGTTGCCTAATGGCTGCCCAGTAGGGGAGAAAACTTTTTGAAACCTGTAATCCAGTATGTTTGTTAGGCTTGCAGTGCAGTCAAACACCGACTCTCCCTGCATATACTGTATGGAACCTGCTGTCACTTCCAACACTTCAATTACAGCATTGTCAGTGGCTTTCAGCTTCAAAGGCAGCTTCAAATTATGACGCTCTACCTACCCAATAGTGTCAGTTTTGGACGTGACGGTCTCCACGGTCAAGTTATCAATAATATGTAATATTCTACATCTGGTTAGACTTTCAAGATAAAGCTTTCCGACAAACAGATAACATATAATGAGTTTTGGACTGTTATTAAGTCGTGAAAACATGGAGGTTAAGTTTAGGAAAATACAATTATTTGACTTTAAATAACTATGTTACATAAGTTCTCTAACTTAAAAACAAATCAGACTTGACACTTGGTCACACACGCACGCACACGCACACGCACACGCACACACACACACACACACACACACACACACACACACACGCACACTGGGGTAAGACCTATGTATGACCCCTCTAACCATTCCAACCATACGACGACTCAGACATTTTCATTCTTTATCCTACTCCACGAGAGGGGAGCTTCAAGAAGCAATGCTAGAGGGGTGTAAAACTTAGAGGCGTAGGGCCACTGATCAGGCTGCTATGTGACATGTTTGGAGTAAGAACTGGCTAACTGCATGTGTCACATTAAAAGTCTTTTAGAAGCTCAGTGCATAGACTAATCCTTTTCTGGTAGGCATTTTATGTAAAATGCTGCAGGAAGTTTTGTTGACAGTAGCTTCAGACTCACTCAAAAAACAGCCATGAGTGAGTGTTGTCTGGTTTCTTGAAATAGATTATAAATTAGCCTCTTGGTTAGTATATACAATATTGGCAAGTGGGCATTGTCCATGAAAAAAATAAAATTATGGAAGAAAATAGAATCATTTACGTGCTCACAATTCTTTTTTGTATACCACAATATTAAAGTAGTAATAATCAGGTCGCTAACCCTGAACCATTCTCCCTGCAGAAAAAGGAAGTGGCCATCATGAAGAAGAACAACGCCTATGCTGTTGCTGTGGCTAACTATGCTCCCAACATCACTAAAGACTCCACGCTGCCCACCATCTCCAAGTGTGCTCTCGGTGATGCCAACAAGACGACAGCAGAGACAAAACCTGAGCAGAACAAGAAAACCTTCAACAGCGTCAGTAAGATCGACCGCATATCCCGCATCATGTTCCCTGTGCTGTTCGGGAGCTTTAACCTGGTCTACTGGGCCACCTACCTGAACAGAGAACCAGTCATCAAAGACCTCAATCCTGCCAAATGAACTGTAAGGGCTCAATTTAAACGTAGAGCCCATTCAGGAATTAAACATCCGTTGGTATTTTTTTCATCCGCAAACAGCTGTTTAGATGCATGGAAAAAACCCCACCTTATCCCAAAACAGGTATTTTAAGATAAAACATGATCTTTTCCTAACCATAATCAAGTGTTTTTTTATGTCTAAACCTAATCAGACCATAAGCACCGTGTTGTCATGACGTAAAATTGAAAATTGAACCCAAAGAAATGTTGAATTTCAACATACTCGTGGTTAGCAGAAACTTACATTGCCAACATTTATTCTGACAACTATATTAAGAGAACATCCGAAACTAACAGGTGGTCATTTCAAGAAATGTCATTTCCATCAACATAGTCCATGAAACAGCCCATGAATAATGTCATTCATCCTTTTTTTGTATACATTTGTAACAATCATAATTGTGAAATGTAATACTGATGTCTTACGGAATTCATAATTACAAGAAAATGTCTTTTACCATGCCAAACACTTATGGACCTGGATATATTTTCTTGCACTAAGATGAGTTTGATACTTTCTTGACATTTCATTAATAAACGTCTCTGTTCACTAGGCAGTAGGGAGTTGGGCAGCAGCAGCAAGTCAACACTTGAAAATACAACACTGGGTTGTTGTCATCTCAACACTAATTGTCCACTGTGCCCTCCCCACTGTTATCTGACTGCTCCTCAGTATCTTTACAGTGAACAGTTATCTCTGGGCAAAAACTAATTCTGTGGGAAGTAGTCAGTTCTATGGGACGATTGCCGGTTGTCACATTAACATCAGAATATTTGCTTCTTCCACACTCCAGCTTCACCACCCTCACACCGTGGGCTACATGGTGCTCTGCTGCTCACTCTGTAGCTTTTGTACAGCTTTTTAGAATTTTTTCCACTTTGCCTCCTCACATGGACTGTGTCACACTGTGGAAGATAAATCTGAATGGATACAAATGTGTGAGAATATGCGTCTCTGTGTGTGTAAAATATATATGTTTTTATGTGTTTTGTAACAGTGTCTCTGTGTTTATTTAAATGATTTTTGTTGAATTGTAATCTTTTTATATACAATGTAGCAGGAACAATGGACCTATACATATTTAATAATCGCATCCGATATGCTCCGTTAGAAGACGTTACTATGTCAATAATACTGTATTATTGAATTTTGTGTATTCAATTTGTGTAAAAGTTTTTATTTTTTCTTGCATATTTGTTAAATACATTTCTTATACAAATATATGTATATAAACCCTGTGCTTTGTTAAACACACTTTTCAACGTAGATATCTTTTAGATGAAAATTGTTCTAGAGATCAATATTTTTCCTTCTTGCACACTTGACCCTGTTTGTGTTTCTTTAAATGTTGGAGTGGAGAAGTTCCTCCTGATTCATATGAACACTAATACAAACTTGTGAAACGCACTGACAACAATTCCTAGTGTCTTCCTGTTTTTAGCTGGGCAAAAATAATGTGCACCATCAGATCCAACATGTGCGCAAAGAAAACAAAAACTGAAAAAAAGATAAATGAAAACCATCTATAAATAAGGTTGTTAGCATGATTTTAGGTTCTGGTTTTAAGAAAAGAACTCTTGAATTATCTGTAATCTGTAACATTATTTCTTGTATTAATTTGAAAAAAATTTAAAATTCCCCTTCAGCTCAGATCTGACAATTCTGAACCATATAAGTTAGTTAGCAAGAAAATAATAAGCACAAGGTCCCCCATCAGACCCTGTCTGTTCACACCGGAGTAAAACCCCTTAAAGCATCCACTGGGAAGAGGTGAAAGGTCAGTGACCAGGAGTCAGTGGATGACATCTGAGTGAGGAGGTTGTAGATCCCCAACTTATGGTTGAAAATATATAATTAGGTTACTTGATAAGATTTGAGATACAGTTGTAAGCATGGGGAAATCCTCATAACGAGAAGTTGAGTTAGACTTATTTTGTCAAATCACAGTTTTTCATTCTAATCTTCTGACAATTTCTCTCATATTTGTAGAGTAGAGTTACATGACTGGAAGGTTTGGGACCCCCAAGTTCTCCGAAATCAGTGTAATTAACTGTGTGTCATTGGGCTGTGTGTCAAATTTAGCTAAAATGTACAAATAGAAATGGCAGAACAGTGACTCTCCAGTTTACTTCCAATGAAAATCATTGATGTCACGATGAAGACTTTGTAGTCAAAATGCATATCGATTTACCTAATAAAGTATTTTTAAATTTAGTGCCTTGGATTTTCAGGCAGACTGCCCCCACCATGGATTTTCATTGCAAGTAAGCTGGACAGTCACTGTTTTTTGCCATCCAGGATCCACAAATCAATCCCAAACCTACATTCAAATAATCCATTCAGCTGTATGAGAATTAACAGGACTATTTCCAAAAAAAAAAAACAATATTTATTGCAATGTGCACGTTGGATCAGTCTTTGGTGATAAGGCCTCATCTTGACATCCATTATATTTTAATAGGGATGGTGAAGCCATTAGAAGTATAGGAAACCCTATATGGAGCCTAGACGCTGGTGGTGGTGATGGGATGAAGATAATAGCACTGGGCACTGGATAGGATGAAGTGGAGGTGAATAGGGTGGAGGAGGGCTGCAGCAATTTTGCACTGAAAGCCTGCATTAGTAAAGCCACAGGATTAGTTTATCTGTATCTTCATCTGCTGAGTGTTGGCAGCTGAGAATTTCAGCCTGATGCCAGCATTAAAAGAAAGATTAGCAGAAGTGTTAAGATTCAATCTCTTGGGAATGTAAATATAGGAAAGTTTCATGGCAGCGTGGCTTATGGCTAGCTACAGACTCTGAACACTAGCTTTCCACTTTGCTGCTACAAGGGCTAAAATATTGCACTGTGCAGGTTACTTCACACAAAGGTGACTATACATCCTTATACACAAACACACACACACACACACCCACACACACACACACACACACACACACACACACACACACACACGAGGCGTCCAAATCCTAACAGTGTTTAGATTGCTGAGAGAGGAGTTCTGCTGAATGGTGAGTGTTGCTGAATGGGCTATAATCAGGTCCAGCACAGCACCCACAGCACATCAGCACATTTACCCTCTTCTCTGCACTTGACCACCTGCCTTTGATCTGCACCAGCATCACCTTATCCCTCCTGCTTGCTGGCCTTTCACTGGATGTCATCTGCCCATTCACACAGAAACTCAAACCCCACGAGCTCTGCACACGTCAGCGACGGACACAAATGTTGAACTGACTCAGATTATATGTGATCACATCATTTCATTATTAAATCCCTCTACACTTATACCCAACCCAATCGCCAGAATTAATATTACAAAGATATATTGTAACTTTTCATTTCTTTATGTCCAGACCTTATGTTTCTTAAGGTTCAATTTTGAATTTGATGTTGTGACAGTGTTGTGATTATGGTCTCTTTTGGTTTTTGCACAAAAAGCCATTAGGATTATGATCATGTTTTGGCTTAGCGGATTCTGTCACCACAAACTCGGCTGGAAATTGTTCTCAAGTCTTGTCAAAAGTCTTGTATGATTTTGTTGCCAATAACACAAAGTCTCATTCAAAATATCCGGCGGTTTCACACCTATAAATGTTGAAATGCTGTCTCAGACAGTGGTCTCTTGCTTGGCAGCCACCAGCTGTCACCAGCTGCCAGCTACCATCACCGCCCCCTCGATCTCCTATTATCGTGTGAGAACATAGCTGGCATCCACTCATTACTTAACAACATTAATTTACCGCATTCAATAACAAACAAATTGACATGATTGTCTCACTGATAACAGGGATTGAACTTCACACTGCCCCAAGCTCATGCCAAACAACAAAGCACCGATGCTTCCCTGCTGTGTTCTTTATGTGGACATTAAACTCAAAACTACACACACTCACTGAATAGAATAGAAAAGAATCAACATCATCTCATATCATCCATAATCCACCCAGATCAAACCGGCCTCATCAAAAGTAGACATCCAGTAACACACGCAGAATTTTTTATGAAATGGATTATTCATCACTACAACAGACAGGATCCATCAGAGTAAACTGGTCATTTCTCATAGACACAAGGCAAACATGTGTCTTTGGGGAATCATTTAATGGCTGGATTAAAATTCTATTCACTGCAGCCAGTGTAATCACCAAAGGGCTAACACCACAAAGCTTCACGTTGCACAGGAGGACTAGGTAAGGATGCCCACTCTCTCCTTCCCTGTTCACCATTTTTATCGAACCACTAGCTGCAGCCTGCATCAAAGGAATCCAGACACCAAACACTCATCATAAAATCCTGTGGATGACATATAGTTCTTCCTTCAAAATCCTCACTCATCACCACAAGAGACAATTAAACTCATTGAAACATACTCCACCATCTCTAATTACTCCATAAACTGGCATCAATCTTCTATTGTTCCACTGCACAGTAGCAACTGTGATGTGTCAGCCCAAACACCACCTATTCCTTTATGCACAATTCACATCACTTATTTGGGCATTAATATCTCCACCAGGCTGTCACAGCTATTCGGTCTCAACTTCACCCCACTTCTTA